>JAENPR010000143.1:0-600000 GCA_018135685.1 Themeda triandra | reverse complement strand
TATCATGTATTGTAGCAAATGATCAATATCTGAAAAATACAATTAAGTACACATGGACTACCTTCACGGCTTCACGGCTGATGGTCACGTACTCACGTTGTCACAGGAAACGACTTGGAAACATGCCACAATAAAACCAAAACAACCAAGTTGCGCTCAAACAACGATATCCAAAGCTTTGATAAATCTATACTTCTTATATAAACAAATTTTACTAGTCTTTTTTTCTTGGATTTCGTGAAGTCACGTCATCACAAGGGCCCCACTAAGTCACTAAGTGCACCATGAGGAGTAACTTCAAACACTAAAATGCATTAGTTGCCAAACCATCAAGAGTCATTGTATAGTCTCCTTTAATACACCAAACCATTCTCATGATAACTTCATCCACCGTCAAACTCTCATATCCATTCAACTCTTCTATTAATTCCGCTTCTATAATGAAATTAGCAGCTAATTAAATTTATCCGTATTTTCTCTTGCTGCTGCAACGCGCGGAGAATTCTTCTAGTACTATATATATTCATAAAAACGTTATGTTCTGAAAACCTTATGTACCAAAAATAACATTTACAATCAATTTCTTCACCTAGAAAGCATGAAAATATATTTTTTAATAAGAAGATAAATAAAATGTGCTTTTAAGAAAGCATATCAGTTATATAGATGCTGGGTACCAGCTAGCAAGATTAATAATTTAAACAAATTTTGAAACGTTACAAGGATTAGATATCAACGATAATATGTCGTTTTTTTTTTTTTTTTTTTGAAAGCCATCTCGCGCTCTTTATTGATCAAAACATAGTTACATCATTCACCAGGTGTTCTAGTATGTTTCTAGGGGGATCATCGTCCCAAATACAAGAAATCTTTGAATTTAAAGCGATCCTAGCCAATTCATCGCTACTTTGTTGAATTCCCTATTACAATATTCTATAGAAATTGAGCTGAATTGTTGCCAAATTTCGCGCATTCGTCATAAACTGGAGCACTCGCTGTTGCCGACACTCCTCCAAGCTTCATTGTGTCCACCACCTCTGCACAGTCCGCTTGGATGACCAGCTGGCTACATCCCAAGTGTTGTGCAAGCTTCATACCATCTCTGAGTGCCATCGCCTCGGCCATTGGGGCATCAAGTATATGTTCATAGAATTGAGCTGCTGTAAGGTCCTAGATGGCTAGAGGGGGGGTGAATAGCCTATAAAAATTTCTACAAACTCACTAAGCAAACTTCGTTAGATAAACAAACGGCGGAAAGCAAGTTACGCTTAGCCTACTAGATGTTGCAAGCCTCCTATCCAAACAATTCTAGTAGGTGATCACTAGCACACACAATAGCTACCGCTAGTGATCAAGAGTTCTACCCACGGGATTTAATCTACACAAAGAGTGGTTCCCGACCGACCACACAAGCAATTCTACCCACGGGATTTAGTTTACACAAGATGTGGTTCCCGACCGACCACGCAAGCAATTCTACTTTGCAAGAATGTAATCAAAAGAAATGCAAGAGAGGGTAGGAGCTTGTTATACCGACGTGTCGAGTCGAGGTTGCCAATCACCAAGGAGATGAACAATCAATCACAATCGGCAACACACAAAGGATGATGACCAATCACCGGAGACAAGATGAACACAATGATTTATCCCCGGATGTTCACTTGGGCACCGCCAAGCTACGTCACCCGTTGTGTCGACCAACACCTAGATGGTTCCTCGGTGTGACCCTCAAGTCACTAGCCCTCAAGGCTCGCCCCGCAAGGCACCGCAAAACACCACTCTCAAGCGAGGTACTCAACGACACACGCAATCCACTAGGATGCTCTTCGTGATCCCCACGAGGTGAGCTCAAACCTCTCACAATCAACCGGAGGTGGCCAAGAACAATCACCTTCTCTTGCCAACGCCTCCAACAATCTCCAAGCCGGCTAGGAGCGGTACTCTCCAAGAGTAACAAGAAATCCACCGGCTAAACCACCCACAAGTGCCACTAGATGCCCTCAAGCAATGCAATGCACTAGGTGATCTCTCAATCTCACTTTGGATTCACAAACAAGCAAGAGAGATGAGAGGGAGAGTGTTTCTTCAGCTCAAAGGATGAATGAATGAGTTGGGAGAGCCAAGAGAGGGAGCCAAGCCCGGCCTCCCATCTATTTATAGACCCAACACTTCAAACTAGCCGTTACCCCCTCGGGCGCAAATTTATCGCGCCGGACGCGTCCGCCGCAGCCGCCGGACGCGTCCGGCGCTCAGCCGCGCGCGCGCCCTGACGACCGTTGGCGCCGCGGCCAACCACGTGCCACCACGTCGGCGTCCGGCGCGGCGTCCGGCGCTCGCCGTTCAAGCGTCCGGCGCCCGCGTCCGCGTCGCAACGCCGCGCTCGGAACTTTCGCCGGCGTGGACGCGGAACGCACCTGCGGGCCGGAACTTTCGTCGGAAGTCCGCCGGCGAGCCGCAACACGCGCGGACGCAAGATGCCGCCCGCCGCGTCCCGCCCGCCGGCCCGGCCGACCGCGGCCGGCCGAACGGCCGAAAACTGTAAACTTTCGGGTCGGCGTCCGCCGCCGCCGGACGCGTCCGCCCGCGTCGCGCCTCGCCGGCGCAGCCTCCGTCTTTTTCGTCGCCGTGTCGTGACACCAACTTCTCCAACATGCTATCCAACAAGTATACCAACTTGATCATCAGAGATAGCATGATTTCAACCAAATTTTGCATCCGGGGCAATAGAAAATATGCATCCATTTTTCTCGAAAGCGCCGAATCCCGCCTCACAGGCTCGGCGGGAGGAAGAGAGGGACCCAAACCCATCTCTTCCCTGCAAACCACAGCGTGCCCAAGCGCCACCTTTGTAAATGTGCCAACACCACCAAGTGTACATCTCCATGTGCTTGTGTGTTAGCTTTTCACAATCATTTCCCAAAGGTTAGGTTAGCTCACTAGGCCCTACATGCAATGCACTTCATGAATTCACCTAGTGGCACCCGTGCGTCGAATAGCCGATAAGACTTCCCCTCTTAATAGTGCGGCTATCGATCCTAAACCACTCACACCCTCTATGGTGTCTTGAGTGCAAAACAAAATGGCCCTATCGGTTATACCTTTGCCTTGAGCCCATTTTGTTCCTCCAAATGATATGAACACTTCACACCATCATGTGACCGTCTCGATCCATCGATCTTGACTTCACTTGCCCTTCACCGTGCATCGGTCCATCGGCGCCTAGTCTTGCCCGAGCTTCACCATCGCATGGTCCTTCACTCCGAAGCCTCGACTAGCCCTTCACCTTCAACACCGGTCCATGGAGCCAAGCATCGTCTTGATCTTCATCTTTGATCACATGACACATGTCATGCTTCATATTCAATATGCTCATCGTGTGGACAACCTTTCTCTAAATCAACCACTTAGATAAACAAGGTTAGTCCTAGGTTTCATCAATTAGCCAAAACCAAACTAGGGACTTTCAATCTCCCCATTTTTGGTAATTGATGACAACCTCAACAAAGATGATTTTATAATAAAGAATTTTGAACTTGTCATACTTGTCCAATCAATAAGCTCACAAGAGGAATTTGGACAACTATAGCAAGTTCGGTTTTGGTAGTATTGCTCCCCCTACATATGTGCATAGAGTTTGGATTTGAAGCTTTGCACATATGCATGGATAGAAGTGTGGGGAGAGTAATTCTACCAAAATGATGCTAAGGTGTAAGAAATGGACCTTTGAAGCGTGATACCAATCGGAGTTGCACTTTACACCATCCTTAGCACCATGAAGTAACTAGACATCCATCAAAAAACTCAAGAATCCCGTGAGATCAACATTATAAGCAAGGTTCTTGAACCACTTGAAAGGTAAGGGGAGTCTAGTTACAACCTATGCATGCTAGTAGATCATTTCACCATTCAAGTCCTATACTAGCATTGCACCACACAAGCAAGGAGACACCACTTGTACAAAACTTTAAAACTAGGTGCCATGAGCAAGTCATATGAGAATGCACAAATAAATGCAACAACTTTGTTCATGAGCTTGCTCCCCCTTCTTGTGTGCATCAAAATTTTATTTACCCCTTTATCATGTTCAATCATCTTTTTCTCTCCCCTTTGTCAACAATTGCCCAAAATGGGATCAAATTGTGGAGAGAAAAGGACTTTGATGGAGTAAACAAAACTTTAGTCAAATTTGGTTCAATCTAGATCACTTGCCAAAGACATTTAATTCGGTTTGAACCAAAGACAAGCTTCTTCACACCTCATGACAAGGGTTATCTTGCCTATGTTGAATTAAACACTTGTAGCAAATATTCTAGATTCAACACTAGGATTGCAAGCCCACAAACATGTCATATGTCACCACTAGATCAAGCAAAGCATAGAAGCAATAGTGGTAAACATATATACATCAAACACATTTGATTTATCATGAATGCTCCAAATGCACCCCGTATGTCTACATGTGCTACCACAAGTATAGTCCTAAGCATGAATGACATGTCAACCAATGGTACCTTGCTTAGTCGAAGGAGAGGCATGTCAAGTAGTGGTGGGGTGCATTCAACACATGTTTGAGAAGTCAAGAATATTCAATTCATTCCTTAGCTTGCAAAACCTTCTTTCATCAAGTGGCTTGGTGAGGATGTCGGCAAGTTGATCATTGGTGCCCACACTTTCAATGGAAATGTCACCCTTTTGTTGATGATCTCTTATGAAGTGATGCCTTATGTCAATGTGCTTTGTTCTTCCATGTTGAACCGGGTTTTGTGTCATCTTGATTGCACTTTCATTGTCACAAAACAATGGCACATTCTTGAAGTTGATGCCATAATCCTTCAACGTTGACTTCATCCAAAGCAATTGTGCACAACAACTCCCCGCACTAACATATTCGGCTTCGGCGGTAGAGATTGCCACACTATTTTGTTTCTTTGAGGACCATGACACAAGTGATCTTCCAAGAAGTTAACATGTACCACTTGTGCTCTTTCTATTGATCTTGCAACCACCATAGTCGGAGTCCGAATATCCAATCAATTCAAACTTTGACCCCTTGGGATACCACAATCCAACATCTCTTGTTTGCTTCAAGTACCTCAATATTCTCTTTGCGGCCGTGAGATGACTCTCTCTTGGTGAGGCTTGATATCTAGCACACATGCAAACACTAAACATGACATCCGGCCTTGATGCGGTGACATAGAGTAGGCTTCCAATTAATGACCGATAATCCTTTTGATTCACCATATTGCCATCATGATCACTATCAAGATTCCCATTGGTGCCCATTGGAGTTGAGATTGGCTTTGCATCTTGCATTCCAAACTTCTTCAACATGTCCCTTATGTATTTCCCTTGACTCACAAATGTCCCATTCTTCAATTGTTTGACTTGAAGACCAAGGAAATAGCTAAGTTCACCAATCATGGACATCTCAAACTCATTTGCCATCATTTCACCAAATTCTTCACAATATGCTTGATTGGTTGATCCAAAGATGATATCATCAACATAGATTTGCACAATGAAGAGATCATTACCAATCTTCTTGGTGAATAGAGTAGTATCAACCTTGCCCATAATGAACCCCTTGGAGTGAAGAAAAGTCTTCAATCTCTCATACCATGCTCTAGGTGCTTGCTTCAAGCCATACAAGGCTTTCTTCAACTTGTACACATGGTTGGGCTTCTTCTCATCTTCAAAACCGGGAGGTTGCTCAACATATACTAGCTCATTGATGATCCCATTGAGAAATGCACTCTTGACATCCATTTGATATAACTCGATATTGTGGGCACATGCATAAGCCAATAGTATCCTTATTGCCTCCAATCTTGCCACGGAGCATATGTTTCATCATAGTCAAGACCTTCAACTTGAGTATAGCCTTGTGCAACTAGTCTTGCTTTGTTTCTAATCACAACACCATCTTGATCTTGCTTGTTCTTGAAAACCCATTTGGTTCCAATGACATTGTGATCCTCCGGCCTCTCAACTAACTCCCACACATCATTTCTTGTGAAGTTGTTGAGCTCTTCTTGCATTGCCATGATCCAATCGGCATCATCCAAGGCTTCCTCAATTTTCTTTGGCTCTTTGGTTGACACAAAAGATGCATACTCACAAATCATAGCCACTCTTGATCTTGTTTGTACACCACTTCTAATATCACCAATAACACTATCAATTGGGTGATCTCTTGCAACATGTTGTGGTTGTATCACTTGCACTTGATTGCTTGAGCTTGGTTGATCACTTGACTTGTCCTCGTTGAATGAACTAGCACCATGATCTTGCACTTGAGCATTGCTAGCTTGTCTCAATGGAGAGTTGAGCACTTCATCTTTATCATCTTGCACATCAATCACTTGCTTTGCTCTTATGTCACCAATGTCCATGTTCTTCATAGCTTCAACCAATTGAGTTCCACCAACATCTTCTAGGTTCTCATCTTCATCTTGTGACCCATTGGTTTCATCAAAATGCACATCATGGACTTCCTCTAGAATGCCACTTGAGTTGTTCCAAACTCTATATGCCTTGCATGTAGTTGAGTAACCGAGTAGGAACCCTTCATCACATCTTTTTTCAAACTTCCCCAATCTAGTGCCCTTTCTCAAGATGTAGCATTTGCAACCAAATACTCTAAAATAGCCAATGTTGGGCTTTCTTCCATGAAGTAACTCATATGGGGTCTTCTCTAGCAAAGTATGACAATAGAGCCTATTGATGTAGTAACATGCCGTGTTGATTGCTCCATCCCAAAATGATTGACTAACATTATACTCATGAAGCATTGATCTAGCCATATCAAGCAATGTTCTATTCTTCCTCTCAACTAGGCCATTTGATTGTGGAGTGTACTTGGCCGAGAATTGATGACCAATGCCATAGTGATCACACAATTCTTCCATTCTTGTATTCTTGAATTCACTCCCATTGTCACTTCTCACTTTCTTGATCCTCATGTCAAACTCATTGTGAACTCTAGTGAGAAAGGTTTTGAAGGTGTCATACACTTCACTCTTGTCACTAAGAAAGAATACCCATGTGAATCTTGTGAAGTCATCCACTATGACGAACCCATACTTGTTGCCACCAATACTTGTGTATGTAGTTGGGCCAAATAGATCCATGTGCAACAACTCAAATGCCTTGCATGTGCTCATTATGCTCTTCTTTGGATGTGAGCTTCCAACTTGCTTCCCGGCTTGACATGCACTACACAACTTGTCCTTCTCAAATACAACATCTTTCAAGCCTTCAACAAGATTGTGTTGTGTGAGCTTCTTCAATTGTTTCATGCCAACATGCCCAAGCCTTCTATGCCAAAGCCAACCCAAACTTGATTTTGATATCAAACATGTTGTCAAAGAAGCTTCACTAGTGTTGAAATCAACAAGATAGAGATTCTCATATCTAAAGCCTTTGAACACCAAGTTGGAGCCATCAAGAGAAACTACCTCAACATCATTTGCCCCAAAAATGCACTTGTAGCCTCGATCACAAATTTGTGCCACGGAGAGAAGATTGAAATCCAAGCTTTCAACTAGCATCACATTGGAGATACTCATGTCATTTGATATTGCAATCTTGCCCAAACCAACAACCTTGCCTTTCTTGTTATTGCCAAAAGTAATTGACTCAATGCCACTATCATTCTTCTCAATTGAATCAAACATTCTTGATGTGCCGGTCATGTGTTGAGAACACCCACTATCAATGATCCAATGCCTTCCTCCGGCTTTATAGTTCACCTACAAGCAAATCAATGAAGCTTAGGTACCCATTTTTGCTTGGGTCCTTGTAGGTTAGTGACTAAGCTCTTTGGTACCCAAATAGCCTTCTTCTTTGGGCCAACAATGGGTGTACCAACAAACTTAGCTTGCACACCTTTCACACCCTTGGTAAGTACATAACAAGAATCAAAAGGTATAGCATTGTCAAGTTTCTTGTTTTGTTGCTTCTTGTTGCAATTTTGCTCTAGGTGCCCAATTTGCTTGCATCTATAGCAAAACCGACCATTGCTCTTCACAAAGCTAGGCTTTGGAGTTGCAAAGGCCGACTTGCCCTTCTTGGGGTATAGCCCAATCCCTCTTTGTTAAGAGAGAACCTTTGGCTACCCAAGCACTTTAGCAAGCGGGCCTCACCACCATAGGCTTTGCCTAAGGCATGAGTGAGCTCATCCACCTCCTTCTTGAGGGTCTCATTCTCTACCATTAGTGTAGCATCACAAGTGAAGCCATCACTAGTAGTGGAGATAGAGTCGGTGGTGGTGGTGGATGATGTGCTACAAGAAGGGTTAGCACTTGTCATGATGATAGGTTGATAAAATGACTCATCAATGATGTCACAAGTAAGACCTATATCACATGATGCAAATCACCACTTTCTTTGCTTGTTGCTCAAGTAGAAGTGAGTGAGCTTCTTTAAGCTTAGAATGAGCATCACCAAGCTTCTCATGGTCTACCACTAGACTCTCATGAGTGGTCATAAGCTCACCTAGGGCTTTCTCAAGTATTTCCACTTTCATTGAAAGCTTCTTGCACTCCTTTTCCTTGGCAATAGCTATATCTCTAGTTTCTTGCATCAAGTCATATAATTGATCCTTAGTCGGTTCATCATCATCATCAACATTATCAACATCGTGAGCATATTCCATCTCACTATCATCATCACTATCATCATATTGTACCTTTGTTTCCTTGGCCATGAAGCATGATGGTGATGTAGAGAATAATGAAGACTTCTTGTTGATGGCGATGGAAGCCATAGCCTTGTTGCTTGAATCTTCATCTTCATCATCATTGTCACTTTCCCAAGTGACCACAAATGCACCATTCTTGCCCTTCTTGAGTGTCATCTTGGCCTCATGCTTCTTCTTCTCAAACTTGCCCTTGTTGTAGTTCTTCTTCTTCTCATATGGGCATTCGGATTGTAGATGCTCGGTGCTATCACAATTGAAGCACTTTCTTGGTTGCTCTTGCTTCTTGAAGTTGTTCCTCTTGAAGCCTCTTCTCTTGATGAACATGTGGCCCATCTTCTTCACCACAAGAGCAAGTGCCTCATCATCAATCTCAAAGTCACCATCTTCCTCATTGGTTTCTTCTTCTTCAAAGATTGGTGCTTTGCCCTTGGAGGATGTGGCTTGGAATGCTACGGTCTTCTTCTTCTTCTCCTCTTCCACCTTCTCATCATCTTGATCAAATTTGTCATATGTCAAGACTTCACCAAGCAAATCATTTGGCTTCTTATTTTCAAGCCCATCTCTTTGTAGCATTAGCTTCAACATCTTGAAGCTCTTCGGCAAGCAAATCAAGAACTTGTGACAAAAGTCTTCATCTTTTGTCTTGTGCCCCAAACTCTTGAGATCATTCACAATCACTTGTAGACGATGAAACATTTCAATGATAGTTTCATCCTCCTTCTTCTTGAAGTTCTCGAACTCACTATTGAGTCCATATAGCTTGGCACTCTTCACAACCTTGGTGCCCTCATATGTCTCACCCAACCTTGTCCATACTTCACTAGCAAGTTCCAAATCCTTGATCCCCTCAAACACCTTTGTATCAATGCCATTGTATAGGATGTTGAGAGCCATTCTATTGCAAGTGATGTTGGCTCTATCTTCATCGGTGAGATGATCATTATCAAGAATGGCATAGTCATGCAATGTAACTTGCAAGACCCTCTCTTGAATTGAACCAAGATACATGATCATCTTTCTCTTCCAATGATCAAAGGAACTAACTCCATCAAACATAGGCAGTTTGCCCCCAACATGGTTGAACACAATTTGAGCCATCTTAACACCGTAGGATGTTAAGCCTTGCACTAAGACGGTGACCTTTGCTCCGATACCACTTGTAAGGTCCTAGATGGCTAGAGGAGGGGTGAATAGCCTATAAAAATTTCTACAAACTCACTAAGCAAACTTCGTTAGATAAACAAACGGCGGAAAGCAAGTTACGCTTAGCCTACTAGATGTTGCAAGCCTCCTATCCAAACAATTCTAGTAGGTGATCACTAGCACACACAATAGCTACCGCTAGTGATCAAGAGTTCTACCCACGGGATTTAATCTACACAAAGAGTGGTTCCCGACCGACCACACAAGCAATTCTACCCACGGGATTTAGTTTACACAAGATGTGGTTCCCGACCGACCACGCAAGCAATTCTACTTTGCAAGAATGTAATCAAAAGAAATGCAAGAGAGGGTAGGAGCTTGTTATACCGACGTGTCGAGTCGAGGTTGCCAATCACCAAGGAGATGAACAATCAATCACAATCGGCAACACACAAAGGATGATGACCAATCACCGGAGACAAGATGAACACAATGATTTATCCCCGGATGTTCACTTGGGCACCGCCAAGCTACGTCACCCGTTGTGTCGACCAACACCTAGATGGTTCCTCGGTGTGACCCTCAAGTCACTAGCCCCTCAAGGCTCGCCCCGCAAGGCACCGCAAAACACCACTCTCAAGCGAGGTACTCAACGACACACGCAATCCACTAGGATGCTCTTCGTGATCCCCACGAGGTGAGCTCAAACCTCTCACAATCAACCGGAGGTGGCCAAGAACAATCACCTTCTCTTGCCAACGCCTCCAACAATCTCCAAGCTGGCTAGGAGCGGTACTCTCCAAGAGTAACAAGAAATCCACCGGCTAAACCACCCACAAGTGCCACTAGATGCCCTCAAGCAATGCAATGCACTAGGTGATCTCTCAATCTCACTTTGGATTCACAAACAAGCAAGAGAGATGAGAGGGAGAGTGTTTCTTCAGCTCAAAGGATGAATGAATGAGTTGGGAGAGCCAAGAGAGGGAGCCAAGCCCGGCCTCCCATCTATTTATAGACCCAACACTTCAAACTAGCCGTTACCCCCTCGGGCGCAAATTTATCGCGCCGGACGCGTCCCGCCGCAGCCGCCGGACGCGCGTCCGGCGCCTCGCCCGCGCGCGCCCCTGCACGACCGTTGGCGCCGCGGCCAACCACGTGCCACCACGTCGGCGTCCGGCGCGGCGGCGCCGTTTGCGCGTCACCGCCGCGCGTCCGCGGCGCCGTTCGCCGCGTCGCGGACGCGCACGCCGCGCTGGAACTTTCGTCGAACCCCGGCGTGCGCGGGACGCGACAAGACCGTCGCGTCCGGCGTCCGCCCGCCCGCCGGCGACGCCCGGCCGAACGGCCGAAAACCGAAACTTTCGGTCGGGCGTCCGCCGCCCGCCGGACGCGTCCGCCCGGCCCGCGCCTGGGCCGGCCTCGCAGCCTCCGTCTTTTCGTCGCCGTGTCGTGACACCAACTTCTCCAACATGCTATCCAACAAGTATACCAACTTGATCATCGAGATAGCATGATTTCAACCAAATTTTGCATCCGGGGCAATAGAAAATATGCATCCATTTTTCTCGAAAAAGCGCCGAATCCCGCCTCACAAGGCTCGGCGGGAGGAAGAGAGGGACCCAAACCCATCTCTTCCCCGCAAACCACAAGTGCCCAAGCGCCACCTTTGTAAATGTGCCAACACCACCAAGTGTACATCTCCATGTGCTTGTGTGTTAGCTTTTCACAATCATTTCCCAAAGGTTAGGTTAGCTCACTAGGCCCTACATGCAATGCACTTCATGAATTCACCTAGTGGCACCCGTGCGTCGAATAGCCGATAAGACTTCCCCTCTTAATAGTGCGGCTATCGATCCTAAACCACTCACACCCTCTATGGTGTCTTGAGTGCAAAACAAAATGGCCCTATCGGTTATACCTTTGCCTTGAGCCCATTTTGTTCCTCCAAATGATATGAACACTTCACACCATCATGTGACCGTCTCGATCCATCGATCTTGACTTCACTTGCCCTTCACCGTGCATCGGTCCATCGGCGCCTAGTCTTGCCCGAGCTTCACCATCGCATGGTCCTTCACTCCGAAGCCTCGACTAGCCCTTCACCTTCAACACCGGTCCATGGAGCCAAGCATCGTCTTGATCTTCATCTTTGATCACATGACACATGTCATGCTTCATATTCAATATGCTCATCGTGTGGACAACCTTTCTCTAAATCAACCACTTAGATAAACAAGGTTAGTCCTAGGTTTCATCAATTAGCCAAAACCAAACTAGGGACTTTCAGCTGCCCCGGCTACAAACTGGCCCGATGCATCCCTGACAACCGCCCCCGAGCTTCCTGTACTTCTCTCATAATTGTAGCAGGCATCCACATTTAACATCAGGAAGTCTTCAGGTGGTTTTTTCCATCCCACTCTCTGTTTGGCCCCCTTCCTTTCTGCCTTCATATAATTTGTTGTGAGTGTTGCTATCGAGATGGCTGATCTTGTCGGATTTGGAACAGTTTCGCCATGAACCATCTTCCTCCTTTCCCACCAGATATACCAGCCCCCAGTCAATATCAATTCTGCAAGACCTACTTGGTTCAAGTGCTTGATTGGTCTTGATAATCGTATTGCTTCTGCTACCAGTATCGATCCAGATCGATCCAATGCAGTAAATCTCTGAATTTCATCATATATTCCCAGGGAACGCCATACCTCTTTGGCTCTCATGCACAAGAATATAACATGTCTGATATCCTCACAATCTTCATGACAGACTGGACAGCTGCTTTCCTCCGCAATGTGCCTGTTTGCTAGCACTCCTCGACAAGGTAATAGTCCATGCAATACTCTCCATCCAAAAATTTTGATCTTCGCTGGAATGTTCAGTTTCCATAGATTCTCCCATACATTTTCATCTCCTGTCCCCCCTGCATTCTGAATGCTTCCATTGTTTCCGAACTTATGTTTCCATTGAACATGGTATGCTGAACCCACTGTAAACTGACCATTCCGGTTGTAATGCCAAGCTACTGTGTCATCCCTTCCATGCCTCAGCGGGATTTGCAGAATTCTATTTGCATCAACAGACCAGAACATGTCATTAACCAGCTCCTCATCCCACATCCCTGTGACAGGGTTAATAAGCTCATCTACTGTTGTAACCAGATTGTGACCTCTTGGTGTCAATATTTTCATATTGTGACTAGCTGGGATCCATTTATCCTCCCAAATATTTATTTGTGATCCATCTCCCACTCTCCAAATGCACCCTCTCTTGAAACAGGTGAGTCCAGCTAAGATGCTCTGCCAAGTAAAAGAACTCCCACTCTTCAATGTTGCATTCAGTAGCTTTCCATCCGGGTAGTACCTTGCTCTCAGAACTCTTGCACACAGTGATTCTGGTTCCAGGAGCAATCTCCATACTTGCTTAGCTAGCAGAGCATGATTGAAACTCTCCAAGTCTCTAAAACCCATTCCTCCTTGTCTCTTTGGTATACATAGCTTCCACCAGGCCTTCCAATGGATTCTTTTATGGTCATCGTCATCACCCCACCAGAATTGAGATATGGCATCAGTCATCCCTTTGCATATTTTCTTTGGGATTTTAAACACCATCATCGCATACACCGGTACGGCTTGAGCAATAGACTTTATAAGAATCTCCTTTCCTCCCATACTTAGAAGCTTCTCCTTCCATCCCTTTGTTTTTGACCGAACTCGTCAATTAGATGCTGAAAACAATCACTTCTATCAATCCCCACCAGAGCCGGTAAGCCAAGATATTTATCACTCGGGATTCGTAACAATGTTCGAGCTTGGCATACTTCGATCTTAACTTCCACGTCCGTATTACCACTAAAGAAAATACTGCTCTTCTCATCACTCACCTTTTGACCCGAATTTAAACAAGATCGATCTAGGAGCCTCTTCAGGTTTATTGCTTGTTCCTTATCTGCTTCCATTAGGATCAGTGAATCATCAGCAAATAGAAGATGAGATATCACAGGTGCATTTCTGCAAACTTTGACACCCCTAATCTCTTCTCTACTTTCAGCTCCCTTTAACAGGCTAGATAGTCCTTCTGCCACCAACAAGAAGAGGTAGGGTGATAAAGGATCACCCTGTCTTAAACCTCGAGTTGGGATCACCGTCTTAGTTTCCATAGCAATCACTCTGATTTTGTATCTGACAGTTTTTACACATGCCAGAATAAGATCCACCCACCTCTGATTGAACCCCATTTTCAACATGATCTTCTCTAAAAAACCCCATTCCACCCTATCATATGCTTTGTGCATATCCAATTTCACAGCGCACAAACCTTTCTTACCTCTCTTCTTTTTTATAGTATGAATGCTCTCATATGCCAACAATATATTATCAGTGATTAGTCTTCCTGGCACGAAGGCACTTTGGTTATCACTTATGACATCTGGCAAAATAGATCTCAACCTATTTGCTAGCATTTTTGATATAACTTTATACACAACATTGCATAAACTTATAGGCCGAAACTGTGAAACCAAAGTTGGATTATTCACCTTTGGTATGAGGACAATACATGTATCATTCCAGCTTTTCTCGGTATTTTCGCCATATTCACAAACTTCAAGTACTTCCTTCACCAAGTCATCTCCCAACAGTCCCAATATTTTTTGTAAAAAATAGCATGCATTCCATCAGGTCCAGGGGCCTTTAGATCACCTATCTCGGAATAATGCTTTCTTTACTTCCTCTCCGAAAAATGGCGCCATGAGATCATTATTCATATTCTCGCTTATCCCGACATTAACATCTGCCAAGATATTGCCCTCCACTTCTCGGTCTCGGATGTGAACAACTTTTGAAAGTATTCTTCCACAATGTCACACATCTGAACCCCTCCTTCCTGTACCACTCCATTCTGGTCGATTAGCCCCTTGATGGAATTTTTCTTCCTTCTCTTTGTTGCAAAGTTATGGAAGAAACTGGTATTTTTGTCTCCCTTCTTAAGCCAATTAGCCCTAGCTCTCTGTAGCCAATAAATCTCCTCTTGCTCCAACATCAACTCAAGTCGGACCATGATCTCCTTTTGTGATTCAGCATTCGCATCAGTCATAGGCCCCCTCCTTAATCTCTCCAACTCTCTCTTGAGATCCGCCATTCTTTTCTCTGGTTTTTTTAAAACCTCTTTATCCCAACGATGCAATTCCTCATGTACATCATTTATCTTTTCTGCAAAAGATGGCCCCTCACCACGGGCTTTTGCTCTAGCCCATGCAGCCTTTATCATCTCTTCTACTGTATCTTCATGAAGCCACCTTGCTTCAAACCTCTTTTTGCTTCCTCCCCTTTGAATTGATCCCAGGTACTGAGTATCCATCAATATAGGCCTATGATCAGATCTTATCATCTCACTATTAATCAAAGTTGCTTGGGGAAACATATTTGACCACTGCATATTTGCAACAGCCCTATCCAATCTTTCCCTGATCTGACCTCTCTGCCATGTGAATATATCTCCCTTGAATCCCATATCATTTAGCTCACACTCCGACAGGACATCATAGAAAGCTTGCAACTGTCTTTGTGTCCTTGGTCTTCCACCTTCTTTTTCTGAATTATATAATATTTCATTAAAATCTCCCATAATTAACCATGGTGCCGTTAGATCTTGTTTTATCGATCTAATTGCATCCCATGTTCTCTCTTTCTGACGCCAGTCAGGCTCGCCATAAAGACCCGTAAATCTCCATCCCCCATCCTCTTCTATAAAGACATCAATGTAATATTTTGTTATCCCTTCCAACCTTATGCTGATTTCATCCTTCCACAGCAATAACAACCCACCACTTCTCCCATCACTTTCATGGACCAGCATCTTATCGAACCCAGTCCTCCTTCTCATGTCATCTGCCTTTGCTTTATCCAGATGTGTTTCAGACAGAAACAACACATCCGGGTTTGTACGCTTCCGGACCTCCAGAAGCGCGCGAACTGCGCGGCGGCTCAAGAGCCCCCGGCAGTTCCATGCTAAAAGTTTCATTGTGCCCGGCCACTCCCCTCGAAGGAGAGCGCCGATCTTGCATTTGGGGTTTTGCCATCACTATCCTCCACACTACTACGGGCCCTTTTCTTCTCCTGGAGAGCCAGAGGGCTAATCATTTTATCATTCAGGTTTTGATCTTGCAACATCGGGGAGCTTCCAGCAAGTTCATCTAATCCATCCTCCCTCTCTTCCTCTCCACCGCCTTCATCCTCATTATCATCCATATTATCAGTGTCATACTGCTCTTCATGTCCTCCAACTCCACGACCAGCACCTCTTCCTCGGCCTCTCCCTCTTAAACCTCCTCTTCCACCTCCTCTACCACCTCTGTCATTTGGGATCATCGCCATGAAAGGGACTCTCAACCAATCCCCCCATTCACATGTTTCCTTTGGGTGGATTCCATCCCCACATTCAGTCACCTCATGACCTATGCATCCACAAAAAAAACAGAACCCCGGTAACCTCTCATACTGAACCGGACAAACCATTCTCTCCTTCAAAGTAATTGGAACCATCCGAACAAGAGGTTTATTCAGGTTAATCCATACTTTTGCCCGAAGATATGGCGTCGAGTTGATCTTCCCATCGTTGACCTGAACATTGATGGTTTCGCCTACTTTCTTCGCAACCCTCTCTGCCAGCTCCTTCTTCTTCATCAGCATCTCCGGGACATTATTGATTCGAGCCCAAACTGGAATCTTCTCCAATTTATATGAATTGACATTAGAGTAGCCGTCATACTCCTCCAAAACTATTGCTGCTCCACGAAACAGCCATGGTCGTCCATCCATAACCCTATTCCAGTCCCCGAGACATTGGAATTGGACCACAAACAGATTAGGTTTTCGCGCTTGGAACGTAACCTCCTTTGCAGCCGCCCACGCATTGCGTAGCGCGCTGAAAAGTGCCGCATGACTGAACGGCTTTGTCGTATGAACCCTAAACAGGGCGATCCATCTGACTTCCTTCACAAGTTCCTCGAAATCCTCCGAGAAATCTAGATCATTCTCTTCCTCCCCATGCAGCTTCATCCCTTCCAAGTGTTTCTCTAGACTTTCGACTCCCTCACCTTCGTCCTTCTCCTTCCCCTTGCCCTGGCCGCTAGATGACTTCTCCGCCATGCAGATGATTACCTGGTGTCGTCGCACTTCTGCTATTGCGGTGACGGGGTTGCCGTCACGATCTGTTGGTTGGATCACGTCAGGTTGACGTGAGATTGGTTGGACTCCGACGGCGGCGCCGGAGGACAGCGAAACCCTAGTTTAGGGGCAACCTTTTTTTTTTCTTCCCGGACTTGCAACGATAATATGTCGTTAATTAATCCGACGACACAACTGCATGCATTAGCATGGAAAATATCTTCGGGCTCATTTTGAGGTGACCGCCATCGTGCAACTTGTGGGCTCCAGGCTCTAGCAACCACCAAAGTTGCGCGCGGCACGGGTTCAGAAAAAAGAAAAAAAGATAGCTAGCGTTGCTGCCTGCAACTGCAGTGGATGATTGGGTACGGTGCATGGAACTCAGCAACGGGGAAAGTAGTGCATGATGAAGCTCGATCGATCACTATCTAATTTCAAACCATCAATCGCCTCTCTCGGAAAGAAATAGGTGATCGAAATACAGGAACGCGTTTCAAATTTTAGTCCCCTAAAGTTTAGGCAGCGCGCAAGGCCTCTTAATTTACATGAAATCTGTAATTACTTGAAACTCGACGGCGGAAATACTGTGAAGTAGGTCTGCGCAGCGGTGAGGACCACGGCAAGGCCTGCGACGAAGAAAGAAATGACGGACCAGGGGGTGCCGAAGTAGTCGCGCCTGAGCGCCGCCATGTTCCTGCGCCACCACGAGCCGCAGTATTGGTCGACGTCATGATACAGCACGGAGAAGACCTGGCGCTTGTAGTTCATGGCACTGCCGTCGCCTAGGTGGCTGAAGAATCGCGCCGCCGCCTCGTCGTCGGCCAGCAGGTTGACCAGGATGCCGCACCGGCGGAGCAGCTCCACGTCGTCCGCCGTGCGGACGAGCCTGCTCATGAGTGACACGTAGCTCATCACCGTGCGTGCCTCCTCCCCGCCCTGGCTCTGCTCGAACGCGATGAGGTTGATGAGGAGCGGCCTGTTCATGTCGTCCACCTCCACCACGGGGATCTCAATGACGCCTCGGCTGGCGTCGAACGCCACGTCGTAGTCGTACATGCCCCGAGACGAGCTCCGGGCCACGAAGGTCACCCCCGCGGCCCTCATCTCGGTGGCGCACGGTATCACGCGCACCCTGGAGGACCCCGGCGACCTCTTGGGCACCACGCTCTCGTACAACAGGTGAAGGAGGTGGTGGATCTCAGAGGCGTCGGAAGGGATGGCGCCGTCCTTGATGCCGATGTACTCGAGGAAGAGGTTGAAGAGGGTCTCCCTCCTGTTTTCGCCGCCCTGCTCGCTGGCGACGACGTTGTATAGCCTCTCCACGACGAAGAACGGGATCTGGTTCTCCAGCAGGAGGAGGTCGCTGGTGATGAGCGTGCAGCCCCAGGCGGCGTCGCGGAGCGGGTCGGCCATCTTGTAGTTCCACTTGAAGAAGAACTCGAGGATGAAGGAGCCGTCCAGGAGGAGCATCCGGACGAACTCGTCCGAGTCCAGCTGGGCGGGCCGCTCGCTGTAGCACGCGCGGGCACGGGACTCCAGGGAACGCATCTCCTGGATCAGCAGGGACGAGCTCACGACGGCGCTGCGGGACAGCAGGTCGTGGAGGTAGCGCCACTTGTGGTCCTCCATGGCGCGGAGCGCGGCGTCGCCGTGGTAGTAGGGGCCGATGGACACCATGCGCGGCTCGTAGGCAACCGGGTTGCTCTCGCGGACATAGGCGGGGACGCGGAAGATGGTGAACGGCTGAGCCCTCCACTGCGGCGCCTGCGCTCGCAGGGTGCTCAGCGTCGCCTCCACTGAGGCTTCCAACGACATCACGCTCGCCATGCCGAATCAAGGACAAGGCTGGGGGCGCGTCGGCGCGGACAAACAAGGCGAGTCTGATGGGGGCACTGGCAACGCTGACGGTGACGCGGCGCGAGCGGTAGGGCGGCACAACACAGGAGAGCACGCGTCCGCGGGAGAGCGCGGGGGGCAGGAGTGCCGGGCAACCCATATTGCTCCACCCGTCTCTCTGCCAGCGGAGGCCCACTCCACTGCCACCCGCCCTTGCCTGGTGGCCGCCCCGCCCGTTTTATTTGTCGCAATATATCGTCATCTCGCCGGTTATCTCGTCTCATCATTCAACTTTTCCCTTCGCGCTCCCGTCATTCAACTTTTCCCTCGCGCTGCCCTCGAAATCCATTTGTTCCTCACTCTCCCCTCTGGCTGTCTTCTTCCTCTGCGTTTCTTTTGAACTCCCTTCAACAATGGATGGATCCTTTGTCTTCCCCATATCTTCCATCCTCCGATTCACAACGCATTCGTCGGCCCCCGTACTCTTCACGCGGAGACCTGTCTCCCAAGATTGAGTAGTCAGACCACTCCGTGCGGCAAATCCCATATCGTGGTCACGGACGCGAGAACGACGTTGCCGTACGTATGCGTCGCCGCACATAGTTACGGCGCGGCGTGTATGGCAGGCTGAGCCAGGCGTACAGGCCCGGGCGGCAAGCAGTGAGACCGGAGGCAACCAGTGACACTGAGACCGGAGGCAACCAGTGACACTGAGACCGGAGGATGAGAGAAGCAACGCAAGAGGAAAATGACCATTTTCTATGAAGGAAAAAAAGGTTTGACACCATAACGACAATTTAAGGTAGTGATAGTGCCTTGTCAAAAAAAAAGGTAGTGGCAGTGATTGAAAGAAAAAATAATAAAACAATGAAACATAGGAGTTGGTCACGAGCTCACGACAACTCTTTTATGGTCCAGTTAAGATCTTTATGTACCGATGAAAGAAATCATCTCAATTAACGTCTCGTCCGGCTAAGGTTAGTCTCAGTGGAGGTTTTATGGGCGTTTCATGCATATTTAATATAGCGATACATTAGCATGGAAGGATTTTTTTGCATGAAATGGAGAGAAGAGAAAGTAAAATCGTTTCACCATGGTCAAACGCGGTAGCGGTGTTTCCAACGCCTTGATAACTGGGTGAAACGAGCATTGAGGCATTTCATGGCTATTTTTTGGGTGAACTGAGCATGCCTACGGTGGGGATAGGAGAAAAAAAGAGACGCATGGGCCCATGAAGGCTAAAAATAGTTCTATGAATCTGTGCAATGAAATTTGCATTGAGAGAGGTATCCGTTTCACAATAAGTTTCATGTTTTTGAAAACTGTGAGATGAAACGTTGCATTGAGAGTTTGAGACTAGCCTAAATCAATTACCTCGTGTAAAGTTAATCTCCGCTGTAGTCTATCTCAACATACAATTTGTCTACACCATCTTCCATTAACTATCCACGTCATGTCCCATTGATAGCTATCCAAACATGCAAGTCATTCATAGCATCTTCCACTAATAACTATTCTCAACATCTTCTACTAATAACCATATCATTTCATTAATTTTCATAATTTTGATGCAACAAATCTAACAAAAATACATGCAACAGTTCTTTTTAGAAGAATTGGTTGTGGGACATGCAAAGTGGTGGCCATTTGCTCAAGGACATCGTCACTTTCTAGTTTGTCATAGATATAAAACCTAATAAAAAATATTATAAAATAGATATAAAATTATATAAGTGCTAAAAAATTATACTTGTAAAATCTTCTTCACTCTACATGATGAGAACCACGAGTAAAAATATTATTTTCCACTCAAATGATCATTTTACCCCTCTTCATAAATAGATAAAGATAACCATGGTTAATTAGTTAATATTTTTGTAAGAGATTAAAAATACTAGAAAAATCACAGAATGCATACATCACCAAATCATGTCTATGATAAAAGGGAGATTGGTGATTTTACCCTTCTTTTCAATTGCAATTGTGATTTTACCCTCGGTTTTTAAACTTTGCGTTTTTACCCTCACTTTTTTGGGATGAAACCTCCGTCTACCCCTCTTATTTGACACCGTCATGACTGGTCCTATTAAATGGTAAAAAAAAAAAAAAAAAAAAAGAAAAGATAGGCTGCCAAAAGGACAAAAATGCCCCCGGGTCTTTTGTGCTCCTCTCGTTACATTCTGTACGTACGTACGGATAGAGGAGTCGGGAGTCGGGTCTTCCGCGTCGCGCTCCGGCGGCGCTCCTCCGACTTCGCCGTCGCGGCTACCGAGGAAGCAGCCGGCACTCCTCCTCTCCCGGTCGCCCTACCCTCTCTCGGTCGCCCTCCCCCCCTCCTCCTCCTCTCGGACGGCCGGGCTCGCGCACACATGGGAGGAGCGGGTTAGGGTTAGGGTTTCGAATGTACGGCGGCGCGCTGCTTGTTCCCGGCGGCCGGCGGCGCCGCTCCCCGACGTCCCTCTCTCGCTGTCTCCTCTCCCCGTCGTCCTCACTCCCGAGTTCTCGTGTCTCCGCCCGCTTCGGAACAGCCACCATGGGAGAGCCAAGGTATTTCCCAATTCCCCGATTTGTGTTTCATTGTAATCGAAACTAGCATAGATTAGTAGATGTGTTGATTTGTTATTCTCTCGTTGTGATATGTAGGCTAAATGACAAAATTGGAACTTCTTGTTAAAGTACGCTCATTTTTCAGCATGCTCGACAATGGTCCAAAGACATATTTTCATCGTAGATCTCTCGCCAACCAAGGTTGTGGACATAAATAACTTTGGGTTTCTCGCAGTTAGTTAATTTCATCGGTGAGCATTGCTTGTGGGGTTCTAAACAAGACATTACCTTGTGGCGTGATTTGGAGAATGATTCTATGGAAATTAGATCTGATGAAAATCTGTTAGAGTGGTTTCAAATGAATGTAGAGAGCGGATTAGTCTGTATTAATGCTCAGATAAATGATTTTGAGGGGCCACTACAATTTTCGCCAACAAAGAGAAGGTTTCACCCTACAGTTAGGGCTAGCATGCTCCAAATTGAGGAAGGCACTAGTGAGAGAGCCACAAATGCTGCAGCCACAAATGAAACAGCCACAGCCCCAGCCCCATCCAAAAAAAAGAGAATATCCACACAAAAAAAGATAGCTGCCACCAAAGAGAGTGCTTCTGAGGCTGATGCAGAGGTACTTAGTGATAGCAGCTATGACACTGACTTGGCTGCATCATCTGATTCTGATGATGCTTGGTCTGACTCTGACACTGAGTTTAATCCTGATGGTGAAATTGTTGATGAGGAAGATGAGTACGATCGTACCATGTTTTCATATGATGTTGATGATCCATGTATTGATGTAAATGCGTGGTTCCCAGATGTGGATCAGTGCAAGTTAGCTGTCGTACATCATGCTATCTTGCATAATCATGCTTTCAAAACTTTGCAAAAAGACACAACAAGATTTAAGGCCATTTGCAAGAGAGCTAAGGAAGGTTGCAAGTGGAAATTTTATGCATCTACAAGCAAGAAATCCACTGGATGCAAGGTCAAGACAAGTGGACCGAAGCATACTTGTGGTTCAGTCAACCAATGTGGTGACACAATGGCCTCTAATAAATGGATAGCTGACAGAGTGGTTGAATTGTTGATGGAAGACCCTGAAAAGGGACCGACTGAGTTGAAGGACAAGGTGCACAAGAAATACTCGGTGGATATTCCATATGACAGAGTAGTAAGAGGGAAGTCGAGAGCTATAGACATGATTTATGGCAAATGGGATGAAAGTTATGATTTGTTGCCTACTTATCAAGCTGAACTTTTGAGGTCACTACCTGGTAGTGTTGTTGAGCTAGAGACAGAAGAGCACAAAGGTGATGTGTGTTTCTTGAGGTTCTTTGTTGCTCTTAAACCATGCATAGATGGGTTTTTGCAAGGTTGTAGACCGTATATTGCAATGGATGCAACACACATGACAGGGAGGGCGAGAGGTCAGTTGGCATCAGCTGTTACGGTGGATGGAAATAATGGATTATTTCCAGTGGCATATGGAGTGATTGAGACCGAATCTAAGGAAAGTTGGACTTGGTTTGTCAATAATGTGAAGAAAGCTATAGGTACACCTCCAGGTAATACACATTTCCTATTTTTTTCCCCTTTTTCTCGTATTTTAGTTTGTACTATTTTCTTGACATAGTACAATGTTCATACAAGCTTGGTCATCGGCAAGATCTTTGGAAAAAGGGAATAGAATTGGCAAGTGGAAGATGTATATCCGGGAGTGGAGCATAGAGAATGTATGAGGCACTTATGGAAGAACATGAAGAAAAGTTACAAAGTGGTGATCTTTATGGCAAGAATATGTGGTGTGCTTTGCGAAGAGCTTCACAATTTCAAAGTTTGACTACTTCATTGGAAAAATAGAGGAGAAGGATTCCAAAGCCATTGAGTGGTTGGATCATAACCATCCATATAAGTGGAGTAGAAGCAAATTCAATGAAGAGTGCAAGGTAGATTACATCAATAACAACCTCTCTGAATCTTTTAATAGTTGGGTGAAAAAAGCTAAGAACTTTCGAGATTGTAGAAATGCTTGACCATATTAGACAAATGATCATTGGCATGTTTGTTTTGAGGTCCAAGATTGCTAGTAATATGTCAGGCATTATAATCCCAGCTATTATCAATGATTTGAATGCTAAATCAAAGGCAATCAAAGAACATGAGGTTCTAATATGTGGGGCTGCGAAGGCTGAAGTAACTGTGAATAGATTCAAGTATGCGGTTAATTTGGAGGGAAAGATTTGTAGTCATCGAGCTTGGCAAGTGACTGGAAAACCATGCAGCCATGCTTTGGCTTTCATTGGAAAGATCAAGAGAGAGGTACAAATGGATGAATTTGTCCATGAATACTTCTCTATTGATAGGTACAAAGACATATGCAAGTAAATTTAATCCAATGACATCCAAAGATCAATGGTCTCATGTTGACTTAGGCTACAAAATCAAGAAACCCAAGCTAAGAAGGAAACCAGGAGGCCAAGAAAATCTAGGATCAAGGCATATGATGAAGTGAGCACTAGCAGGAAAAGAAAGTGTCCCGAATGTGGTGAATTTGGCCATACAGCCAAGACTTGCCAAGGAGGTCCTACAACCTAGTCGAAGAGAATGAAATTAGCACAAGAAGCTAGATCGAAACCGGGAATCAATGACCCAATGTGAGTCATATATGCTTTGCTTTGTTCAATTCCTTTTACTTAGCCCAATTATTCTTACTAATAACATGTACTAACACTTCTTCTAACAAAAAGCTTTGTTATTTTGATCTGATATTTTTGGGAGGCTTGCTACATGGTTGGGTTTCAATGATTGAAATGTAGCTCACTTCTAGGAAACTCAGTAGTAGTTCCTACTTTTGTTTGACATGTCATATCTTCTGGTTCTCTAGGAAACTCAGTAGTAGTTCCTACTTTTGTTTGAGATGTCATTTAGACCTATATATTGGACTTGTTATTGGGACCTCTACGTTGGCATCTAAAATTGTACTATGATGGCATGTTAATGGTTGGTTGCTGCCATTTTTATATGTGTGGAATTTATATATTGTGATATTAAATTCTGGTTAAGAGGATATATACTTGCTGAAATGTGCTGAAATTTACTAAAAAGTATGTATACTTGCTGCTGAAATTTTCTAAAAAGTATATATACTTGCTGAAACAAAACAGGGGTAAAAACACAAATATTATAACAAAATGAGGGTAAAAACGCATGGGCAAAATTGTCCTTTGTAACACTGTTAGAGGGAGTTAACAGAACAAGGGTAGACTTCACCTTCGTTCTGAAAAAGTAAGGGTAAAATCACAAAGTTAAAAAAACGAGGGTAAAATCACCATTTTGCTTGAAACCAAGGGTAAAAACACCAAAGCCCCATGATAAAAATATCAGATCAAAATAACAAAGTTTAATATATCAATTAAGCTTCACGAGAAGATAAATCTATATCTCAATCATGCTAAATATAACAATATAAGCTTTGTTATTTTGATCTGATATTTTTTTTAGCATTGTCAAGATTTATTGAAGTATGCATTCTATGATTTCCAAGATTTTTAGTGTCCTACAAACATATTAGCAAATTAACCATGGTTATCTTGGTCTATTTATAAAGAGGTGCAAAATGATGATTTGAGTGCAAAACAATATTTTTACTTTGTTGTTCTCATCATGTAGACCGTAGAAGATTTTATAGTATAATTTTCTGACACTTATATGATTTAATATCTATTTTATAATAATATTTGATTAGGCTTGATGTCCGCTAGCCAAATTACAACGAACTAGAGTGTCCTACGACAAACTTGAAAGCGACGATGTCTTTCAGCAAATGGCCACCACTTTGCATGTCCCTGCAACGTGCGAGATATCCTTCTAGTTGTTATTAACATTAGGTCTACAAGATTAATGCATGGTTGGGAGTTTTGCTTAAATTGAATGGTCAAATTATAGATGTTTTGCACTTTTGCTTTTAGGAATTTATATGATTTATACATACATAATACTCTCGTGATAGCTGTACTCCGATCCCTTACACAATAGCAAGGAGTACGGCATGAGTCGATCCATATGAGGAGTCAGGGAAGCCAGAAGCCCGTACAGTATATTTGATCATGTTTTTTTTTTTCAAAAGGACGGCAAAAGTTTTGCCGCGATTTCTATTAGACGAAGAAAGAAAAAAAAAAGGTAAATGCCCGCGCCCAGTTTTTGAAGTGGAAACTGGGCGAAAACCACGTACAGTTTGGAGGGTATCCTACTCCAATAACACATCTAGGTACCAAAACAACTCAACTTGCGCCACAAAAGCGCCAACTCAACTCCACTTAGCTCCACGCTTGGTCGGATTGGGACATCGACACAAGCCTCTAAACACTAGAACTCGGTCGGATTGGGTCATCGACACGAGCCTCCACTTTACTCTCACTCGATCGGATTAGGTCATCGACACGAGCCTCTACTTCACTCACTACCGGTTGGATTGGGGCATCAACACGGCAAAACCACTCAAAGGAAAAAGAAGAAAAAAAACTACTCCTACTCCACCACTAGCACAACCCACACGGCACAACAACAGAACACGACAACCAGGCCCTGCCCCAAGACGCCCTGACCAAGTCCAAATCCGCAACGACGCCCTCACGAGGGGTACGACGTCCAAGCGCCGCCGTCGCTAGTCCAAGAAGGACTGGGTTTTCACCCGTGGATGATGCGGGGGCCGCGACGCCCTTAGCAGGGAGAACGGATTCATGTTTGTTAGCTGCAAATGCGTCGCAGCACGGATTCACCATTTGTTCATGGATGGACCCAACAAAGAACAGACACGACGACACCCCTACGGCCCTGCCGGTCAGCACGAGAAGGGAAAGTAACAAGGTCAGCACAAGAGGACGGTGGACGGTAGCCGGCCGGTGCTTGTCCTGGTTCCGGCATTTTTGTTTTTCGAAATTTCCACACGCGGCGAGCGGACCAGGAATAGCCGAGTGGCCTGTGGCCCGGAGCTCTCACGCCTTGAGTCTTGGACCATGGCTGGCTGACGAGCGACAGGACGACGCGAGCATGCCTGCACTCGGACCCGACCCGACCCAGCGCGTTGACCATGTCCGTTTGATTACCCACACACACTCTCTCTCTCCAATCAACGTGTAATAGTAATAGTAATATAAAATTTTGTCAGTCCGCCGACACGGTACCGTCGGTACAACATGGAACGAGACGGAGTTTAGCACGTGCCGTCGTCTCCTAAATCCATATACTTACACGGTCGTCTTCGTCGCAGTCAATCTGTCTCTAAGCCGATGACAGCAAAGAGATTTGGGTTACAAAAAGGATGCCTGCACTTTGCCGTGCATACTCAATCTAGGTATCAAGTTTGTAAACATGCAGGTACAACCTTCCAACACAATCTACATCAAGGCGATCATGAAGGACGTCTCCTCAGTCATTATGGCGGAAGCAGCCGCTATAGGACTGGCTGCAACTCTTGCTGCTGCCGTGGGATTCACACAGGTTTCCTTCCTATCGAATAGCATCCAATTGGTGAATTTCCTATTGGATTCAGACCACAACCACCCTCCTGACCCTCCTGACTGGCGGATGAAGACATTCACACAGGCATATGACAATTGTGCTTCCTTCGTTCAGCCTAGTTTGTTTAAAATTAGCCGCAATGACAATTTCGATGCTTGATGCCTTAGCTAGAAACGTACTCTCTGTTGGCTGCTAATTCTGTTCATCGGCCTTTTCGGCATTGCTCCTTTGGAGCTCACTCTTCTCAGTGCAATCTTCTAAATGCACTGACCTCTGTAGC
The DNA here is from genome assembly GCA_018135685.1 of Themeda triandra. Lineage (NCBI taxonomy): Eukaryota > Viridiplantae > Streptophyta > Magnoliopsida > Poales > Poaceae > Themeda > Themeda triandra. Next base: position 572,813 of record JAENPR010000143.1, on the reverse strand, counting down.
CTTTCCAGGCACCTTGTTTCTAGCAGCTACTTGCTGCTAATATGAATGAATCGGTTTGTTGTTGTCAAAAAAAAAAAAAAAAAAAAAAAAAACCATCTGTGCCTTCCTTTCCTTCGGGCTTCGGCTGGATTTATACATACAACAAACATAGGAGCAGACTTTTCTGTCAAATAAACGCGCAACAGTAGAGGTCTGGATGTCAAAGTCAACCGCGCACCCTGTGGCTGCCCATACGGCTACTATTCACAGCCCAAGTGCCAAGACCCGAGTGGGATTCACCGCTGTAAAAGAAACCTGACAGCCAGACTTCCCGGTAGACTTGTGTGTTCTGTTCGTACTCTGGCCAGGAGGCTTGCGACCGACAGCACTCCCGGCCCGACGCCGAAAGGGAGCAAGCGGTTGCTGAGCACAGCGGGTAACATGGATTCCTCCTCTGTATACGATGTCCCTCCCAAGGTCCAACCAAATCTGCGTGCAAGTGGTCCAGAGCTTTCAGGCCAAGTAGGTGCGCCGTACGACCCGAGCCGTGCGTGCACCGCCGATCGGACGGCGGCGGAGGATCGATGACAGTCCATCATTAAAATGGGACTCCACACCATCAGCGATCATCGAGTTCACGAACAGTTTGGTCCAATACCGTGGCCATCAACACCACCACAACCCAAAACAACTAATTTTCGCTTGACAAAAAAAAGACGTCCAACCCAAAACAACTTCTTATCTTACCATTAATAACAGCTCGTTTAACACATGACAGCCCCGCCCGCACGACGCAACCGCCACCGCCAACGCAACCGCATGGGGTGGGCGCGTGGACCGGGCCCATGAACCGGCCAGGCCACCACACGGCCGAGAGCTCGCGCTGAGCAAGCTTACAAACCGGGGAGGTGGAGAGTGGAGACGGTCCACGGCCGGGACCACCATGGGATCGGATTTAGGAGTGCTGCTATCTGCCCCGCTGACAGGCGGGCCCTTTCCTCTCCGGGTGCTAAAAACAAGCAACGAAAAGGCCCTGCCACGTCCACTGGCCACTGTGCGAGCGGCGGCAGGGTTTTCTCCAAACTGTTCGGTTCCCGGCGCTGGCCGGGCCCGCGTGTCAGCCGACCGGCCTTGAGTGACTCCATGACCATGTGGCGGTCCGTCACCCTCACCCATACCACCTAGCCGTTGCCGGTAAAATCTCACCCGGTTTATGACCAAAATCCACCACTCTCGTGTAAATCAATCTATCATCCCAGCAAAGCTACGGAAAACTACAAATCAATGTGGGAGCATCAACATCACTGATGAACATATATAGCAAGCACGAGTCAGTATGAGGCAGTTTTCGCCAATTTTGCGCATGCAACGTTGCAAATTCATCATGGCACAAAACAGAAACAGCGATGCGTGAGGAGAAAGTTTTTTTTTTTTTTTTTTTTTTTTTTTGACAACAAGTGATGAAGAAAGATTATCATTAGCATTTTCCAATCCAGAATTCCAGATGGTAACAAACAAAGGTACCGTACCATCGAGGGCAATACCACCAAACAAAAGTTACCAGACTATCCCTTACGTACTTTTGCTAAAGATAAACCAAGCTGATACTACTACAGAGTCACTTGCTGCTTCATACAGTACCTGCGACTGCTACTAGCATCAATGCATCATCCTATTCAATCTATTTAAATTTAATAACAATTACTGATTACTGATAGCTACTAGTAGCTGATTAGCTCACGGTAACATCACCAGCAGAAGAAGACGAGTTAAAGAAAGAACAATGAACAGCACCGGATTGTGATGATTGGCCAATTCGCCTTCCTTCAGGGTTCCTGACGGGGCGACGACGGCTCCACGCCACGGTGCTTGATTCATTGGCCGGCGACGCAGTCGGCCTCTCACCGGTCGTCCGGCACGCGGTAGGTCTCGGCGGTGATCTCCGACAGCCACGAGCCGGGGAACAGCATCTGCGGACGCAACGTTTTACGAAATCACAAACGGGTCCCTGGAACAGGGCAAAGAACGGGACGGGACGGAGGAGGAGGAGGCCGGAAGCGGAGGGAGCGAGGGACTCACATCGAGCTGCTTCTGCACGGGGCGAGGCCGCCGCCTGGGGCGGCGGCGCGGCCGCGCGCCCGTGACGGCGTAGATGTCCTCCTCGATCTCCTCGCTCGTCAGCGTCACGGAGAACCGCGCCCGGTCCAGCGCCTCCGCGCAGGCCCGCGACGGCCGCCGCTCGTGCGGCGGCGGCGACATGCTCGCGGACGGCGCCGCAGTCTTGGGCTTCGGGCGCCGCCGGGTGCGCAGCTTCCACGGTGGCAAGGCCTCCGCCGCCGCCGCCGCCACGTGGTCCGCGTCGGCGTCGGCGGCTTCGCTGCTCCGCCCTGCTTCCACCTCGTGGAGACGGCTCAGCGCCGCCTTCTCCTCGACCACCACGGCGAGCTTCCCCGGGGACCGCCTGGCGGTGGCGTCGCCGGCGCGGCTGACGTGCGCGCAGCGCAGGGCCCGGTGGCTCCCCCACGTCTTGAGCGACGGGAACGAGGAGAACGCCGCGGCCTGGCGGGCGTTCGACGTGGCCACGGCCACGGCCGCGGCCGCCGCCTCCACCGCCGCCGCGGCGTCGGCGACGACGGGATCCGGGGGAGGCGGCCGCGGCGGCTCCGCCGAGATCACCATGGCCGTGGGCGACGTCGCTGCGACGCGCTCGGATGCGGGAGCAGCCCTTGGCGGCGGGAGCGTGTGGGACGTGGTGGTGAGGGGAAGGCAGGGAGGAGGCGAGGAGACGAGGCGAGACGAGAGGGAGGTGCGTGCGTCGGCTCGGCCTCGGCCCTCGGCGATGGAAGTGTGTGGGGGAGAAAGGGAAAATAGATGGAATAGTGGGTGTTGGTGACGAATAAATATTGAGGGCGTGTGCGTTGCGTTGAGGGCTTGACGGGCATTTCAGTGTGGTTGTCGGTTTTTTTTTTTTTTTTTTGCTTCTTCTGTGATTTTTGATGAGGCGATGCGTGTTCTCTGTTTTTGCTCTGTTGATGTTGACGTAGATCATGGGATGGACGGTGAGTTGCACTCAGCAGCTGCATCTGCACGGAAGGAGTGCTGGGTTATAGTGGCATGCAACGCCCGTGTGGTATTGTGTTCGTTTCTAGAGAGACTGTCTCTTTGTTTTTCTATTGTTTGTATTAGAATTTTTCCTTAAAAAATATTGTAGTGTAAGTTTCATGCCAGGGATGATTTTAATTTTGACGCTTACAAGTAGGTTTTAGAGTTATGGAAGCTTTTCAAAATAAGAAAAATCGTCTAAGGATACCATTTGACTCGACGACAGTAATAGAGAAGTGTAGTGTGGCACATTAAGGTGCCACACATTGTTGGTGGCATATTATTAGCGTGGGAAGCAAATAATAAAGGATTTTTTTATAAATATAAGAGCAGATGGATACAAGATAGAAAAAGGGAAGCAATGCGACAACAGTAGGAGGTCATGAGAAGATGATGAGCAAGTTGGAATACATGTCGAAGTATGATATTTTGGCCTCGTTACATCGTAACATTTACTCTTTTATTAGAAATCTATGTTTATCATATTTTTCTTGCTTATTAAATCTTTTTTTAAAAATTGCAAGTAAGTTTATTTAGTCATAGAGGGACTATGTTGTTGCTCATTTATTGGTCACAACAACTCGCAAACAAGAAGTGCGTTTTGGTGTATACATGAAGTTGTTTTTTGTACCATCGTGAGACCTAAAGTTTAACGGACCATGTCTCTTATCATTACTTACCGTGCACATGCCTAGCATAGTAGCACATTAAAATTAAAATGATTAAAAAGAATGGAAGGGGCAATGCACTGATAACGTGCTGTACATTACATATTGATAGTAAGTATTGCCTTCCCCGTGCAACGGTGTGTAAGGTGCAAGGATTCCGAGCCACGGCCGCTTGTTTTGGTAACCCCAGTGACCAGCCCTCGATGAACAGAGGACGCAACAAAAAGAGAGCGTGCTTGGTATGATCACGGAAAGCGATATGCCGCCGAGGGGGATTCCCTGATGATTGTTGGCAAAGCACCGTGGCCTTGTACGCAAAGAAGCCCCAGTCTGAGCTGAGAGGGGCAAAAGGGGTAATAAGGAGATTATTATTATGCTCTGGCCGAGGGGGCCGGCTGGCCCTGCCGGCGCTCGCTGGCTGAGTTGGCGCTGCATGCGCCGCTGCCTGCCACACGCAACGCGAGTCAGCTGCGGATCCATCTGCGAGCGCGCGCACAAGCACAACCACCTGCACGTTTATTAATCACGCCGTCACTTCCGGACGGGATGCCCGCCAGCTGGCTGACATGTGGGACCATGGAAACAAACCGCGTTGCCTGGGCCCACATGTTTTTTTTGAGGGGGCCCACATGTTGTTGGTTTCGCTTGTACGCAGTGCACCCAGCGCCCGTACCGTTTCGGCTTGTACCGGCACCACTTGCATCGTTGAAGGGCAACGGTTTTGGGGTACGGGAACGGAACGACGCGGCGTGCAGGCGACGCCACTGACGCGTGGGCCCCGATTCAGGGCCCGCTTGTCGGTCTATGTATGGTGCATTGTGCCAATTGCCATGCTCTGGTCTGGATGGACTCTGGACGTATCAGCCAGCCAGCGTCTCTGGTGGGCGCTGCCGCCGCGGGGAGCGGGCTGCGGCGGGGGTTCACGTGAGTGACCCGCTCGCCGCCGGGCGGGTCGTTGTTGTCAGCCAGTTGGTCGCGGCTGCCATGTGGGGGCCCGGCGGCAGCGTCCACCGCATGCGATGCAGAGCACGGGGGAGCTTTCGCGACGCGACTGCCCACTGTTGATTCTTCTCTGATTTCTGGCCTGCCTGCATGTAGATTCGTTCGTGCTCAGGACTGTTCAACCGGCGTGCCAAAGCTTGGATGGACGTGTCGACGTGTCGTGATGCGACAAACCCAGCTCTTACGTGCAACGGATTTCTACTGGCGTTCTGCGTGCCTCGGTGCTTTGCGTTGTGCTGTGTTCATGTGGGCTGTGGATGCCTTGCATCATTGCATGAAACAGATTCGTCGGCATCAACGAGCAGCATTCGAATACCAAGTCTTGGTTTGTGTCGTTCGCTAGGTTGACCATGGTAAACTGATCGTCATATGTTCATGAGTAACGACACAATCAAATAATGTACATTCACCTAACGAACGCACTGTGTTTACATTACATAACTGAGCGACTTGTTACGAATATTAGTGGCGGATGATAGAATCGTGTTTTCTTTCACAGGATCTAGTCTCTGTGACAAAGTTCAAAACTATACACTTCAATCATTACACGCCTCTAGCAAAGAGTGCAATTTTTGCTGAAATATAACAATCTGTAGAAAGCATGGTATTTCTTTTGAGAGCTATCCGTTGCCTGTTTTTATTAAGAGTTTAAGGCGATAGGAAAATGTCAAAGTTATATAAAGTTGACAAATTTCAATTATTCCACACCCGCTGGAAAGATGCTAGCGGTGGAGATGAATCTAGAACGTCGAATAGCTAGAGCCCACATGTGCAAAAGGAAAACACAACAAAATGTATTTGCAGATCTCAATCGGTGTCCAAATCATGTGAATCTATGGAAGGGTTTGAGGCTGTATAATCTAGATAGCTATAGCTGTGACCGGCCAACTTGGGAAAGGTTTTTTTTTTTTAATCTTGGGAAAGTTTGCAATGAACGTTTCATGTGAAGGATTTTGAGCGCGTTTGATTTTTTGCCATGGGATGCCGCAACTGTATTGCGGCCGCGCCAAAACTACGGTGCCAAATTTGCCCGCCACATATTTGGCATAATGTGGCACCAAAAATGAGTTGTAGGAGTGCGGCAAGTTTACGACACGCCATAATTGTGGAAGGGGACTAAATGCTAAGCCTCATAAACTGCGCGAAGAGTGCGGTAAGGTTTGGTAACAAACCAAATGCGTACAAAATACTAATGTATAATAAAATCATATAGGATATATTACTCTGGATAGTTATTTTCCCCTATGAATATAATGATACGCAGATCCTATGCGTATTCGACAAAAAAAAAATCTCCCCTATGAACTTGAAATCCATGAAACGATCAAATGCACATAATTATGGAAGGGGAATAAATGCTAAGCCTCATTAACGACGCGAAGAGTGCGGCAAGGTTTGGTAACAAACCAATGCGTACAAAATACTAATGTACAATAAAATCATATAGGATATTATTACTCTGGATAGTTATTTTCCCCTATGAATATAATGATACACAGATCCTATGCGTATTCGAGAAAAAAAAAAAGATTCTCCCCTATGAACTTGAAATCCATGAAACGATCAAATGCACATAATTGTAGAAGGGGACTAAATGCTAAGCCTCATTAACTGCGCGGAGAGTGCGGCAGGGTTTGGTAACAAACCAAATGCGTACAAAATACTAATGTATAATAAAACCATATAGGATATTATTACTCTGGATAGTTATTTTCCCCTATGAATATAATGATACGCAGATCCTATGCGTATTCGAGAAAAAAGATTCTCCCCTATGAACTTGAAGTCCATGAAACGCTCAAATGCCTTATACTATCCCCTTCTTCAAGGGATCGAAACAGGTTTTGATGTTTCATATGCACTTTATAATATGCATTTTATACGAATCTCAGAGCATATCAAACCTGGGTCCCACCAATCCCACCATCTCATCCCGCCAACTGGGCCCAACCGGTCCCCATACATCGCAGCAGTCAGCAGTCAGCAGCAACCGCCTGATGAATTTTGCTCTGCAGTTTCAGCATCCACGCTTCAGGCTTCAGAGTTCAAAACCGCTCTCGTCGCGCCCTGCCCCTCCATCACCACCACTTCTTCCTCCAACCCTGCTCTGCTTCGTTCGAACTCCTCGCTTCCCTCCTCGTCTCAGCGTCTCACCCAACTCACGTTCCGAGAACGCGATCGCCATGGAGCAAGACGAGCGCGAGGTCCCCGACCTGCCCGAGGGGAAGGAGAAGGAGCACGAGCAGGGAGGCGGTCCTCCGGTGCCGGGCGGGGTAGCCAGTGCCGAGGGCGGCATGGAGCGCGGGGCTGCTTCATCGGAGCAGGAGAGCGCCTCGGGCGCCGGCAATGGCGGTTGCCATGCCACTTCTGGATCGGAGAGCGACGAGGAGGATGATCCTGAGGCTGTCTTTGCTTTGGTGAGGCGAGCAGCGACTCTTAATTCCGGAATAATGCTCTGTTCTTGATTTTGTTCTTGGTTCGTCATAGCAGGAAGCTTCGACGGAGGAGTTGGAAGGGGTCGCTCCGTTGGGCAATGCTGGCAGTGGCGATGCGCCGGGGAACGGCCGGAACGAAGACCATGCGACGATTCACTACGGTAAGGCTTCCATCCTATACCAAAGTGCTCCCCTGTTCTTGTTTGTCTTCTTGATTGATTCTGAGTCTCAAACTAACCATGGATTTCTCAGAACTTCGAGGGTTTCGACCGACCAGGCGAGCGGTGGCGCACGCGATGCCGCCGGCGTCCTACCGCCGCCTGCCACTCCGAAGCAGGAAGCAGTACATCCCGACGCGCTTCATCTTCGCGGGAGACGCAGCGTCGGGCATCACCAATGCTCATGATCCTGGCGCGTCAGAAGCAGCAAGCGTCCCACTGCCCACCGCCAGCTTCGGCTCACCATCGGCGACGACGTCGCGATCCGCCGGTGTCTCTGCAATGGCCAATGTCGAGCATGGCGCCAAGAACGAAGCGATGGTCTCGATGGTGGCGAGACGCTCTGGTAAGGTGTATATAGCTCGAGCGCATTCGTTCTTTGACATCTTTCTGATGGCTCTGATCGAACGCGTCTGCCAGAGATTGACGTTGCGGTTGACACGTCATGCTCCGACGATCACATCACCGAGTCGAAGGAGGATGTGGAAGCGGCGCCGGCGCGGGCATCCTCGTCATGCCGGCATCCTTCTCGCAGCAGGAAGCAGCGCCGCCCTGATCGCTGCATCTCCGACACCGAGGAAGACTCCCGTGCCAAGGCTCGTCGGGGAAACGTCGTCCTCGACAGGTTTCTGGGTTACCTGGTCCGCACCTCGCCTGAACAGAGGCCGGCGTGGGTGAGGAACGTCACGGCAGACAATGTCGGCGTCCGGGAGCAGCGCGGCAGCAATTTCCCGAGGACGGCGTCAGCGGGCGGCAATCCAGAAGGGCCGCCTGACGGGAGCGCGAGGATCCTCGCCATCGTTGCCATTCTCGGCGCTTCGCTGGCGCTCAGCTTGGTCGCGTGCGTGCTCTTCTACATCGTCGGTCAGAGAACAGCCGATGGGCTGCCCGACACGCACCCGAAGAAGGTAAGCGTCTCACTTCTGAGTTCTGGTGAGTGATTTCCGCTTGCTGATGATCTGCTGCTGATTCTGGGTTCTGACGTGAATATGTCTGTTTTCAGTGAGCGATCTGAATGGTTCGAGTTCATCTTCAGCTTCAGTTGTTCTTCAGTTGGCGATCTGAATGGTCCGGTCCTTCAGTTCATGTGGTGGTGTTGCGAAGCAGTGAAATGTGAAATCGTTGGAGTTGGAAATCTGTAATAAGTGGAAGTGATTTTTGTCTCACAAGTTTACAGTTGTGGGAAATGGAACCGAGTTATTGCTGTTCACTATATCTAGTTCTTTTTTTTTACAGTGTTCGCTATATAGTTCTTGTACATCTGCTTTTCAAAATGACAGGAATGTGACATTTTTGTGTTTAAACTCCCAGCTTTGCAGTTTCCGAATTCTTAGTTTATCTACTAGGATCATACCCGTGCGTTGCCACGGGAAAAAAACTAACGTAACATATTTTTAAGTTTAAACATACTAATTTGAGTTGCATTAAGATTCATAAGGAGAAAAGGACAATCAAATAAAAATGAAGGGTGAAGTTGAAATTAGAGGAAGCAAGTTCAAACTCTGCTATACATTTAACATGCTAAAATGTTACAATACCTATATATTGGCCGACAAATATATGCATCAACCAATTTTTCTACTTTCTAATTTGCCCATGAGAAATATTCAATCTCTTCCTCCTCATCACCATAATAGACCACCACGAACAACCAATAGTAGTGCCATTCCAAGCACCAACATGACACCCGGCTTTCTGTGATACTCAACATGCACAGCCACGTTTGCTTGTCAGGCATTCACATCACCTCCGGTCCTCCACACATGGGCATTGCAAAACAGGGATAAATGTAAAGACAGGAACCAAGAACATTCCAAATGTTCTGTTACCGAGGCTACGTCATTCCCACCTGGTGGTCAAAGCCATTGTCCCTATGTATTTTCAGTAGGTAAGTACAAGCAATCAACAACTAAGCTTCAAAGAGGATAGACAGAATGGATAAAGGTATCTTCCAAAAAGAAAAGGGACACTCGATGTTTTTTTTAAAAAGAGTTTTTATAACTCCATTTAAGAAAGCCAGCACAGTTATTACAATGTCAACCAAACTGCTGGGGTTACCGGCAACAAGAAAAGCTTAGAGAACTAAAACCAACTACTGAGAAGTAGTGAGGCAGCAAACACCTCCTATCGCTACTTAAAGTTCTATTACATCAGTCGAAAACATAACTCCAGGAGTGAAAGCTTTAAGCCAGTCCAGCAACGCCGTCTTCACTTGATCAATTCGGCTCCTCTCCTTCTCCTTAAAGCAAAAAATTTACATCGTACAATTGAATACACTGGCACTGAGAGTCATTCTTGATCGATCTGGTTTACTAAAAAGAATGTGTGCTACTTCTGAGTAGCACTGGAGGGGTTTCACTTTGGTCCACTCGTCTCAATGGAGCCTTTCAATATAAACTGAATTAGCCAGGTATCGACAATCTTTTTTCCTGATAGAAGCTATGCAATCTGAAATGTCACTATGATTCAACTACATGATAACATAGAGCATTGGTTCCATAGCATCAGCAAATCTACACATTTATGTTCTGGTGCCCAGTAATTCGACTACAGCATAGCAAACACTACAAAGTAGTGACATTCTTCTAAATCTGTTACCTTGACAGGACCAACAGGTTCAGCTCAACAACATTCCATGGGCAAACAGGATTCTATTTTCACAACACCAACTGATTGTGTATTGAAGTAAGCATTTTTAGAGACCGAAAAATGACACGCCATGCCAAATAGTATCTATCTGGACACATCCCCTGTGCCCTGATTTCCGATCACAATTTCACTTCATGTTGTAGTTAGAGTACAGACGAGTTAATCAGACTATTAGACTACAGAGCACACAAGTTCATCCGTTGCCCTCAGATAGTTGATCAGATAACAGATATAGAGGTGATAATTCATGACAGGAGGTGGCCACAACTCGTATGTTGTATAACAGGAGGTGAGCTAGCATAATTTGTGCAAGGCAAAACATGGTTATAAAATTATGAGGGCCTACCAAGTGACTACTGAAAATTCACTCTGTTTTCTTGGGGTTGTTCACCTCTACTTCCCTTCCTTACTCCAGAAAACTGAACTCTGCAAATAGCCGTAGCATACATCAATCATGTGCTGGTCATTTTTAAATAGGTAACATTTGTCAAGAAGCATTTAGCTGAAAGACATTCATATCACATTTGTCGAAATTGATAAGTGATGATAAGCACAGACATATAAGCATTTACCGGACAAAAGTACTTCATTTTTTTGAGAGGGCACATCAATCATGTGCTGACTTCACATAAGCTTATTTTGTACTGCAAATTCTTTAATCAGATGATTCCAAGATTTTCAGAATGAACATGTTGGTTAACTGTTCTGACAGGAGATAAAATGAACCCATAAAATAGCTAAACGAAAAATCACACAAGCATGGTCGGGTAAATTCAGTAGCAACCTTTTTTTGTGTTGTTGTCAGACTTCGCTACTTATATAGGTTAAAATTCAGGGAGGCAAAAAGGATTAAAAAAGCAGAACAAGAAGCATACTTTTGGATTGACAAAAAAATCCTTTTCTACCTCCTGCCTTTTGCCTGAACCTTGTTGGGATGCGGTTCCCATTGGCTAGGATGCATAATAGAACAAAACCTGAACGTATCAGTAGTATAGGTACATAGCTACTTTGAACCAACAATAGGACCAATGAAATGGGAATCATTACTTCAGTTATCTCTTATTTATCAATAAAGTTCCTCTGGATATACACAAAAGGAATGGGAACCAACAATAGGTCAGCATGGATGTAAATAATACTTGGCACATGGACATTCAGATCAAAGCACACAAAACCGGTGGCGCAAGATAAGGAAGGCCATAATGAAATCTGATTTATGATTAATTAAATCTGATTCGGGCACCACTTCTATAAAAGGCCAGACTTCTTGGATTTCAGCAGTCAGAACTTTGCAAGCGAATAAAAGTATAAAATGATCTGTCAAACAAAACATACAACCACAACTCTGTTTCTTCTCAAACTGATAATGTGGATGTACTTCTCTGTCGAGATGTTCCTTTTGCAATTGACAAGTGCTCACTAATAACAAGCCACGATTTCTCACATGAAATTGTTGCAATATGTGCAGAAACCATATCTCTACTACATGGAACAACAGATTACTCCATTCAGATCAACGCACACAGAACCGGTGGCACAAGACTTGGCAAGGCACGGGCACATGGACGATCGAAACACACTCATTTCATTATGGCAGCAAGTGACTGCACTTGTACGCTAGCGCTACAGAGATGAAACTGAGGCGAACAGACAGAGAGGGTGGGCTGGCGCTAGGACTCACGAGGAAACTTGCCGTGCTGAGGCTGGCGTTGACGGCGTTGACGCGGCCGCGGTAGTCCTCCACCTGATGCCCGCCGGGGGAGGCCGGGAGCAGGGGATGGAGGTGGCGTCGCGGCGGCGGCCAGGTAGCCTGTCAGATCGGAGGCCTAGCCGCGGTTTTAGGGTGCAGAGGGCACCAGCGCCACCGGCAGACGGAGGGGCCGGGAGTGGGCACGTCGCGCCGCCGCACGCCGGAGCCGGAGGACGCCTGCCGCGGCAGGTCGGGTGCGGGGGTGAAGGCAGCTCCGCGCCGCGCCGGAGCCAGAGCCGGAGGACGCCCGCCGGGGGAGGCTGGGAGCAGGGGCGGCGGCGGCACCGGATCGAGGAGATTGGACGGAGCTCAAGGTTGGGGAGGCGCAGGCGTGCGGTGGCGCGACGTGCAGCTGCGGTTGTAGGGTGAGCGAGGGCGCGACGGATGGGGCTGCTGCGGGGGCGGCGGCTTTGGGGTCGGGTTGAAGATGAGGGAGATGGGGTGCCGGGCTGTTTTGTATCGAGAGACGAGAGAGGAGGGCCAGGGGTAAGTTCACGCGGAGGCGAGGTTAACTTGCCGGGGTGAACGATTCCCTTCGGTAATTTTTAGGGGTAGATAGAGGTGCAAATTAATATAATAGCTTATAAATTGTTTAAATAGGTAGGTAAGTGCCCGTGCGTTGCAACGAGTGTTGTCATAACTTCGCAACATCCACATGATTTCAAATTATTTGAACTCCTCATCGTCATGATTTCAAATTATTTGAACTCCTCATCGTTATAGTTTTGTGAGAAACAAAAAAGAAAACAATATGCTACAATTAGAGGCCATGGGTTTTATATTTCCTATGAACTTACCATGAATTGAAAATTCTCAATGCTACCTCTTGTTCTCACTGGTTAACATGATTATTATTGGAATGAGAAATGCTATCTACAGAGCGTGACTTACTCCTCTGCTCCTGGTAACGCTCAGACTTAAAATGGATATTGCGTACCAAAAAAAAGCACAAGGGCATGAGTTGTGGTTTTTTTTTTTTTTTTTTTGACAAATTGCATGAGTTGTGGTTAAATGCTTCATGCAAGCAACCCATGGGAAATAAGGATATCATCAAGGTACACAACCTCCTTTGTATAAGAAATATGAATATAGTTCATTCTTCATTGCCCGTTTTTCAAGAGTTGACTTACAGTAACCAATAACATGAGGGAAACTATACATGGACGGAGCTTATCGGAAGGCTCGATACTGACAAAACTATTGTAAAAAAAATGAACAAAAGGATCAATATATTTTGACTAATATATGCTGAAGGTTACAAACTGAAACTCAAGCTATCGAGATCAAATATATGGCAAAGTTGTACATTGGAAAAACACAAAGCTCTGCCCCCGACTTTCTTGACCGCCGCCTGGCTTGTATTCATCCCTAAAAACCATTTCTTGTCTTAATAAGCGTATTGGCAAAATTTCTGTCAACCTTAAGATGCTCCTCTGGTCAGTACCCACTGCTACTATCTGTAGTTCGTTCAGTATATGATCCAATTGGTAATATTAAACTTTGCTCAAAATCTAAATGGCAGATGGACTATAAAATATCAAAAGGCAAAAAAGGTCTATTTTGTGCGACACTGCATAATCTCAGTAAGAATAGCCATGATTATTGCTCAGAAAATACATATTATGAGGTTTCTTAGGAACCTACCAGCTTGCCAACGAGAATCTATTAGATTATATCAGGTTACTGGAACATCCAAGAATACACTGTTTCAGATTATCAAATTGCACATGTCTTGCCGAACGAGTAATCAGTAATCACACCATACCACACATGTGATTCTACATACCTGCTTCTGAGGATGGCATCCATGCTGACGATAATCTATTGCAATAAGAAGGCGCCATGCTTGAGGTCTTGTTCGCTGTAGTTGATCCACTGGACACAGCAACTCTTAGTTTGACTCTTATTTTTTCAAACTGAAGCCTCTGGTCAGGATGGAAGAAAAAGGAGGATGCAAAATGAGATCCTCTGTACTACATTTTTAGTACAGCTTAACTCAGTTCTGAAATTTGTTGCACCTAAAAGATGGTTTTCTTTTGGTAAGCACTCAGCACTATTTGAGTGAATTCATAAAACACTGGCTGAAAGCTAACACTGGAATTTATGGGGAAAGATGGACGAAAACTAACACTCAAGGCACTGATTTTCAGAAAACTATTATATACCATTGATCAAGTCAGAGAGAAAGCTATGGTCAAGCACTGGATTTCTAAAAAATTGACAGTTCATGTCGGCAGCATTCAGTAAAATGGTGTCACAACAAGATATACCTAATCATTTTGTTGCTGCAGAGGTGGAGAGTGCTGACGTACTTGTTGAGCCTTTAAGAAAAACACCGGAAGGCAGCGAAAGGAACAACAATTTCTGCATGTTAAAATCGGATTGCGGATATGTAAATGAAGTCAAGATATATCAAAAAATCTACCAAAACATTAGCATTTCTGTGGTGATGCACAAGCTTTCCCAATTTTGCTTTGCATCGACACTGAAGTATGCAAGCTTAGCAAACAATAACCAATAATAGATGATCTCTGAAGATTTTTTCTTGAGAGGTGGCTATCTAAATCCAGATCAGACAACAATTAGTTAATAAATAACATGTAATTGACCCAACCTAAGCAGAGAGAACATCATTATAACTGAGCATGTTACCTGCTTATGCCTTTTGGGCCAAGTACGACACTATAACTGCATATTCATTAGCTTTTCTCGTTCATTCATGAATGCACAACTACTTTCACTGCTTTATTTCCCTTATCTTAATAAAGCCAAAAAAGAGAAGCAAAGGATAGGTTAACTAACTATTTTTCTGCAACATTAAAACCCAAAGTTTGGTATATCATTAGTCTGTTAGTGTGTGCTGTACTGCAAAACTGGAATAAAAATGTAATAAAAAAAGTTAAAGCTTCAGCTGCATTCCATTAAGCTCACGAAAATGAGCCTGTTGCCTTTAACTCTACTCCTTCATTGTTTCCAAGAGTAATATAAGGCAGAACACTCAAAATGAAGAATGGAATAAAGAGATATAACTTAATTAAACATATGCTGCACAATATGTTTTCTGCACAGATCCTACCATTAACTGAAAACCGGTAGCCAACTAACAATTTGCGTTCCTAACCATACGTTTGCTGCATACTGACAATACATTTTCTGTAAATTCAAACACAAAAGTGCTAGTTATTTAGACTCGGTTAGAACTGACATACCTTTTACGAACTGAAGATCTCAGTGATATTAAATGTAATTTAAACTGAACATCTTGTGAACTCATCTAGAATATGTCAGTAGTTAACTGTTCATATGTCAGCGTGCAAGTATAGTAGCTACAAAAGGGTAAAAAAGACAGAAACTGATGCAAATGTAATGCTCTAGGTGTTCATCGAGGATTATTATTTTTGTTCTCTCATCAATTTATCTCCCCTAACCTAACACTGTTATTTAGTTCCTGGCTATAATGTTCAGTCCACTTAAAGTTGTTTGGGAAAATCCAAATTTCAATGACTATTGGACTGTAGCTTAGTGATGCCTGAACATTATCATCTTGATTCTTCAGCTTAGTTAAAAATCAACAGTCATTCACCTCACCCTCAAGTCATGCTACCACCTGACATGGCTTCACTCCCAGGTTAGTTCATACTACCTCTTCTTCTGTCTGAACGAAGACTGCATGGCTTCACTCCCAGGTCATCTTGCCGGTTAGTTCATACTACCTCTTCTTCTGTCTGAACGAAGACTGACACCTGCTTCTCACTCATGGGTTCCTCTGCTAAACAAAACATAGCACATGCAAAGTTGGTTGGTTCTTGGATTACTGAGCAGAAGGAGAACTAATCCCAATTAGCAGTAGTAGTTCATCAGTATAGCTCATAGGACAAAGAGAGGAGTAATTCAAGCCCTCGAGATCCTATAGACTATCAGCAAGGTGACAATTTAGCAAGTTAGCACCAGCGTTCTTGTTTGATGCAAAAATAGATGACTATATCAGTAGGGTGCACTGGCAGGATTAGGTGCTGATCAAAGGAATGCCCAATCCAGTGGTTGCAGGATTAGTTTCAGGAAGACATCAAAACATCAAAATGTTTCTTTTGACTCCCACTAAGCCATTTGTTTCATACTGCAACGACAATGTAAAGAACGGGGAACAGGGACTTGAATTCCATAGAAATCCTAGAACGGGGAACAGGGAGGCACGTATTACCTTGAAGCTTGACAATGAGGAATTGGATGTCGACGGCAGCGCTCACAAAGGCGAGGACGCAGACCGGCAACGACGGCGGCGAGGCGACGAACGGAACTGATGCGTCTGTGCTGCGGCCGCGGGGAAGGAGAGCACCGGTCGGCGTGCGCGGCGGACGGCGGTTGGGGCCGGCGCTGGCAGCGCCTTCGGCGTGCGCGGTGGGCCGGCGGCGGGGGCCGTGGCGCTGGCGGCGCCCTGTCCTCGGCTGACCACGTCGTCTGCCCCGGAGGTGGGCGGCGTGCGTGGTGCGTCTGTGCTGCGGCCGCGGGGAAGGAGAGCACCGGCACCGGACGGCGGTTGGGGCGCGTCGTCGGCCGCGGAGCGGGGAGGGCGAACGGCGGTTGGGGCCGGCGCTGGTTGATCCTTGGTGTTGAGGGAGCGTGTCGCGGGCCGTGGAAGAGCACGGAGGCATGCGCGGTGGGCCGGCGGCGAGGGCCGGGGCGCTGACGGCGACGGCGACGACGAGCTGAAGAGGGCGGCAGTTTGGGAGGGCGTGGTGGAGTGCGAGGGCATCGAATCGTGGGAGGGGTTGGTTTTTTTCCTTTCTATTTTTTACGGGGAGGCTCGGGATTGGGTTTTTTTTTTTTTTTTTTACGGGGGAGCATCGCGATCAGGAGGGGGTCATTAGTGGGCGGGGGTTATTAGGGAGGAGGTGAAGCGATTAGTGTGAGCAGGTGATATCATTTGACTCTTTTTAGTAGTAGATAAGATACAGTAGTGTTAAAAAATGAAAATATACACTGTTAGGCATTAGGATTAGCAATTCTTCACGTGCCTGTATTTTTTTCCTTTTTCTCAGGCGGAGCCATGGGGGTGATGATCTAACGGCTTAATAATAAGAACGGTAATGCTCTATAGAGGACGTTCGACACGTCGAACAGTTCCGGCCCGGCCCATCTCCTCGACCGCGCTGTCCACACCCATCTCGCGTCGCGCGGAGCCTTATCCACTCGGCGCTGCTGCTCCTTCGTCGCATCGTCATTTCCTCCTTCCCCATTCTCGCTTTCTCCGCCGCGCGATTGCGCTGCCGTCGCCGCTCTCCACCTCCACTGCCGGCGTGCGCTTCTCTCTTCTCCACCTCCTCTCCTCTCCGGCCGCGCGCTGCCGGGGGATGTGCTTTCCGGGATGTGTGGCGGCGGCCATGGCGGGGCGCCTCGGCGGTGACGCCCATGGGGCCCCGGATCCGACGGCGGAGGTGCGGGTCTCGGCGGATCCGGCCATGGTGGCCATGGATCTTCGGGGAGCTGTGGCGGCGGCATGGCGGGGCGCCTCGGCGGCGACGCCCATGGGGCCCGGATCCTACGGCCGGGAGGTGCGGTCCGGCGGATCCGGCCATGGTGGCCATGGATCGTCGG
This sequence comes from Themeda triandra, assembly GCA_018135685.1. Classification (NCBI taxonomy): domain Eukaryota; kingdom Viridiplantae; phylum Streptophyta; class Magnoliopsida; order Poales; family Poaceae; genus Themeda; species Themeda triandra. The sequence goes on along the minus strand of JAENPR010000143.1, from coordinate 555,415 downwards.
GGGAGCCGGGGTGTCGCTCTCCCGTGCGTGCTCGGCGCGCTTCCATGGCGACGGCGGCCATGGCGGGGGGGCGCCGCGGCAGCACTCGCCCGTGCGGGGTGGCCGTATCCGGCGGCCGCCGGTGCTTTTGCCGGATCCGGGCACTGTGGCCTTGGATCCGCCGCGCCTCACCTTCGGCTCCGGCCGGATCGGCACAGGTATGCCTCCTGCTCCACATTTTTTTTTTTTGTGTTTCAACTTCGGTGTTCTTGTTGTTTCATACGATTTCGACGTTTTGTTTCTTTTGTTTCAAAATGCTTTTACTGGTTTTTTTTTGCGTGTTTCAAAACCATTTTTAACGCTGTTTCAATTTCATATTGTTCTTTGTTTCAATTTTTCATTTTTGTTCTCTGTTTCAATTTTTCATTTTTGTTTTGTGTTTTAGAGCCACTGCGGCCATTGTGTTTCTAGCAGTGTTCCATTTTTGTTTCAATCTAATTACCATGATGTTTCTAGCAGTGTTCTTAATTTGTTTCAAAAAACTTCGCTATGCTCTTTTTTTGTTTTCAGATGTCCTTCTTCTATTGTTTCTTTTGTGTTTCATTTTTTTCCATCTGTTTGTTTCATTTTCATGTAATCGCTTGTTCCTGTTGTTTCTTTTTTCATTTTCTCGTTTTTGTTTCATTTTCATTTTGTTCTATGTTTCATTTTCATTTTGTAATATGTTTCATTTTCATTTTCGACTGTTTCTTTTTTGTGTTTTGTTTTCAGATGCTTAACGGCCATGTTGGCGGCGGCGGCGGCCGGTCACGGGAGGAGCATCGCCGTGGGTGTGCGCGGCGGCGGGGTGGCGTGTGTATCTCGTGGGGTGTGTTGTGGCCGTGGGGGGCGCTCGCGCGTGCCCGTGTGGGCCCCGTGCGGTGTGTGTGCGTGTGTGTCCCGCGCGGGGCCGTGTGTACGTTTGGTGGGTGTGCGCGCGCGAAGGTGGGCCGGGCCCTGCTAGCGTCGGCGTTCTATGATAGAACGTTCGATCGCTAGCAGGTCCCTAATAAGAATATATATGCATGGTTCATCTTTGTCCTCTCGCCACTGCAATGGGACCGCCCGGCTCGCTAATCCCCCGGCCCGCGCTTTTCTCCCCCGGCAGTCGCCACTCACGTAACTGCCGCCCGCGATCGCGCTTAGCCATGGTCCTAACCCCTCGGCCTTCCTTCTATCTTTGGCGCGCGGCTCCGGCACAACCGTCGCATGCCCACGAGGATCCTCTCCTATCTTCTTCACGCGCCTCTCGCATCACCCACCGTCCCACCCCCACACGTCCACCTCCCCGCCCTCCTCCTCGTCCATGGGCCAGCCCAGGCGCCGCCGCCAAATCTTCGACTCTTGGGCGGCCGTCGCCACGGCCAGTGCCGGTGACACAGACGTCGAGCTGTCCGAGCACGCATCCGCCACGCGCCCAGGCGCTGTGCACCGTGACCCCCTCGGCGCGGCGTCCAAATACTCAGCGGCAGGCGCGACTAGCCGGAGCATGCCAGTGTTCCGTTCCATGCTGTGGCGGCGCGCGCTACTTCGCGTCACCATGGCGGCGTGGCACTGCACCAATTCTTCCTCTAGCTGTTGCTCCTCGTCGGCGGTCGGTAGCCTCCGCCGGCGCTGGACCGGATCCGAGGCCGCGTTGCATCGGCAGCGGAGATGGAGGTGGGGGCCTGGACCTCGAACGCACGGCAATGGTGACAGGCCGCGGAGGAGCGCGAGGACATGTCGCGCTGCTGCACGGCGACGACGAGAAGCCACGGAGGATGACAGGCCGCGCATCTGCTACTCGTGGCGCTCGTGGATGACATGCTCATGGAGGAGGAGCCGCTGAGCAGGCACCAGATGGGCCACGTTCGTCAATGTCATCTCCGGGGCCAAGAGGAACGCGCTCTTCTGCCACCACTGCACCGGCCGATGAGGAGATGAGGTAAATGTGTCGGCGACGTTTAAGTATGTCCGTTTTCTCTCTTTTTAGAACAAATTGTTTGTTTCCTTCATCGCTAAATAGAGGCAGATGCTGTTGTTTTGTGCTACTCTTACTGTTGTCAGAGTAAGTTATCTCACCAAATAATTGCATGGTCATGACTTGAGGAATCCAGTGTGGCAGTGTGGAGATAACACAATTTTGTAGTAATTCTGTACTGCATTGGTTACTAGAAAAACTTGTTGCCGAGCTACTGTTTGAGCTAAAAGTGAGTACTAAGAGAGAGATTCATCATTCTAGAAAATCGCAATATGAAAGAACTAAGGTCTCAGATGAATTCAGAAAGTCCAAGGGTCATATATTAGTCAGCTCCGACATATCTACACATGGTGTAGATTCTCGTGACGTCACCATTGCTAGACTTGTGGGTTATATAATAATTTCTCTTCCCAAAAGAAAAGAAAAGAAAAGAAAGTGAATTCATCATTTATTTGCTCATGTAGGTTCGTTTGCCTGCTGACAGAGAAGAGAGAACAGTGTCTACATAGACGGAAAGGGCAAGGAAGGGCAAGGCATCTTACTACTACGCTCCTTGGGGAATGCATTTTCTTAGCAAGTTAACGGTTTTTCAATATCAGAGATTTCAACACCTTTGGTTGATTCAAGCATTCAAGCAGCAATAAGTAGTTAACTGTGTTCAGGGTTGGGATTTCTACTTTCTAGAGTAGGAAAGGGAGGTAGAGGTGGACGCCAGGGTTCACCGATACCAACGCAAGAAAGCACGCCAATTGAAGGAGGTAACTGGTAAATATACAATGGTTTCGCTTTTACCGACACGAAAAGCATAAAACTGCACAGCATGGCATAGCTCAAGCTCTTGTTTGTTTCCTGTTAGATCTGTGTTGAATTGTATAGTTTGGGCAAGGGCTCATAGGAGTTTGGTTGCAGAAACTCTGGTAATTTCATTATTACTTTGGGCAAGGGCTAATAGGAGTCTGGTTGCAGAAACTATGTTAATTTCATTGTTGGTCAGCTGATGTTTGATTCATTGCAATAACTCCGATCTAAGGAAATCCATTTATCTTTTCCTATTCCGAATGGTATACCCTTTTTCTTCACATTTTCATATTCTGAATACTATATACAGTCAATTGGTTAGTGTGGCTTTGAACCTTTTCCTTCACCTCTTACAGTCCTAGCTAATTTTGTATGGCAAGTAAATAAAAAATAGATTTTTTTCATCCTTGCTGAGATTCTTAATTTCTGATTTTTAATCTAAAAATCTGCATAAGAACAGTACTCTTCAACTATGACATGTGTCCTGAATTTGTTCTGTGTATCTAGCCATTATGTTTAGAATAACTACTCTACAAGTTTATAGCACACAAATAATGAATATTTATAGCCATAAGAGATTCTTACAGTTAGGATTTACCTTGTTTTAGCTATGTTTTCAATCAAATACAATCTACGGAGCAGTTTTGCTTAGCCAAATACACTCTGTGCTGCTGTTTGTATTGCTTGATGCAATTTTTTTTTAAAAAAAAATCATGACATCCCAATGTTCTCGGGATGTAATTTTTTCATCCTTGATCTAGAAGGGAATTTAAATTTTACACTTGGCCAGAGCTTCAATGTCTATGCGCAAAGATGTGTCGTCGGCAGCTGCTGCTGGCCTGTTACATGGAGACCAAGCCTGCCTACGACTAGAATAGAACCTCACAGGATGACAACCGCACATCCATTGCATTTCTATTTGTCGAGCCTTCATGCATGGGGATCGTTTCTTTTCTATTTATCTTTTATTTTAGACGTGGAAGGTGACCCAATGTTCATTAATCTCATCAACTCTATGAAAAAATGGGCATGCCTCTTTTAAAAATATTAGCATTGTTCATGAATCTCGGCAGCACTATGAGAGTTCATGCTTCTTTTAATTATAAATATATAAATATCAATGAGAAACATGCTTCTTTTCACTACTGATGTTATATTTTAATTATCTATCTTTTATAAAGGCCTATGTAACATTGATGTTTAAAATATCATAATTGCAATATCTTTTCTAGATAATACTATAATAGTAACACATACTCAAACATGTGTTATCTTGGTATTATGTTTTCCCGTTGCAACGCACGGGTATTTACCTAGTAATAAGAATATATGCATGGTTCATCTTTGTCCTCTCGCCACTGCACCAACCGGACCCGCCCCTGGCTGGGGGTTCTCCAATTGTTATTCGTCAATGCCGTTGAGGATCCAATTATGCCTCCTCTAGTTGGATTATTGATCGGCAAAAACAATAAGTAATCACTCGATAGCTATACCAAAAGATTTCATTTCTTTAGAAAACTAAGAGAAATTAGACATGGAAAGTGCTAGGTACAAATCATACATTATTTTGTCATGATAGTTACTATTATTTTTAGAAAGAAAGGCAACGTGAGTTTATATGTACAGGTGTTTTTGATGTAAAAAAGAACTTGACCCGCGTGGGTATGACAACCTCGGCCATTGTGTTTAAAAAGGACGGACACGTGACATTTAAAAAGGCTAGTTACATCAATAATCAATAAAATACTGGTTCAATGAGTGAACAGATTTGAAAAGCCTAGCATCAGAATTAATTTGCAAAAAAAAAAAAGAAAAACTTGGCTACAGATAAAATAAAAGGCCGTGTGTTTAAACAGGACGAACACGTGATTACAATAAAAAATTGATAAAATATTGGTTCAATGAGTGAAGTGATTTGAAAAGCCTAGCCACAGAATGAATTTGAAAAAAGAGAAAAACTTGGCTACAGACTAAATAAAAGGCTGGCTACAGATCAAAAATCAATAAAATATTGGTTTAATGAATGAAGAGATTTGAAAAGTCTGACTACGGAATGAATTTGCAAAAGAGAAACAAATGACTACAGATTCAAAAAAACTGCTTTCGTTGAGAGTCGAACTCAAGACCTCCCGCTTACTAAACGGGTGCTCTAACCAACTGAGCTACGAAAGCAACTGTCATGTGTTTTAAATCTTCACTGTTCATGGCTGTCCATCAGTGTACACCAATATTTAGAGTCCAGTCGATCAATCGGCGCACAAAGAAGCACAAATACAATTAGACGGCACGTTCAAGTTCAGCCCAGAACAACTGGGAACTCGGCAAAAAAAAAAAAAAAAAAAAAAAAAAAAAAAAAAAAAAAAAAAAAAAACTGCCATGTCTTATAAAATCTCATCTAGAGAAAAAAAAACTTTATTGTTCTGCTGAGCTGCATCACTTTGTGGTATTTCTTTACAGAAAAATTTTCAAGTACAGATTCGATTCAAGTATAATACATGCGCAACAACAATAATCGAATCTGATCTTCACAGCATCTTCCCTTGCTAGAGACGAACAAGCCGTTTGCAAACAAACTGCATCTGCGAGCTGTAGTATTGCTTACATTTCAAATGTCGTTATGGAGCCTCCCCTTTTGACAGAAATACTTCTAACCTTTGCTATTTTTCTCATCTCACCAAAATGTGTCAAACTAACTGAAACAATATTACGAATGAAGAGCCTCGTCCGTTGTTTGTCTGGATGAAGCAAGCAACACTTTGAATTGTGCTAATGCCTTCTCACTTATGTGCTTAAACGGTATGCGCTTTATCACATGGGCTCCAAAGAAGTATAACAGGGCATCTGTTGCAGTTTCCGTGTTGATACCTCTTGCCTGGAAGTAGAAGAGCTCATTGGGATCAAGCTCACCACTGATGGCAGCACCATGAGTACACCTCACATCATCAGCAATAATCTGAAGGTTCGGTTTGACATTAACAAGTGCCTTTGGTGATAGGATAAGACACTTGGTTTCTTGCCCTGCATCAGTTTGTTGTGCATACCTGAGAATCAAGACCATCACAATATTAGGATGCAAATCTAGGATTGCAGCTTCAGACATAGTTGTGTGTCATGACTCATGAGTAAAACAAAGATGGTGGGCGTCCTAGGAATTATATAACTGCATCTATGTATCACCGATACACGATACACGTATGGGTACAGCAATACAGGGTTAAAATAATTGCATTTATATGCCCTCAGAGAGAGAATCTAAACGGTAGAATCAATTTCAACAAGATGTACGAAAGAAAGAGAGGATCTAAATGAATAAGCAGGCAGGAACTGACTGGTCACCATAGCTAGAGCGCACCTATCTCTGAACCTTCAGCAGCTGCGCAAGACAATCTCCCAAGTCCCAGAGCTTCAGATCCAAAGTGGTGGTACTCACTCATGGGGACACGAACACACCCAGTGGGATGTTGCTCCCAGCAAGGTGGCAGTGCTATCTTCTGACAGCATTCGCTCCAGCAAGGTGGCAGCACTAGATCCTAGCGGCATATGCTCCGTGCGAGGTGGCAACACTCGCTCCCTGTCCGTGGGGGCCCCAAGAAGCACGAGATGGGAGGCGGAAATGAGACACCCGGTGTTCTGGGGTGAGACTTGAGAATGGATGGGCTCATGCTGTTGGGCTTGCGTTGGGCTGTTAAATGAGGTACTATTCAGCTGGCATGTATGGTCACAGCATATCTCGGCGTATCGCGAGCAAAACCATGCAATTTTTTATCTAGCTTTTCTGATACTTGGTGATACACTGATATGTGTATCATGCCATGTCGCCATACAGATGCACATATGGTGCCTCCCTAGCGGATCAGTAATACATAGAGCTGCATAACAATATAACTATAGTCGAAACAAAATTCAACAGTCGATATGTCATAAGTACATAAGGATGATAAAACAGCTTTGTACAGGACTACAGGGTAATAAGTAATGTTTGTGTGGCTTTATGCTAATATTCTTTCGATTATTTCATGTCATGAAACACACCAAACACCTTATACAACTACTCATACTATATTATAGACTTCAAGTTACCTTAAATCTATCCTAAACAAATATTTAATCTTCCGATGCGATATATTCAGTTACAAAAGGTTTCTGGCACAGGTATGAAACTAGAAATATTTTTATGCTACGGACACATCAAACGTGTTATGCAACTATACATTATATTCTATATTTCAGTTAAAACTAAAATATATTCTGAGCAAATATGTAATATCATGATGCCATATAGTCACCTACTGTGAAATATTGAGCAATAAAAAAGTGTCTGGCACAGGCATGAAACTAGAAATCTATGCAATGCTTGTCAGGTAAATGACTGGAATATATAACATTTCTCCAGGAAGAACAAAACAATAGCAAAAAAAAAAGCTCGTAGATATACCTGTTGACTTTAATATTGCCATCAAATATGCTATTTCCTGTGCCACAAGCGATGCATTTGTGGAGCTGTCGCGAAAAACCTCTAGGGTGATCAAGTATCAGTCTGCTGTGCAGATCATGTATCTGCTTATTCTGAGATGTTAAGTGAAGTGTTGATAGCTCTGTCTCTGTCTCAGGACCTAACTGCTCGATATGGAGATTGTGTCTGTTCAATTTTGCTCCAGTGCTGACCTCAACAAACTCATATTTACTAGTTGTATCCTGCAAAAAGAAAAAAGAAAGTTTTACAACAAATAAGACTGATTTCCCCTGTTCAACTAAGATTCATTGATCAATCCCAGCCCAGACACAATAGAGCAAGCACAACTCCTCTAACACCCACAGTGATTATTAACACTAGCAAATTGGAGGCAACTCTCTTGAGTCATAACTCAAGAGATAGATCAAACAATGACACCCTGGAATGACAAATGTCCCCAGCTCAGAATCAATCTGAGTAACTCCAACAATCTCTCTTCCATAATTTGATCAGAGTTGGGTTGGGTTCTCTTATCATCACTATCCTATCCCATTTCAAGAGCATATAACACTCAGACATTACCTGCATAACTACAATTACAAGTATCTCACAACATTTATATTTATCTAAAATCCAGACTCACCTGCTTGACGACTGTCCATTTAGTATGTGCTGCAGCAAACGATTGCTGTTGCACATATGAATGAACCACTCTTGCGCCCTCGTCGATGATAATCTCTGTCACTGGATTGGCCCAATAGCAACCACCTTCTTCTCCAGCCCCAAAGTGCTCCTCCACTATGGCCACCTCTGCCTCCTTCTCGGCCACGACCAGAACCCTCGGATTGGACATCACCATACTCTCAGCACCGCTATTGGTACAGGCGAAAATGATGTGGATTGGGTCGTCGGCCACCTTGACCCCCTCAGGCACGTGCACGACCACGACGTCCCTCGCCCCAACGGCGTTGAAGTCGTAGAAGAGGTCCTTGTGGGCGAATTCAGCGGAGGCGGCGAGCGCCGCGGCGGCGCGGTCCCGGGCGCGGCCAGGGGGAGATCGGCGAGGGTGCTGACATGGGCACCAGAGGAAGAGACGAGGATTCCATCCGAGAAGAGCACGTGCGACGAGAAAGGGGAGGACGGCAGCGCGAGGTCGGGCTCCCGGGCGGGGAGGGAGATGGGGAGGGAGCGGAGGTAGGAGATGTCCGTGAAGCGGAAGGCGTCGCCGGAGCGGCGGGTGGGCCAGGGCGTGGAGAGGAGGGCGAGCGCGGAGGCGGAGCGGAGCGGGTCGAGGAGCGGGGAGGTGGAGGTCACCGAGTCCTCCAGCTGCTCCGCGATGCGGAGGACGAGGTCGTCGGAGACGGCGGGCCCCGCGCGCGCCGTGGCGGCGGATACCGGCGCGGAGGAGCGGCGGAAGCGAAGGAGAGGCGGCGGCGCGCGGAGAGCCGTGGAGCAGGCGGCGGCGCACAGCGGCGACGGCGACGACATGGCGGCCGGGGACGAAGCTTCTCCTCGTCTGCCCAGTGGCTACGGTGTCGTGGCCGTCGGGGTCGGGTAAATCCGAGAGCCTGACAGGTAGGACCAGGAATTAGAACTGACGGCCCAGCCCACTCAAAACAAAATATGGACCGTGTTGGGCCGACTCATGTGGGCCTTAGCCCTGACCCTGTGGAGCTGCGCTCTACCCTTATCCGCTTTCGTTCCCGCAGGGCCGCAGCTGTCGTTCGCTTTGCCGTGCCGCGGCAAAGCAATGGCGCTCCGGCTCGCTGCTCCGTTCGTCGCCTCGCGCTTTACGCCGTCGCAGGCGTCGGCCCCGCGGAGGCGCGCCCGGGCCCGCGCTTTCTCTCCGTCCGCCGATGCGCGGGCCGCGTGCTTCAGGAGACCCTACACGACCGTTCTGATTGTCCCCACGGGCGTCGGCGCCGCCGTCGGCGGATTCGCCGGCGACGCCCTTCCGGTCGCGCGAGCCGTCGCCGGCGTCGCAGACTGCGTCATTTCCCACCCAAACGTAACGTCGTAGAGCGCGTCGTATACATTGTGCTGTTGTACTTCTGTTGCTGTTTCTCCATTTGAATTTGGTTCTCACTTAGAGATGGTAATTTCACGCCGTTGCAGGTGCTGAACGCTGCGATGCTGTACTGGCCGATGCCGAATACACTCTACGTGGAAGGGTACGCCCTTGACAGGTTCGCGGAAGGATCCTGGGCGCTCCAACCTGTTCACCAGAACAAGGTGAGTGTTGCATTGACTCTCGCTGTGGGGATTACTCCTACCAACATTCAGATTGGCTATAGTGCTGCTATACACTATTGTTACTGAGAGAGAGATAAGATAGCCAATGACACATTGTTATGATCACACCTAGGTAGGTTTGGTATTGGATTCTGGAATCGAGGAAGACCTCCGGCTGCGCCACTTGCAGGTTGCAGATGCCACAAGGGCTTCTCTTGGGCTTCCTGTAATGGAATACATTGTCACAGATGCTCCTCTGGAGGTGCACACTTTGTTCTGATACTAGTACTGGCAGTTGTTATTGTAAATATGATTAACTGCTTGCATGATCTTGATGTCGGGCACGCCCTTGTTTGGTGTAGATCAAAACATGGTTTGATCCCAGGTGTGGGAAGTCGACAGGGAGTGTTGGTAACTCTGATTCTCTTCTGAGAGCAGTTGACGCACTAGTGACACATTCAGACGTGAATGCTGTGGCAGTTGTTGCGCGCTTTCCAGATGATGACCCAGAAGATTCAGATTGTTACCGGGAAGGAAAGGTAAACTCTTGTCTGCTCAAGTGGTTTGTTTCATTTTTATTTGTATGATGTCTTGTACCATTGACATTTGCGTCAAAGCATTTTTGTAGAGAATTAAGTCGAGAATGTTATTTCTCAAGTTTCAATTTTAGAAGTCTGATAGCTACACGGATTCTAGTCTGAAGTTTAGTGAATAGAGAGCTAGTGCCATCATTCCCCTAGAACATGGAGGTCATTGGCCCGTTATGGCACTAGATCTGTATATTGACAGATCTGACTTCTATTGAGTTGATGAAAATTAACAGTATGCTAAGGTCATTTGTTGGCAAGCGTATCTTTAATTTTCTGCATTTCCTAGGTAGTGAATGTTTTTGCATTTTTCATCATTTATGCTCTTGACTGATATTTCATTGCAGGGTGTTGATCTTTTGGGAGGAGTTGAAGCAATTATCAGTCATCTAATTGTGAAAGAATTCAAAATCCCTGCTGCACATGCTCCTGCAGTGTTACCCCCACCACTCAGCCCATTAGTATGCCCCAGATCTGCTGCTGAAGAGGTATCTGTCCATGTGTACTCGTGCATAACTTAGTTATAAGTAATTAATTATCAATTTACTAGTGATTTTTAGTGATATGTTTCACAATCACACTACCATTACAAGCCTTATATTAGACTAGTGCTGTGTGTTCAGTTTTTAGTTACAACGTTTTTCAGCAGCCTTTTTGCCTCTTTGGTCACAATACCATTTTTGTTTTTCAAAAACTCAATACCTTTTTCTTTTCTTTTTAACCTGATTGCTTATTACTTCTATATTTTGTTTGTCTATTCATATGTCTTTATCAAATAGATTGGATATACATTTCTGCCTTGTGTGCTTGCTGGGTTAAGCAATGCTCCACAGTATGTCATGAGGAAAGGAAGCCTGGACAATGGTTGCATAGTGGCTTGTGATGTTGACAGTGTTATTCTTCCCAAAGATGCTTGTGGAGGAGATGGTACGCTTGCTTTTGCTCGGGCTGCAAGAAAGAACAAGGTATAACATATTAATTAGGGATGAAAGATGGAAGTACGTATCCACTTTGACCGCACAGTGGTGTTAGATAAGTTCATCAATGCAAGTTATGCTAGCATCATGATTGGAGCTAATTGCAAAAAGTGTTAGTCATAATTAACTTAGGTCTAGGTCAGCTAAATTACTGATATCTTCTTTTTTGCAGCCCTTAATCATTACTGTACAGGAAAATGACACAGTGCTTGATGATACTCCAGACAAGTTCGGCATAGAAGCGGTAAACAACATACATCTATAATATAATCTTCTTTCGCATTCTCTTTGGCTCTTTCTGATAAGCTCATAGACCTAAGCAATTATTGGAACTTTGAATGTTTTCTCAGCTGGATGTCCGGAACTACTGGGAAGCAATTGGAGTCATTGCTGCTCACAAGGCAGGTGTCAATCCAAATGCTCTTAGAAGACAAGGGATTGATCATCTTAAGAGCTCTAGACGGTTATACTCTGCTCACTCTTCAAGTCCTAAGCCATCTGCCCGTCCTCCAGTGAACGATAAAGTACATATACAGCAGCTAATTAGACAAATTTAGTACTAAAAAGAGCACCAGCAGTAGTAGAAATCACTTTAGATAGGTCACGATTAGGAGCTTCCAAAATTTTGAAGCCCAGGTACATATTTTCCAGACCGTGCTGCAGTGGATCCTACACATAGTATCTACACCGAATTTTGTTGTGCCATCCAGTCTGGACTTGGCTGGCGGCATGCATGAATCTTTCTCGCTGCCTTACATTTCTCCAGTCTCCAGTCGGTTTGCCAATCATTTACATCATTATTTTGCCAAGGAAAACACGGCGCTTGTAATCATTTTTCTCTGACAATATTTTAGTAATTTGGGTAGAAGCAGTAGTACTGTTTTGTTTCCCACTGATCATGAAAGTTTATGCTGAAATGCCAAGCTGTTATGGCCTGGTTTATCACATGAATGGTCTCAGCTCATCTGGCTGCTATGCTGTTGTCCCACTACGCATTTGCAGCTACTTTAGACATATTGACATAGTGTCAGTCAGAATTGCAGTGGGATGGCCTGTCTTGTACTTCCTTTGTTCCAAATTACAAGCACTTTTAGATCTGTACTTACACCTTACTCATATGTCAAACAACGCTAGCTTATGTACAACATAAAACAGAATATATTTGATAGTGCATTTATTTGATGTTGTATATCTTTATATATTTTCTATGAACCTGATCAAAAGACAAGTTGATTTAGGACAAAACTAAAACAATTTAGTTAATGGTTTTTGGGCCCGGTTTCCGCACAAAAAACTGGGCCGCCACTTTTTTCTTTTTCATCGTCTAATAAAAATAACGGCAAAACATTTGCGTCCTTTCAAAAAAAACAATTTAGTTTCAAAAATAGGAGCATAAGCAAAGGAATTGTTGGTTCAGTTTGTTTGTCTCAAACACTATTACTTAAATCTTTACTATTATGGGGGTGTTTAAATCTAGGGGTGTAAAATTTTAGGCGTCACATCGGATGTCATATAGGTGTCTCATTGGGTGTTCGCTTACCAATAAAAAAATTACAGATTCTGTTAGTAAAATGTATTAAGACTAATTAATCCGTCAATAAACTGCGAGACAACTAGTATCTCCAGTTCTTTTCTCCTCACCGCTGCCCCTCGGAGCCATTCCATGCCGTGCTCATGACAGTGTCGACCTATCATGAGGCATCGGTCACACCGTAGGGAGGCAACACAACGCCACGCGCGCCCCATGAGCTGATCGCGCCATCCCATGACAGAGAGCTGCCACCACACGCCATGACCACTGGAACTGAACAAAATGAGAAAGAAAAGGAGAGCCGCTGCATGGACATTTGCATACGTCTGGCTTTACAAAACACCCTCAACTTAGGCTAAGCTCCCGAACCCAACTTATCGACTAAGCCGAGGTAGATGACCAGGAGCCAACCGAGCCCGAATTATATCTAAGAAAAATACAAATCTTTCTTACTTTTGCTACGTTCAGATGGTCTCCAAAAACTTATCTGTTGAATCATTTGCCATTCAACCACTCAATCCGTTGCCCCTACCTTGTTCCTTCCGTCACAAAAAGTAGAACAGTGAGAGATTGTGTACAAGGTGCCAAAGGCCACCACGGATTCAGGAACCGCCCGGACCCCATAACTACAGAGCACGCAAGCACAATCAGAAGCAGCACGGGCAATCGAGATACGCCAGCCAGGTAGAACAGTGGGCAACACTGAGGAGGAACAGTCTGTCTAGCTACGAGCCTAACGACTGCACCACATGACCAACCATGAACCATTTGCTGATCTCTTCAGATCATGAATGATGGGCTAGCTAGCTGATGGCATGGCCCCCTAGTAACCGGAATTCAGGGACGGCGCTGCTCCAGATGCCCCCTACTCCTCCTGGACCGCTGCATCTGTGACATTGGTGCCCTATAGCTAGCCGAGCTTGTCTTCATGGGCAATTCAGGATGCTAAAACGTAGCAAGATGATGGATGTACCAGCCTACCAGGTGTCACTCAACACTGGCTGACAATATCAGTCACCTCAATTTAATTACACCACACCAGCAGTGAGATGACATTCTTTCTGACTGCAAAATGTTACTACTGACATCGATCGATGCAAGCAGGGCCAAATCATTTTGCATGCAGATTCATTACAGTTGCAGCGCACAATAATTCGGAGTCCATTGATCGGGTCCAGCGTTGCAGAAAAGCGAAGGCACAAACGTATGAATAATTGAGCGTGTCCACGAGGCAGCAACTATGATGTGCTGCGCATTTTCACGACACGTCACATTCAGAAAAAATGAAGATCGAGCCTCTGTTTACACAAGTAGCAGCTCCTCCATTGATTTCATCAAAATGAATTATTCTTGCTGAGTTGTTGAGTGCTCCTCTTGCATTGCGTTGCGTTGCGTTGCTATCTTTTTCGCCGATAGAAGGACTTGAAGGGAAATGGGTAGAGCTTCCTTTCTGATCTTCTTGCATGTTGCCATGGCTGTATGTCTGACGAGTACCATGATTTGGAGGAGGTCCCCTGCTGATCCGAATGTTCATGAGAGAGATTTGAGAGCCGAAACATCATCGGGCTCCCATCCCCCCGTGTTTTCGCTGGTTCCATACTTCCATCCATAGAATTTGAGAGATAGTGACCACAGAGGCCCCTCCCATCGTATTCTGATCTGTTCCCAAACTACAGTAGTGCCTAACTCGGAATCCTGTCAACGTCTCGCCATACAGCGTAATGGTATACTGGTATACACGAAAGCAATCTGATTATCTCACACAGCAATCCTGCTCTCTCTCTCTCTCTCTCTTTTCGAAGCCAACTGAGCTCCGTACGGTGCCATCACATCCATCGCCGTTGCGTACTTCAAGTAGTTGATCTGATGGAGTTGCCAAAAAGATTTCGACCGATCGAATTCTTGATCCTAACAGCACGATTACATTACATACTCCCACATGCATGTATGTGGGCAGAGACAGTACTAGCTAGTGGTGGCTACACGCCTGCACGGTAAAGCAAGCCGGCCGGCCCGGAACAAGCTAGTCTATGGACGTTGGACGAGAAATTCCAGGTTGATCGCCAAAGTTTCACGTCTGGTCTTGAGGGAGAGGACTGGACGAGAAAACGGCAAAGGAACCTACCATAGTGCCATTGGCGTAGGTAGGTGACCGACCAAGGGACCGGGCGCGAGTGCGATCGAATCAACCTCGCTCTCGCGATTTCGGGTGCGAAATTTGTACCCCACGGACCACGGTCCCAACATGTCCATCTGGCTCTGGGACCGCCGGGGCTCTCGTCTCTCGATCGGCACCGGCAACTCTATTCTATTTATCCATTTCCCTCCCAACTCGTCCACCGGCCTCTCTCGTCTCACTGATCTCCCACTGACATTCCTGCCTGACACCGCCAAAATGGAAGAATCCCAGGAGGAGCTGATCAGCCCCAGGATCTCCTTCTCGCACGACCTACTCGCCACACCACCACCGCCTGCGGCAGCCGCCATCGCCGGCCGTCGGTCGGACGTGTCGCTGCTCGTGTCACGCTCACGCCTTCTTCCGGAGCCAGAGTTCGACTTCGCCAACGCCGTTGCGGCCGACGTCGCCCCGGCCGACCGCCTCTTCGCAGGTGGCAAGCTGCTGCCAATGCCGCCGCTGCCGCCCGCCGCTCCGAAGCCCACCACCCCGTGCAAGCCCCAGCAGGCTTGCCGTGTCAAGGCGCAGGCGCAGCAGGCGTGCCAGCAGCAACAGATCAGGCAGCCGGGCTCGTCGTGGGCGTCCCCGTTCTCACGCAGCAGCAGCGTCAACTCCGCCACTACGACGACGGGCGCGCCGCGGTCCGCGGGGCGGTTCGGGTGCCCGCCGTTCCCGCTGATGCGCAGCTGGTCGGCTCCGCGGCGGCAGCCGGGGCGCGTGACGGCGCCGCCGCATTGGGTGGCGCCGCCGATGCCGCCGGCCACCGGCCTCGTCATCATCAGTACTACAAGAAGTTCGGCGGCGCAATGGCGGCTAGTAGCAACGGTGGTGGTTCAAGAGCTTACTACTACGGAGGTAGCAGAAAAGGTAGCAACGGTAGCCATGGTGTTAGGGTTCGCCCGGTGCTTAACGTGTCGTTCATCGGCGCGAGCGTGTCCAACGTGCTCAGCTACTTGCTGTGTGACTGTAGTAGCCACAGGACCAAGAAGAGTAGGGAGTTCTTCACTTAACTAGTTTCGGCCTGGTGACCAGCTAATATCCATGGTGATTGTAGAGCTCGTGTTTGGAACAGAAACACTACCCAAATCCAGCGGAAATCCATCAATTTCCTGCCAAACTCACAAACAGAAGAGCTGAGCTTGTGAATTAGCACATTCCAAAAGCATGGTAAAAAAAAAAAGAGTTACATCCATGCTTGCATATGCAATTAAAAGAAAACTCGCCCTCCAATGCAAATTGTGATCGATTTAACTTGGGGAAAAAATGAGTGCACGACAGGAAAGGTGGCAATGATAGAGCAATGTTCTTTTTTTCTTTAAAAGATCTCTTTTTGTTTGCTTGGCATGCATGGGATCGGATGGAGACGCTTTTTGGTTGTGTTGTTGTTGATTACCGGTTGCTTGGCGGGGCTGGCATGGAGGAGTGTGATCAAAGTATGCCCATGTATTTCTGCTTGTGGGGAATGCTTGTTCGAGGAGCCTCGTCAAGGGTGGCGTACTGGCGTGCAGGTGCAACGCGCGGGAGAGTCCCGGCCGTCGGCTTCTTCCTAGCCGGATGCCACCTAGTTTCCCGTCGGTGGCGGAGAGGGGCACAAGGGAGCTCGCCGTCGCCGAGTGAACTCGCCGCCGCCGGAGACGCGGCCAGTCTGTTGTGAGGCGCGGAGGCCCGAGGATGGTGGAAATGTGGCTTAGCACGTGCTGGGCCGAATGGGCTGTACGCATTGTACATGTGACGAGGAATTGATGCGGGGCCGATCGCTGCGAACACTCAAGGCCCATGAGAAGGCCGGCCGGTGAGCGCTCGGGCCCGTTACCCAACCGGTGAATGCGGTCTGGGCCTGTTAACGTGGAGTGGCAACGAAGCCTGCCGCTCAGGCCCAGTGCATTCTTTTTTTTTTCTGTTGGTTCATCCGTCACCTTCGCCATCTCGTGGACAATCCAAAACTTGAACACCTCCACGGCGTGCTGGTGCTTGTGCTTAGTGCTTAGTGCTTACTGTGATGTGAGCGCCGCATCAAAATGACAAAATCTCGAGACGACAGCGAGTGAAGCTTCGTTGTTTCGTCGACCTCGAAACTCGCTACCAACCACTGGGACCCGTTCACGCGACGCCCGTCGGCGTCAAACCAGCTGGTGCCATATTTTATTTCCCTCCTGATCGAACTGGATGAGTTCATCGATCACCAATAGCCGCCTCCAGGTCCACAAGGCGACCAAAATGGCAAAATGAATACAGCTGCTGCTGGATCGTGCATTCGTACGCGCAGCAGTGTGAAACGCTTCGTCGTTAGCCGGCGGCGAGGGGAGACCGGGAGAGCGACGGCCGCCGGCGGCCAGCAGCGCCGCGGCGTGTCATGCTTATCCATACCATGTGTTCCTTGTTCTTGTTCCCCAGCATCTTTCTCTCTCTGTGCTGTGATAGAGTCACGGACTTGCAGTAACTGCACACTTAACTGAACAGTAAACTTTTTTTTTTTTACAGAACCAGTGATCACTTGTGTCACAGATAAAAAAGATACTCAATTCTTCTTCTTTTTATTTTTTTTAATGAATGAAAGAAAGAAAGATCGGATCGAAGAAACTACCTTTATGTTAGATCAAACTGGGCAGTATAATCATCAAAAATAATAAAGAGACATTGTATGACAATTGGAGTGCTACTACTCAACAGAGAAAAAAAATAGATCACCTGTTGACTGCTGTTTTTATGTTGCTAACTAGTATAATATGGTTTTTTAGGGAAAGCTACCTAGCTATTACTCCCACCACTCCAAATTATAAGTCACTCTAAGAATTTTAGAGAGACAAAGCATTTCAAGATTGACCAAATTTATATAATATAATAACATTTATTATGCCAACTAAGTACAATTAGATTATTCATTAATTATATTTTCATTTCATAGTATACATATTTGACGTCACAATCTTTATTTTTTTTATAACTTTAGTCAAACTTCAAATGCTTTAACTCTCCAAATTTTTTTAAATAGCTTATAATTTGAAATGGAGGGAGTAGTATACAGTTACTAGGACACCTTAGTCTTCACAATTAAGTCGGTTGTTTTAATTTGGTCCAGCAATATAAAAAGGCATTGCCTGATTACAGGAGGTAAGAGTATACTCCTCCGTCACTAAAAGACTAATGATATTAATTACTTACCATAAATACTTATATTTTTTAATATATAATTGATCAAAATTGCATCTCAGAAAGCGAAGCGACAGTCTTTTAGGGACGGAGGGAGTAGATGTGTTGGTCCAACTTGACAGCTTTTTTCTGTCTCAAAGAATTTGACAGTAATCTGCGCCCTAAACATACCAAATGTACCAATAGCAGCTTAGGCCTTAATTAGGGCACATACAAATCTACTCTACATACGGCTCACAACCGTTGTAGTTTTCTTCATTCTATTAAGATAATGGATAAACAGTAACATATTCTTACCACTGCGGATCTATAAATATACATTACATTCCGATCATTGTCCCATTATTATTTTACATCCTGTTGAAATTGCAAGCACAGTCAAGGTTAGGATTAATGCATACCGTAATATACTGGTATAGGAAGACGTCATCGTCACTTCTGTCCATTTTGGCCGTCTGTATGCTGATGAGGATGATTGGACATGATCATGAGAAAGAAATGGGTTATTATACCATACGACTAGCAGCCACGAGTCAAAGTTTGGCCTAACAAAATGCATGAGTTGGAAGCATATCCATCCATCGTCCCAAAAAGAAAATGCGATTGCAGGACTACGGCGGCAATGCCAAGGTCAGATCTCGGCGCCTATAAGTAGCCTCTCCACACCGCGCTGTTGGCACCAACAAAATTCACACAGCAACAGGCTTGCTTCTACGAGAAGTGGTAGAGGAAAAACACAGCTAGTCTGAAGACGACGCCGACCGAGACCATGAAGAGCAGCACGCTCCTGGTGATGATCCTGTGCCTCCAGGCCGCTCTTGTCATGGGGATCTTCGCCGCTGTGGCTAAAGCAAATAGTACGTTGCTTGATCGACGATCTGCTGAGATTCTAATCTAATCATAACATATACGAGTTTATTATACTGACGCATGGATTGAATTGATGCGTGCATCAGTCCATATAACGTCCGTGGGCGAGAGCAAGGCCATCGACATCAACCCGGGGCAGCTCAAGTGCTGCACCAACTGCAACTTCTCCTTCTCGGGGCTCTACACCTGCGACGACGTCAAGAAGGACTGCGACCCCGTCTGCAAGAAGTGCGTCGCCGTGCAGACCTACTCGGGCAAGATGTTCAAGTGCACCGACACCTTCCTCGGCATGTGCGGCCCAAACTGCTAGAAGAACAATGCTGCTGCTGCTTCATTCAGTCGTCTTTGCCGTCGCCAGTGCATGGTTTACTGTGTGTGTCATTGTGCTTGTGGATTTGTGTGTTGGATTCTTGTTCTCGATGATGTTGCATGCCAACAATAAACCGTTGTTTGCAATAAATAAATAAATAAATAAATAAATAGAATAAAGTTATTCACACAAAAATGTGATGTTATAAGCATGCGTGGACACTGGAGGGTTTTTTTCTTATACATTTCCTTCCAAAAGAAAAATGTCCATTTTTACTTCAAAAAGTCGGTCAATCTCAAGCTAAACTAGATTTATACTTCCTCTGTTTCAAATTGTAAATCGTCCGACGTTTTTAACACAAAGTTTGAACACTCATCTTATTAAAAAAAATTGTGCAAAGATGACCAAATTTAAGTCATTCTTAGAACCAAATAAAATGAGAGGTCAAACTTTGTGTCAAAAAAGTCAAATGACTTATAATTTAGAACGAGAGAAGTACAAAATAATATTGACATTTGCACCTCTAAATAGATTTACTATGACTTGATTAATAGTCTAACTAATAATGATACGTTGGTCTGTGGATAGATGATTAAGTACTCGCAAGTCGCAATAATATGTCGTTTCGCCACTGCGCGTGCACGTGCACGTGCACACCCTTGCCGCACAGCCGCAGGGTCGCCGAGCCAAAAGATCGAGCTCCGTCGCCCGCGGCCTTGCATATTCGGCGGTTGGGCCGTCGCGTTCATGCATGTGATGCGGCCGGGCGACGGAGCCAACCCCTGCGGCCTGCCTACCTAGCCCTCGCGCCCGGCCCGTGCCCTGCCGACACGGCGTCTGTACGCTCGGCATCTTTGAATAATTGAATTCCACACCTCCCTCCGTCCCGGTTTAGGTGTCGTCCGAGACACATCCCCAGTTACCAAGGAGATAGGCAAATGACTCTGATACCCCTACATCTCAATCATTTGTCATCTGTTCATTTGGAGTGACATGCCATCAATGCCATTCACCGATTCCACCACACATCATTTTTGTCACAATAAACAAATCACTAGTGGCATCCATCTTTTCACAACTAGTACATGCAGTAAATATTTTAATCTTACAAAATCAAAGCGGACACCGAAAATTAAATTTCGCTCGGTGGCAAACACCACTTACCGCCAACTTTACACAGGCAAAGCAAATTGAAACTTCAAACTATTGCCGCACACACCACTTAGCGCCAATTTTACACAGCCAAAGCGTGCTGAAACTTCAAACTATTGCCCTGGTGCCATTTCTTGACCGTGCAGCAGGAAATAAGGGCATGGTAACCTTCTGGTTGTCTTCATTTGAACATTCACCTCTCATCCATCTTCCATGCTAATAGACTTAAACACACAACCAGAGGAGGGAGGAGAGGAGGTGCCCGATCTCAACAAGATTCCTGGCAGACATGAAGAGGATCAAGATGTAGTGGCTGCAGATGAAGTTTGGGGAGCCGGCCACTTTGGTCTCCCTCCTGATCAAAATGATGAACAAGCAGAAATTAATCAAGGTAAGAACATCTGTTTGTATCACTAGTTCATCTCTCTCTCTCTCTCTCTCTCTCTCTCTCTCTCTCTCTCTCTCTCTAAGCACATCTGTTTGTATCACTAGTTCATCTCCCTCCCCTCTCTATCTAAGCACATCTGTTTGTATCACTAGTTCATCTATCTCTCTCTCTCTCTAAACTTAGAATGCTCTCATTTTTCGGTTCTAAAAAATGTTGCTTTAGTTCCTCTCTTAAAATCACTAGGATCATCTGGGAATTTTTAGTAAATACCTGTCACCTGAAACACAGCAGATCTCCTATGTATCCTCTTTGTTCTAAAGTTAGTATCAACTGGTGTGCTCTCTGTCTCATAAAGTAACAAGCAAAGTTAGTTACATTTTTTTATAAGGCATGCAGCGCATGTTTGCTTCCAGTTCAAAACTAAATTGCAATCGGAGGGGACAATAACTCAGATGTGCAAGTCACAATGCAATTTCTAATCAACAGCTTGCTTCTGTACCAGGTTACAATGCTGGCCATCTATTTGATTTAAATGATCCACAGGAAGAACTACAACACAATCTGCATGCAGGTGATTATTTCTCTCATGTTCAGTCTTGTTTGCAACAATAATTGTCCATGTCAAAAAGTTTCATAATCTCCTCAATTTTTACGTTCAGGTTTACTTCCTCCCTACTATAATGTGTAACAACATCTATGAAATTTTATTGTGTACTCTCTCTGTTCTAAACTAGTACAAACTGTTGTATTAAGAGGGGGAATAACTCACATGTGTGGGTGACAATGCATTCTTATAATGATCGGCTTGCTTCGAACCAGGTGACAATCCCAGCTATGCATTTGATTTAAATGACCCACAAGAAGAACAAGAAAACCTGCATGCAGGTGATTATTTCTCTCGGTTTTCAGTCATGATTGCAACAATAATTCTCCATGTCAAAAAGTATCATAATCTATTTACTGACATTCAGCACACCATCTACATTTTTTTATAGCAGATGACAACATGGACTTGCAAGAAGAACAAGGTACCTTCGACGATGTTATACATGATTTTGGCGTGTACACAGATGCTGTTCACATCCTATTTGGCGAAGAGTTGTTGTCCGACTCGGATGACGAAGACTATCAGCAACCCCTGCAAGAAGAAGGAACACATAAGCTCAGGATTTTGACAGAAAGAGAAAGGCAAGACATATATCAAGATTTGCTTATGATAAGCACTAATGGCATATTACAACGAAATAGCACAACAATTATTGCTTATAAGTATGATGTCCATTTGCGCACAGTTCAACGAGTATGGCAGAGAGCAAAAAATTGTTTGGCACAGGGCATACCAGTAGATG
This sequence comes from Themeda triandra, assembly GCA_018135685.1. Classification (NCBI taxonomy): domain Eukaryota; kingdom Viridiplantae; phylum Streptophyta; class Magnoliopsida; order Poales; family Poaceae; genus Themeda; species Themeda triandra. The sequence continues at coordinate 533,464 of JAENPR010000143.1, read as the reverse complement.
TCAGTTCTTTGAAACCTAAGAATTGTGGTCGTAAAAAAATTGAAGTGGACCTCACAAGGGTTGCTGATATTCCCTTAAACAGAAGGGGAACCATAAGGTCGTTAGCATATGCTCTTGAAATCAGTAAAAGCACTGTACATAGGTTGTTCACACAAGGCTTGCTACGACGACACTCCAATGCACTGAGGCCTTATTTGAAGGAAGAAAACAAGAAAGCAAGGTTGCGGTGGGTTCTCTCTAAGCTAGATGCAAGTACTCTGCCAAACAATCCAAAGTTCGAGAATATGAAAAATGTTATTCACTCGGATGAGAAGTGGTTCAATGGTACACAGAAGAATATGACCGCGTACTTGCACCCAGATGAAGAAGATCCACATAGGACAGTGCAAAACAAGAATTCCATTGACAAAGTAATGTTTTATTCTGCAGTTGGAAGGCCTAGGTTTGATGATGAAGGAAGATGCTATTTTAATGGGCTTATAGGCTTATGGCCTTTTGTGCGTGAGGTACTACTCGTTCTCTACATACAATACTTGCAATTCATTTTAAGCTATTTGGCTCAACTATCTTTATAATTGCAGGAACCAGCAAAAAGAAAAAGTGGCAACAGACCGAGGGGCACACTTATCACAAAGACCATGAAGGTTGATAGGCAAACTATGAGATCTTACATGATCACAAAACTAATACCAGCTATAGCAGCTTGTTGGCCTACAGAATCAAGACATGAGACAATATGGATACAACAAGACAATGCCCCTTCTCATGTACGAGAAGATGATGCTGATTTCAAGCTAGCAAGAGCCCAAACAGCCTAGATATACGCCTAACTAACCAGCCTGCTAATTCGCCTGATATGAACTGCCTTGACCTTGGTTTTTTTGCTTCTCTTCAGTCGTTAACGGATAGAACGACATCTAGAAATGTGGATGAACTTATCCAGAATGTGGTCACAGAATATGAAAACTACAACCCTGTCGTTTTGAATAGGGTATTCCTCACACTACAGGGATGCATGATCGAAGTTATGAAAGATGGTGGAGGCAATAAGTACAAGATCCCGCACATGAATAAAGAAAGGCTAGAAGCACTGGGCATGCTCCCTGAAGCTCTAAGTTGTGATAGCCAGCTAGTTCAAAGGGCTTTTGAGTTGTTGAACAATTAGTGTTAAGTTCATGTAAACATCGTGAATGATGCTTTTGCACTGCGCAGCATGTACATATGTGCTCCTGACCTACTTTTGTAAAAATTAATATCAGGGAGCCCTACTTTTGGATGTGTATTTTAGTGTACTATTGAACTTATGCTGAAACATGTATATATAGTAGTCCTACTATTGAACTTATGCTGAAACATGTATATATAGTAGTCCTACTATTGAACTTATACCGAAGGCGAAAAATTCTAGCACCGTAAGTCCTCAATACTAATTTTAGAAGGGAGCACACATGTTCACATACTAATTTTAGACAGGACCACATGTTCAAAAGTCTTCCTAATTTTAGACAGGAGCACACATGTTCAAAAGTCTTCCGCTTCACATCAAAGATTCTACCATGAGAACGTTGTGCATCCAAAAATAATAATTTTCACAAGAACCGACTTCCGCTTCACATAAAAAATTCTACCATGAGAACGTTGTGCATCCAAAAATAACAATTTTCACAACAAACGACTTCCGCTTCACATCAAAGGACGTTGGGCATCCAAAAATAACAATTTTCACAACAACCGACTTTCGCTTCACATCAAAGGTTCTACCATGAGAACGTTGGGCATTCCAATGTGCGCTTGTCGTCAACTCATCACAAATACAATTCATTCAAGGATGATCACCACACACTGAAGCCAAGATTACGGAGAGTAATTTAGTAGCATAGTTCGCAACAAACAACCCCATCATAATTACAAGTAGATCGACAAGGTTGATCACCACATACTAAGATCACTAGCCAACATTCTTGTTTTGACTAACAAGGTTGGTCACCACACACACTAAAGCCAACATTAACATCACTAGCATAATTCCTACCCAAAAGCCAACATTCTTCAAGCAAGTTCAAACCAAACCATACACATCAGCATACCTACATACCATTTCATTGTCACACATTACCAACAGATCAACCCAAAAGCAGCACCTTATCATCAGAAATATGCACAAGTCACTACGGTTTGAAGCAAGCAGGCAACAGAATTTTAAGGGTGCTAAGAAAGGTCTCGTGTAAGATGGGATCCATCTCGGCAAGCTGTACCTTCAACGCTGGATGTAGTTCGTCGGTGGGCGTGGAATTCCCCATAGGGACATCCATAGCCTTTGCAACCTCCGGGCCGGGTCCGCGCCATGGCCATTGCACGTCCACGTCGCGTAGCCCCGAAACGACGAGCACGTCGACGGAGGTGTCCACGCACCGATCATGACCGCCTCCATCTTCCTCCCGAATCGGGGGCGTAAAGCCCCGCCTCCTCGCCAATGTCTTCATCTTCCGAGTCAAGCACATACAACTTGCCGTGGAGACCGAAGCGCAGGCGGCTCCCGCCACTGCCACCACCGGTAACCCCTACCTTCACGGCTTCCTTCGAACTTCCACCATCGGCACACATCTTGGGGATAGGCACGGAGGTCGCGCCGCCTTCCCCAATCCCGTCGCACGGCATGGGAACGGAAATGGAGGTCTCGTGGCCTTCCCCAATCTTCTCGGCGGATCTGGGGAATCCACTGCCGCCCCCAAACACAGGAACGCGCACGGGGCCCCCATCACCGTCGCGACCCGCTTCAACACCGACGACCACCACCTTACTTGGGCGCTCGGGGCTCCCATCGCTGCTGCTGTAGATGGCCAGCTTCACCCCACCTGTGCGGCGCCTAACCGGGATCCGCCTCACACAGGGGCGGAAAGGACGGGGGCGGCGTCGGGAACCAGCCTTCACGAGTGAGGCCTTCCCCTTCGTGGATAGAGAAGATCCATTCATGGATGAAGAAGGGGAAGAGGAAGATGCAGTGGAGGATGAGGGAGACGGCGCGGTCAATGGAGCTGACCGGAGGTGGAAGATGGGGGAGGCGCGGGGCGGAGGAAAAAATTGCGGCGTGGGGCGGAGGGAAATCGCGGAGGTCAGCAGCTCACGGCGGTGGAAGATCGGGTAGGTGGCGCATGGCGGAGGGAAATCGCGGCGCGGCGCAGCGCAGCGAGGACGGCGGTTGCGAGAGATTGGGGATCCTGGATGAGGCCGCCGATGTTGGGGATAAGGGTGTTTTTTTTCTTTTTTTTTTAAATCACAGTTTTGTGTGGCCGACAGCCCTTGGTGCGGGACGGGATGCATGCAGGCCTAGCGGGCGGTAGCGAGCGGTAGCGAGCGACAGATATTCACGGACACGATACTAGTGTACAACAGTGTTGGGATCGATCGATGCACAACGATCTCCCTGTAGCTGCAGCAGCGCTGCGCTGGACGGGACGAGCCTGCTGCGAGACTGCGACTGCCAAAAACAGCGAAATGCTTTGACTCTAATGGCAACACATGCATGATTGTTTCGTTAGTGACGCGGCGAGAGGCGATCGAAGCAAGAAAACAAAAGAACAAGGAAGACAATGCTTCACGCAACAATAAAGGCTTGTTTTATGTTGAATCTATGTATAAATACATAGTCAATAACGGGATTAATGTTTTTTTTCTCGAATAAGATTCGTGTTTTATTGTATCAAGAAGGAGAATTTAAACATACAGACAATGTGCTTCTATCGAGCGCCAAAAAAGATTGACATAAAACAGCCAGTATCATTGTTATCAAGAAAATTATTTGCCATATGAAAGTGCCCCTAAAGATTAAGATTTTCCTTTGGTTTTAAAGAAGGGTGTGACACTGACAAAAGATAATCTTGCTAAAAGGAATTATAATGGTAGTAAGACTTTTTTTTAGCTAATCTAAAACCATCATACACTTGTTATTTTTTGATGTCATTATGCTAGTTTTCTTTGGTTTACTATATATGTTTTTTTTTTTCATTGGACAACCAAGGAGCACCAACCATCTTTTACATAGTTGGTCAAAAAGTTAGGGGGTTGTAAACATAATCATCTTTTATTGATTAGGGTTTCTGCTTTTCGTTAGGCAACATGGATCATAAGGGCATTCACAATGCAAGACTCTATCACAAAGTCCAAGACTATTTATTACTCCTTATTATGGTATTTCGCTGATGTGACACCATATTTATTGAAGAAAGAGGGAGAAAAACAAGACTCCAAGTCTTATTTAGACTCCAAGTCTACAATGTTCGTAGTAATAGATAAGTTTAGACTCTACGATAGAGTTTGCATTGAAACTGCCCTAAGGAGTAATATGGTATTGGATAAAGATCCCCTACATTTTTTTTGCAAGTTCTTTTCAGAACTAGTAGCCACCATAACCCTTCATTTTTACAACTTGTTAACATCTCAAAATAAAGTTACCACACATGATGCATACGGCGAGTGGCTCGTGAAATCACCTCATGCTTTATGAGATGGTACATCATGATTTCATTTTATTCCTGATTGTTTTGTGAAATCAACTCATGGCTAATGCATTTACTAATTATTAGTTTGCGAGGAATAAAGTAACTGGTTACCCCAACTACCTTGACACTCAGGCGGCACCACCTAAAAATTCCCTTCGGGGGGTTTTGAGTGCGAACGGGGAGAATCGTTTTCTCTTCTACTTAATGAAAAACGGTATCCCCTTCGGGAGGTTTTGAGTGCGAACGGGGAGAATAGTTTTCTCTTCTGCTTAATGAAAATATTTTTTTAAAATTTCACAAACCAAACTCATTTTAGCATCGCTTGCTGCCTGGCTCACTGAGTCACTACTGTGCGCTTGGCTTGGACCATGCTGATGAGGACGGTAGGGCCAGCATTAATAAAAAATAATATAATACAGATCCCTGCCTTCCACAACTAGCCGCCTCTAGTCAAACAGTCGCCTAACTGATGATTCCGGAAAGATATTCGATCAGAGGTAGGGTGATATGCCATTTTCCCATATGGACGCCTATATATAGAGCTGCTCTACCGTGTCTTGGCCAGCAGCAGCAACACAAAACATTCTATTAGTATTCTGTCAAAAAAAAAATCTATTAGTAGAGGCAACAAAGTCAGAGGAGAGCTGTGGGTAAAACGTCTTCCATAAAACTAGTGAAGATGAAGAGCAGCACTCTGCTTGTGATCCTGGTTCTCCAGGCAGTTCTGGTCATGGGAATCTTTGCAGCTGTGGCCAAAGAAAACGGTACGTGTATTCTCTCAATTACATGCTGAAAGTTTTCACCGAGGCTAATGTGCCAATTAGTTTTGCTTTCTGAAAGAGAGAGGCCAACGGTCTGTAGTTTCGTGCATTTCAACAATGTGTCTATGGAAACAACTAGTTCTCCTAAATTCGAATGAAATCATAACCATAGGACTTCTGAAAATTGGATTTGGTAACTCGCTTTTCAACTATACCAGAGAACCACAAAATAATCCATCGTGCATTCTGTCCTCAGTTAGTTTAATCAGTATGCTATTTTTTGGCACTGTGCATTGTACTAGTGCTCAAGAGATGAAAGACAATTAGAGAGGATTATATCCTCACCATTCTTCTATTGGACGGCAAGGTCATCAGATTTTCTGGAGTCTCGATCAGGCAGATAGACTTGTATATCTTGCCAATGGCGCTCCACTTGACGTGCCAATTGTAGATGTAGATGGCAATCCACCCCACTCGAAAACAATATAGATCGCCAAACATCTCCCAATTCGCAGCATATTTGCTAAAGGCGAGAGGCTATCCCAGTTCGCAGCATATTTGCTAAAGGAGAGCAGGTAGGGAAAGATTGTCATGCGCTAAATTTAAACTGATGTGAAATTGTGAACTCAAACTCGTGGATGCAGCTGCCGTCGGTGAGAGCAAGGGCAACACGGAGACCAACGGTGGCAAGCTCGGGTGCTGCACCAAGTGCAACTTCTCCTTCTCCGGCCTCTACACCTGCGACGACATCGTCAGCAAGTGCGACCCTGTCTGCAAGGTCTGCACCGTCGTCAAGAAGTACCCCGTCAAGAAGTTCCAGTGCACCGACACCTTCCTTGGCATGTGCGGTCCACCGTGCAAGAAGAACTAGGCTCAGCACGGCCTCCTGAGCTAGCTCACCTCACGCAAATGTGTTCCACTCTGCACGCCATCAATAAGCCGCCGCGGCTTCCATCCATCTATTGATCTATCATCTATGTATTTGCGTCCCTGCTCAATCGAGCATCGGTGAATAAAATTAATCATCTACAACTCCAAACTGTCTTTGTATTTCCGTTATCTTCTGATAATGGAAATGGGGAGTCCTCGTGTATAAAAAAAAAAACTCCAAACTGTCCTCAATGTTCAATGCTTCAGGCTTTGATTGAATCGAATATCCAAAATATTTCATATGCAACTGTCAGCGATTACTATGAATCAGACCTGCGTTCGTCTGGCGACCAATTGTGGATGCCGGATTAGAAAAGGGCTAATTAGAGGATTCTTCCCAGGTTAATAAGCTTTCTTTCAAGGGGTATAGGAGTCAGGCAGTGTGAACTCTGAGACCGCCATCCGATCTCTGATCATGGCACCAGCATTGGGCATAACGTGCCAGTGCAGGACAAACTGAACCGTCTTCCCACGCAGAGTGCTACCCTGAAGCGAGAAATTGCATAGTATTGTCAAGAAAAACTCAGCTCAGGACAAAAAGCAAGACGAAAAAAAACTTTACCTGGTCTATCAGGGGATACTTGCTCTTCACCTCTAGTTGCAGCTTTGCAAGGTCCTTGTCCAGTATAATATGGTCCCACAACGAAACCTGCCAAACAAATTATTTTGAAGCCTGATCCATCAGCCACTTGACTACAAACCGGAGTACTTCATCTAATATTCAACTAAGTAGCCTCAGGATGACCTAAATAACTAATGGAGTGTTTGGTTTGTGGAATCAACCATTCTTGCTGAGGTGATGCATCATGAGCTTATTCCTCAAATTTAGTGGAATGACCCCATTACTCATACTAGTACTAATTATTAACTTGTGAGGAATGATGTGATGATGGGATCAACTCATTCTATTCCACAGATTAAACAAAAAAACTAAAGAGTGAGATGATGATGAACTGCTTCATTCCACAAACCAAACAATGAATAGTTTTAGAAATGACTTGCTAAAATAGTTCAATAGGATTTTTTTCTGTTTAGCTAAGGAGTCACTGCAAACTAGATACAAGTGCCAGATTATCACTAGAGTTCGGTCACATGCTCATATTAGTGTGTCAACTGTCTGGCATATTACATAGAACAGGACAATTATCAGAAAAATGAAAATGTTAGTGACAGGGCTAAAGAGATCCTCCTAAACTATAGACCAACCATGACAGTATGGCACTAGTGTCCAGATTGTTATGTGGGGGCTCAAATATGAAATGCGCAAGAAGAGGAAGGATCAGAAGCCTGTGCTGGACCCCAGACGCAGCTGCAGCACAGGGGAGTGGCTGAAGCAGGACAGGTTCCGAGCAATTCTGGTGTTCAGTTCGAAAGAGAAATTCAGAGCAAGGGTAGGTCGTTCAGAGTTAGTGCATTAGTTGGCAATCAGGACACTGAGTTTCAGTTTAGATAAATAAATTATTGATTGTTTTTGCCAGATCCATGTGATTGTGTACCCCAGCCTATAAATGGAGGTTGTGAGCATTTAGATAAGTTAACCAATAGATTGAATATATCTTATCCTTCCTCATACTGATTCTACCTCCATGTCACAGTGTGCCATTGGTGCCCCCAAACCACGGCCTATAACCTAGATGTCCAGGGCCACATACGGATACGTCGTACAACTACAGTCTATGCGCTATTGTACAGCCACTAATCATCCACCGCTGTCTCAACACAAGCAGTAACTTGAATTTTTTCAGGTCAGACTGTCGCTTGTCATTCATGGCAAGGAGAATTAACAGGAACATATGTTCAGAAAAATGCCATTAGCATCTAGCAAAGACTAGTACATTAGTTAATTATGTGATACAATTTAGTGATGCTTAGATGCTACCGCATTTTTACTATACATGAAGATGAACACCCACCTACAGGTTATTAATTTGTCCTAAGGTGACTAAGGAAGATTTCAAGATTCAAGCAATCATTGATTCCAACCAGTTCTATATTCTAAAAAAGACTTATAAAGACAAGATGCATGTCGAAAATGGTAAGTTATGAATGGCAGCTTACCTGGTTGAGTGAATTTTTCGCGTTTTCGTACTCAGCTGTCAGAAAGATAAAGACCTGTATCAAGAACACAATTCAATTACCGTCTGTCTCTAGAGGATAGTACAATAATGGAATTATCCATTATCGATATTATCAATAAACATGCTGACACTCAGTAGCTCATCAGCAATCATCCATCAACAACATTGTACCAATTGGTTTCAGTAAGGCAGTAGTCATGACACATGACAATATGTACTATGTAGTGATTGTTGCAATGATATGTGGTTTGGCAGTGTTCCTGAATGAGCATTGCTACATAAATTGTTCAGTAAATATGTTTTGTTAAACTTCCTCCAATATTTCTGCTTAATAAAATCACATGCAATTCTCCTGCATTGTTCGGGGAAAAAACTGCCTCAAATATGCCTAATATTTTCATTTACATGGGTACATTCTAGTACCCATGTGAACCAGTATTTGTTGGACACAGAAATTTTAGTATAAAATATATCACCAATAAATCTTTTAAGCCATTGTTTGTTGCTGAACTGAAAGGATAAAAAGGGTTTATAATGGAATACAACAGTACGGGAGGACCAGAACGTGAAGATTTTTCATGACTACATGGTGCCCCCCTCCAGCATACTGGCACTTTGATTTACTGACGATGGGTTTCATGGAATCTTAATGTAGTTAGAAATATTCATGAATATAGTGTGGAGTGTAATACAAATACTGCACGAGAAAATGGTTGCACTGATGTAGTAGCACAACTAGCAACTCAAGCAATTGAACACTCTTGTCACTTAAAACAGCATTCGAATTTAACATGCATCAATTTTATTCACTGTAATGTCGTTCTAAATGTATCATAGGCATGTAAGCAATTTTCATTTGTGACATACATCAGTTTTTAGTGGGCCCACAGCAAAAGTGCTCAATTTTGAGCTTATACACATTCATGAGATAGCTTGCTATTCCATGTTGCACCACAATAAAAGTATCACATGTTTTTTTACATTCAAAAAAGTATCACCTGTTTTGTGTTCCAAGTGAATAGTGACTCCAAATTTGCAGATACATTGAAAGTCAGTGTCACCTGAAAGACAAATTTACAAGTTTGTCAATCAGAGTGGAATGAAATATGTATGAGATGCATCTGATTGCAGCATGTGTAAGGGAAATATATCCCCGTAATGGAATGGACAACTCCATTTGATATATGAATCTTTTTAGAGAAAAGGTTTCCCTCACTTTATTATGCATAAAGTGAAACAGCATCCGAGTTCAAAGAAAGTGTATCGGCGCACCCATGGCCCACCAAGCAACCTAAAGGTCGGTACAAACAGAATCAACAAAAAGGTTTCCTGGCCCACTCTCAAACTATCGAAACTAGATGGAATCACAGCGGTGCATCCCTGAATTGAAGACTCAGAAGCCACTTGAGATATGAATTGGTTCTATCTTAGATAAAAATAGATGGTTTTGAGAACTTATTGTTTTATAGGATATGCAGTAGAATTCATCATGGAGTTAGTACTTGACAAATTTGTTCAATAGGTAGCTGGAAGATGTAAAAATTGGCTCAATTCAGAAATAAAAGGCACCATGTAGTCTTTGTAGAAGAAAGTTTCACATCTTATCAACCAGAAAATATTTCTTGTTTCCAGAGTGTAATACAGTTTTACAGGAAAACGAGAAAGTAAGCTTTGCTTAAAAGTTTGGTCGACCTAGCAAAGTCCTTCAATTGTCAGTGTGGAAACTGGAAGGGAATTGCTTAGTTTAAGTTTGTAGTCTGCAATTTCCCTCATAAAACTGAAATATAATCAAGCTAATTCTCTTAAACTAGGTATGTACGATGAGAAGAGGGCTAAAGTCACCTTGCAGTATAAGTATACAACAATTTGGCAAACAACAAAGAGATTCCAACAACATAGAACATGCTATGCTATTTTATCATATGGGGTCGCTCTTAAACAGTAGATTGGATATCTGTAACCTAACCCGTTAACTAAGAATCATGCTTCAATCATAATCTTTCTAGACGATAGATGCAACATATGGTTGGAATTAGATCAGCGCCAGGCACAAACCTTGTCATTTCCATTGATCTGTTTGTGGAAACGGTTGATCCTTGTAACCTACAAGATAAGTTCCATAAGTATCTAAAAAAAAAGATAAGTTACACAAGAACATTGATAACAGAACAAATGTTGATTGGACCATGTTTCTCTGTCGTCAATGCAGATGCGGCCCAGAAAAGGAGATTCGTATGTGAGCATAGCTTCATTGGTGTAAATGATACCTCGAGAATAGCTTTAACAATTTCTGCAACTGTCAGAATCATATTCGCTCGCAAAGGTTATCTAGTGAAACCAGTTTCTAAAACTCTAGATACTTGATCTCGCTAACAATTGCACAATCCAGTCAGCTGTAGCATCTAAATAAGTCTAGAATCCATGACTTCTATACAGTTTATCAAACTAATCGCCCCCGAACCTTTCGCCGCAAGGGTTTCAGTCGCGAATCGCACCAAGTTCAGAACAGTTAAACAAGCGAGGAGAGGACGAGATCGGTACCTGGGCTTGGGCTTGGATGGAGGGGGCGTCGAAGGCGTCGAGCGCGGAGGCGGCCGCGCAGGCGGCGGCGAGGAGGACGATGGCCGTCGTCGCCGCGGACAACAGGCGCAGCGTCCAACTGTGCATCGCTTTCGACCGATTTTTTTTCCCCTTTTCCGAATTTTGTTTTCCTCGGATTTTTATCTGGGGGTCTTTATGGCGTGATGACGCCACACCTGTCAGTGTGTGAGCTCTGCCAACCGTTCGATTGCAAATCGATGGCTGGCCAATGGTTCGGATATACAGCTCTTCTACAACAGCCGTATTACGTGTGTAAGAGCATCTCCAAGAGCTCCAAAAACAACTTGGTATTCTATAATTTTGGTAAAAACACAAATTTTGCTCCCAATACCAACTTAGGCCTTGTTTAGATGGTGAAATTTCTTGATCAGAAGATTTCGTTTGTATTTGACAAATATTATCCAATCATGACGTACGTCCAAAAGATTTGTCTCGTGATTTACATCAATTTGTGTAATTAGTTATTTATTTTACCAACATTTAATGCTTCACTCCACAATATTTGATGTGATGGAGAGAGAGTCGTAAAGATACCAACCGCGAAAAAAACACCCTCCGTGCGCGTAAAGATCCGCGCGCGTAAAGATCCGCGCGGGGCGCGCGGGCTGCTGCGTGCGTGGGTCGTCGTCGTTCCCGCGTCCGCGTGCCCGCCGCTCGCACCGCCGCAGGCCCGCCGCTCGCGCGCTGCTGGCCAGCCGCTCGCGCGCCGCTCGGGCTCCGCTCGCGCTCCGCGGCCAGCCGCTCGCGCTCCGTCGCCGGCCGTTCACCCGCCGATACGGAGACGAAGATCCATATCGAGTCGCCGGCCGCTCGCCCTGGCTCCGCTCGCGGTCCGCTCGCCGGCCGTTCACCCGCCGATACGGAGACGAAGATCCTTCGAGTTACGTACGGCCGCCCAACAACTCGCCGTGGTCGAGCACTCTAGACTGCTTAATATTTTGATGGGAAATACTCAAAAGTTTCGTTTTTTCGTTACGATCGCGTAGGATCAAACCTCACTCGATTTGGCGCGGCCGTTGTTCCGTCTGCCCGCCAAACAACTTGTCGTGTTACGCTTTTCTTACGGTCATCCGAAATAGGCTATGACACGTGGGTTCCATCTCATCATCCTCGATTTTACCAGTTGGAATACCAAGTTGTTGGAGATACTCTCTTTTTTTCATTTGGAAAATAAAATACCAAGTTGCTATAACACTAGATTTACCAAGTGAGTTTTTGGGAGCTCGCAGATGCTCTAAGCTCCTACTGGAGTACGGAGTAGTACGCATTAGTACGTGTATATCAGCTCCTACTGGAGTACGGCCAAGTGGCCAAATGGCCATAAACTACAATAATAATTCGTTGATTTCGTGCAAAAATGTTTGTACACCAAGCTCCTCATCGTAATCAGCTCATGGCGAATTCTGAATCTGCCGTTCCTGAGCCGTGAAGATCAAACCTGACGTCCCTCAAATTTTCTTATGAATAAAATTGTTTGATCGTAGTAAAAATAAAGAATGAAATTAAACGATCAGGACCCAGTTTTTGTAGCATGACTGCATGAGGCGATTAGGAGTAGCATGCAGGCAAGAGGTCAATAGGTCAGGACTCAGGAGATGTTGATTTCCCTACTGATGGCGATGAGGAATAGGAGTAGTCTTCGGCTCTAGCATTCCCAAGATTTTGGGGTCTGAAAACAGGAGTGGTCTCGAGGACTTGCGAGTGGTCCTTGTGATGCGACAATTCGTCAATAAGTGAAGTATTATAGTACAGTACCATATTAAAATGTCAGCTCTCCCGATAGAATTCTGCATCTCCTGTCTCCTTGTTTACAGGTACCCTGTCAAATGTCAACGCATTCGTGGAATTCAAGCTAAAAAAAACAGTCGCCCTGGGCCCGTGGAGTCGAGAACATTGCACCGTGCTCCAACGGGAAACTTCGCTATCAGCTACCAGCAGCACGATAGTATATAATCGCCCTAGGGGCTAGGCCATCTGCAGGCATCTGATTCGTTCACCATCTTTTTCCCTTTCCGGATCGATACGTGCCACGGCAGTCGGCAGCACTGTGGGCCGGCAAAACATCTTCAGTAACACCACCAGCCAGAATCTCTTGTCGCTGGCCTAAATCCGGCAAGCGTGCCTCCTTTGTCAAATCTGAAATCCATCTCACCACAAAGGAAAATCGGAGTACTCCAAGAAGGAAGAAGATAGATCCATCCTCGTCACAGATAATATATCTCCCTCCAAAAGCTGCAAAAAAGAGAGGATAAACATCGACAAATATCACCGGTAGTGCAACGTTAGTGCTGATCTTTTCAGAAGCTTATCACAGGAGTGAAAGCAAAGCAACCACCTACTCCTACACCTGACAGGCACAGCGGGGTCAAAGACGGGAGGAGATCCATGACGAAACCAGACAGAATGCTCCACAGCCATGAATGATTGATTCCACACGCTGTAAAATAACGCCAATAATGCAGGCAGCAGGCAGGCCTCCACGTCCACGGCTCCACTCGTCGTCCATCGTCCAACTTGGCTGGCCACGGCGGGCCTCGGTCTTTTGACTCCGGCGTCTGGGTCACAGCGTCAGCGTCTCTAGCGAGAGAGGTGCCCACTGTCACTAGTCACTACTCACCGGCTCACAGTGCTCAGCTCAGCGGATCCGCCCAGCTGCCCACGTGGTTTCGTGGGCGAGAGCGACCGGGCACTCAGCTCTCGCCTCCCCGGGAAAACGTTTTTTTTTTTTTTTTGAGTCATGCCTCCCCGGGAAAACGTTGTGAAAGCGGGCGGAGTTCACCACGTCCGCGCAGACCAGCTGGCCAAGTCAGACGCTGTCCGGCTGTCGCCTGTCGTGGAAAAACATCCTTGTCCCGGCTCGCACGAGCTTGACCTGGGGCGATGCACCTGGGCATCGATCTCGTTAGTGCAAGCCTTTGGAGCTTCTCCCTTGTTCCTTCCGAGTACTTCTCCTCATTTGTCTATAGCACACGCAGCTGATTTCGATACTTTCATGTCGTCGTCATAGTATCAGGCACTCCTATGTGGTGGTAGTAGAAGTAACTACTCCATAGTTTACACCTCTAAACCGCTTTGAAATTGGGATTAGTTTACAGGTCGACTTTGCCGGCCCAAGATCCGTCGTCCATCACCACAACTCTCCCAAACTACTAACCTCCAAACAGGTGGAAAGAGCTTGGAAGATCGAAGACGCCAGGACTTTGGGTGGAAATTTTGTACGGGTTTGATACGGGACGGCGATGTCACCGGCGATGGGGACTGTCTACTTGCCGGGGACACGAGTCATCCGACCCCTTCAACCACATCGGATTTCATTTCGGCCCCGCCGCGCCCGTTCATTCATCAGAGGCCCCGGAACCTTGCCGGCCGGGGACACGAGTCATTGTTTCCTGAAGCCCCCTTTTGTTGTGAGCTGGAGCTGTGACGTGCAGGCGCGTACTCCTGCCTGCCTACTTTTGCCTCGGTCCTCGCTGTCGCTGTGCCAAGCGTCACGCTGTGCCGGCCCGGTTGGTTCTGTTGTGATCGGATCGGCGCCGAGCTCAGCAGTGAGTGACAGGAATAGCAAGCGAAGCATGCCGATCGCCCGTTCGGCGCGGTGCGAGTGCGACCGTGTGAGTGCTCTGGCGTTCGTGGGGATGGATGGGGGCATCGGATCGCCGATCGGCGAATAGGGGATGCCGGATTGGGCGGAGGATTCAACGGAACGGCGGCAATTACTCGTCAAACACGCAACCCGCGCGCGCTGCTGAGTGCTGACGCCGCCGCCACCAACTGTTTTTCGGCTGCGGCCGGCTATACGCCAAGCGTGCCATGCCACACCCATCCATTCATTTTCAGCCGCTCCAGTGGTGTGAGGCGCCGACCGCCGACCGAGCAAAGCGACGGCCACGGAGCGTATGGGCGTAGTACAAACGAGAGGGCGATATGCGAGATAAAATTCGCCTTGTGGATAGACAGATATTCGCGAGGATTCGTCGCTCCTGATTCATCAGAGCTGGAGGAAACGTGCGGCTGGATTCCGTGTCCGAACGTTCGGAGAAGCATGCCATGTCGTTTTCAACAGATATGACGAATTCGGACTGTGGTTTCCACAATGCATAAGGTCCAGCCAGGTCATTGTCGGAGTCGTCGAATAATAATTTTGTATGAGACAAGTGACAGCCAGCCTCACTTTCCTACGACTAAATAAACATGCGTTTTCAACTCAGGTTCGGTGTGCAACTCAAGTCACAGACATTCAAAAGGAGAGGTCGGATATTCTTCAACTCAAAATCTGGTCTAGAGCTCACGAAATCCCAAATTTCAGGTGCAATTTTCCTTTGGATCCTTCAAACTTCTTCTATGCTTCGAGTCTTAGAGCCCATTTGGCAAGCCTCCCAGGGGCTCCAGCTTCGTGTGGCTCCTTCGTCTCCTCTCCTCAGTTCATTTCCTGCATCGAAATTTGAAACGGCTCCACGCTGTAATGCTACACAATATCGCTACTGTGAATGGCGAGGAGGAGCCGGAGGGGGCGGAAGCCGTGCCAAATAGCCCCTTAGAGCAGCACTAGACTATAGGTCTATAGTACTGTCGCCCGTAAAGATCACCGACAAATACATCGAAATCAATGTCACAGGAGCCAAGAGGGGTCTTCCATAATTAGTCACCCTGATTACATGAAGATATGGAAAAGGAGAAAAAAATAGTTTTTTTCCTTAATCAATGCCAATTAAAGCGACAAACTCGTGAGCTTTCGCAGAAAATCAAATATTACGTGGGTCTTTTAGGTTGTAACCGAGAGCAAAATACCATTCATGTCTCCTACGACATTTTTCCAAAATTTAATAATTATCCTAATTACGTGACATGGGAAAGAGAAATCATAGTATGGCTCGGGTCAACTAAAGCGACAGTCTCGAGATCTGTATAAAATTCAAATATTATTAAGTGGGTCTTTGAATTGTAGCCAAGAGCAAAATACCATTCATATCTTCAACGTCATTTTTTTCCTTGCGTTATTTTAATGGTTATTGTTTGTTCGACTTTGACTTTTTGTAAACCACTCGTTTAGGGTTTTTTTGTTTTTGTTTTTTTTTTTACAACACACTAGTTTAGGTTTGGTTTCTCCTTTCTAAAGTGAAGCTACTCTCTAGTTAGATCCCTTTTTCCAAAAATAAAATAAAATAAAAATTAACACCTCAACACCGAACAAGGAATAACTTGACCCTACTAGCCTCAGCCAAATGGTACTGCAATTGCAGATGCCTATTTGGCATGGCTCCTCCTTACGTTGTTCCTCCAGAGTCGAAAGGAGGAGCCACAAATTGCATGTAATTGATGTTCAACACATTGTATGTGTCGGTGCTAAAATTAAAAGTAATCTTCTTAGATTATTTTCCATGCCTTCATGGTGATTGAATGAACTATCTTTTCTTCTAGTGCAAAGTCTCTATCTATAGATGGAACCGATACAAGTAAAATGGTACATGCATGGAATTGACATCGATGTTGACACCGTGTGTTGTGCGCCGTTTACAACATTAACACAGTTGGCATGATGTATTATTTTCCATCACCGACTATGTTATGGGTAGTCTTACGTGAATTAAAAGAAATGGCTCATCCTTTTTCAGGTATTAATTGTGGTCTCTCCATCGATTCTGCTGTTGAAGCCAGAACCTGAGCTATACTAGAAAAAAAAACTGAATATGTCTTTGGTTTAGGTACCACGAGGGATGGGCTAGTTCCATCCCTTTTCATGTGAGTATCCTTGATGGTCAAGCTAGGTCAAAATACTCCTCTAGATAATATATCGGGAATGTATCCTTAAACGGAGGCACAATCCCATCCCTTGAAAACAAAGCGGATAGGCATGTCCGGGTCAATGCTACCATAGATGTGTGTGTGATATCAACTATGCGTGTGAACTCGATGACTTCGATAATGACCTTGATAACATCTCTTTTGATACTGGTTGATTTTATAACGACATGGAGGCAAGTAAGGGCAGTATCGGCTAGGTGAGAGCGGGTGAGAGCGACAGGGGTAATGGATACAACAAGTGTGGTGATCGATTCGAGCAAGGTCAGCGGTCGGGCCATAGTCAATTATTCCAGGCAAGAGCGAAGACGTCAGACGTGTCGCACGGGGTCTGAGGTGTAAACGGAAAGTGAGTAGTGTGGTCAGCTGCTGCACGCTAGGATTGGAGCAACGGATACACGTGGCAAGGTGGGTAGTGAACGAGACATGTGGTGGCGGTGTAGCATACCGGGGGGGGGGTGGGACTAGGGGAAGATAAACATTGGTAGGCTGACACGTGAGATTATAGATGGAAAATCAGGCTCACATATAATTTTTTCCTAGCAGCACAAAAAATGATGTCACATTATTATTTTTAGGAAACTAGAGAGGCAGTAGCCTCTACAGAATTGAATAAAAGTCAAGGCAAACAGGACATTTAGTACATGGAGGATGAAGATAAAGAATGAAACATAGAAAATGAGGCTTAGATTATTTTTTCCACGCTCCTCTAAGCAAACCTAAAAACAGGAAGACCATATCCCTAAAATCAATATGCAAAATGGAGCCATCCCAACCTAGACAACATGAACACTTTGTGATATCCAATCTAGTCTCCAAAGAAAGTACATGATAACTAAGCGCTGGCTTGTGTGTGTGTGCGCGCGCAACAGCATCCACATCGCTGCTGCAAGAACAAAAGTCAACAAAAATAACTATTTACTAGCAGCACCAAAAATAATGTCAACTTTTTTTAGAAACTAGAGGGGCAACAATCTCTATAGAATTGAACTGAAGTCAACAAAAACAGAATATTCAATCTACGTTACACGAGTACGGGTACGGGTATCCGATACAATAAGTATCGAATACGCGGATACGCACTTTTTTAAAAAAAACCCACTAAAATAGTGTATCCGAGTATCCGTATCCGCGTATCCGACGAGTATCGGATATGGATACGTCACCCCCCTTGAAGTATCCGTGTAACATAGCATTCAGTACATGCAGGATCAGGATTAAGAAAAATGAAACAAAGGAAATGTGGCTAAGGTTTTTTTTTCATTCCTCTAAGCAAACCTTAAAAAAGGAAGACCATATCCCTAAAATCTGTAAGCAAAATGGAGCCATCCCAACCTAGAAAACATGAACGATTTGTGATATCAATCCTAGTCTCCAAAGAAAACACATGCTAACTACGCGCTGGTTTATGTGTGTGCAACAGCATCCACATCGCTGCTGCAAGAAAGCACAAACGGGCACAAGCGTGTCGTGTCAATGGCGGCACGCGCATCGCGTGCTCCAAGGACGCCGATTGATAGACGGCCCCCGACCTCGCCGCCCCTCCGCCACCCACCCCACCCGCAACCGCGCAGCCGCATTCACTTTCCCCAGCGAGTTCACTCCCACCACCTGACCCTCCCTCCGCGTCCTCTCCTCGCGTGGCCCCCGGTCCACCCAGCCCAGTCAGCACTCAGCAGCAGTGCAGTCCTGGACACGCCGAGTCGAGTGCAGTCCTAGACACGCCGAGTCGTCAGGCCAGCCAGTAGTGCATGCAAATGCGCAGTGCAAAGCGTCGTAGCATCAAGCATCGTTCATTGTCCGGTGGCGAGCGCTTTGCGGAAAGGCCCGAGCAGAAACGGTAGTAGAGTAGGGGTGGTAGGCGCACGGCCGGCGGCGGCAGGCTCGACCACCGGCCGGCCGAAAAAACAAAGCCTAGACGTCCGCGTCGTGGGGCGTACAGGCAGCGTGCCGCCGTGCCGTGCGCGTACCACCACCGCTGGTCCTAGAATAGGATAGCCACAGCCACTCCACCCGCGCGTCGCGCCGAGCCACGCCACGCCACGCCGGGGCAAGGGAGGGGATGCATGGGATCGGATCGGAAAGCGCCACGCCACCGCGGCACAGCAGGCGGCAGGCGGCATCGACGGACGACGCACCCTTTTCCCGCCCCCAACTTGCGGCCGAGGCGCACCGAGCCACAGACAGGGATGCGGCCTCATCGGGAACCTTATCGGCAGAGGCAGCGGCACCTGCGCCGCGCGCCACACACACATCGGCAAAGGCCCGGTGCCGTGCCCGCGCGCCGCGCCAAGGACGACGGCATGCCCCGTAGGACGAGAACGGGGGCAAAAGCGCGCCGAGTAGGCCGGAATCCGCGCGTACTCGCTCGCTCGTCTCTGTCGTCGTGTGGGGCAACTGGCCGTGGCCGGCCGGTCGTCAACTTGTGCGTCGCGCGCGGGGACTCGTGAGCGGAGCACAACAGGCTGCCGGCTGCCCTGCCTTGCCCACCGGTCCTCACGGCGGGCCGAGAGGAAAGGACACCTTGGAAGCGACAAGCGCGCGGCATGGGACGGCGCTGAGGCCGAGCCCACGCCGAGTCACGCAGCTCTCGCCGCGCCGGGGACTCTGGACTCTGCCTGGCAGGCAGCCTTGGGTGTGCACCGTCCGGTCACAATCAGATACTACTAGTGCTTGCTAACGCACGAGTACTAAACAACACATTGAGCAAAGTCTAACGATGCACCGGATTCTCTAATTAGATATTAGATTAGATACTATCAAATTTGTCTAAACTCAGTGTTGACGCAATAACACCCACGCCCGTGCACAAACGATCTCCTGCACATGAAGTCATGAACTTCTAATACTAACAACAAACAGGAACAGAACCAGTCCAATGGCACATAGATCTAGTTGCAGACTACAGATTATATATAGATTTTCAATTTGTTGTTTACTGTTCGACGCCCTGCCCAAAAAGGAATCTTAGATTACATCCACGATCACGGCATAAGTATCCATCCAACCGCATTAGTCAAACACAACACTCAGCTGCACGACCTCCGTTCTGGAATCGCACTACCATCACAAGCATTTTTTCGAACCAAACTCAGTAAATCGCACTATCAAGTATCAACACAAGCATTTTTCGAACAAAACACAGTTAATGAGGCGATGATCACAGCTTTGACGACACTTATTTTGTCTTTCATTCATAGCTTAATACTAGTAACAGCTCAATGACTTGTCCACTATAATGTCTTGACAAGCATTACCAAATAATAACATAACGAAACAGAACACAGCCACTATAACTTATGCTCACAATGTAACCTACTACCAAAATTACTCTCTCCGGCCGCTAGCTAATGCGCTGTTCGAGAAGAGGAAAATCTCCTGGGCGCGAGCAAGATTGAATTGCCCGGGGAAAAAACCCAAGAAAACCCCCAATTCCAAGCACACTCCGAGGCCCCCATTTTATCATCAAACCAACAGCAACCCTAACATATTTAATTAAGGCACAGCACACTCCCTTAATTCACACGCAGAAATCCACGGTTTGCAGGAAGTCGTCCATGCCGCGGCCGAGGTCGCAGCCGGGCAGCTCCGGGAACACGTCGTTGATGTCGTCCAGGTCGAGGTCGATCTCCAGGTCCTCGTCCCCGAAGTCCCCGAGCAGGAGGTCCTCCTGCTCGTCGTCCAGGCAGAAGGCCGCGTCGGAGACGTCCAGCGCGTCCAGGCCGGCGCGGAAGTCCATGGGGTCGATGTCGGGCAGTTGAAGGCCGCGCAGCAGGTCCTGGTAGAACTCCGGGTCGTCCGGCAGCTGCGCGGCGGCTTCGGTGGCCGGCGCCAGGACGACGGGTGTTGCTGCTGGTGTCGCGACCGGCTCTGGAGACTGCGGGTTCAGCGCTGCTGCTGCCTTGGTGGTGGATTCGAGCACGGACGACGGCGACGGGTGCGCGAACGGAGTCGAGGTGGACGACGAGGAGGACGCCGTCGGGGTGGTTGAGGCGCTTGCCGAGGTAGCTGGTGAAGAGGAAGCGGCGGCAGCCACAGGCTGCCCGCGGCGGCGGCGCTTCTCGTCCGCGAAGCTCCGGGAGGCGGAGAGGTAGGCCGCGGAGGCCGCGCCGGCGGTGTCGAAGGTGCCAAGCCACTGCCTCTTGCCGGTGAAGGGGTTGCGGATCTCCGCCGCCCACTTGCCCCACTTGCGGAGCCTCACGCCGCGGTAGCTCTCCGGCTCCCCGCCGCTGGTGCACGCGGCGACGGTGGCCGCCGGGAGGACCGGCTTGGCCGGGGCCTTGCCGATGAACGCCTCAAAAGAGAAGCGCTTGGCCTTCGCAGGGGCCGCCGCCTCCTCGTCGTCGGAGTCCGAGTCCGTGGCGTCGGGGTCCTCGAAGAGGACGCGGACGCGGCGCCTCGGCTGGACCGGCGCGGCCGCCGGCGGCTGCAGCTGCGGCCGGGACTTGAGGAGGGCGGCGGAGGGTTTAAGGCCAAACCCGGACGACATCCTCTTGGCGGTGGAGTTGCCCTTCTTCGCCAGGGCCTTCTTGATGAGAGCCTGGTGGTGGTTCAACGGAGCCATCGAATCTCCTCTTGCCGGAGAGAACTCTTGCCAAAATTGCCAAAACTACGGGGGAAAAACTTCTAAAGAAAAACAAGAAACTTTCTCTGGGTGCAAAAATTTGACGGAGCCGAGCGCAAATCGGCCGAATCCGTCAGTCTCCTCGACAGAAGCCGCACGGCCTTATGTGGAGGAATCCGGAATACTTCACCCCGAACCCGTCCCTGCAATCCATCCATCACAAGAAGAGATTTTTTGTCAGAACAAACAAAACCCCATGAAAAGAAAAGAGCAGCCAAGAGGACGAACTCGCCCCCCAGATCTGGACGAACCGGGCCATAAAACCCGGTCAAAACCTCCCAGATCGGTGAAAACACGAGCCGTTTGCGGGTTAAAAAAAAAGAGGGGAAAGGAAGGGGGACTGCGCGGACCTGAGCATCGACGAGGATTTGTTCCAGCCGTGGAGCCCCTTGCGCATAGATCGGCTAGAGCAGGCGAGTGCGCGGAGGAGGACGACGGCGACGACGGCGACGATGAGCGCTACGACCACCACCAGATCGGAAAAGGGGCAAGAAGACATATACGAGAGCTGGCTGCTGCAGCTGCTTCTTCTCCGACGCCGGCGCCCGTCGTCGTCGCCTGCCTCCTCCCTGACACTCAGCTCGCTTAAACCCCAACCCAAAGCGGCGAGAGGAGCGAAAGGGGTTGGCCTAGCCTCCCACGCCCATATTTAATCCCCTTCCACATCGTGCCCGCCGCACCACGCGAGACCCCGAGCGTCACGCGTCCGGGTTCCAGCTGCACACACTGCCGGATGGGCCCGTGATAGTCCCGGCCCCACACGTCATCGAGGATTGTCTGATTAACGGAAAGGGGCGGAAAAAGGACGGCCGCAATGCGCTGGCGGTGGACGTACGAGTACCAAAGATCTGCCGTTTGCTGTTTTGTTGCGCACACAGTGACGTGTGGACCCGCGGTGCGGCTGGCCCCACTGTCAGTTTGGAACGTGCTGGTTTTGGAGTAAAGGACTGTTCCGTGCCGTGGCTTGGATACTTGCTCGGGTTTTACCTGACATGTGGGCCCTCACAGTTTTGTCCCCACCTATCATCGAGATAGGGATGGGATGCTAATGGTGTGGCTACTATTGTGTTTCGGTGGGGTTTATGGGATGTGAATGGGCGACGAGAGGACGGCAATGCAAATGATAAACCTTCGGCTACACGTCATATCCTGCTCTCTCATTGACAGATGGGACCCACGAACCAACGGCGGCCCAGTTCACTGCGGACGGAGCCGCCCTTCACTTCCGGATCCGGCGATGGGAGGGGATTGCGATTGCGATCCTCGGCTGAGATCCCACACATCCCGCGTGACCCGCTCAGCATTTACCAAGACCATCAGTTTGTAAATATAGTAATTACCACATTTAGAGGCCCCAATTTTACGGGGGTAAATAAATGACGATCATTATTTTATCGTATGGGGTAAATATCATGCCACAATTTCATCAGCCCAGCTAAAGCTTGACTAGATATAGATAGAGGTGGGATGTGACGGGGCTGGGGTAGTTTTCACGCATCCTTGAGGGCCAAGCTACCAAAAAGGAGCGATGGAACCGAATGGAATATTTTGTTTTCCATTCCGAAAAGCGAGGCCAAAACGAAAGGCCACGGGGATTTGGCGCCGTTGGGCTTTTTTTAGGTGCCGCAGCTGACACGTGTACAGGTTTGTCCTGGTATCTCTCGCGGTTTGACGGCCCTTTTTTCTCCCGGTTGATCGATGTCGTCCGTCCCTTGCATTGTTTTGGAAAGACAAATAGGCGCTTCTATTCTAGGGAGAGAAAAAACCTGATACGTGACAAAGAAATATTGTACAGTCCTAAATGTTAACGTGAGTTTGGTTAAGTTGATTTCCTCCCGGTACGGGTACTATGAGCTTTTGGAATCCAAGGACGCCATGGTCTGCACCGTGCCGGGGATTCACATGGCAAGTGTTATGCCCTGCTCGTACTCGTACCGCACTTGGGCACTTGGGATGTTGGACATGGAGCTCGTCCCGGGTGGAAAGGGTGAAGGACTTTTGGCAACGCGACGTGGAAACAGCCAGGACGATGACGCAATGCGCGGCTGGGGGCCGCCGGCCGGCCTTGGCCCAACGCGGCGCGGCTGGCACTGGCACGCCGAGATGCGTGCCCGTGCGGACGCGTCGCCGGCCCCGGCGGCCGCCACGCAGACCAAGGGCGCGTGCTGCTCCTGCCCGCAGCGGCAGTACGCGAGCGCAGCGCGGGAAATAACAGTAGACTCGTGTGGGACCCGCGGCGGAGTCGTTGTCGGTTGGTGCGCCCGAATTGACTATTCGGATATCTTTTTTTTCTCTGCTGCTCCTTTCCGCACTCTCGAGGCGTGCCGCCGTGGCCCGTGCCCCGTGCCCGTGCTGGCCTGCTGGGGCCCTGACTGGGATGCACGTGAGCGGCTCGTGCGGAGATTTATTTTAGTTCGGCAAGATATTTTCCGGAAATCGTTTCTTTTTTCCCCAGCGGCTACGAAACGAGCTGTCGCGGCGGTGGATGCGAAGCAAAGATATGGCGGTTGTGCTTGTGTGCGTCGGAAAGGCATGGGCGTGGCGCGAGCGACGCCGCCGGCGAGCTACACGTATGCGCGCACGCCCGGCGCATGCCTGCCACGTTACACGGCGCAGCTGCGCCGCACTTGGACCGGCCCGCCCCGACCGTTCTCGTGCACACACAAAGCCTTTTTCTATGTGCCAGTAGTGCAGAATTTGTTTAGTAGTAGCACAGTAGAGCCACCAACTCGAAGCACCACTAGGCAGTGCGCTGAGTTAGATCCTTTTTTGTCGTCCAGTCGTGTGGACTGCCCGTGCTCGGCGTGCTCGGCGGGAAGCGTGGCTGGTTCCCGCGCAAAGTCGCAGCCGGCCCGGTGCGGTGGTGGATGCGGGCGTGATGCTGCGACTGTGCACGCAACGTGCGCCCATGTGCGGCACTGGTAAAAAAAGGGGCGCTGTTAAAATAGGAGTAACGACGGTACGGCCGTATGGGGCGGTGTGTGGTGGGGTACTGGGGTGGGGGGTTAACCTCGTGGCCTCGTGCAGGCGGTGATTACCGTTAGTCAATCTGTAAGGCCTTGTTTAGTTCCCAGAATTGGCCACCAAATTCCACTATGCAAAAGGAAGATTCCCATCACATCAAAATGTTGGACACGCGTAAAGACTAAATGTAAATGAAATCAAAAACCAATCGCGATTTTGTTGTATGCTTTTATGAGACGAACGTTTTGAAACAATTACCAAAGTTTGACAATTTTTACCAAATACAAACGAAATCTTCTGCTTATTATACGCTTTTTGCCAACTTTGGACACAATAAATTGGTGAACTAAACAAGGCCTAAGTAAAGTCATTGTGTGTGATACCGACATGGGGATGGACGGTGAACTCATGGAGTGATGATGATGCTTGGTTTGCTCTCCCTTTTTTTATTTTATTTTTTGGCTTGCTCTTCTTCGTAAAAGGTGAAAGCGGTTGATTACGAGCAGCCCTAGGTCTCTCTCTTCCTTCTGCTCATAAAAATTCGGGAAGAATGGGGTTTCTCTGCATACTACTAGAAATGCTCGCGGCGTTGCCGCTTGTAGCCCTTTTTTAGCATTTATTTACTTCCTACATCCAAGCTGTGTTTTTTATGCTGCTAATCAGTGTATCATCAGGTTGAATCATTGAGTTATAGATTTGGTTTTTATTTTAATCAGTCAAGATCTCAAATTGGTGTATATTTAAGATGTAGGTACTAGCAATTCTCAAGGATAAGCACATCGCAAAAGAACATATATAGCTGTTTAACAATAAATATGTAGTTTGCTCATCCAAGGCAATTAATGTAATAACAACTTGCTCACAAAATAAATGTAATAATAATATAATACTAAATATTTCTGTATTGATAAGGTGAAGACATATCTGCTGTTATGATCTGCCAATTAGAAGAGAGCTAACATGCCATTCAAATGAAATCTACTACTATAGCAGAGTGGTTGTTCCTTGGCCTTCCCTCGAAGCTGGAGAAGGTATTTTGGAAGTGGTCTGATAAAGCTGAAAATGCAAAAATTGTGGAAGAAATCACAACCTTAGGCGAATGAAAGGTAGCACAGCAGCATGCAATGGTATCTCTACTGTAGTAGTGCCAAATCTAGCATTTCCATAAAAGGAATCAAATAATGTTGCATTCCACATATCAGGACCTTGAAACTTACTTCTTCACTTTCTTCAGGTTAGCTGTGGCTGTGGGCTGGTAACAAAAAACATAAAAGCAACTGTTCAACATAATAGTAGCTAGTTTCAGATTAGTTGAATCAGATACTCATGAGCATGAGTGTGCCTAAACCAACCCTAAAAGCATACATGATAGCTGTCTGTTCAATAAGAATATACAAGATTTCAGTCACATTTAGGGACAATCATATTTGGCCAATTGGACAGCAATAAATAATATGAATTTTACGAAAGATTCAGAATGCATAAATGACAAATTTGGAATGACTAATTGGCTAAATAACCCGTTTCAGTCAGTTATGGAAAACATATTATGGTAAAACAATTTTTTTCCCATACATCTTGGCTGCTATGTCGGAGATTAAACACATCAATAATCCTGAAAGTTCTAAATTAGACTGGGAAATGTTTTATTATGACATAGTTACTTCACTATATTTAATTATTTAATACCTCTTAATGCAGATGTAGCTCTGAGAGAAAAGGCAGTTCCAGTTCATGTGGTTAAGAGTGACAGTTCTTCCTTGAGCTGCAATTAAAGCTATAAGCAGATGAATATGTAATTACTTTTTGAAGCAACGCATAGAAGTTGGAAATAGAAAATTGGGAAGGAATCATAATGTTTCATATGTGTGAAGTTCAGCTGCAACCATATGTCACTCTCACCTGACCTATTCTGTCATCATTAGCAACAACACTCCCTTTTCTCGACCAGCCATTACTGCAATAACATTCTCATAACCTATACCATGAATAAATGATTTTCTTAGAAAAACAAAAGGTTAACTAAGAGTTCACTTTGACTAAAGAAAACTGAGTTTGAGTATTTCGCAGGACCATGGTACCATAACACCTCTTCCTTATTTTAGCAAATTATTCCAAATCATTCAAAAAACATACATAAGATACGGAGATTTCAAATATTATCTGGTACTCACAGAGATAAGAGAAACAGAAGGTATTACATGAGATTAATGAAGACTGACCAATGATAATAATGTAAGGGAATTGAGCTATCAGCGATAGTGCTAGATTTTTTTAAAAAAAAAAATCTTTCAATTAAGAAAGTATGAGATGTAAATAATCTCGATTGTATTTGATAACAGTAGGGGCATTTTGAGATTATCGACCTCTATGTAACCACCTTTCTCTTGGATGATTATGTAGATTTCAGAAAGTATGGAAACCAAATTGGTCTGGACTAAGGATTTTTTATTGATTTATTCCTCTTGAGTGAATTGAAATTCAATAAACAATTGGCCATGTACGTATCTTGTGTTAAAATTCATAGAAATCTATGCGTCTCTCAATAGGTCCACGAATTCAAACTGAACGTACCTCTGCAACAGAGTAGACTGCACAACACATAACCAGGCTCAAAAAAAAAAAATAAAAAAAATCAGAGAAGCAGGTCTCAACATTCGCTATAGCTTCTCAATTGACAATTTTCTACATGTAAAACAACAATATTGAAATTACCTACGGAACAATTTCTCTATAGAAAACAACGAGATTGAACTTATACCTAGGAGAATTATCTTTCGTGGTAGAGATCTGAGAAAGAAGGTACGCACCAGCAGTCGTAGCCCGTACCGTAGGGACAGCCTATGGTGTGGAGATCGTGGGCTCGTGAGCCGCAGTGTTGACCTTGCGCCGCACCATAGTTGATTAACTGCCTTTTGCATCGTGCCGCTGCTGTCGAGAAAAGGGAAGAGGAAGGTTGAGAGGAGCCGTCCATTGCTGCTCTCTCTTTGGTGCTTGCAAAGCAATGCGCTTCTAGCCGCGGGAGCTGCGCGGCCCCTGTCCGTCACGGGATGGCCGGGGCTGCCGCGCCCGCACCTCGCCGCGCCGGGATGGCTCTTGTCGCCACGCCGGCCGCGCCAGGGTTGCAGGAGCCTCTGGGTTCCTGCCCGCGCCAGGATGGCCGAGATCTCGGAGCGGCCGGGTCTGTCGGCGCCCGCACTCTGCCTGCGCCGGGGATGGCCGCGCGCGGCGCCCGCGTCGGGAGGAGGAAGAAGGTGTGGTATGTTCGGGAATCGCCCGCGGGTTCGCGAGGACTCGCGACTTTCCGGGTAGATGGCTGAATGGGTGGGAGGCCCGATAACCCATATCGGACGGTTCACGTAGCTCGTTGGCTTGATCCGACGGTCAGAGGGTTAGCGGGCGACGTGGCCCTATCCGTTAGCCCGAGAATGGTGCAGCTTTCGTAGTTAGAAGACTAGAAATGCTCGCGGCGTTGCCGCTTCTGGCCAGTGTGTGGGACATAGGTTAGGATAAGTATATTTGAGATCTTTATTTGTGGAAATTGTGCTCCATCTCCTACCGCATCTAAGATGGCGCAAGCCAAACTAAAAACGAATTTTTCTCATTCCGTATTCCTGCTAGCTTCTCTAGACTGGAAATCAGTTAACCAACCATAAAGGCACAAAAGAAAGAAGGCAAGAACCTTGACAACGAAAACAAATTTGTGTCCAACCAAATCTATTATCTCAGCTTCATCACAGTGTAATCGTTTTTAAATGAAATCACAGTGTAATCTGAAACACATAATCTAAATATTAGCAATGTGCTACAAGGCTAAATATGTAAGATAATGATTGCAAGTAAACAGGGAAAATGGGGAGGTTGTGGCTGCCCTTTTTTTCATCATATTGCTTAATAAGTACTACGTAGCTATTTTACTTAGAAGCCTTCGTTGGAACTATGCATTCTGAAAAAGTGCATGGCATGTGTTTGAACCTGCAAACAGGAAACAACTAAGTAACTAAAATTGTGGGCTTCAAATCTCAAATTAGCTTGGAGGATGCAGGAAAATAGCTGCTCTAGGTTATAATTGATGGAAATGTTGCTTAAAAAACATTAAAATTAAGTTGATAAATAAAATTAGTTCTTTTCAGGACAACTAATACAATTAGCTTATTGTCTAAATGGTCATTTCTCATGTTTCATGACGCTGTAAACTAATAGCTTCTATGTGGTCATTTGATCAGATTGTTTCCTCCAAAAAACGATATAAATAGAAGTGTTGTTGTAACTCAGCCTTAACATGACTGCTTGAGATCCTATAGAAAGCAATTGTATCTAGGGAACACTAATAAATAAGATAATTTTCTTGAACTGAGGAATTACTTGAGTTCTCAGTTTATAATTTTGAAAATAAGGACATAAAGAAAATTGCGTTTGAAGCTATTTTTCTTTACACCTAACTACAGGAAGTTTGGTACAGTCGTACAGACCAAACTGATGTTGACCACGACAAGGTGGATTTACCAAAATGTTTTGACCATACACTGTATGCATATGTTTTGGAAGTTTTAGGCACAGCATGCTTCTCCTGCGTAAGCATTACAACCAATTTTTTTGGGGGCAATGTGTAAACATGATTGATGACACTTAACACACCTGGACGAAAGATTATAGGGTGTGCACTTCAAACGAGACTCCACCTGCCTCTGGTATTGATTAGTGCTACAATCCATCCTCTGCATGGTTATAAGGTGTATTGCATCAAAGATCAGTAAGACGAAATCTTGTTTTATATATTGATCGGACCATTAACAGTAGGAAGCACAAAATCTAAACACATTTTAGTTTGCAAAGCCCAAAGGGATGAACAGACCTCTGATGCCTCTTTTGCATATATCAAAATACACGGGGCAGCTGAGAAGGCAGATGAAAATACTGCATATTGCGATGGCACACATCTTTCTTTACTGTATCCCAAGTTACCATATTTTTTTTCCGATTTGCATCAAGCTAATAAGTTTTCAAAATGAGCAAGCTGCCAATTTTTGGACATTGAACAGTATGATAGAAGACAAACACCTAAATTCACGGATTGAGAACAAAAGGAGAAAGAAACATGGCAATGACCGTACCTGCAAGGCTATATGCAAAAAGGATATTAAGAACAACTCATGCTTACGTCCAATCGAGTACCTGAGGCTTTCCAAGTATAAGTAAACAAGCAAGAATAGAAATCATGTCCCTAACTATCAACAAAGGATTCATTCGTTGTTAAAAAATTGAAGCTTCAACCCTGGATTATCAGGAACCCTGGTTTGATTGCAGATTATATTTATATGGAGTTTGCAATCTTTGAGCCATTACCTTGTGACGCAGGAGCTGTATCTTCTCGTGCTGTGCTCCATGGTGCCCCAGGCTGCTCGGTGCTCCGTTGGATTGCTGGAGTTGGACATGGTAATGAATAAAAAAACAAGTTTTATGTAAGCAAATGCATAGTATAACTGTCCATTGGAGGAGGCAAACCTAGTAGGCATTTTATCGAGCATGTGTTGGGCGTCATCTGCCTGCGCTGGGGCGCTAACTGCTTTGTTCTGTAGGGGATCGAAAGAGTGGAGTGTTGGCGTGCATCTGCCAAGGAAGGTGGGATGGGAGGCGGTCCACAGCGCCGCAGCCACGAGCAACGGCTGACTGGAGCCGTGCTGCTCGGTGTCCACAGGCTCACCTGGTGTTGATGCGGCCAGGAACTGCCACAGTGGCGGCGGCTGGCCGGCCGGCGAGCTGCGCCGGACCCTCGTTGTCTCGTGGCCGTCTACGGTTCGGCGAGAGGCGAGCTGTGGGTGCTAGAGGCGGCGGTGGCTGGCCGGCCGGCGAGCTCCGCCGGACCCAAGCTGTCCCATGGCCGTCCACGGTTCGGCGAGAGGCGAGCTGTGGGTGCTGGGCTAGGGCATGCGCTCTGGCCCTGCTGCAGCGGCGCAGCACGGTCGCGACGGCGGCGGGGACGGCGAGATGGAGGTGGGAGGGAGGGCGCCGCGCCCGTGCTGGGGCCGCTAGCCCCGTCCGCGCCGCCGGGACTCGGGAGGTGCGGGAGTCGCACGGAATCGGGTTCGCGAGGAACCCGCGACAGGCCGGTTTCGTGGCCTAACGGGCACGACACCCGCGAACCCGCAATCGGACGGACCACATCGCTTTGTCGCACGATCCGACGGCTTTCGACTTAGCGGGCGACGTGGCATGACGGTTTGCCCGCTTTTGTTGCGTAAATCGTATTAAGAAGATGTGATGATTTCAGACTTCTTGTTTAGAAATGCGGGCCGTGCAAGGCCTGTGTGGTCCATGTTGGATCTCTGCGCCGCTTGCCTTTGTGTGGCCATAATAAGCCCACAAGTGAGCAAAAGAGCCGTGTGTGTATTTGGGCCTGCCTGTCTGTACCGGAGGACGGGTACAGTAAGACTGGGCCCATTTCTGCCCAGGATACGGGGAGAAATATCTGTTGTACTGCTAATTTTGTTTTAGGCCCGGCGTCAGAGATCACTAGTGGGCCATCGTGTTTATCAAAATATCCCGGGCATCATTCTTTTGGCTGCATTGCCATTTTCACAATCTTGGAGCTAGGGACACTGGAATTTTTTGTCTCTGACACTGTAATTGTACTCAATGATTGTAATCGGTGTGGTGATGAAAGTGCATACCAGTATCTGTTTGGGACCCGTGGGGAACATATTTTGCTTCACCTTCTCCTATACTCTGTAACAGCAATTTGCATCAGTGGTGATTGATTAATAGTCAAAGCAGCTAATTTGCAAAGGGGATTTGCGTGGTCCTAACTGATCTACGGATGGGTGTGATATCAGCCTGTCACCGGATATTTCTGCTGATTGCACGGCAGATTAATGGCACTAGGCGGACAGTTTGCAGTTACGGCAACGGCCAAACCATCGGCCATGTATTTACTGCAAACAACCGTACGAGTAATTACTTTTTTTTGGGTTAATTAGACACACACCACTCAAATTTTTGCGTTTTTGAACCACACCATTACTATTCGAGTAATTTCTCCAGCACCATTGGAATTTTATGCATATTTGAAATACGCCATTATGTACACATGCATGTGTATAGTGGTGGTTAGTACTTTCATATGGACCCTTTTGCCCCCAGCTTGGCACCATTGACTGAATCTGAATCACCGCTGCTGGAGTTCAAAAAGTGAGGCACGACCTGGCGGCGATCCTCGCCGACGCCGGGATCGTGCCGTCGAAGTAGCAGATGGCAGGTTGCGCGGGACGGGTGCGAGCGGCGCAGCGGACGGGCACGGCGCGGCGTATGGAAGGACGCGGCGCGCGGCGGAATCGCGGCTTCGCGAATCGCGAGTGGCGAACTGGACGGAGATGGACTGGGAGGAGGTCGCGTTCGCCTGTATCCACTCACCGGAGGGCTAAACCGTCCATATGAAAATACGCATCCCTCCTATACACCTGTAGATGGGCCCGAGGCTATAAAAAACGTAGATAATGGCGTATTTCAAAGATCCACAAAATTTCAATGGTGCTGAAGAAGTTACTCGAATAGCAATGGTGTGGTTCAAAAATGCGAAAATTTAAGTGGTGTGTGTCCAATTGACCCTTTTTTTTTTTTTTTTGAAATCCCGTACGAGTAATTACTTGTGGTGCCCCCGACCTTCATTTCGTCCCAGAGCTATTCTGTACGGGAGTGGCCACGAAAGGAACTGAAAACACAGTGTTTCTACTGCAAATACTAGTCGAGTAATCTTTTGATCTCAAGAACGAGAAGATGGAACCAGAATTTTTATTTAGCGATCATGCACCGCTCCAGATTCAGAAGGCATGGTTTCCAACTACAACTCTTTTCTTGACTTTTATTGATTGGCAAACAAATGCTAGTGTAGTGTTGTGGTGGATCATGATGTTTGCTCGTCTAACCGTGGAGTGTTTTTTTTTTTTTCTTTTGAACATTAGCACTAGCTCTGCCATATCACATAACAAACAGAGCAGGTCAAAGTATTATGTAGTCTAAGTACATGAATGATAAAGGACTAACACTTCAAAAAAAAAAGGTGGAAACTCTATTAGGGAACTTCAGGACGTCAAGAAGCCTTTTTTTTTTCTATAACGTGTTGTACCATGTGTTTTATTAATTGGAAGTGAGTTAGGTTCTGTGTACCCAGTAGTTTAGGTCGTTTGGTTCGCCGCGGGCTGCTCACCTACGTCAACCGGGCATTGGCCACTCCGTTCCTCTTAATGAAATACAGACATTATGCCTGTTCACGGAAAAAAGGAATTAGGTTGTACTAAGAAGCAAAACGTTGGTGCGGCAGGAGAAATGCTCAACGCAATTCAAGCGATGAGTGCAGCGAGCAGCTTGGTTGCCGAACCCTGCCCAGACCCATGCGCCTGCCTCCTCCAAGGTGGCTGTCACAAGCTTGCTTCATAAAACCAACTCTTCGTTGATTAGCCCCATTAGGCCAGTCTCAGTGGAGGATTCTGCCATGTCACATAAAATGAATTGAAACTCGAATGAAACACTCTCTCTCAATGCAAAGTTTCATTCCATAGTTTCATACGCATTTAATTCTATGACTCATAGAGAGTTGGTAATCGTGCCGAGAAAGTTTCATCCCCATGATACTCATTTCTTCTCTCTCTCTCTTCTTAAATGCAGTGCCATGTCATCGAAAGTGCATATGTGATAGCCTAATTAATGCAAATAAAACTCATACGAAACCCTCACTGAGACTAGCCTTACTTGAATTGGAGTTGTTGTTGTTTGATGGAAGGTCCTATTGTGCTCTTTTTAGATACTCCAAGTTGTGTACATAAGAATTGTCGCTATTGCTTGTTGTTGAGTAGAGGATTATCCCTGGAGAGCACAATCCCACCAATGTTAGAGATTGCAATCACCCATCCAATTTTCAAACTTCCAAAGGCAAATGCACAATTAACACAAAGGTGAAGCGTTGTCTCTCGATGTCGGGTCACACAACAAACAGATTGGGTTACACGGCCAATTCTTCTGCAAGAGAAAGAGATCGTCCACTGCAAAGATCTTTGCTTGTATCAGATCCTACGTGGCTGTGATTGGGTCAGCCCCGTGCTTGGTCCGATTGGCCAACAATATTCCGATGCCACCCACACACCGACCAGCGCGGAGCAGGAGCACGGAGGCGAACTACTGCAGGCGTTGAGTTGAGCGCGTCAGTTAAAGTTCGGATCCAACGACCAGCGGATCCACCACTGACCACTCTCCCATCAGTTCCATGTGCCGGTGCTTGTTGCCGCTGCACCTGCCAGGACCGGCCACGCATGTCCTCGAGATCTCGCCGGCAGGGCAGGCGTGCAGGTGCCCAAAGATCCCGAGTCCACCAGACCACCACCACCTTTTAAATTCCTCCCGCCACGATATTGATTGCCACCTCTCGTCTGTTTACTACAGCGCCACTCTACTAGTTTTAACTACAGTAGCGTGCAGAGCCGGCGTTGCAGGCAGGCCCCGGCCACCGGCCGGCCAGTCGTGCGCCGCGCATGTGCTCGACTCGCCCGGACGCTCGCCTCCTCTGCCACGATCCGATCCAACCACCTTTCCAACCAATGCCTGCCGCTGCAGGTGGCGGTGCGGTGCGTGCGCGTAACCTTCCTCGTCCGCTACTGCGGCGACTCTCCGAGTCCAACCGACGCCGAGTAGCCGAGAAGTACAAGCCCAGAGAAGACGAACGGCACCAGTACAAGGAATCGAATTATCGTCCACGACCCCAACTTGGCCGAGGACGAAACGAAAATCGTCATGCTACTTGGCAGCGGCAGGCACGCAGGAAGCGCGGGGGAGAAACGGCAGGCAGGTCAGTTGAGCGGCCCGGTTGGTGCCGCGAGAGCGACTCGTGGTGGTGGGGGGCCTGGCCGTGCCGTGCCGTGCCGTGCCAGTGCGTACCGCCCGCCCACCGGGGTACGCTGCGGATGGTGGCGACGGATCGATCGGCCGTGCACGCCGAGGCAACTTGGCTCGGCCCGGCAAGCAGCAGACCACATGCGGCGGCCGGTTCGGTCGTCCGGTGCGGTGCGGTGCTGGACTGGATCCGTTTCGTCTCGGCGAGGGGAAAGGAAAGGGAGGCGGACGCGATGCCCCATGCCATGCCCCGGCTCCAGTCGTTCGTTCCGTGTGTGGCGTGCCCACCTTTAGTACGGGCTCGGACTGGATCCGTTTGGTCACGTCACGCAGGCATGTCTCGTTGCCTACTGGTGATTTCTTCGGGCCCTCTCCTTTCGGTTGGTGCTGATGCTTGGGTTTCAGATCAACTCCTTTTCCTCTAAGGTCTTGTTTAGATCCCCAAATTTGCCACCAAATTCACTATGCAGAATTCCTATTCTCCGTCACATCAAAACGCCGCCACGTGCGAAAGATCTAAATGTATTTAAATCAAAAACTAATCGCACGCTTGATTGAGATTTCATGGCATCTAACATTTTCGGCCTAATTACCAAAAAGCCGACAATTTTTACCAAATACAAACGAAATCTTCTGATCAATGATTTGACACGATGACTATACAAACTCCCAACTCGGCCATGATCTAAACAAGGCCTGAATAAACTACACTACTGCAACAGCGTATAAAATCCCGAGCGTTTTGGGGCTGACGAAATTCCTTTTGTTTTGCGGGGAGGGTGGAGAAATTCCTGACGTCTTTGCAAACGCGAATATACTTGAGGAAATGTACAAAATCACAAAGTTTGAAGACCTCTCTTTCTTTTGGTAGTTACAATACATTTTCCCAACGTATGGTCCGTCATGGGTGATGACAAAAAAGGCCACGTCTCTGCAGACGTGTTGGATGCGCATAATGATATATAGAAAAAACAGTCAATGTCAGGTAAATCAGATGTCCCGTTTACATCGTGCACTGACCAATCTCTGGGAAGAATCATATATGTTCAGTTGTAAAACTTTTGACAATTCTAAGAGGCGATTAGAGATCTACTAAGGACTAAAGGTTAGTACATCGTTATGATAATAAACTATGAATATGCTAATAAGTCCACCAGAACTCATTGGCCCATAATTGTTCCTCCCATTGGACATCCGAAATCCATAATTATTTTTTAGGTCCTGTCTAGACACATCGGTGACTATTAGCTATGTAAAACAGTGGTTGCTTTATTAGTCATGATCGTGAGACCAAACTCACTCTTAAAAAAATGTTTTCACCCACTATTGGCC
This sequence comes from Themeda triandra, assembly GCA_018135685.1. Taxonomy (NCBI): domain Eukaryota; kingdom Viridiplantae; phylum Streptophyta; class Magnoliopsida; order Poales; family Poaceae; genus Themeda; species Themeda triandra. The sequence goes on along the minus strand of JAENPR010000143.1, from coordinate 497,997 downwards.
TATAGCAATTCCGACGTGGAAGATGAGGAAATGCTTTGCCTGACATCATGAAAAGTTTTTCCATAGCTGACGAAAAGTTATGAGGACACGTCAGGTTCAGTTAAGACTTGGGACTTGGGAGTAGGCACACGGTAGTGCTCCGCGCCACAACTGTTCCCGACCCGGACAGACAAACGTTTCCGGTGTACGACTCCCTCACGTCGACGGCGAAGAACGGCAAATCCTAGCAGCAGGTGGCTCACGCTCTTTTCCCTGTTAACTTATCTCGTTCACAGGCAACGTAAACAGTTTTCTGCTCCAGGTCAACCGTACCAGCCAGAATTATTCTCTCCATGCGTGTTATAATAGCCTTTACTCGAATAAAATAAAAGTTGTGAAAATTGTGAAAACGCCCTGTTCGTTTGGCCGTTTCTACTGGCTGATTCTCGGATTCTTCCAACTTGGGCCCGAGTGCTGGAACCTTCCAAGTATTTCCATCCTCTCTTTTTCCATCAGTAGATAATTCATCGAGATCTTCGTTTGGAGATTTGATTTCTGGGGCTGTCACGTCAGTAGGTCAGCGTCCTTCCCGCGGCCACATCCACATGTGTCGCTGTAATCGCCCACCTCCATCCACGCAACCAACGTGGCGACATCCATATCTTTTAGCTTTATTACTGTTTCTTATTTTATTTGTAATAAAATTAATAATAATAACTTTATATAGTACTCGCTTGCTTATTTGCTTTTTTCCACTAAGCGAGAAATAAATTCCAAGGGCAAAGATGAGGGGAATCCATTTTTTTCCAGATTCTTTTTTCCCTGCTGAGAACCTTCCTTCCCAAGTTTCCACCACGCCCCCTGTTTTACCCTTCTAAAAACTTTACATTCAGGTTAAAAAAAGGGTGCCCGACTGCCCGCTAAGGTTAGCCAAAAGGTAAAACCGAAAAGCAAGAAAAACAAGGCTAATCCGCTGGCCGCGGCTGGCTGGCCGGTTGGGATCACACGGCCGGCATGGTCTCGTGGCGCAGCGCGGCGAGATCCGACGGCCCGAACGCGTCGTTGTCACCGAACGCGAACAGGCCGGCGTCGAAGCCGTCGTCGTCCCACGCCGCGGCGGCGGCCGCCGCGGCCGCGGCCTCCGGCGAGTAGCCGCCGAAGTCGGCTCCCCCGTCTATCTCGTCCTCGAAGCCCCAGATCTGGCCGCCGTCCAGCGCTGCGGCGGCGGACTCCGGCGCCGCCCCGGCGAGGCCGCCGTCCTCGGACGAGGAGGCGCCCGCCGGCGGCAGCCCCAGCTCGTCGTCCGAGGCCTCCAGCAGGAACCCCAGCTCCGGCTGCGGCTGCTGCTGCGTCGCCGGCGCCGCGTCCAGGGCCTCGTCGAAGCTGGCTATCTCCTCCTCCAGGCTCCGCATGACGGACGCCAGGTCGCCGGCGGCCGCCGCGTCCGTGTCGTCATCCAGCATGTCCAGCAGGTCCTGCGGCCGCAGCCTCTTCGCGTCCGCTGCTGCCTCCGGCAACGCTGCCGCGGCCTCTCCGGCAGCGCCGGCGGTGAGGTCCACCACCTCCCGCGCCCGCTTGTGAGACGTGCTCTCCATGGAACGAAATGAGCTCAACGAAACGACTTGCTTTTTTTTTTTCTTTCCTCCTCTAATTGCTTCGTGCTCTTCTCGCTGTGTACACGTACACCGAGCAAGGCAACGCAAGGAAGCCAGGCGAGCGAGCGAGAGCGCGAGGGCAAAGACGGAAGAGTACAAAAAGCGAGGTGTTTTGCGCAGCGTCGCCGAGTTGGGGGCCGCCTTATATAGCGTTGCCCGCGCGTGGACGCCTCTGCGGTTTGGGTTTCCCGCAGGGGGGTTTCCGCAAAACTCGCTCGGTTCGGTTTGGTCGAGTGCGTGCGGTGGTGTGGTGCAGCGAGTACTCCGTACTCCTCCCTACTAGTCGTCTTCTCTCTCTTTCCCTGGCGTTTCGTTTTCTTTATTTGGTTGCCGGTTGCGGGGGGCTGCGCCCGCGCTCGCGCCGCGACGGGGACGGTGATGTGTGCGTGTGCGTTGCCTGCTTTGGATCGCTGGCTGGCTGAGGCGCGCCATCTGGAAGGGAGACCCGGGCCGGGTCGCGTGGGCGTGGACGCGTCTCCGTCCGCCCGCCTGTTTTGTCCACGCCCTGGACTGGACTGGATGGGTGGATTAGGGCGTGTGTGGTGTTTGAACGGCGACGGGCGAGACGGCTAACTTCGATATTTCTGCCACCGGGTTTGGTTCGTTCCTTGCCTTTTGCTTGAAAAAGCCACCTGTCTGGCTGTGTGTATTGGGTATTAGTGGTGATCTTTGGCCCGGCTCGGTCTCTTTTTAGTTAGGAATCGGAGGTGGATCCAGCTATACTTTTTTATTAAAAAAGGGTTTATTATTCTCATCTCACCCTGAAAAGATTTCGAGAACGTGCCTGCTTGGTGCGTATGGACATTAATAACTTGGTCAAAATCCGTTAAGGAGCAATTGCTTCTCAACCTCACAGATACACAAAAAGTTTATTATTATTTTCATACTTTTCGCCGTGGCAAGCACCTTCTACAGGTATAATACTCCATGCTGTATTTCTTTTTAAAACTCAAAAACTACATGGGTACTTTTCAAAGAGGAAAATAGTACGACGTCAGTTCCATTCCGTAAATTCTGCATTTTCCAGGGCTGTTTCCGCCCTTGTGTCTTGAAGATTCGACACGCCGTACGCAAATGACGCGACACCGGGACCGGGAGCCGACCCAAATGTACGCACGGTGCACCCAACCACCTTTTATTCGTGAAACGCCACGACGCGCCGAAGCAAGCAACACAGCACCAAGCATGTGACCCAACCGTCCGAGGCATCTGCGAAACCAGGCTCTCCCAGGGTGCCCAGCGCAAAACGGGCGCGGTGGGCCCACGAATCGACCCGCCCACCCCAGGGGTACTTTTGCGAATACATTTAACTGGGGGAGGCGCGGGATAACGGGCCGTGGCGGGGGCTATACGCGAAAGGGCCGCGGGCGCGTCGAGATCGGGATTCTGGGGCCATCCGTCACGGGCGTGTCGCCTTTTTTTTTTTTTTGCTGTTTCCATTTTTTTCTTTCCACCCCCCGATTTTTCCTTGCCTGATTTAAATTCGATTCTTCTTTGGTTGGGTCCGCTATCAGCTGCGGTTCAAGTCCGGCGCCTGCGCGATTCGCGTCCGCGAGCCGAGCCGAGCCGAGCCGAGCCGACAGCGATTTTTGGTTTTTGTTTGGCTGAAGCCGGCGAAAGGTCAGCGGCTTGCTGGTGGATCTGGTGGTACCCGGCTCTAGCTGTGGGTTGGGGGCTTGGGGCTACTTGTTGGCGCTGGTCCACGTTTAGCCTGCGGTAGGTTTATGTGCTTTTTACGGTTTTACCGTTTCTGTGTTTGGAGTTCTACCGTCGGGATTTGGACCTTTCCACGCTGTTGTTTGTATTTACACTTTTTTTTTTTTACGCCTCTCATCTAGGTACAGCTGTAGTATCTGTTCATGAACAGACACACACCAAACACCACACACATGCACACCTCACTCACACCCCGTGTACACAAACAAATCCTACAACTATACATAGATTCGAAGATCGCGTCCTTGAAGAGATCACCGAAACCGTCCGAGGCTCCGCGTCCTTGAAGAGATCACCGAAACCGTCCGAGGCTCCGTAGGCGACGGGCACGCCGCTATCCCTTTGTGGCTCCACGCGAGAGAGGCTGCACCTGAAAATATGGAGAAAAACCCCGGTGGGAAATCGTGAGCCGAGCGGGGCTCGAACTCACGACCGGCCACTCCACCAACCTGGAGCGCTACCACTCGAGCTACTGCTCGTTCCCGTTTGTATTTACACTTGGAATCCACTTATCAGTCTATTTCTACAATATAATATCTTATACAAAGTTTTTTTTTTGCTTAAGTGCACTGCAAACTTACAACGCACTTATCTTTTAACTCATTAACTAACACCTTTAATACCTTAGCACAAAGCGTATTTACAAGCTTATATTGTATTTAGAACTTGTTTGGAACTAAAGTTTAGTAGGGGATGTTTAGATCCTCTAGCTATTTGGTGTTTACTTACCATGCTGACCTTACCTTACTTTTGTTGAGTCTATATGGACATGGAAAATAGGGAGTTAATGTCCTCTTTGAACATGTTTTAGTTAGGTTGAAACAGCTAAAGAGATCATCTACATTTTAGCCTAACAAGACCTTAATCTAAGACATTTATTTTGTATATATACTCATATTGATAAAGCCAGCTTTATCAATGTAAATTTGGGCTAGTTGATTATTTGGGTCACATACTTTACCAAAAAACTAACCCCCAAAGGGTTGATTATTTGGGCTAGTTGTGGTTGGCTCCATTAATAAATTACTTTTTTTGGCTAGAGTTGGAGCTAGGAATGATTAGAAAAGTGCATTTATTATCAAACTAACTCTTGAATCCAAACAACTCTTTGGCTAGAGCTAGTTTGGGCTAATTTGAAACTAACACTAACCTGTAGCCTCTAGCCAAGCTAGAGTGATCTAAACAGGGCCTATGTGGAGCAGACTCATCAAGGCGGGCCAGAAAGGCAAGGCACACACGGAAATGTCGGAGCAACCCCAGATAGCTAGCCAAGTCCACTCGCCTAATTTGTCAAGCGGTAAAAGCAGATTAGCTAGCTCGGTATTTTGGAGAGCCTCCTGACGAGGTTGTTAGAGTCATTTTTCCTCTCAGTTTTAGAAAACTCGAGTATAATAGCGAGCCTGTTGGGGATGCTCTTAATACTCCTATACGGAGTATGTCGAAAATAGTGTAGATTAGTTTGTCATCCCCATAAAATTCATTTTATGTCATCAACTATGATCACCCCTCTTATAATTTCAGTAAAAAGTTCCTTACCAATTATTACTTTTTCTATTGTTTTAACCTCTAGTGAAAATGTTCAGTTAGAATAAAAAACCAAACCTAAGAGCCAAAACTAAACTGCGTGGGTTCCTAAAATTTCTCAAAATCAATTGATTCCTTTCTAGAAACCTAACTGGAAACGAATGTGCACCCCTACTTCCAAATCCTTGTTCTCAGTGGCACACTGGACGTCAACTCCAGGGATCAGGCCGTCGAGCTGGGAGACTAATTTGGGGATCAGTCATTGGTTTGTGGCAGTGGCGGAATGCGGCACGGGTACGAAGAAGCGCGGTGTTCAGGCCATGGTCATACTTGTAGCATGGATGCTCTGGAAGGAGCGAAACAATCGGATTTTCAACGGGACTAGCAGATCAGTGCAACAAACATTCGGTGCTGTCAGAGATGAAGCTAGCGTTTGGATGCAGGCAGGCAACAAGGCGCTCCAGCAGCTGCTGCACTCGGTGGCCCAGCCGGCACCCTTGCTTAGCAATGCTCCTAGTGTTTTCAGTAATGCTTCCAGTAGTCATATAGTTTTAGTGTAAGATCTACTAGCTCTGTTTAGGGATGGCCTAGCGGGGCTTCGGCCACTGCTGGGCAAATTAAGGTGCACCTTGCACCATCTCTTGTAATTAAACTCTACTCCCCTTCTTAGTAATGAAAGCCGGTAATGGATCTTTCGAAAAAAACATACTTAGAAGAAAAAACTTCAACGACATATTTTAATTTGAAACCGCTGGAGTAGGGCACTACTATGATAGTACAGTGCACTTCTTCGGTTTCTATATTCTCGCCGTGATTTATACGGCCCGTGAGTGGAGTACGCGTAAAATCGATACTTTATTTCGAAGGAGACTTGTTTATCGTCGCACTAATTCCAAGTGTGTTGCTTGATTTTGCACAGGAATCTCAAACACCGACAAATCTGCGTGGACTCCATTGATTCCTTTCTAGAAACGAAACCAAAAACCGAACGTTCGCCCCTACTTCCAAGTCATTGTTCTATGGACTTATTAGGTGTACGGAGTAATACGGCTCACCAAAAGTACGGCGGTGAAATCGAGCTACAAACTTTGTGTGCATTGGTGTACCTGCTATACACAACGATGCGACGCCACAGTTCTGGCAAACCAAAGATGCGGCGGCAAGCCGGCAACCAAACGGTGTTGCGGCAATGCCGTAGTTTTGGCAGGGCACGCTGCGGCGGCGGCAACCAAAACACAGCCAACTCACCGTGATGTGTACGAAAATTTGATATACGTCAGCTAGAGGGAACAGACTTGTTTATTGTCGCACTTTGATTTGATTGTGTGGTAATTCCAAGCGTGTTTGTTGATTTCACACATGACTATTCTGGAGACCGACAAATCTGCGTGGACTTGGAAGTCCCGTCCTTCATAAGTTGCCCGGCCTGTTTCCCGGCCCTTTGCTGTCGTCGTCCCCCGTGTTTGTGTTTGTGGTACAAGGAACTTTAAATATTTGCCGGGTTGGTTCCACGACCATATGGTAGAGCAACCAAATTGACCCAGAACCAAATCGCAATTACTAACTCGAGCCCGGCCTGATTAGGTCGGACTCCCGCTGTCAGTGCGAGTCGCTGCAACCGCAATCAAAGGCGCAGGCTCCTCTCAAGCATTGTACGTCAATCGTATTGACCGCTACCTAGAACGAGAACAACACGATAACACCCAGAGCTCGCTCCCTCCGCCGGTGCCCGGTGGTGGTTGACGGCCGTGAGGAAAGAACAAGCAAAGCCAGCCTATTCGTTCCTATGCTATGCTACGCGGTGACGAATTGTGCTTTGGCGCGTGGCCCCGTGTGCCGCTGTGACCGGCTTGGCTTGGCTTGTTTTGTTTGCCAGGAGAGGCGATCGCGAGGTCAAACTCTAGACGACGCAGCACAGGCTAGCAGGCGTGTTCATTTGGTCATTGTGTGCGTACGCCGCAGTCGTTTTCGCGTATGTACGACGAGACCGCGGTGGTGCAGGATCCGTGCTTGGTCTAGTCGACGGATGGCCGAGGAATCGTGACTTGGAACGGGACATGGAATCCACCAACGCAACCTGGCCGGCCGCTGGTCGGGTCGATGGAGTGAGTCACGCACGTTGCCCGGGCACGCAACTCGAGCCAACCATACATGTTCCGTCTCTTCTACTTGGAAAACTCCTCTCTCCCTCGCCGAATCACATGGCACGTAACAGACGCGCGGGACATGGATAAGGACACTTTTTTTTTTCTTCCAGATGCATATGTGCACGCAAGGATTATTGTGGCAACCATGCATTTCTGTTTCGGTCCGTAAAAACAGAGAGATGGATGGCTCAGCGGACTAGTGATGCACGCTTTGTCGGCCTTCCCTTCTTCGATTCAGCGCCTTGAGGACAAAGAAGCATACGTGCGCGTCACTGGCTTCCTGTCCTGTGGTCGACGAAGAGGGGCTCTCGCATCCCTGCTTTTGCACGCCGCGTCGGCATGCCTGCCCCGTAAAATGTAAAGAAGCGATCGATGCGTCATTGATGTTGTCGGATGTTGTCGGTCCGTGATACTCTCTGATCGTGGCTGGCCGTCTGATCTGTGACCGACACATTGACGAACAAGGACACGGCAGCTTCGGCTAGCTAGCGTCCTCGATGGCTCGCTCGATCTACGGCCAGTTTTCTTGGCGCCGCGCGCTAAGCCGGCACGCATGCGCTCGTTACGTCCACACAATGCCTATCCGGCGTGCTCTTTCTGGCTGCTGCAGTGCTGTATGCATGCGCTGTTGCGTTTCCGGCAACGGGACTCTGTTTGCCGGAATATAGAAAGGAATGGGGACTGATTCGACCAGGCGGATAAGAATGAGCTACCGACCAGTGTGTCGCTAGAGTCCTGAAGAAACAAGAAACGGCCGTGTGGTTCACAGTTGTCTTATCTACTTGTTAGTTCACGAAAAACATGTCTCTCTCACTCTATTATTTTGGTTTGAGATCGACGAAGAAGAACTGCCGTCTCATCTTATCTACAGCTAGGACATGTTTTTTGGGGGCTAAAGAAAGTATTGCACACACCATTTCTCCTTTTAGAATGGGAAGGAATGAATTTACACCAAAGAAAATGTTGCTTTGTAACTAGCTTCTTTTGAGTTATTCTCTCTCACTTAACAGTACTTAAATCAACCAAAATCAAATCAGCCGAATAGGTAGATAGTTTTGTGACGTGCGTAACCTTCTCGAGGATAATTACAATGATTGACCTTTTTGCAACATATATGTGCATGCTTCTCAAAGAACGATGATAATACATCGAAAATGAGAGATGAACTCCATAGATGCTTGGACAACTTCTGCAAGCTCATGTAAGAAAAGAACCGTGGGAAATCACACAATTCATTTATAAACTCTGTATGTCGTATAGTAGCAGATTATTCTTCAGTTTCAACTGTCAGTGCGACCGAGAAATATACTGGCATGATTATAGATAAGCCTCTAATCATGCCTTTGTTTTTTTTTGTGTTGTTAGTGTTGTTTTTTTCCTAGCGTTTCCTGTTCTATTTTTATGTTTTCGGTTTTTTGAGCGTCGAGCGTTCTTTTAGGCAATTTTCGTTTTTATTGTGTTTGAATGTTTTCTTGATTTCTTTTGCCTATCTCCATCAAAGGTAACATCCAACATGAACATGAATCTCTATTTATCCATCCGTTCGTGTCGAGTCTTTCTTTTTTTTCGCGGTGTCTAAGTGACCATCCTTGTCTGTAGCGTTCTTTTTTCCTAGCATTTGTTGTTTCTTTTTTAAATCTTTTCTTTATTAGCGACGAGCATTTTTTTCAAAGCAATTTTTGTTTTTTTTCTTGTGTTTGAATGTTTTCTTATTTCTTTTGCCTATCTCCATCAGAGAGGTAACATCAAACATGCATGTTGAGCATGAATTTAGATCCATTTCTATCTATTTATCCGTCAATCCGTGTCGAGCCTTTCTTTGTTCCAGGGTGGCCAAGTGTCCATCCTTATGTATAGTGTTCTTTTTTTTTTGCATTTTTTGTTTATTTTTTACATTTTCTTTATGAGCGATGAGCATTTTTTCTAAGATTTTTTTTTTGTTTTTTCTTGTGTTCTATGCTTGATGATTTATTTTGCCTATCTCTGTCGGAGGTACCATTCAACGTGCACGTTGAGGTTTTGTTTCCTATTTCTTTTTCTTTTTTCCTATATAATAAATCTATATATCTATGCTTCATCTATCTATATTCACAATACAATCTATAATATGTATACATCATAATAAATAATATTATTAAATGGTGATGGGTTTGTTTGGTTCTCTTATTTTAACTTTCAAACTACCCTTGGATAGGTGTTGGGGTTTTGCTAGTAATTCTAGGATTAGTAGAGTGACTATTTCTGAAACACATGCTATGATGGCACGTTCGTAAAAAAAAACGTGTCCTTGTACCGTTTCTTGATTTTTTTTTCAAACTTCGTTGCACTCTTGTTATATGACCTACTCCGTAGACTCTTGGCCCCAGGTTATACAAGTTAGTGACATAAAAAAAAAGTTTCTACAAGTTAGGAAAACTATTCGATAGGAAATCTATCTCCAAGACATGACAAAGCAACAATGTTGAGTTCGATTCCTTGATCTATATCGGAACAAATGGTACCGTCACTATAATAAATTTCAAGCCATAGGTCGAATTTCAGGTGGTTATAGAAAAAGATGTTCCTAGTATAGCGTAACAAAATACTTTCCTCAAAAGAAAGTAAAGTGTAAATACTTTTTGGCGTTGGCACGTGAAGCAGGAAGCGGTGGATGGGTTCGGCCTGGACGTGCGGTTCCGGTCGGGCCTGGCCTGCCGCCGGCGTGGGATGGGCTGACCGGATCCGATCCACGTCCGACGTGGGGTTAGGTGCCCGTACCTATCCCTCACCCGTCTACCCACGTGACCCCCGCCTACCACACCACCAGCCGCGGCTCATCAGCTGTCGCCCCACGGCCCTCGGCCCCAGCTAGCCGCTAGTAGCTCATCGAGCCGCTTCGTGGCTCCGTCCTTGGTTGGCTCCACCCCTCGCGCCGATTCGGTCCCGGCTCTTGCCGCGAGCGAGACGCCGGCCAGACGTGGCTGCCTGCCGGCGATCGCAGCGGGCACCGCACAACACAACAACGGCGCGTGCCCCCGTGCCGCTGCTGACATGTGGCCCCACGTCCGTTTCATCATCGCGTACCTGTCCGGCCCAGACGGTGGTGGGACCCTTTGCCCAGCTGAAGTAGTAGTAGGGCCCACCAGCGTGCCAGACACCGTACTGAAACTCCCCGGCCCCGTCGTTTTGTTTTGCAGGAGGTGAGGTTACCGTTCTACCCCGTCCAGATCCGGCGCGGAGCTGGCGGCACGCGGGGGCGTTTCCGTCATCTCGTTGCATCGAAGGCCACGACGAGCCCGGCACGGGGCCGGGTTTGCCGCTGTGCCTGCCCCCCTGCCTAGCTTTAGCTTCGTCCGTAATCCGCTGCTGCTCGTACGGTAGACAAACAACACTTTACATGGCCTGAAAAATAATCGGAGGTCGCTGTGTAGAGAAAATAAAATATCATTGTCTCTGGTAGGCGAACGCAGACAGCAACAGCTATAAATTACTCTCATTGATAATTAATCAGAAGAGGCGTATTTATTCGGCGGTCCACGCACGCATGGCATGGCGTGGCGGCAGGTGTTTCTGGACGCAGGTGGTTTGGGAGCCAAATGCATGCATTGACACGGTACTTGTACTACTAGTAGTACTATTATTAGTGCGGTGATAATGAACGGTGGTGCAGGTATATACTCGTGGTAGATTTGTTTAGTTTAATCACGGCGGCCGGGCCGGTGGTTAATTGCCGCCGCGGCTGCGCGTGTCTGGTGGTGGGGGTGGTTCTGATCCACTGCGGTCAGTGGAGCCGGGGCAGAGGAGCAGGCAGAGGACGGGCGAGGTTCACGTGAACCGGGCGCAGGGAGCCAGGTACTGACTGGGGCGGGGTCGCCGAGGCGCATTTATCGTGGGCCGGACGGTTCGTACGCGCCAGGGAAAGCGCTGCAGCAGGGGCAGTCCTGGCATTTCACGTCATCGATGCCGTAGTGGGTGGTCCCAGCCCACCGGTCCCGGATCCGGCCCCGCGTGGAATCGCGTGACACCGTCGGATTCTCTGGTCATACGAGTTCTCCGTAGGAAGCAGGGTACTTCTCCTGGGCCGGGGTGGAGTCGAGATTGGAGGCAATGACCAGTGGGTCCGACCTCCTTGGGCTCCACACGTCAGGGAGAGGAGTAGATGGCTCAAATGTGACGGATGTGGCGAGTAAAGAGTATTCGGAGGCGGCAAGCGGGCGTCGTGCTGCACGTCCACGTCACTACCCGCGGTGGACGCCGACGCCGATCGAGGCGAGATCGGCACGGCACACCGGACACCGGAGAGGGCGTGGGCATCTTTCTCCTCTCTCCTTTTTCGTCTCCCCACATGCCTCGTGCCGTTCGTCTGCAGCTGACGCTAGGTGGGGTCCGTCCTCTCGTTCTGGACAGACAGGCAGACGGAGCAGGCACGCACGCCTCCTCTCGCATTTTTGGCGTGTGGCCTCGACGTTCTTCGCGTGCTGTCCTGCCCGCGCCACATGTGTGCCATGGTGCCGTCGTTCGTTCGTCGTCGTTTACACACACCACAAGTGCTGTCAGCGCTGCCCGGACCGGTCCTGTGTGCCGCGACTTTCACACACCGCCTGCACAGTACGTACGCATCCACGAACATGACACATGGTGCCACTGGCACCAAGCGCTCGGTAGGCACTGTAGTACTGGATCGCCGGACGGCCTCACGTCGCGCCAGTGCGCCCGGGGATCAGATCTTTGACTGGCCGCCCGAGCGCGCGCACGTACGCACACGTGTCGTGCACCGGGCCTAGGGACACACCGTCCGCGTCGTGTCGTGTCGAGCCACGCACGCCACGCAGCCGTGACCGCGCGTCCCCCACCGATCGGAATCGCAACGGAAGCCGCCGGGCCGGCCGGCCGGCACGAGCTGTAGTCAGTCCCCCACGCCGACGGCGTAGCTTGTACTTCCACCGTCCCAAAACAATGATGTTTTTTTTTTTACCGACAGAAATCGTGTTTGACCATCCGTCTTATTCAAAATTTTTGCATAAATATCATATATTTTCTTGTGGCTTAGTTTTTTTAGATAAAGGATAATCAAATATCCGCCTACACCCGGGGCTGTCATACGTGGCCAATTATTACAACGTCGAGAAACAAATCGCGGATCGCGAAAAGAGAGAAAGTCAAAGTCTTATACATAGACCCGGAAACTAAAACAAATGAAATAAGTGTTTCCACCCTCTAATGGAGATAATGAGAGGGCGTCATGGCTTCCTCGTCACGCTGCAGCCGAAGACGTTGTCGACGGAGCTCCTATGGAATGGATCACTGCCGTCGTGCACGATCAGGCACCCGAGGATGGTGGCCATGATGAGGATCATGATCTCCTCGCCCTCGAGCTCCCCCGACCGCCTTCATCAAACCATCGTCGATGAAGACGAAGGTTCCGTGCCAACAGGGTGATGGAAGAGGAACGAAGAGGACGCCTCCAAGGGGGGAGCGGCGTCCGCAGATGTCGTCGTCCGGGCTTTCGCCCTAGCCTCAACCAACACACCTGCTCAGGGACACAACCTCGTCGATCGCGGCGTGCCCCAATGGCCGTGGCAGCCCGGCAAGCCGGCACGACCCGTCCCGCCGACGTCAGCCATAGGATGGATTGCACGCCGCGGGCCAAGCCGCGCGCAGGCGAGGCCCCCGCTGCTGGATCCGGCAGAGGTAACCGCCTAGACCACCAGCCGCAGCCGGGCACGGCCCCCATCGCCGGATCCCAGGATCACCAAATCCATGACCAGGGAGTCTAGATCCGTCTCCCCATGCCGCCGCCGGCAACCGAAGTTGTCGAAGATGCAACTGTCGGAGGAGAGAGGAGGGGTGGGGGAGGCTGCCATCGAAGATACCCAGGGAGGCTGCAGACGCCGGATCCGGGCGTGGAGATGCCGGATCCGCCATCACCGGTGCCGGATGCGCCACCGGTGAGGTTCCCGCGACACCACTTGCTCCGACGCGTTCTCGTCATGGGAAGGCCCAGCCGTCGCCCTCACGGCCGTCTGCCGGGTTGTTTATCGTTAGTGATACTTTAGTAATAATTTATTTATTTAATAATTTGCACAAAATTTTTGAATAAGACGAACGGTCAAATACAATGTCTGAAAATTTTAAAACGACATTCTTTTTGGGACGGAGAGAGTATCTCTATCCTATCCTACCTAGAAAAGCTGGGCTTGGAAGATCTCTGTAGATCTTGTTGGTACGCTAGCTGCACGTACAACTCGGCCCTGAAAGGTCATTTTTTCTCTAGCGTGCCAACGATTAGACGCTGCGGCACGGGACGAGGATACTTGCCTAACCTTTATGTTAGGTTTCAGAAGCCAAGTTGAGCTCGTACCCTTTCCAGTGCGAGCGGCGACGCAGCACCGATCGTCATAGGTATGGTATGGCACGCGTGTGACTTGCTGGAGAGTTGCCAAGTTGCATCGCCGACGTCGACTCGTCGTGCACAGACAAGACTACAAGCGACTATGTGGACGCCCACCAGCTTACATGTCGGGTGAGCCGCCTGCCGCCGAACATGTGGACGCCGGCGGCCGGCACAATGGCGAGAAATTTTCTCAGGTTTTCTCTCAAGTCTCAAATCATGTCGGGCAGCGTGCAAGTTGGAGGAATCTATCCGGAACCGTGCGTTTAGGTTTTGCCGCGTCGCTGGAAACTTTATCGTGCAGTCTCTGAAACTAGCTAGCCAGATCCGTCGTTGGTTTAGTTAAAGATTTTGCGCTTATCCTGCAATGCATCGCCAGGAACCATTGCCACCTGAAATGGTTCCTAGGAATGGTTCATAACTTTGATCAAGCTGCCTTAGGGCTCGTTTGTTTTGTTCTAGTTTCACCTGAATTCATTTCAGGAGATGAAATATAGTGCAAATTGTCATAAGATTTCAGGTTGGAGTGAAAAAAAGATGTTCAATCCGGATGAAACGAAAATGCACTTAGGGCCTGTTCGGTTATCCCGAATTGAGGTAAGAAATCATTCTACTTCATCAATGTTATACAAAATAGTGAACCATTCCATCTGAGAATTATTCTGGGGCATCAATCTAAAATAAGCGAGGTCTCTATCTTGGAATGGGCCAAAGAATCACTTAAGCTTGATCAAGCATATACAAATTAGCTAATTAATCCAACTAAAAATCTTTTGAGATGGTCTTGCACAACTGAACGAGGCCTGAAAGAAACCAAACTACTATATTGCACTTGCTAACTACCTGAACAGCTTAAGAGACTGATCGTAGCTGTGCATAAATTATGAGAGATTAGGAGTGTGCTCCTCCACATGACAGGCTCAACCGCTCAAAACAGCTCTTTATTAATCTCCTTATTAATTTCCTGTCTCCTCGAGTAGAGATCAAAGCCACTTCAGAAGACTGTACGTGTTCAGCTGTGCTGTGCGCTGTCAGCTCCAAATTTGTTGCATTTGGTTGAGAAATGAATAATCAGAACAGAGAACGTGCTCAACTGTGCGCTTGGTTGAGGAACCCATAAATCAGAATATGCATTATACGCTGAAATGCTGACCACAATTGTTTGGAAACCGATGGCGCGCCAACATGGATGACAGTGACACACGCGGGCTTGCCATGCCTTTCATGCATTCATCGATATATACTTTTTTTTTTTTCATGTTATTTCGTCACAAAAATATGTGATATTTTAGGATTCAGATATTGTCTTAAAAATTGACGTTTTCATTTTTTTCACGGCAGCTTGGACCCATATCAGCTTGAAATTATGGTTCCTTTTATAATCGATGTATTCTTAATTAACGTGGATCACCTTTAATAAACACCCTTTCGCTTGAGCTTATTAGCCGAATCTGACATCAATTTAGTAGTTTCAACGAACAAGGCGAAAAAAAGGATACATAGATAATTTCCTTCGAACAATAATCTATCTAAAAGTTCTAGAACATCATGTATTTTGGAGTACTGTATAGGTATGTTTGAGTTTCCAAACGACAAAGAGAGTAGCAAATTTCTGTTTAATAAGTGTGGAGGTATGCAATATATTGGCCGAAAGGACCACCCTCCTTAGTATGTTTGGGATAGGCTAGACATAGGTAGATTATAGGAGAAGAAGTGCACGCAAATATTGTGACCCTCTCTCCTTTTCTTTTCTTTGACGGTGGCATTCCTTTCCTTGCACACCGTCTTACAACATAGGTATGTTGCAGAATATCATCCACCTTAGCAGCTATATCACAGTTCCTCTTAGGCTAGTCAGCGACTTCTAGTGCTTCATTATCCCTACCAGCACCTCTTTGATATCATCGTCCTCTAACGTGTCATCATGATGCCTAGTCCTAGCTCTGGCCACCACCTTCACTGTCAGTGGCGAGCGATGTTTCACCGTCTCCTCGATCACCTCAGGGCATCCTTCAACCATGGTTTAGGTCTGTGATGAGAGAGCAAACCAAGAGTCTAAAGCCATGAACCCTTAATAAGAACATCTCTATCAGATTGAACAAATACACTTTCCTTTTCATATAAGCAGCAATGAAGGGCATTCAAGAAAAAAAAAGAGCTTCACAAGATCCCTTTTTCTCAAAGAAGGTTTTAGCAATCCTTCAAAATCACCCTACAATTCCATAAAGAAAGGAGAAGAACCCAAGATTTTTCTCAATCCTCCTTCTCGCCCCTCTTACTAGCCTCTCAGCCCCACAATGCTGGTCTGGGCCCATGGCGTCGTGCCGCACCAGGAGGGCCAGCACCATCGCACCATGACTACACTCGCGTCCGCGTCTTGTCAGTGTGGAAACCACTGCTGCGCCTTGCCTCACTCGTTGTTGCCCCGTGTCTTGCCCATGCTGTAGGAGGGAGGGAGAGAAACGAGAGAAGAAAGGAAAGGAAAAATAGATTTACTGTTCATATGTATGTCCCACCTATATCGAGAAGAGGTTTTATCAATATGTTGGAGCACGTATTCCTTATACTACTCCATAATTTATTTTTTGCTCTATAGCTTGTTTGAGCAGTAGTTTTTGGCTCAATTTTTTTTTGTCTTTATCATATTGACTTTTGTAATAAATTTTAACTTATTAGCTCACCCAAAGTCAGGAGAGCTTCTAGCGACGTGTTATGTACTTTTTATTTATTTCCTCAAAAATAAGTTTCTATTTTTTCAAATTCCAACTCAAGAGTTAATTTATTTCATTTTGGGCTTCTTGCTTGTAGAAATTAGTAAAAAGCTAAAACAAAACTAGGCATTTATTTCATTTTGGGCTTCTTGCTTGTAGAAATTAGTAAAATGCTAAAACAAAACTAGGCAATGACTAGAGCAAAATACATAATAAAAATTATGTACCTACAAAACTAAAGCGCCTTGTAATTTAGAATGCAGAGAGCATGGTTCCAGTACCATCACCCAAGTAACCCCCTTGTCGTTCCTTCAAAAAAAGTAACACCCTTGTCTTCAAAATTATATAGGCCGTTTTAGCTTTTCTAGGTACATATATTTTGTTATGCATCTAGAGACACGATGTGTATAGATATTATATATATTAAAAGTCGTATATCTAGAAAAACCAAAACAGTCTATATCAGAGGAAGTACATATTTGATTTACTGCCATGCTCAAGTTTGAACTAAATGTTTATGTACTCCTGAATGCCATGACGACTTCTGGTACATCGTTAAAGCCAAGTATATTAAGATATTCTACTCTAATAAGCGCACTATACATGGTCGAGAACTTGGGGATTGATGTCAACGACTCTAGGCAATCAATCATGCACGCCGGCTAAGTGTATTCGATTTGTTAACGACGGCTATTAGTTTTTTTTTCCCTAGATGTTGGACTGTATTTGACAAAAATACCTCCAATTCTGTTGTCTCTGATTGACTGGCCTACATAAATATAAACCTTTCCCCTTTTTTCAAGCTTCAGATAAATATAAACATGCCCGTTTTTTCAAGCTGGTCACACATGAACCAGTTACACACTCCCGTTTTCTCCGTTTGAAAGATCAAAGTCATGCATGTCTGGGTGTGTTGAATGAGTCTGGACTCTGGAATGGAATGGATTGGGTCAATATGGGCAAAAAAGTGTACATTTTGACAAACAAGTGAACAACTCAAATTAGTCTATTCATGCATTGACCTTTAAACAACAATATTTGGCGCACACGTATAGATGGTATAATACAGCCTAGAACTGTTCAGCTTTCATTTTCTCACCGATTCCAGAGACATGTTCAATAAGCCAAGTTCCACACATGCATATGCTCAGTTCAGAACTTCAGATGAGACTTGGGCTCCATTATTGCACGCATTTGAAATTGATTCACGATTTTTCACTTGATGATGGGTCCCGGATTTACCAGATGTACAACAAACCTCTTGCGCCTTGTCAGTTTTCAGACAGTGAAGCTCGGCCTGTTGCTTCGAAGGCTGGCGAAAATAAATCTGCTTGTCCCTTCTAAACCAAAACATGTTGAGCTGTGGGTATCAAGTAATTAAGCAGTTCCATGAAATAGGGAGAAAAATTACCGTGTCAACCAAGCACTCGTCGACAACAAGAAAGGCACCCAAATTGGCTGAGCTTATCAAAGTTACCTTCTAAGTAGTAATTCTATATGCATGCCTGCATGTACTTGTACCCATAAAAAGAAAGGTAAATATTCTACAAGTACATCGGCCAGATGCAAAAGTCTAGTTCTCCGTCACATGTACGTAGTGCTCAACATTTCACATGTAGTGCTTAACATTTGAAAAGGGGAGAGAATAATCTAGTGTTCTTTTGTTCAAAGGTCGCACGGCTTCTTTCAGGTTCCATCCAATTCCAAAGAATGCCATCGTTGTCACACACACGCGTCACATGTTTCTTGAGCAGCCACCCAATTCGTCCACAAAATAAACGAGATGAGGGTTAGTGAAAGAGGAAAAGACCTAGCTTTTATATCTTGAGAGACAGATGCCACGTCAACAGCCTGATCTCCTCACGGCGAGCGAGCTAGGACAAGGCAGATGGTGACAGGGAGATAGATAGATAGAATAGCCGAGTTGTGCGGATGAGGTCACGACAGGCGTTCTGCAAGCAACTTTGATCTGATCAATTAGCGCTTTGGCAGCCTATGAGCTGACTGAGATAGATGTACCACTCTTTCACCAAAAAATGGCCAGTCTATCGATCTAGGGAAATGAAAGGTAACGCTTTGGATGGTGGATATGATTTTTTTTTTCATTGTACTTATTTATTAGTATGACTTTGGCTGTAGTTTTCTCATTTTCTGGTTGTTATGTATGTTTAGTTCAACGAAGAACATCATGTTATTCAAGCAGCAGTCTACTTGAGACAAGATATGAATTATTTTCTTCTCTTTGAGAAAGAAAGTTTTTGTTAACACAAATGAAGTGGGGGATGGTTAGAAAGCCACTTCATTTGTAGATAGAAAGCCACTTTATTTGTTTGAGGCAGACTGCTTGAACAAATCAGTGTGACTAGGTAAAAGTATCAATAAGTGAAAGTGCTCGTCTGGATTGACAAATGCCGCCGGTATAAAGGACAACACGGTGTGTTGTTTTAGCTCACAATGGATTGATTTAGTGGACTGTCCCACCAAAATCTTTATTAGTAGCTCACTAGCTCATCAAGAAAGCCACCAACACACATATTGTAATTTCTGTAATACCAGTTCCATCAGCTAGCGCGCTTGTACATGATTGTACCCTCAATCCCTAAATAAATCAACCGCGATCTGAAGTTGTTTTCAGTCAATTTTTTTAAGTTTGATCTGATTTTATATAATACTAATGTTTATGACATAAAATTAATATAGTTAAATAGAATATGAAATATATTTTCATACTATATGTCGGGTATCTAGATTAGGGGATCTCAAATCTATAGGCTTAGGAGTAAGCAAACTCTGTGTTGCTCTCCCCTAAGCCCCAAGGATCAAAGAGAGTCCCTGTTCACTTCCTCACGTTACGCTGGGCCGGCCCACGATCAGGCCCACGATCAGGCCCACGGCCTGGACAAGAAGACCAACTACCTCGAGACATGGCCGCTCACCCGCTCGAGTCAGTGACGGAAACCCCTCGAGCGAACGACCGCTCGAGATCGATGCGGAAACCCCTCGAGCGAACAACCGCTCGAGCCAGCCTCTCGAGATCACTTTTCCTGGACGCTCACGTGGCTACAGGGCTCGAAACAGTGGAAAGTACACCTGCCCCGCCTAACCACATGGCAACAGTGTGGGAAATAGTGAGGAGTACACCGGCCGCTTCTCCTATTTCACCGCCCATGCCCGGGATTCGGGCGTGTCAGGTGGTACTATTTGTTGGCATTTCTTAGCGCAACCACCAGAAGTATGGCGGCAACGCCAGAGATGCCAAGAGGGTAATTCCATATCTATTGGATATTCCGCAAGCGCACAGAATGTACCGCTGTAGCATTTCACCGAGGAGTATTCCAAGGTTGTCAATTTATATTTCTCCCAAGGGAAAGCCGTAGCTAGGAACTAATAGGAGACGATCCAGGTGTCTCTAGTCTAGTATCACTAGTGGAAAAGGGATTAACGGATGTGTATAGGAAGGGTGGATCAAGGAGGCGGCTAGAGGGTTTATAAGGTAGAGTGATAGCTAGGTGGGAGGACAACGAGTGAGTGAAAGACTCCTATGACTCTACTTCTACTTCCGTGAACTAATCTAATCTAGTAGTGGAAACACACTAAAGCCACTAGTCTTGTATTCCCCTGGTTCTTTGGAGATATGTCGACAAATAGGAGGTTAACATTCCCTTCGGGAACTAACTCCTATTCCAGCGATACCTTGGTTTTAAGGGGCACCTATCGGCCTACCCGACGTAAATAGATATAACTGGAAGGCTGCGTTACTGTCACAACCGCCCCGCTAATACACGTTGGGAGTTTGAATGGTATAACCAATCGGTGAGGCGAACATCCACCGGCGGGTTTAGTCGAACACCACGTTCACACTAACGCCTACAACTTAAGCTAAATATACGTCTTAGCCTAAGCTCTAGTCGTCGGGACCTAATGCAATGGAAACAACCGAGACAAGACTAATTTATCTAGTGAACTACTACTACTAAACCGGCTAGAACACTATAATACTACTACTAGAGTAATACTACACTAAGCAAGTGCGAAAGTAAATACTCGAGAAAAGTAAAGGAAAAGTATGAAAGTCTTACAAGAGGAAGACATACCGTTCTCCGAAGACGACTCCGGAGACTCCGAGCTTCGCTCGACCCACTCTAACTCCCACACTACTACTACTACTACTACTACTACTACTACTACTACTACTACTACTACTACTACTACTACTACTACTACTACTACTACTACTACTACTACTACTACTACTACTACTACTACTACTACTACTACTACTACTACTACTACTACTATAGTGGACTACATAACTTCACATAGCTCTAGAAATGCTTCTCCTTGGTGTCTTGAATGAGAGGGAGTGAGGGGGTATTTATAGTGGGAGATGGAGTAGGGGCTACTCCACCGCCACGTCATCGATCCGCGTGAAGTGGCTTCTCCACCTTCGGATCCAACCGACCTCAAACCGCCTTGAATCAACGTCCAGGATATGCAGGGAACGTCGGTGGAGTGAACCGACCCCGAGTGGGCCCAACCTCCAGGTCGGCCGACCTGGGGTTTTCACCCATTTGCCACGTGTCAGCTCCAGGAGGCTTCAGCATGTCGGTGGCGAGTCAGGACAGGTGGCATCCCACCATAGGGTGGTCGGCCGACTGGTCCATTGGGGGGTGGACCCACCACTTGTCTTCCCGACATCTCGGTGATCGCGGTGTCCGAGATGGCCCCAAACCTTGGTCGGTCGACCTACCTTTGGTGGAATCAAAGGGCCATCTTTTGCAGGTAGTTTCACCATGCAATTCTAAGCACAAAGGTGGTATTGGACCCACAAATGTCAGGTCGGCCGACCTGACCTTTGTGCTCATCTTTTGCACACTAACTCCAGAGGATATGACATTGATGAATGTGGAGTTGGTTTGGTCATTGGCCATCTTAGTTGGTTGCTCTACCTTCATTTGTAGCTCCCGAACACCGAAAAGTGCCATTTGCACCTACACCCAAATAATGACACGTACATCCGGAACCAAGTCAATTGTACCTATGTCACTACTCATTTGCATGGTGTTATCTCCGAACTCAACCATTGTTGACGGCTTTTCATGGTGTAAAATCTGGGTATAATTGGCGTCAACAAGATCCCCCAAGCTTAACCTTTGCTCGTCCCGAGCAAACAATAAGATTTAGCATCAGTGGATCATGTGTTATCACTAAGTTAACATCTCAATAATACTAAGTGCACAACAAAGAACTTCTCCTTGAATGGAAAAATTAGCAATGCTAACACACCAATATTACTCTAGCACTCATGGGGCTTATGGCATTAACTTAGTCTTGGGATGTTGGAAGACGAGAACAGTTTTGACTAGAGCATCTACTTTTCTCATTCTTTTAGCAAGTTTCATGCGAGAGGTTTTTGATAAGTTTTCAAAAGAAGTCTTAATGTTCCTCAAATGGTTTCTCTCAAGTTGCTCAAGTGGTATATGAATCCTCACTAAGGCACATCATGTGTTTGCCTTTCAAAGACATCCTATCTCTAATAAGGCTTTATGTGGAGCTTAAGTAGGTATGTCAAGGAATAGCGTACTTGCAAGGCATATGTTGTCTTAGTTAAGAAAAATTGAAATCTTGGACCACAAGAGTCTTATCATACCCTTAGATCAAGATGTAAGATGATATGAATGGAATGGATGAATGTAGTGAAATGGTAAGGTAATGAGGAAAGGTGGATGTATGGTGGATGAGGTTGCTCCTTTATTTGATTCTATCTCTCTCTCTACTTCTATTGAGACAAGGCTAGCTCTCTTTCTTTCTTTCTTTTCTCTTTTTTTTTCTTCTTTTTTTTTTTCACTCTTTTTTTCTCTTTTCTTTTCTTTTCTTTTTTTTTCTTTTTTTCTCTTTTTTTTTTAAAGCATAGATGCCTAGCCTTTATAAGATGTGTCTCACCTAACAAATGATAACTTGAGAGAGAATCTCTAACTTTGGAGCATGGAGCAACCTATGGGATGAAAACGGTGAAGGTGCGTACTTCCAGTGTAGAAGCAGCACGATAATGGCGGTATGGATGATGATGCGTGCTCCCAGGGTAGGAGTAGCATAATTATGATGGTGAGATGCGTACTCCCAGGGTAGGAGCAGCATAAATGATGAATGGTGAGATGCGTACTCCCAGGATAGGAGTAGCATAAATGATGGTAGTAAGATGCGTACTCCCAGGATAGGAGTAGCATGGTTGCGTACTTCCGGATTAGAAGCAGCATATTTGGTGATGTGTGGATCTTGATCTTAGGGACACGACAAACCTCTAGCAAAGTTTCTACAAGTCTTAACCAAACTCAATGCAAGCAAGTAGCTTATGTAGAAGGCTTTTGGATAAATCAAGTATATATGGCCGTGGTAGGAATTTCAACACCATTGAGGAACAATTAAGTTTTTCATTCATTTTTAAAATAAATTCTCTGGCAATCATGCGTGCTTAGAACAATAGTATAGAGCTCTTATCTCAACTATATCATATCTCGCAACAACTTAGATTTTGTTTTAGCACTTGCAACCCACTAAGTGATCAAGTTCATGATGGTTAAAAGTGCCAAGTAATCCATACTTAGAGAAGTGCTAAGTTGTAAACAAGCATTAGAGAAACATTAACTAGCAATTTAACAATCATTTCCATAGGAAGAAGAGCACTCATGAAGCATGATATAGATAAGCCTTTTTATTATAATCAAACTTTTATTTTATAATGCAATAAAGTAAATAAAGAAAAATGCAAGATAGAAGACATACCTTGGATAAACGTACCTTAGTGGGGGAGAGGATCTCCCCCAAGCTTGGCTTTTGCTCATCTTGTATAGTTGTAGAGGTTGGGTGCTTCGTTGAGCCAAGCTTAGTGTTGTCGATGAAGTCGTCCATGTCCATCTTTTGATGGCGCCTCTCTCTACCCCATGGGTAAAGAGTTCGCACTCTTGGAGTGTGATCTCGAACAGTCTCCATATGGACCTAGAATGTCCATGGACTTTACCTCATCATCTTCTTCTACACTTTCACTGCGGGTCTACTTATTCCCGCAACACTTTGGCTTCTTGCACGTGCGGTCCAAGAGGGCCGGACACAGGCTGCTCTTGGACTCTCTTACTCTCAGTGGAGGTGCACAAGGCATTTACTAGAGGGAACAACATCTTCTCTTAGCTGCAAAAGGTGAGACAACACAAGGACACTAGGGAAACAAAGATTAGCGTTAGCATTAGTCCTCCCAAGTGTTAATGGTCCTTGCGGGGCATAGTCATTCCCACAGCAAGGTGTACTAGTGGGTAGTGACACACACCACTCTTGCTCTATGAGCAAGGCAGACTCTATTGCCACTAGAAGAAGGGCTCACAACGTAAATGTGCTCACGCGGGAGGGGGGGGAGGAGAGCAAGGCTCCTCTCCTTGCTTTGTGCCAAAGTGGGAAGTGAGGTCACTCTTTGTTGGGTGCACTCCTAACAAGTCTCTCTCTTTCTCTCCTTGGGAGCATGCTCGTGGCATCTCCCTTCTTGAAGTGATTAAGGATAAGGAAGAGGGCAAAGGCGAGTTTCTACTTATCCTAAGCTTAGAGAGAGAAGAGAAGGTAATGTGAGCTCAAGATGATTCTAAGTATGGATTTGGGCTCACGTGCAAGGTTGTTCACGGGGGAGAAGGGCAAATGATGAAGTCCTAAAGCTAAGGTAGGTGATCTCCCTAAGCACGGCTAAATGTTCTATTGGACTATGAGCAGGGAATCCTAATGAATTCTTCTCTGGATTGGCACAAAGTGGGGTTGGCCGACCCCCAAACTTGGCCTCTCAACACTCTTAACTTTTTGCCCTGAAGTTCTAAAAGAGTGAAGGCTAGGTGTGGATTAGAGGTAGTGGTATTTCAGTGATTCCCTATTCTAGTGCTTGGTGAACGATAGAAGGTGATTGGCAAAAGTGGAGACATGGCTCGAGTGATTCCCATGAACCATGGAAGCACTCAAGCATGTCTCGTTGACCACTTCGCAGATATGAGCTGGTGGTTTGGTCCCAAGGTGAAGAGGAGTATCTATGCTAAGAGTGATGGACCAAGGGACCACTTCTCCAATGTTTGGCTAGCATAGTGTGTATAGGATTCTTTTGTGAGGTGAGTAGAAGACAACGGGATGCCAATGAGGTTCATGTGTGGGTCGGTAGACCCACACTTGGAGACCCCTTGAGTATCCAAGTGTCGTCCCTACATCTACACATCTAGCCAAAGTGAAAGGAGTATTAGTAGGCTCAATGGTGGGATCGGTGACTCCTACCTTTGGCGATCTACCACTCAACACCTTGGTGCAAGAAACTCTCAAGGTCATGATTGGCTTAGTGGCTTAATCACTCTTGCTTAGCTAAATGGGATGGTGAGTTTCTTCATCTTCTTGGCTAAAGCAAGAGGTGAGAGTGAGGGAGTCTAGCTTCTAAGATGTAGGTTGATAGTTTCCTGTCTTCCTTTTCTTGTGGCATTCATACTATAGCTATATGATTACACATACCAGAAGCTGGAAGGAGGTAGGCCCAACCACTGGGTCGGCCGACCCATGGTTGGCCTCCCCAAGCACCGGCGACACTCTCAAACACAAGCCAACTAAGTGCAACAAAAGTTGTTTGCTTAAAGCTGAGAATTTGCCAAGCTAGCTTCATCTAGATGTTTAAGTAAGCCTAGAAGCTAATCATTTCATGATTTAAGATTTTAGCTTGAGCAAGTCATGAACATGGCATGGCAAAGCGAGGGGGCGAGTTGGTAGGTGGGTGGCACCAAGGCTCGGGTCGGGTTAAGGTCCCACCATGGGCCCCACTGTCCCCAAGTTGCTCAGCAGGTTAAGCAAAAGGTTGTCTCATTTTTTATTTATTTATTTTTGTTTATGCATGATGACTAAGTGTTCTGATGCAAAGGTAAAGGTAAACATGCATTTGGAAAGGGAAATGTTTTTGGGTTTTTGGTTATGACTACTACTACACTAAGCTTGAAAAGGCTTGGAACACTAAAAAGAAACGAGAAGGCCAAGTGAGCTCGAGATGATTCTGGTTGTGGTATGGGATTGAGCTCAACTTGGGGTGCTAGTTATAGGGGTGACAGGGCAAGGCAAGGCCTCCCAAAGGGCAGGTCGGCCGACCTGGCCCTGGCCCCTATGAAGCATGTTCTCCCTTTGACAAGGAATCTAGCCTAATGGTTGCAAAAAGTCACAGACATTGGACCATAAACCTGGTCGGTCGACCAAGGTTTGTGCCCCCTACCACCTTAGTCATGCTAAGTTAGGTTGTCTGGCAAGGGTGGGGGTGGTCATGGTCCAAAGTTGTTGAGGTTGCTTGGATTCCTATGTCTAGTGTCTAGTGAAAAAGGAGAAAGCAGAAGTGGAGACAAGCATCAAAGTGATTCCCATGAACCATGGGAACACTTAAGTATGCGTTGCTACTCCCTACGCCGGCTTTGGCTGGTGGCATGCTTCCTAAAGCATCCAAGATGCTTAAAGTGGCATCCTAAGCTAAAGTCATGAGCAATGAACCATCTCTCCTCGAATTCTCGGCTAGTGTGGTGGGCATAGGATCCATGGTTGTTATCATTGGGAGCCGCGGGGTGCTGGTGACACCAAGTCCAGTCGGTCGACCCGGGCTTTGGAGCCCCGAGCATCCTATGCTGCCCTTGGATCCCCGCTTCTAGCCGAGTGAAGAGAGGGTGGTGGACCCACATGACAGGTCGGTCGACCTGGCCATGGTGGCCCCACCACTCAACTTTCCTTTAATTACTCTTCTCAAGTTTTATTACCTATGTCTAACTTATTTTGTTGAAAATAAAATATGCGGTGCTAAAAGTAAACATGCAATTGAAAGGGAAATGCAAAATTGAAATGCGAAAAGTAAATATGAGATAACTACGACATACCTTATCAGCGAGGGCTCCGTATTTTTGGTCCATAGAGCAGGACCTCTCCATTTGACGATTGAGCTTGAATGTGCACCATTCCATCCTGGAGATGGATGGGGATGATTGCACTTTGCCTTGCCATCAAGATCTCCATTCTTTTGTTGATCAAGGTTTCACTCAATTCTCACCTCATTTGTGAATTTATCTCAACGACTTACCCTTTTGGATTTGAACTACCTGCAGGGGTTAGTCTAGGCATACAACCACAGTCTACACTAGTAATTTTTGGTTCAATTAATCAAACTTGACTCCATGTCTTATTTGATTAAGGTAGGCGATCATCAACCTAAGCACCATGCTTAATTTAAAACACCTATGGAAGCAACCGCGAAGCACAACCAAACCAAAACATACTAGAGTGGAAAATGGAAGTAAAAATAATGATGCACAAAAATTCACAAAAGGATTGAACGACATCCTTGAGTCATCACTCATAATCTATGATTGGATTATGAGTGATGGAGTTGTTCCGTCACTAATAATGAGAAGGATTTCTCTTGACGGCGACTTCTTCTCTTTGGTTTAAAACTACCGCTTCGCCTTTCCCAAAAGCAAGAATGGGAAAAGGCGAAGACAGATGGCTTTTGTGGAGACATTCTAACGATAGAAGTCCCACACACCTACGGGAAGTATTGGAGATGGGCATTGGCGTTCCCATGTGGTTTCCCACAAACGGGTTGGCTTGCACCATAAGGATGAGCACGTACACAAAAGTTGCATCCCCCAAGCTAGGGCAAACCCGTAGCGACATAGTCAGCTAACAGTGTAGAATAGTCAGGGATGATCTTTTGGGTCATGGCTTCTTTGATAACTAGCGCAAAGCCTCCTTCCTTGAACGGGTTTAGGTTCAAATGAACCCCGGAGGTAGAACTTGACAATGTCCAGTTCACCTCAACAACCGTTCATGCACCGTTTTGCTTCGAGAAGCAAGACAGGGTGAGAGGTAACACCCTAACACTAATTTCTAACTAGATCGGTCATTGACCCTAGATTCGATCCTATAAAAACTCCTAGGCCGATGCTTTCCCCGGCAACGGCGCCGAAATGCTTGTTGGCATTTCTTAGCGCAACCACCGAAGTATGGCGGCAACGCCGAGATGCCAAGAGGGTAATTCCATATCTATTGGATATTCCGCAAGCGCACAGAATGTACCGCTGTAGCATTTCACCGAGGAGTATTCCAAGGTTGTCGATTTATATTTCTCCCAAGGGAAAGCCGTAGCTAGGAACTAATAGGAGACGATCCAGGTGTCTCTAGTCTAGTATCACTAGTGGAAAAGGGATTAACGGATGTGTATAGGAAGGGTGGATCAAGGAGCTGGCTAGAGGGTTTATAAGGTAGAGTGATAGCTAGGTGGGAGGACAACGAGTGAGTGAAAGACTCCTATGACTCTACTTCTACTTCCGTGAACTAATCTAATCTAGTAGTGGAAACACACTAAAGCCACTAGTCTTGTATTCCCCGGTTGCTTTGGAGATATGTCGACAAATAGGAGGTTAACATTCCCTTCGGGAACTAACTCCTATTCCAGCGATACCTTGGTTTTAAGGGGCACCTATCGGCCTACCCGACGTAAATAGATATAACCGGAAGGCTGCGTTACGTCACAACCGCCCCGCTAATACACGTTGGGAGTTTGAATGGTATAACCAATCGGTGAGGCGAACATCCACCGGCGGGTTTAGTCCGAACACCACGTTCACACTAACGCCTACAACTTAAGCTAAATATACGTCTTAGCCTAAGCTCTAGTCCTGTCGGGACCTAATGCAATGGAAACAACCGAGACAAGACTAATTTATCTAGTGAACTACTACTACTAAACAAAGCTAGAACACTATAATACTACTACTAGAGTAATACTACACTAAGCAAGTACTGAAAGTAAATACTCAGAAAAGTAAAGGAAAAGTATGAAAGTCTTACAAGAGGAAGACATACCAGATTCTCTAGAAGACGACTCCGAAGACTCCGAGCTTCGCTCGACCCACTCTAACTCCCACACTACTACTACTACTACTACTACTACTACTACTACTACTACTACTACTACTACTACTACTACTACTACTACTACTACTACTACTACTACTACTACTACTACTACTACTACTACTACTACTACTACTACTACTACTACTACTACTACTACTATAGGACTACATAACTTCACATAGCTCTAGAAATGCTTCTCCTTTGTGTCCTGAATGAGAGGGAGTGAGGGGGTATTTATAGTGGGAGATGGAGTAGGGGCTACTCCACCGCCATGTCATCGATCCGCGTGAAGTGGCTTCTCCACCTTCGGATCCAACCGACCTCAAACCGCCTTGAATCAACGTCCAGGATATGCAGGGAACGTCGGTGGAGTGAACCGACCCCGAGTGGGCCCAACCTCCAGGTCGGCCGACCTGGGGTTTTCACCCATTTGCCACGTGTCAGCTCCAGGAGGCTTCAGCATGTCGGTGGCGAGTCAGGACAGGTGGCATCCCACCATAGGGTGGTCGGCCGACCTGGTCCATTGGGGGGTGGACCCACCACCGTCTTCCCCGACGTCTCGGTGATCGCGGTGTCCGAGATGGCCCCAAACCTTGGTCGGTCGACCTACCTTTGGTGGAATCAAAGGGCCATCTTTTGCGGGTAGTTTCACCATGCAATTCTAAGCACAAAGGTGGTATTGGACCCACAAATGTCGGGTCGGCCGACCTGACCTTTGTGCTCATCTTTTGCACACTAACTCCGAGAGGATATGACATTGATGAATGTGGAGTTGGTTTGGTCATTGGCCATCTTAGTTGGTTGCTCTACCTTCATTTGTAGCTCCCGAACACTGAAAAGTGCCTGTTTGCACCTACACCCAAATAATGACACGTACATCTGGAACCAAGTCAATTGTACCTATGTCACTACTCGTTTGCATGGTGTTATCTCCGAACTCAACCATTGTTGACGGCTTTTCATGGGGTAAAATCTGGGTATAATTGCCGTCAACACTATTACACCATGCCGCGTACGGCACCCCCTCAGAAACGCTTAAGTCAGCTCTCCGTACCGCTAAAACCCGCCGATCGATCCCATCGCTCGTGCTGTCTACTCCTCGAGGCGATCATTACCCATTTGAGGAATGATGGCCGACGCGACCCAAGCATGGCGCGGGCAGTGACCCGTCCATCCCGCCTCGACAACCATACGACGGGATTCCCGGGGACACACGCTCGCCCACACCCACGCCATACCTCGATACGCCAGCCCACGTCAGGAAGGACGAGCAGGTCATCATCGCCCACGCTGCTACAGGCTCGAACCGGGCGGAAGCATGAATCCACAGGCTCGAACCAGACCAAAGGGAGCGTCTACAGTCTCGACGACTCAACATGACGCCCATACCTCGACGTCACGCCCACGACTGCCCTAACTACAGTGTAGCCTTGAGCCTCCCCTTGGCTTATAAAAGGGGGCGCCAGGGCATAGCATAGGGCACGTTATCACACACTCACACGCTCACAACACATTTCCACTCACGCTAAGTCCCAGGACTCGCTTGTATTCACCTCTGTACAAGCACTTCGGTGCAAGATAATATGAGTTCTCCCCCTCTGCTGGACGTAGGGCATTTCTTGCCTGAACCAGGATAAATCGTTTGTATTTTTCTTGCATCACCATTCGGATTAGGGAGCACGCTTAGAAATTCACTCGTTGGTGTGACACCCCCCGGGGTACGAAACACCGACAGTTGGCGCGCCAGGTAGGGGCACTGCGTGTTTCATCCGATTTCCTACCATTTTTCCGGATGGCTTCCCCCACTTCATCGCTCCCGTTCGCTACGGTGATCTAATTTGGGAGCTTGGAGTTCGTGTCGCTCGGTACGGGCTATGACATGGCTCTGCTCTCGATCGGAGAACCAAGCGGGGGACGCGCTTCACCGCCACACTCCGGTGGGGTTGCGCGCCGGTCACGCCACCATGGCTCACCGCCAAGGCGGAGGCGCCACCGGCACCAGCTTCATCACCTGCCCACACAAGGCCCCGAGCACGCCGCTCACGCGCCACTCCCGTCGGACGCCATGATACACCCTCACGGGGCACCGAGTGCGAGACAGGGTGTGGCTCGTAGGCAGGTGGCGCTTGACGCAGACCCTGACTTCACGTTCGCCATGCGCTCGCCGAGAGAGCCCGGCACGGCACCTCGAGCGCGCGCACGGCCGACGTCGCCCAACTATTTGCCGCACGGGCTCTACCGAGCTCATCGCAGACTTCCGTTCGGGCTAACCAACGCTGCCTCCACGTACGCCAACGAGATCCAGTCCACGAGGGGGTCGCAAGAGGAGAGCCCTGGCCCCCTCTTGCGTGCTGCCATGAACTTGGAGATCGTTTGGCCAGCGTCGGTGGACCGCGGATTTGATAGAGCACCGGGTCCACGACGTAACACCACGGTCGGGGACATGCGCCGCTGGATCGAGGAGGAGAGCACGGGGAGGCCCTGGACACCGTTCGGCGCCGACCCCGACTCCGACAACTCGGACTCAGGGTGCTACGACCCGGCTCGCGAGTGCTTTCGCCTCGAGGGCGATGCCTCGTCGGAAATAGAGACCCGAGATGACACCGCCGCTGCCGTCAACCAACCGGCCGGGACGCCGGCGGCAGGAGCCTTGTAGGTGATTCCTCCTCGCGAGGAACCACCGCAAGAGCTTGCCAACCCACGGCCTGAAGATGACGCCCGAGCAGCACAGTGGGCCCAACTCCGAGAGATCGAGGCCAAGATGGACGCAGAGCGCGCGAACCTGGATCTGCTCAAGCGCGCCCTTGAGCAGAACCGGCTTCTCCCGCCTCGAGCTCCTGGCGCTTGAGGAAAGGCGCGGGGTGTCTTCAACCGCATCGTCAATGACGGACGGCCAGAGGCACCGGTCAGAGCCAGCCCGTCTCCCTCGAGCAAGCCAGAATGTTCTCGCGGCAGCCATGCTGCTACGAGACATGCCCGCACCCTCAAATCCGCAAGCCCTGCGGATACGAGACGAGGTCCAAGGACTACTTCAAGTCGCGGCCGCCCAGCAGGCCGAGAGCTCGGCCTCGAGGCGACGCGAGGCAGCCTCGGAACAGCTGGCCAATCCACCGCGGCACGAGAGGGAGGGTTCCGTCCATCAAGAGGTACCTCCTCGAGATGGTAGGGCCCCGATTCGCAACCGCATCATCGACAACCGCGAGCCTCAGGACGCGCGTCACGACATCAACGACAACCGGCGGCGCAAGGCCGCGGGCGCTGAGGACCGTGGTTACAATGCCCATCGAGGAGGGCGCTACGACAGTGACGAGGACCGGCAAGCTCCTGAGCCGCCTTGCCCTCGAGTCTTCAGCAGGGCTATCCGCAACACGCCGCTGCCCAACCCGTTTCGACCCCCCACGAGCATGGTCAAATACAACGGGGAGACCAAGCCGGAGCTCTGGCTAGCCGACTTTCGGCTGGCCTGCCAGCTGGGAGGGGCTCGAGAGGATAAGGCCATCATACGGCAGCTCCCCCTGTTCCTTTCTGACACTGCTCGACGGTGGCTCGAGGAGCTACCCCCCAATCAAATCTATGATTGGACCGACCTGGTCCAGATTTTCGAGGGGAACTTCAAGGGCACCTACATTCGACCTGGCAACTCGTGGGACCTCCGCAACTACAAACAACAAGTCGGGGAGTCTCTTCGAGACTTTGCTCGACGTTTCTCGAAGTTGCATACCGAGCTACCGCACATCCCCGACCACGACGTCATCTTGGCGTTCGTCTCGGGCACTATGTGTAAGGAACTCGTGCGAGAACTCGGGCGCAACCACCCAAAGACTGTCGATGAACTCATGGACGTTGTCGCCGACTACGCAGCCGGCGATGAGGCCGTGGGAGCATTCTTTGGCGGAGACTCGAACAAGCCCAAACCGCCCCCCGACAACGGGGAGGGCTCGAGCAAGGGCCAGAAGAAGAATGGCAAGAAGAAGAAGGGCAACCAGCAGGGCAAGCGTGAGGTCGCGGAAGACGAGGTCACCGCGGCCGAGCGCAAGAAGCCTCGACCCCTCCAGACGGGGCCGTCTTCGACAAGATGTTGAAGGAACCATGCCCATACCACAAGGAGCCGGCCAAGCATACCCTCGAGAACTGCCGCATGCTTCGAGGCTACTTCAAGAGGCTAGGCATCGACAAGGACGAGCAGAAGAAGGATAAGGGCGGCGACGGGGCCAACGACAACGACGACAATGGGTTCCCGCCCATTGCCAACTGCTTCATGATCTACGGCGGCCCTACGACCCAGATGACGCGTCGAGAACGGAAGCAGGAGGGTAGGGAGGTCTTCTCGGTGAAGCCCGCCACTCCTCAGTTCCTCGACTGGTCGGATGCGCCCATCACGTTCGACCGTGATGACCATCCGGACCACGTCACCAACCCGGGTGCGTACCCCCTCGTTGTCGACCCGATCAGCGTCAACACCCGCTTCACCAAGGTCCTCATGGACGGAGGCAGCAGCCTCAACATCATCTACATGGAGACCCTCACGTTGCTCGGCATCACGAGGGCGCAGCTCAAGCCGAGCGTCGGGGGCTTCCACGGTGTTGTCCCCGGCAAGAAGGCACTTACGATCGGCCGCATCGACCTCCCTGTGTACTTTGGCACGCGCTCGAATTTCCGCAGGGAAGTCCTCACTTTCTGACGTGGTCGGTTTCGAGGGGACCTACCACGCGATCCTAGGCCGTCCATGTTACGCCGAGTTCATGGCGATCCCCAACTATGCCTACCTCAAGCTCAAGATGCTGGGGCCAAAGGGGGTCATCACCGTCGACTCCACGTATGAGCACGCGTATTCCTGCGACGTGGAGTGTGTCGAGTATGGGGAGTCCCTGATCGTGTCCAAGGAGCTAGCCAAGACACTCGACTGTCTTGCGGCCGAGGCCGCCGCCCCGTCACCCAAGCGACAGGCCGACAGTTTCGAGCCCGCCGAGGACACCAAGAAGATCCCGCTCGATCCGAGCTCCTCGGGCGAGAAGGCGCTGATCATCAGCGCCTCCCTCGACAGCGCATAGGAAGCAGTGCTCATCGACTTTTTCCACGCAAACGCCGACATGTTTGCGTGGAGTCCCTCGGACATGCCAGGCATTCCAAGGGATGTCGCCGAGCACGCCTTGGAGATCCGTCCCGGTTCGAGACCCGTGAAGCAATGCCTGCGCCGCTTCGACGAGGAGAAGCGCAGGATCATCCGCGAGGAGGTCGAGAAGCTCGAGAAGGCCGGATTCATCAAGGAGGTACATCATCCTGAGTGGTTAGCTAATCCTGTACTAGTAGAGAAAAAGAATGGGAAAATGAGGATGTGTGTAGATTACACTAGTTTAAATAAAGCATGTCCCAAGGTCCCATTTCCTTTACCTCGAATAGATCAAATCGTTGATTCCACTGCGGGTTGTGAAGTACTTTCTTTTCTCGATGCTTATTCCGGCTATCACCAAATAAAAATGAAGGAGTCCGACCAGCTCGCGACTTCATTCATCACCCCGGTAGGCATGTATTGTTATGTCACGATGCCCTTCGGCCTTCGAAACGCCTGGGCAACATATCAATGCTGCTTGCTCCATGTTTTTGGTAAACACATAGGGGAAACGGTCGAGGCGTACGTCGATGACATCGTCGTCAAGACACGAAAAGTAGAAAACCTTGTCGAGGACCTCAAATTAACGTTCGGGTGCCTCCGAGCCAAGAACATTAAATTGAATCCCGAAAAGTGTGTCTTCGGCGTGTCTCGAGGCATGTTGCGAGGTTATATCGTCTCACAGCGTGGGATCGAGGCCAATCCCGAGAAGGTCACGGCCATCATGAGAATGGGGCCGATTCGAGACCTAAAAGGGGTACAAAAGGTCACAGGGTGTTTAGCCGCCCTCAGCCGATTCATCTCGCGTCTAGGAGAAAAAGCCCTGCCGTTGTACCGACTCCTCAAAAAATCCGAGCACTTTGCGTGGACACCCGAGGCGGAGGAGGCCCTCTCGAGGCTAAAGAGCATGCTCACCTCCCCTCCCGTGCTCGTGCCACCTAGACCAGCTCAACCTGATAAACCAGCCGAGCCACTCCTCCTCTACATCACCGCTACCACTCAGGTGGTTAGCGCAGTCATAGTGGTCGAGAGGCAGGAAGAGGGACACGCGCTCCCTATCCAACGGCCGGTTTATTTTGTCAGTGAAGTGCTCTCGGATGCCAAGGTCCGGTAACCTCAAATCCAAAAGCTACTCTATGCGATCGTGCTCACCCGCCGAAAGCTCCAACACTACTTTCTTAGCCACCCGGTGACGGTCGTATCAACGTTCCCACTCGGGGAGATCATTCAAAACCGGGAAGTAGTGGGACGAATCGCTAAGTGGTCGGTCGAGCTCATGGGCGAGACCATCACGTATGCACCACGAAAAGCTATCAAATCCCAAGTGCTGGCTGATTTTGTCGCCGAGTGAACCGACGTCCAGCTCCCCCCAGCACAAATCCAAGCCGAGCTATGGACCATGTATTTCGACGGGTCACTCATGAAAACAGGAGCGGGCGCGGGCCTACTCTTTATTTCACCCCTCGTAGTGCACATGCACTACGTAGTTCGGATCCACTTTGCGGCCTCCAACAACATGGCAGAGTATGAAGCGCTCATGACCGGGTTGCGCATTGCTATCGAGCTCGGGGTCCGACGCCTCGACGCTCGAGGCGACTCACAGCTCGTCATCGACCAAGTGATGAAGGCCTCGAGCTATCACGATGAAAAGATGGAAGCATACTGCAATGAGGTACGCAAGCTGGAAGGAAATTTCCACGGTCTCGAGCTCAACCATGTCCCGAGAACGCTTCAATGAAGCTGCTGACGAGCTCGCCAAGATCGCATCGTCTCGAACACCAGTCCCCCCAGACGTCTTCTCAAGAGATCTTCACGAGCCATCTGTGAAGTGGGATTCGGGGGCTGGGGCCGAGCCGGCCGTCGAGCCCGCTCCTACGGCCGAGCCCCCCTCGATGGGGGCTGAGGTCATGGAGATTGATGGGCCTTCGAGCCCACCAACAGATTGGCGCGCACCCTTCCTCGAGTACTTAATTCGAGGGGAGTTGCCCGAGGACCGAATAGAGGCAAGACAACTGGCTCGGCGAGCCAAAACGTATGTCCTCTACAGGGATGACAAGGAGCTCTACCGACGCAGCCCAACCGGCATACTCCAACGATGCATCTCCATCGAGGAGGGCAGGAGGTTGCTCAGGGACATGCACTCGGGGGCTTGTGGCCACCATGCTGCACCAAGGACCCTCGTCGGAAACGCCTTCCGTCGAGGCTTCTATTGGCCGACCGTGATAGCAGACGCCATCAAGCTCATCCGAGCGTGTGAAGGATGCCAGTTCTACGCCAAGCAAACTCACCTTCCGGCACACGCGCTCCAGATGGTCCCCCTCACATGGCCGTTTGCGGTCTGGGGGCTCGATCTGGTCGGACCCCTCAAGAAGACAACAGGAGGCTACACCCACCTGCTCGTTGCTGTCGACAAATTCACCAAGTGAATTGTTGATATTTCTTAGCGCGATTACCAAAATAGACTTAGAGCCTAATTCTGATAACAGCGCCAGAAACGCTAAATGGCTTTACTCGGCATATTTACTAGAAACTGGTTCTAGCAACTATGCGAGTGTTGCCAAGAGATAGATCACATCCTATTAGAATAAATATCCGCAAGCGCACGGATCTATCATTGCAGCATTTCACCCGGAAGTATTCAGGGTATCGTTATTTGTAATTTCCCAAAAGAAGGCATGGGGTAGTTAAGTAATCTAGCATGGGTATGAATACAATATCTAGCATGAGGAGAAACCGACCAATGTGCTATACAGGGGTAAGCATACGGTAGTTTGGATAGTGGACACACACTTAGAGCAACCTCAAAGGAATAAAGGTAAAATAAAGAAGAATAATCTACGTGGAGCAGGTAGGTCCTATATAGTCAATGCTAGAACAGCTAATTCCACATGTTATACAAGTCAAGACTCGACTATAGACTAGGAATTTGGGGAGACCACGGCAACTGGTCTGCCAGTCGATGGCGGCATTTACGAACTCCTACTCAACATGCGAACGTGGGGATTACAAAGGATGGACAGGGGCTGTCACCACCGCCGCCTACCACCTCAACCGTGGCATGCCGACATATCCGAAGGTTCCTCGCATCGGACACCATGTCCGCATACTAAGGAGCTACCTACATCCCCCAGGAATCCCACCCTATGGATGGACGAGCTAGGACATAGGCAAACCCGAAGGCACATCGAACCGCTATTCCTCTCCTACAATCTAATCTAAACAGGTAAAACATATGAACGATGAAGAACAATGTAGAACACGATGAACAACTCTCACAAGAACTATGGCCTAGTTCTTGATCATCAAATACATCGTGTACTAGGCTATACTCTAGTTCATATGCAAGACTATATAAATGTAATGAGAACTTGACTAAGGAAGAATGCTCCATAGATTTATACCAAGAGTGTAGCTTTTCTTCCTGGAGACAAGCTCTCCAAGTAGCTTTGCCTAGCTCCAATGGACTAATGCTAAGACTAAAGAACAAGTGTGAGGAAGTGAGATGGCTCCAAATGGTGTGTGTGAAGGTGGGGGGCCTCTCCTCTTCATTTATAGCCCCCAGAAGGCGGTTCGGGGATAGTGGTGTAAAATCACCAGCAAAACCGTCATCCCCCAGATGGAAGGAGGCGAACCGCCTTGGCCGGGCCCACCTGGCGGCAGGACCGACGCCCCCTAACCGCCTTTGGCAGGTGGGCCTGGGCCGCCATCTGGGTCGTGTTCATGCTGGTGCTTTTGGCCCATTTCGACCCCAGGTGGCTGGCCCTTGTTCTCTTGCTCTTTTACGCCTTCTGAAAAGCACCTTTTTATTCTGAAAATTCCTGCACTTGGTGTAAATTTTGCAAAACAATATTTTCTCCAAGCACAGGTGGAACTAGGTCGATAGTAAAGATATATGTGAAATAAAATATTTATTTCCCCCATAATGACCTATAGTTGGCGGGTAGAAATCGGAGTTAAGGACCGCCAACAAGATCCCCAAGCTTACCCCTTGCTCGTCCCGAGCAAGTCTTTTGCTTTGGGTTGTTGATCAGGGGTTGCTACGATGCCGATTATATCTCAAGTGTACAAGATAAAAGAGAGTGTTCTACTGCTATTTGAATAAATCGGCAATTGTATCTACTCTATGATTCCCGATGGAGTGGGGCTTCTAATTGTCTCAAGTCTTGGGCGATTGCAAAATAGAACAGTTTCAAAGACCGGTGCTTTTCATTCGTCCCAAGATCAACTTTCAGTCCGGAGGTTTTGTAAGTTTTTTATAAATAAACCAAGTTCCTCAAATGACCCACTCGATCGCTCAATTGTGTATAGTAACCTCACCAAAGGCATTTTCAGATTTTTGCCTTCTTCCTACCACTAAAAGCTGAGAGTGGAGTTTTGGGTAGGTATGTAAGTGGGCATACTTGTATCACATATGTTGTAAGGTCAAGGACTGAACCTTACGGAGATTAAGCTATACACCTTGATTGAGATGTGCAAGTGTGTGGATGGAATAAAAGATGATTCCTAATTTTTTTATGGTATTTTTAGGTCTCCATGCATCATGACATACTCTCTCTTTTATTGGTGAATGAGATGAAGAAATGATGGGCTATCAAAGAACAACTAAAACTATCCTCTCATTTTTTTTGAACGGGGATCTAAGATTTTTCCCGTTTGCCTACAAGAGTGATAAATCTTCTAACTATAAATATCTCTTTTTTTTTTTCCTCTCTTTCTTTTCTCTCCCTTTTTTTCTGACTAAGAGCATAGCCCAAATCTTTATTGATGAAAAGGATGAGGTGGAGAGAGATGTCATGATGAACAATGCATGGAGAATTTTGCAAACTACAAGAGAGGGGTGCGCGATCCTTAGGGTAAGGGTCGGCATTTTTTATTTGGTGGAAAAAATGGTGCGCAACTCTTAGTGTAAGAGTTGGCGGATGGTGAAGGGTGCATGTTGTGCGTAACTCTCAGTGTAAGAGTTGGCGTTTATTTGGTGGGTGCAAGTGAATCTCAATCATGGGTGTAGAGTCATAATCTCGCATCGGTAACAATCTGACCGAACTCAATGTACGAACAAGCAGCGTATGAAGGTTCTTATTCTACAGATAAATCATATGGCTCTGGTGGGTATTTTGCGATCATTGAGGAACTATTGTTTTTGAACATTTTTGAAACAAAGACTCCGGACATCAGGTTTTCTCAAGGGACAAAGTCATTGTTGTGGTCTAAGTCACTATATCATATCGCGCAATAACCTAGATGAGAGTAATTGTATGCAACCCACTAAATCAAGTTTCTAGAGCATGATAATGTAAAGCCGATAAACCCAAATATTAGAGAAAACTTCTATTTTAGACAAGTACAAACGAGACATAAAACAGAGCAACCAATCATTTCAACATGGTTGGAACTAAACATTTCATAGCACATATATGGAATGGAATTATATAAATATTTTTTTTTGAAATTTTTAATGCAAGAAACTTGAATTTAAACATGCTAAAAATGAAAAATAAAATTATGAGAAATTAAATATGCAATGCAGGTACCTCAAGTGGGGGTCCTCCCCAAGCTATCCTGTAGCTCATGGCCCAGGGTTGTATCCCTGGGACCTCCAGTAGGCCCTCTGCTCCTCCTGCTGAATGCGGAGGCTCTCGGCAAGAGCATCGAACCGCTGCCCGTGCTGCTGCTGCCACTGGGTCGTCGCATGCATGAAGCCGCCCAGGGTGTTCCTGATGTCGTTCGTCTTAATCTGCAGCTGTTGAATGCGTGCATTGACTGAGGCCAGCGTCGGCTCCTGCTTTGGTGGTGGTGAGTCGACAGTGTACCGCCTCTGTCGCTCCCACTCGTCGGTCCCTGCATCGGACCATGCCCTCTCAGCGGTCTGTGCCGGCTGAGGGTACTGCTCCCATCCTGAGTAGCCTGAGTAGCCTGAGTAGCCCTGATAGGCCTCCCATCCACCATAACCATACTGCTGGGGAGGTTGTACAGGGGCATCTGGTTGAGCAGGGGAGTCAGGCTGTGCATAAGCCTCAGCCCCTCCTCTAGTGGCTCTCGGAGTCTGTTCTTCCCTGCGTGCTTCTTCTGTAGTCTTCAAATCAAAGGTGAGCATGTCACAGTTATATAAATAGAGATCCGAGTTAGGTAACCGAATCTTATTAACATAATCGGCAAAGAAGAAACAGATATGATCTTTCCCATCGGCCTTCAAAGTGTGTCCTTGGGTTAGGGCACGCAAATCACAAATCGGCCGATCAAGAGGAATGTACTCAACATCGTTACCATCTAGTGCTCCTACGGCGTTGGCAATGCGAGTAACAAGAGAGGTGCAATCGATAGCATAAGACTTCGTAACCATATCTAGCCAGTGGAGGCACATCTCCCTCACGAGCGACCTTGAACTTGTGAACCATGGCATAGAGAAGCTTAAGTTCTACGAAATGCACCCATCTAGTCTTGCCAAAGAAAACAAAGTCATAGAAATCCAACGATGCATGAGTCTAAGGGTAGGGTGTTGGATCTCGCGTGTTCGGGGGTTTGAAAGGTCCAACTTCTACCCTACCCGAAATTTTCTCCCAAAAAGAATTGCGATCAAAGCCGGGATGGATGCATCTAGCTTAAGTGCACACTTATAGTGAAAGCCTAGATGATGAGCGAGTTCCCCAAGTAAGATAATACTCCGTGCCAAACAAACATAATAATCATCATAATCAAGTGTGCAAAGAAACTAGATGGTCAAGAGACGCGAACCTTGCTCATCGTTGGGCTCGATGTTTTCCCAACCAACCGCATTCCAAATGGTTTCGAAGTCGGTATTCATACCTATTTTCTCGATGAGGTTGGCGTCGTAGACCGTCATGTGGTTGAAGAGCCGATCCTTGAGGCGATGGTACCTCTGCAGCTCTTGTTCACCCTCCAGGTCGAGGTACGGGGCGTCGACTGCGTAGATCCCCTCGGGCTCGGGGGTTGCGGGTGGTGCCGCCTCCTCGGCCACTTCTGGCTCGTAGGGGGCACCTTGGTAAGAGCTCGAGGCCTCACCGTACCCCCACGAACTGTAGTCGCTCATGGTGGACTACACCGTTGGCTAGCTCTCGGGTGCGAAAGAACTAGTGGAAGTTGATTTTCCACACCCGAGACTAGCTCTAACTCTTGCTCTCTTGCTCAAAGATTGCTAGTGGAAGCTTGTTGTATGGGAAGTGGGGGTGAAAGAGAGTGAGAGAGTGAGAATGAGAGGTGGTTTGAGCACCCCGGCCACCCCCGTCCTTTTATAGCCGAACCACCAGCATGGATGGGGAGGAAAACCCCGCGCGGCCCCACTCGCTTTGGCCGCGCGCCCTGGGGCGCCCGCTTTGGCCGTTGATTCCCGTTGGTGATTACGCCCGGCCGTTCAAAAATTTTTCAAAATAAATCTTCTTTCTCTCTTTTTTTTCTTCAGAGAAGAAGTTTTATTTTCTCTCTTTTTTTTTTCTACTCTACTCTCTTTTTCTCTCTCTTTTTTTTCGAGTAGCAAAAAATACTTACCGACCTGCTTGTCGGTGCTCTTATTTCTCCCCCAAGCTTGCTTGGCTTAACAGGGGTGATCAAACCCTGTTGCGATCATGTTTACTGACTCGGGCGGGACCTCGGGTTGCCCCGGGATCCTGCTCGTGTCAGCGTTTGTCGGGATCGCTGCGACAATCTGGGCGAGCTGGGTCTCTATCATTGTTGACGGTAGTTAAGTATCGATTTTATACCATCAACGCAGCAAGAGAAAGGACTAATATGAGTTCACCTGTTAGATATAGGGGTTACACTGACAGAATTCCACGAGTTTTGGTGATTGTCTATTTCTGCAGGGGTTATCAGAAAGAGAACCAAAAGAGTCCCACATGTCGGGATTACATAGAGATAAAGACCGAACGGGTAAAATTGTATACTCTAGAAGACTCCAGAAGGCGAACCCTGGAAGCTGGGCCCCACCTGGCAGCCTCCAGGGGCGGCCGACCATGGCCTAGAGGCGGCCGCCTCTCCACCTCGACAAATGAGGTGGAGTCTCGCGGATCCTGCCTCCACCGCCTTTGAGGATGAATAATTATCGTCCATTTAGGTTGGTTTGATCCGAGGGCTGTGGTGCATCCTAGGGGGCTATATATTCGAGCCCCCGGCTCCCGGGTGAAACCCTAATTCATTCTCTCTTCATTCATCGAGAGGATTCGAGAAGCCGAGCCATCATCTCAATTAGAGCTCCATAGTTTAGTAGCATAGCTACATAGGAATAGATCTAGAGGGAATCAAGCCTAGCTTGGAGTCCGGATCTCGGAGTTCTTGGTAATTCCCCTCTACATTCTTGTAATATTCATCATTGTTCGTGATACTATGAATAGCACTTTATTCTATTCTATTATATCAGACTTGACTTTGCTCTATTTGATTATGTTCTCAATTATATCGTTCTTAGTCTACTTTGATTATATGTTTAGCATAGTTGGACTAGAATTATGTTTATGCATAGGATCGTATAGCGCTTTCTCATTAGGCCAATGGGTGAGTGATAGATATTGTGTAGGCATGGTGCCTATACCGTATTTATCTCGCGATTGCACCCTATATTCCGGATCGTGAGGTAGATCGCGGGAGTGATGCCCCGTCTGAGTCCTTTGTAGCCCTTCTCCCGAGTATAGGTCTAGCGAAACAACCCTATTACATTGAAGTCATTGCTATGTCTCTAGTCTTCTCTCGGTAATATCACTATGCATAGATGTAACCTTTTCCCGCCATGATTGCTAGATGTTCTTGCACTAATCATTGTATGCTTTGACTTTATAGTTAGAATAACATAGGATTATACCCTAGATCGTCCTAGTCCATGCTAGTGTTATAAGCTTAGAGTGCTACGTTGAGATGGTCACATTCACTATTATTTTATGTGGCTAAATGCTCTTATTTATCTTATGTCATTTATCATTCATTCCTATATTTTATGTGACACTTACCCCGTATGAGATGATCGATACAAACAAGGTTAAGCTCTCCATTATTGCATGTGCATTGCTCATCACTCATTATCCAAAGTGCATTCCCTTCCCAAAGTGGTAAAATTATAAATAACGATACCTGGATTACTCCCCGTTAAAATGCTACGATGATACTTTCGTGCGCTTGCATGAACCCTCCTTATTTCAAATTGCACTTAATAGACATCAACAAGCATTTTTGGCGCCGTTGCTCGGGGAAGGTTGAAAGCCAATGGATAATGAGCAGCATTGCACTAGATAATGTGATCGAGTTGTCTTTTTCATACTAACCCATCTCTACAGGATTACCCTTGTTTTGTCTACTTGTGTTTTTATACGTAATCAAGACAATTTTCCGATAATTATATTGACAATCCGGCTTTATTCGGAAGGCAAGCAAGTTGAAGAAGACCAATCAATCATCATCATCAACTTAACTTGAAGTTTGTCGGAAGCGAAAGTCAACCTTTCGTTCGAGACTTGACACCGCGTTTGAAGCCATGGCGAACAAGTCACTCCCGAGTTCTCGGCTCCCACTACGGACAACATTCGTATTGGACCAGCTCGGACATCAAAGGAGCTTTTGAGCTCAAGCCTCGCGCGATCAACATGGTGCAAGCAAGCTAGTTCTCCGGGGAAGGCCCATGAAGATGCTAGTGCTCATCTCCAACACTTCTTGGAGATTTGTAGCACATTCACTATCAAGGATGTCCCCGGAGATGCTATACTACTTCGCCTCTTCCCATTCTCACTCCCGGGAGAGCGAAGCGAAGGGTTCTACGCCAATAAGGAGAAGAATACTACGTGGGCACTATGTTCCACCAATTTCTTGGCGAAGTTCTTCCCCATGGGCAAGACAAATGCTCTTCATGGGAAGATATCAAGCTTTCAAAGAACATCATGATGAGACTGT
The DNA here is from genome assembly GCA_018135685.1 of Themeda triandra. Lineage (NCBI taxonomy): Eukaryota > Viridiplantae > Streptophyta > Magnoliopsida > Poales > Poaceae > Themeda > Themeda triandra. The sequence goes on along the minus strand of JAENPR010000143.1, from coordinate 454,948 downwards.
CCCGGGGAGCGCTTTCAAGACTACATCCTCGAATGTCCTCATCATGGCATGGAGAATTGGCCGCTTATGCGTACATTCTACCATGGGCTCGCAACGAAAGACACGTGAGACGATGGATGCCGCCGCTGGAGGTGCATTCTTATCACTCACTATTCCTCGCCACGGCTCTTGTGGAGAAGATGGCATCCAACCAAGGTTGGAGTGAAGAAAGAACTCGACCCGCAAGAGAGGTGGAGGAATGCACTAGCCGAAGGAGGTAGACATGCTATCTGCCAAAATGGATCTGCTAATGAAGAGGCTCGATGAGAGAGCCACAGAGAAGAAAGAAGTCATGCATATACATGATGCTCGCATGACATGTGAAGAGTGTGGAGAGACTGGGCATACAGGTGCTAACTGCCCAGAGCTAAAGGAGGACGTGAACTACCTCAACAACAACAACAACAACAACAACAACAATTATTATCGTTCTCGCGGAATCAAGGTTGGAATCAGCGGCGAGGCCTAACTACTCGGGCAATTATTCGTGCAACTATCAAGGTAACAACTCCTCCTACAATAATTACAATCGGCCGCCTTTGAGAGAGTAGTGCTTGAATCAAGGCAAGCCGATGGACAACCCGTCCAAGAAGCTGACATCAAATGACAAGGTCCTAGAGACACTCAGCAACAAAATGGATGGCTTTTCCAATGCCATCAAGAGTCAGCTCAGCTTCAACAAAATACTTGAGTCGCAGGTACAACAGCTTGTCAACCTTGCTCCCTCCGCTGGTCAAGGTAAACTGGCAGGACAACCTGAAGAACTTAAAACTGCAAATCTTGTTGATATATTCAATGTAGAAGAGAGCTGGAGGGACCCATTGAAAGGGTCATGGATTGATTCAACTCTGCCAATCAAGAAGGGTGATCCAGGGAGACCAGTCATTCCGATCTCCATTGGAAGTACCAACTTCAATGAGGCAATCTGTGATTTCGATGCAAGCATGAACATCATGCCGAGAGTGATATGCGAGAAGCTATTCAGATGTCCCCTAGCATACACAACCATGTGCTTGCAGCTTGCAGATCAGTCACTCCGTGTTCCCTTGGGAATACTTGAAGACATATGTGTACGAATAGGCAACTCGTATGTTCCTGCAGACTTCATGGTAGTGGATACAGGCAGTAACGAAGGGTCCCCCATCATTCTGGGACGACCATTCTTGAACACTGCTGGAGCTATAATGTATGCCAACACTGCCAAGATCATCTTCAACATCAAGGGAAAGAGAGAAACCTTCTTCTTCAAGAATAGAGTGCTGCAGTTTCCAAGACACCCTCATCACAGAACAATGAGAAGAAGAAGAATCTAGCTAAGAAGAGCAAAGACAAAGATAAGAAGACCAAGAAGATGGAGACAAAGGAGGATGGTCACCGCAGTCCACAAGGAGCATGACCACTTACTCAAGTCCCCACGTCGATCAAGAAGGATGACCCGTGTGTCCCAACCATTCAATGCTCCATCAACGAAGCTCTTTCAATAAAGCATGTCTGTGACACCGGATCGGGCGTCAACATTATGGCCAAGGTAACCTATGAATATCTATATGGCACTATGCCTTTGGAGCCCACCTATGCACAGTTACAGATGGTAGATCAGACATTCCGCTTCGTCGAAGGAGAAGTGAAGGATGTCCTCATCCAAATGGATGACCATTATGTCCCCACAGACTTCCTAGTCATCGATATGGGAGATGACTACGATCCTCCGATCATACTAGGAAGACCATTCCTGAACACCACCAGAGCTATCATCTATATTGGGACAGGAGAGATTCATTTCCACTTTCCCACTGAGAAGGTACGCCGCTACTTCAACAATAATTATATAATCACTGAGGAGCCCAAGAAGAACAGAGCAAGGAGAAAGGCAGCGTACCCGTCGCCAGAATAAGAAGAACATCACTATAGATGGATGGGCTGACTATGAGGGAGAAGTATCAAGATATGAAGATCGGTACCCAGAAGAGAAGAACATTATAGAAGAGGAAGAAGTACCATCACCAGAAGAGAAACAAGTGCTCCAAGAAGCTTCCTCCTCAAAGGTCATCCTCTCCAACAAAAAAGGTGTGGAAGGTAAAAGCAAAATCAGAATCAAGTCCTACACAAGAAGCGACGTCATCGAGGCGCTAGCCAATGCGCCCCTTGAAAAATGAATGGACATGACAAGTCCCTTCGGAGGACTTAAAATCACCGAACGCCACGCCAAGAGGTAACTTGGTATTTATCGGCATTACTTTTCAGCATTTTTTTACCTTAGCATATTTATTTCCCTACTTACATCTTAAGTTGCATTTTTACTCTTTTATCTCTCGCATTAGAAAAGAAAATAAAGATGTTGTGCATTTGCATCCGTAAAATCATTAAGCCCCATGTGGATAATCATTCACCGTGGTGGCACAAAAATAATTTCTCAAAGATATTTATCTTTCCCCGTCTCGCATTCCTTAAATAATAAAAAGATAAAAATATTTCTTGTGATCCCGTTAGAATAATTTTAAGTTAGAAGGTTCTAGACAACCAAGGCCTAGAGGTTTTTTTTATCACTAACGCTTAATCAGTTCCACAAGCTTTGTTGTCTATTTGAGCTTCACAGAACATTAAGGATCAAGAAGAGCTAACAAGCAGAAGGACATCCAGTCCCCTGTCGGAGTGCTGCCCGCATCATTCAAGTGCTGTCTCCAACAGCAACTATCCACGGCATTCCAGGAGGACTCGAATGTCTTCATCGCCTGTCAGCAACATTAGCAGACTATGTCAACATCCAGCTTGGGGGAGAGCATCCTCCGTGTACCAAGCTAAGTGTTTCCAATTTATCTATTTATGTCTTATTAGAGTGTGCTTTGTTAAACCAACTAAAAAAGATGCATAACCATAGAAACCCAGAAAGATTTCCTTATTTATCTTTTCTACTTTTGGAGAGCTCTTGCAATCTGTCTTTAAAGTGATCCCTAGAATAAACTCTGCATGGAGATGATGAATAGTTGCTCTGCCGTAATTCCTTTCAAGTACCTAGTTTTCAACCTTGCACTCTCCCGAGTTTTGGACACAACTGTTTAGATTTGAGATTTGCTCTGAACCTGAAACTTGTGGGTAGCAAACACTTGATCTAAGTCTAGATAGTTGACGGGTATGATATGGGAAGGTTTTGAGCTGCTGTCCATCTTGTTCCTAGAGATACTAGAGTTCTAGAGAATTTATCTCTCGAAAATATTAAATTCCCGCATGATGAGTTCCTTTATGATGAGAGTTAAAATTCCTACCACAGCCAGATATTCATGCTTACTAGATTAAGAAAACCCATCTGTTTATATAGATCATATTATAGGCATTGAGTGTAGTCTTTATAGGCATTGAGTGTGGTTATGCTGTGGACCCATAAGGAATCAGTCATGCAGTTAAAGTCAACACTATGTGCTCTCCATCCATTGATCTATGCTACTTCTGTCCTCAGAAGCATGCACCCATTCTATAACTACTACATTCATTCTGTGCTACTTCTGTCCCTAGAAGTACCACCCATATATAGATCCATATCCACCACATATAGTGCTATCTCTACCCTAGAGATACGCACCTATGCTGCTCCTACCCTAGGAGTACGCATTCCCCCACACAATGTGCTGTCTCTATCCTGGAGATACGTGCCTATGCTGCTCCTACCCTGGGAGTACGCATCCATCCATCCATCCATCCACATATACATACACCACTCATTTCACTTCATCTAGAAAAGGTTCTACTCCTATCCTGGGAATGAACATCTAGAATAATCATCGCCGTTCCATTTGCCTACATAAAAGCTCCAGTCATTATCATTTCAAGTTATACACTCCCTGTTGCTAAAGTTTTGTTTTCAGAGGATTGGTTGCTCTAAAAAAAAAGAGAGAGTAGCCAAATCCTTCCTTTCAAGAACTTTCAAGGTTTTCGAATAAAGGGAGTCATGTTATCCCCAAAGGAGCAAGTGTAGAAGTAGATGTTCACCAAGTGATTACCCCTCATAATCATTTCCTTATCATCATCATCCTATCATCATCTTATCATCCATTTTTCCTCATTCACATGCACATATGACTTTATTATTATTTTAGTTCCTATTGTATCCATGGTTTAACTGTGCAATATATGCAAGTGAGTTTGAGTGTCTCCCCACCTATGAGCTCCACATAAGCCTATTAGAAAGTAGGGTGAGAGAGAGAAGGCTCTTTCCACTATGCCTTAGTTCCACAAATACCACATATTCTGAGAGAGGAGAGAAGGCATACACTATTCATGCCTTGGAGAGGATCCAGAAATACCACAAATGAGAGACTTGAAAGGTTCATACAAGGAACTCTGAGTTTTATTTCAAAACTTTGCAAAAACTCCGGGATAATAGTTGATCAAAGAGCGAGAAACATGGCGCTTGACTTGACCGTTCTATCTTTCAACTACTCAAGACCCAAGTGACGGTTACAAGCCCCATGGTGAAAGGTAATATGAGTAAGTTTTGAGTCAGGATAGTTCACTCTAATCCGGAGGAGAGTTCTTGTTTGAACGCATGTGTACTGTGAGGAGTGAAAGCATCGTAGCAACTCCCCGATCCATCACTCGAGTCTATCTTTGCTAAGGGACGAGCAAAAGGTAAGCTTGGGGGAGTTTGTGGACGGTAGTTAAGTATCAATTTTATACCATCAACGCAACAAGAGAAAGGACTAATATGAGTTCACCTGTTAGATATAGGGGTTACACTGACAGAATTCCACGAGTTTTGGTAATTGTCTATTTCTGCAGGGGGTTATCAGAAAGAGAACCAAAAGAGTCCCACATGTCGGGATTACATAGAGATAAAGACCGAACGGGTAAAATTGTATACTCTAGAAGACTCCAGAAGGTGAACCCTGGAAGCTGAGCCCCACCTGGCAGCCGCCAGGGGCGGCCGACCATGGCCTAGAGGCGGCCGCCTCTCCACCTCGACCAATGAGGTGGAGTCTCACGGATCCTGCCTCCACCACCTTTGAGGATGAATAATTATCGTCCATTTTGGTTGGTTTGATCCGAGGGCTGTGGTGCATCCTAGGGGGCTATATATTCAGAGCCCCTGGCCCCTGGGTGAAACCCTAATTCATTCTCTCTTCATTCATCGAGAGGATTCGAGAAGCCGAGCCACCATCTCAATTAGAGCTCCATAGTTTAGTAGCATAGCTACATAGGAATAGATCTAGAGGGAATCAAGCCTAGCTTGGAGTCCGGATCTGTCGGAGTTCTTGGTAATTCCCCTCTACATTCTTGTAATATTCATCATTGTTCGTGATACTATGAATAGCACTTTATTCTATTCTATTATATCAGACTTGACTTTGCTCTATTTGATTATGTTCTCAATTATATCGTTCTTAGTCTACTTTGATTATATGTTTAGCATAGTTGGACTAGAATTATGTTTATGCATAGGATCGTATAGCGCTTTCTCATTAGGCCAATGGGTGAGTGATAGATATTGTGTAGGCATGGTGCCTATACCGTATTTATCTGCGATTGCACCCTATATTCCGGATCGTGAGGTAGATCGCGGGAGTGACAGTCCTGTTGAGTCCTTTGTAGCCCTTCTCCCGAGTATAGGTCTAGCAGAACAACCCTATTACATTGAAGTCATTGCTATGTCTCTAGTCTTCTCTGGTAATATCACTATGCATAGATGTAACCTTTTCCCGCCATGATTGCTAGATGTTCTTGCACTAATCATTGTATGCTTTGACTTTATAGTTAGAATAACATAGGATTATACCCTAGATCGTCCTAGTCCATGCTAGTGTTATAAGCTTAGAGTGCTACGTTGAGATGGTCACTATTATTTTATGTGGCTAAATGCTCTTATTTATCTTATGTCATTTATCATTCATTCCTATATTTTATGTGACACTTACCCCGTATGAGATGATCGATACGTACAAGGTTAAGCTCTCCATTATTGCATGTGCATTGCTCATCACTCATTATCCAGTGCATTCCCTTCCCAGTGGTAAAATTATAAATAATGATACCTGGATTACTCCTGGTTAAAATGCTACGATGATACTTTCTGTGCGCTTGCGGAACCCTCCTTATTTCAGTTGCACTTAATAGACATCAACAATCATCTTGTTGAAGCTCAGCTGATTTTTGACAGCAGATGATAGGCCCTCTATCTTGTTATTCATGTTTTCCAAGATCTTGTCATTTTGGATCATCTTTTTGGTGAGATTTTCGTTGATCTTGGCATGGCCGTAAACCAGGTCCTTCAATGAAGGTTGATTCAAATTAAACCCCGAGGCGTAATTCGAATTACCTTGGAATGGAGGACGGGACTGGTTATTCCAGCCATTCCCTCCTCCTTGCTGCTGGCGAAACCCATTGTTGAGGTAGGCGGCCTCTTCACGGGTCTTGGGGCAGTCATTCCCCGAGTGTCCAGCTTCACCACAGACCTCGCACGTCATGCGAGTGTCCATGGCGTTGACGGTGCCGGATGCATCATTGATGGCACCACCGTCAATCTTCTTCAGGAGTAGGTCTATTTTTGCGGCATGCATATCCGCCTCCTTCATGGTATGCATGCCTTTTTGTCACTTGGTGGGAGCGCGGTCCTCCCCCAAGCTTGGTTTTCTACCATTTTGTTGATTAGTGCCGTGGCACTATCAACAGTCAATGATAGAAAGGCGTCGCCAGCTGCAGCGTCAAGGTGCCCCTTCGCCATGGGTGTTGGCCCGTTGTAGAAGTTCTGGAGCACCAGCCAATTCTCCATCCCATGGTGAGGGCATTCCTGGATGAACTCCTGGAGCCTCTCCCATGCCTCAGGAATGGGTTCCAGCGAATTTTGCTGGAAGTTGGCGATTCTTCCCCGCAGGGCATTGGTTTTGCCCATGGGGAAGAACTTAGCAAGGAACGCGGTGGAGCACTTGCTCCATGTGTCAACAGCGGCCTTGTCCTTGTAGAACCAGGTCTTCGCCTTCCCCACAAGGGAGAAAGGGAAGAGCCTGAGCCTGATTGCATCAGGTGCGACATCCTTGATGACGATGGTGTCGCATATCTCCAAGAAACGCTGAAGATGGGCGTTAGCGTCCTCACTAGGCAGTCCACAGAATGAACTTGCCTGCACCATGGTAATGAGCCCAGTCCTGAGCTCGAAGTTCTTGTCTCCCAAGTTGACAGCGGGCCCAGTGGGCACGTTGGCAACATTGGGGACAGAGAACTCGCGCAGGGACTTAGCCATGGAGTGCGGCGTAGTAGGTGCGGTGGTGACTGGTTTATCTGTCGGCGGAGTAGCAGAAGAGGAAAGGGCACGAGTCCTCTTCCTCCTTAGGAGTGCCTCCGGATTTGAGTTGAAATTTTCCGGCAGAGAGAAACCGGTCATGCACTATCCTGTTTTCATCCACAACAGGAGAAAACATAAAAGTTAGCCCGTATAGACATTGTCATTTCTCATTTTATATATCATATGCATATCCATGCTGCTAGATCCTTAACTTCCATGCCTTCCCGGCAACGGTGCCGTAAATGCTTGTTGGCATTTCTTAGCGCGATTACCAAAATAGACTTAGAGCCTAATTCGATAACTTGCGCCGAAACGCTAAATGGCTTTACTCGGCATATTTACTAGAAACTGGTTCTAGCAACTATGCGAGTGTTGCCAAGAGATATATCACATCCTATTAGAATAAATATCCGCAAGCGCACGGATCTATCGTTGCGGCATTTCACCCGAAGTATTCGGGGTATCGTTATTTGTAATTTCCCAAAGGAAGGCATGGGGTAGTTAAGTAATCTAGCATGGGTATGAATACAATATCTAGCATGAGGAGAAATGACCAATGTGCTATACAAAGGTAAGCATACGGTAGTTTGGATAGTGGACACACACTTAGAGCAACCTCAAAGGAATAAAGGTAAAATAAAGAAGAATAATCTACGTGGAGCAGGTAGGTCCTATATAGTCAATGCTAGAACAGCTAATTCCACATGTTATACAAGTCAAGACTCGACTATAGTTGGCGGGTAGAAATCGGAGTTAAGGACCGCCAACATGGATCGAGGCTAAACCTATCACCAACATCCGTTCGGAACGAGCGGTCGAATTCTTCACCGACATCATCCACGGCTTTGGAGTACCTAACGTCGTCATCACGGACAATGGCACTCAGTTCACGGGCAAAAAATTCCTGGACTTCTGCGATCATCATCACATTCGTGTGAACTGGTCGGCAGTCGCCCATCCTCGAACTAATGGCCAAGTCGAGCGTGCCAACGGCATGATCCTGCAGGGGCTGAAGCCGAGAATTTTTGACCGCCTCAACAAGCACGGCAAAAAGTGGGCGGCCGAGCTCCCGTCGGTTCTATGGAGCCTGTGGACAACGAAGAGTCGAGCCACTGGGTTCACTCCATTCTTCCTGGTCTATGGATCGGAGGCCGTCCTCCCCACCGACCTCGAGTACGGGTCCCCTCGACTCAAGGCCTACAACGAGCAGACCAACGACGAGGCCCTAGCTAACGCTGTCGACCAGGTCGAAGAGATTCGAGACATGGTGCTCTTGCATTCCGCGCGCTATCAGCAGAAGCTACGGCGATACCACGAGAAGAACGTGCTCAAGAGAGACTTCGAGGTCGGCGACCTTGTGCTCCGTCGACGCCAAGACAACAAAGGGCGCCACAAGCTCACTCCACCTTGGGAAGGCCCATTCATCGTGGTCGAGGTGCTGAAACCAGGGACCTACAAGCTGGCTAACGAAGACGGCTCGATCCTCACCAACGCGTGGAACATCGAACAGCTACGTCGCTTTTTCCCTTAGGCCTCGAGGCCTTGTACATTTTTTCATATAATGTACCGCTAGTATGAATGAATAAAGGCTCTACGAGTTTGTTTCCTCCTTTTCATTCATATGCAAGGTGGGCTCGACTCTGTCTCCACAGAGTCAAGCCCCCCTCGGGGGCTAGACCAGGGGGGACCCCCCTGAAGTCCTTGAAAAACACCCTTAGTTTTTTCAAAACGCTCGACGCTCCCTTTCTCTTTTCCACCTCGAGTGCTCCTTCAAAGACTAAGTAAACGTGCTGCTTCGAGCACCCCCGGGTCGGGATGGTCGAGCCCAAGGCCTCCTATGCTTCCGAGCTATGGTACCCTAACTCACCTCCCCTCGAGGCATCTAGAATGCGGCACCCACACTTAGTCAAAAAAGGAAGTAAATGCAGGCATGGAATAAAGAAAGCTTAAAGCGTAGAGAAAAGCTAAAAAGAAGTTGCATAAACATAGTGCTTAAAGGCCACACGGGCCACTTCACGACCAAATGTTTTCTTACAAGGGCCCTCTCGCCCAAATCTCGGCTCGCAGGCCGGCAATAATCATTACTACTGCATACCGGGAGGAAGGACAAAGGGCTCGAAGCTCTGAGCCAGCCACGCACTAGGATCCTCGGCGTCGATGATGAGCTGCTCGTGCCGCGGATTCACAGCCCCCTCCTGCTCTCCCTCGGTGAAGACAAAGCCGCCGGAGACAGCTTCCATCCCGGCCTGGACTTCCGCCCTCGAGAGGTCTAAGCCGGAGTAGAAGATGGCGAGGCTCCGACGCGCGGCGTAAAGGAGGGCCTCCCGGACGTGGTCCCGAAGGGAAAGGCCAAAGGCAAATACCCAAGGGGCGTACCCACGGCCGGCTTCCGGCCCCTCGGCATCCACCACGGGCTCAAACCCCCAGCGTTCACTGAGGGTGTTGATGGCACCGGTGATCCGAGCCTTGGCGACCACCTCGACGTCCAACGTCTCTCGAGTGAGCTGGAGATCCGCGCGCGCCGTGGATAGTTCGGCCTCAAGAGCTAAAGGGAAAAATCCAAGTCAACAAAGAAAACTCCAAGAGAAAATGATGAGCGCAGGAACAAAAGGGTGGCTCGAGTACTCACCAGTGCAGCGGGTCGACAGCCTCTGCTCACGCTCGAGCGCACTCGAGAGCTCGGCTTGCTTCCCTTTGAGGGCACGGCTAAGGTCGGTCTTCTCCGCTCGTGCCTCCTCAAGAGCCTTGCCGGCGCCTTGCACAGCGCTCTCCTTCTCCGCCACCTTCTGCCGGAGGTTGACCACCTCTGTTTGGAGGTCAGTCAGCCGCTTCTTCTCCGCGTCGAGCGCGCTCTCAACGGCCTGACGCACGGTGGTCTCCCGCGTCACCGCCGCTTGCAAATCCTTGGCGTAGGCGGCTGTTGGCGGTCCTTAACTCGATTCTAACCCCGCCAACTTTAGCCTAGGCAAACTAAATCTCACCTAGAATAGGGCTCTACTCTAACCATTTCCATAGTGTGGCGCAGAATTCTTGTTTTGCAGGACAACACTGAAATACACATAAAATGGGCCAAGACATGAAGAAAAACACCTATGTAACTAACTCTCACATTCGAGATCTCCCCAACCACAATGCACAACATCAAGCAACTCATCATGCAGAAGGACAGAGCAAACGACTTTCATCAGCTCCTTCACCTTCAGTGGTGGTTTGTGCAACTCTACCCTCGCATCTTCTAAAGTTTTGAAGTTTAAATTGATTAAATAAAACTAAAAACTTTGCAAAACTCCATCTCCTATTTTCACCAATTGAGAACAAGTTGCATACTTTTTATTCCTTGCCGATCTTGATTGTGTGAACAACCTTGCAATAGGGACCCCATGTCTTGTCTATGTTATTGGCGAGGTGAGATATAGTAGAATGATATGATGCTCACCAACTCGTGCAATGGACTTGGGTATTTTTTATGCAAAAATTCAAAAACTTTTTAGCAAATGCTCCTCGTGTGATAAGTGCTATGTCCTACCGAGCCAAATATCTACGCTTAAATTACAAAACCTGTTTTAGCCACTTTTAGCGATGTCAAGTCTTGAGATTCTTGCTAGAGATGGCCTTATCCCCAAGATCATTGCATTCACCCACCAAATAAACATGCCGACTCTCACAATGAGAGCCGCGCACAACATTCACCCGCCAAATAAATACGCCGACTCTCACATTGAGGGCCGCGCATATTGTTCACCCACCATTCCACCAAAAATGCTCATTTCTTACACTGAGAATTGAGCACATATATTCCACATTTTTCTCCCTCTTCCACCAAAATACTCCTGTCAACAAATCATGCATTTCTCTCTCCATCATTCATTCAAGAAGGGTATGGACTGTTATCAGAAAATTCCTACAAAGAGAAGCATAGTTCGTGAATAAGGAAGAGTTCTTTTCTTCCCAAGGTCTTGAGATATAAAAGATAAAAAAAGAGAGAGAGAAGAAAGAAAAGAAAAAAAGAGAGAAGAAATAAAAAAAAAAAAAGAGAAAGAAAAAAAGAGAAAAAAAAGAGAGAGAAAAAAAAAGAGAGAAAAAGAAAGGAAGAAATAAAATAAGTTTTAGAGATGTTCTTTGAGTCCATACCTTCTTGCATATTCCTTCATAAAGAGAGAAACATGATCAGGAGTCCACAAATATTTCTACACTTGCACTTGCACTTGCATCATCTAGGGATATGGCCTTCTCTTCATGAAATCCAGTTGGCTTGATATTGGAATCTGTTCATCATCCATACCCAAAACTCCACATATCAGCCTATAGTGGTAGGGTGATCAAGAACACCTGGATAGGACTAGCCACCTAAAAAGAGTGACTTGAGAGTATCTAAGGCTATCTTTGCGAAAATGCTAAAACCCCAAGTCTCAAAGCATGGGTAGTGTGAGTTGACTTGATTTCAAGCTATTCCTCCTTCAATGACTATAAGATAATTTGGTAGCCACCATGAATGTTCACAAATGCAGGAAAAAGCTTGGAATAATCACGTATGCGATCAACTCTTGGGAGAATACAACCACCTTAGTTCTTCAACCTTTACTCGAGGACGAGCAAAGAGCTAAGTGTGGGGGAGTTGTTGGCGGTCCTTAACTCGATTCTAACCCCGCCAACTTTAGCCTAGGCAAACTAAATCTCACCTAGAATAGGGCTCTACTCTAACCATTTCCATAGTGTGGCGCAGAATTCTTGTTTTGCAGGACAACACTGAAATACACATAAAATGGGCCAAGACATGAAGAAAAACACCTATATAAAATTACCTTTTATTTTGGGCCCAAGCAAACAAGAGAAAAGAGGAGAAAAAGGCCACTCGAAGCCGAACCAACCAAAAGCACCAAGACGGGCCGACCGTAAACCCGCCGGAGGCCACCGACCAAAGCTGAAGGCCGGCGGGGCCCAGCCAGGCGCGAGCGCGCCTGAGGCGCGCGCGCGCCGGTGGGAGCGCGGCCCGCCCGGCCTTGGTCGGGCGGTTTGGTGGGGCCTCCTAATGGTCGGTTCGGTGGTGCTTCTGGTATGGAAGGTCTGAAACCGCCTATGGAGGTCGGTTTTGGTCCTTCCATGTGGGGATGGCACTCTTCCAAAGAGCCCCCTCCTCTCCACCTATATAAGGAGTGCCATTCCTCCATCATACACACCATTCCAAGGATCAAGAGCTACTACACCTAGAGAATAAAGAGCCACACTCCATGGGCTTAGGCCCTAGCTAGCTAGTAGAGCTTGGTAGTGGAGAGATGTGAGGGAAGAGTGGGGAAGAGCCGGACTTGTCGGTCTCTCCCCCAACCTTGTACCTCAACGAACACCTGTGCTACACTTCGTCGGGTTTTCCCGCTACGTGAGTGTTCGTGTTTTCTTTGGTAATAAGTCTTTCGGTATTTATTCTTCATTTATACTTGTTTGCGGGTTCGTCGACCGTCCTCGTGGCGGTTGCTCTAGTAGAGGACTCCTGATAGAGACGGATGTTCCTGTACGACGCTAGAGTAGTAGCTAATAGCATAGACGTGGTGTCTAGGCTGGCGGCTACCTTCGTTTGCCTCGTAGTCCACGGTTGAGGTGGTAGGCGGCAGGTGGTGACAGCCCTGTCCGTCCCTTGTAATCCCCCACGTCCGGCTACGGCGTAGAGCTACAGGCCGGCATCACTTGGCAGACCAGGTGCGATCCGGTGCCCGAAGTGAGCAAGTGTAGGTGTAGTTTATCTACTTTTAGACCCAAAAGCCATAGAATCCTTCTCCCCCTCCTACCAACTCTACCCTTGGGTTGTCCTTGGACGTATTAGCTAGGAGAAATACCTCCGTTCCCTGTGGAAAATACGATACGCTGAATACTTCCGGGTGAAAGCTACAACGGTACTTTCCGTACGCTTGTGGATTCTTTCTGCACACGTTAAGAAGTGCCAACAAGTTTTCTAGTGCGATTACCGGGATAGACTTTTTATCTATCTTTGGTGATTGCACTAAGAAACGTCAACAGCGGCGGCGGCGGTTTTCTCCTTCTCGAGCTGCTCGACGGCCCACGTCTTTGCGGTGAGACCCGCGGACACCGTCTTCACGTCCTTCGAGAGCTGCGCGGCAACCCCCTTTAGCCGCTCGACCTCGTTCCGAGCGGTCTCGGCCTCCCGCTCAGCTCGAGCCAACTCGTCCCTTGCCGTGTGGGCATCCTCCTGGGCAGCGGTCACCGCGTTGTTGGCCTCTCGAAGGAGCCGGGCAGCTCGAAACTGCTCCACCTCGGCGTTATGGCCTAGACGCACAAGTCGTCGGATCTCCTCCTCGCTCTCATGGATAGCGTGGAGATGGATGGACTTGGCGTGGGACTGACTCCGCGCTGACTGGGCCACGAGAAGAAAGGTCAGAATGGCACCAACCATGGCAATCTGAGAAAACAAGAAACGGACAAGGCTCAAGAATACTCACAGCGGATAGCCGGGGCATGTCCTCAAAGACGACCTTCAACGCAAGCCACAAGGAGCTCTCGAGCCAGCACCGGTATTCCTCGGACTCCACGTTGACCCGAAGCTCGTGCTGGTCGTTCATCATGACCGCAGGAGCCTCAGGATCGACCGGATTACGAAGCATCAACGGCGGCCCTCCCGACATTGGGTACTCCACTTGCATCTTCTGGATGATGGCGTCGCGAACCTTCTGCACCGACGCCAGGTCGGCACCCGCCTCCGCCATCCGGTCCGCCAGCGTGGGGATCGATGGAGGTGGGGGCCCCAGGGGCGTATCCTAGGCATGGCTAGTCGACGCTGACGCCCCCTGGGCGAGCTCCTGCGCCTCCTTCTGCCTCCTCTCCAGAGTTTCCGCCTCGGTGGCCTCGTGGATGGTAGGCTGGAAACCGAGCGCGTGAAAATGGTGGTCGATCGCCTCGCCCGCCTTGGCCCTCCTCTACGCCTCCTCCCAGTGCTCGGCGTCCGACATGCGGGCATACACCACCTCACCCGTCGTCGAATCGGGCACGAGGTGGGGTACCAGTTCTCCCCCTGCTGCAGCGGCTGCGGTGGCGCTTGGTACACCACCATGGGGAGCTCCTTGGGCTGCTCCTCCCCTTGCGCAGCAGTGCGCTGCTCCTCCTCCTGAGCGGCAGCAGGATGCTCTCCCGGCGCCCCCTCCTCTGCCGCGACTCGAGCCTCCTCCTGCTCGACCGGCTGCGCCTGCGGCACCTCGGCTTGCTGCCCGACGAGGGGGTCAACCTCCATATCGTGGGGAGGAGTAGGCGCCCGATCCGGCTGAGGGTCCGGCACTCGGCCCGACTCCAGCATCTCCGTGTCGCCCGCCGGTCGCTCGGTGGCCACGGAGGTCACCTCCTCCTCCCCCTTCTCCTTCCGCTCCTCCTCGAGCTGACGTGGGCCCTTAGGCCACGTCTTGGACGAGCCGCCGGGACCCCAGTCGCGGGAGCCTGGGCTCGAGCTCTCATTCCCAAGGGTGATTGGGTGGTGCTCCGACCCGGCCCCCGCCTGCGGATCAGCAACCGCTGTCTCGGGCCCCGCCGTCTCGGCCACCACCTCCTTGTGGCTGGCCGCCGCTTCACCTTGAGCGGCAGGCAACGGCGTCTCGAGCGGGGCGTCAGCTAAGGCGGTAGTGGTGGCGACAGTTTTCTCCCCCGCCGTCGTGGTCACGGCCCCGGCACCTGCACGAGACGCAGCCGCCATCAGCTTCCCGTGCTTTATCGCCTCTTGGGCTCGTGCCAACCAAATTGGAGCGGTGGAAGGGAGAGTTACGCCACCTGAGCCGGAGGAGGTTCCGCTCGAGACCCCCGCAACCTTCAACTTCTTTGAAGGAAGGATGGGGTGAAGCGACCTCAGAACGCGCTTGGTCCTAAGAAGATGGAGACGGGAAGAGGATGAAGACAGAAATTCCCAAGCATAATAAAACGCGATAGGGAGGAGCTCGACAGGAGACTTACCATGTGGCCGTGGCCGTGCCCGTGGTAGCGCCGCTCGAGCCACCTAGGGGATTGGTGACCACCCCCGACTCAGTCGAGCCGCTCGGGGACTTCCGAGCCGCGGTGGCCTCGCTCGAGCCGCTCGGGGGCTTCCGAGCCATGGCGGTCTCGCTCGAGCCACTTGGGGGCGTCCGAGCCTTGGTAGGTTGGCCTGAGCTGCCCGTGGGCTTCGCAACCTCGACGGTCTTGCCCGCCCCGACCGGCTCCTTGGCCGAGTCCCTTGTTGGATCCCTTGCGGGCTCCTGAGTCCGACGTGCCGGGGCCTGCCCGGACCGACGATCGCCGAAAGGAGCCCAGCGCACGTCAGGGCGCTCGCCGCCCTGAGCTGATGAAGACTTGCGCGCATCTGCAGCTCTCTGCTACCGGGTGCGCGCGCCCGATGTAGAAACCTGTTGACGGGAGGAAGACTCCCGCCGTGATGGAGACGGCGCCCGAGCGTCGTGGCCAGGTTGGCGGGACGACTCCTCCCGCTGGCCCGCTCGAGCCGGTGAAGGATCCCCGCGCCGCTCGACCTGCGGTTGCGCCGGGGGCTCCTCCTGCACGCGAGATCGAGGAGGCGTCAGGCCTCGAGTGGCGATGGCGTCGTCGCTGTCGGTTGCCTCGTCGTCCTCCTCGTCATCTTTCTCATCCGGGTCTGTTCTGTCGACGAAATATCGGCGATAGTCCGACCAGGGGTATGCCCGACCGGTAATGGATTGGCGGAAGGCGCACCGAGGTTGCGAGCAAGATGTAAACGGGGAGCAATCACACAAGGTTTACCCAGGTTCGGGCCGCTATGAAGCGTAATACCCTACGTCCTGCTCTCTGTTTCGATTATGATGTGGATGTATGAGTTTGTGCGTTATGCCAGATTCCGTCCTCTGGCATGGGGGTCCTTGCTCTCCTTATATATTACGGGGAGCAAGGTTACAAGTCGGAACTAGCCTATCTGGTACTAAGTTTACATACTTTACAAGTCTAAACTTTCCTATCTCAGCTAGGTCTTGTCCTCCTTGTCGGTCTTCGATATAATTGCCCGTTTTAGGTCAGTCCCGACCCGGCCCGAGCCAATCGGTCTTTGAGCTTGATGGGCCGGCCTGGTGATAGCATGTCGGCCCAAACTAGGCCGTGAGGGTATATGGAGTTTATACCTCCACGGCTAGTCCCCGAGCATCATGGATCTTGAGGGAGAAAACACCGTCTTGCTTGGCCGAGTGAGAAAGGGTGGTCGGACACACGTTCGACATGTGGTCCGGCGAGGGTGGCCGGAGGACCGTCCTAGTGCTTCCGACCACACTTTGCTTGCACTTGGTTGACGTTGTTGGTTTTGACCGAAAGATTTATGATGCTCCGAAAAAAGAAAAAGAATTTTGGAAGGGTCCCAAATCGGAGACGTGGGCCCTCGTTAGTGTGTGATGCCCGCCATCACATGGTATCTGTCGTGATTGGTCGTGCCTTAGCTTAGTTTTGAAACTAAACCCTTTGTGAATAGAAAGGATCGTGCCGAGTCATGCAAAATGACGTGGGCCCACGTAGTCCCCGAGGTTGCCGTAAGATAGTATATGTTGCGACAAGCTCTTAAAAGAAGGATCTAGCCCATGTCACCTCTCGGGTGACGTGGGCCCACGTAGTCCCCGAGCCGAGATGAGGTGGAACACGTTATGTCGGGTCTAAAGAAGACAAACCGATCATTGTGTCGTGCTCTATGTGTTTCCGACCACTCTTTGAGTGAGACCGAGCAGGCCAAATTTCATTTGGGCTGGTCGGTTTGAACCATGCCATGACTTTGTCATGATTAAGCTAAGATAGCTTTGCTACTTAACTCGATCCCCGGCGTGGCCGTGAGACCATGGTTTTGAATCTAAACCCATAAAAATAGCTTAGCTATTTGTGCGCCGTAAATAACCGTATCATTGGCCAAAGAACCCTACCACTTGTGGGATTGTGTGGGTTGAAATGTTAATGACATACCGCCGCTATACCGTAACTTGTGGATCGGTTCTTCGAGTTGTTGCTGCAAAGAGAAAGTTTTGTATGAGTGAATGTTTTGATGAGATATTCTCAATCGTATTGTTTTGATATAATCTATGACATAGAGTTGTATCAAAATGCTTTGCTTGAAAATGGTTTTTAGTAATCGCCTCTCCTTAGAGTTAATCGCCGCGTGTGTAGGTGACCTATAGTGAATAGCGTTTGGCCGAATCACTTAGGGCCCTATTTCCGTTGGAAGCGACCGTCATCCCCGTGTTGTATAGCGTTGAGCCGTGAACACGTAGCGGGATTGATCGAGAGACGAGTGCATGCCGATTGTTTTCGTTGGAGAGGTGACGTACTTGGCCATTTGGTGCAAAGAAAATGTTTTTAACTTTGTAAAGAGTTCGAATGTACTTTGAAGTAGTTCGTTTAAAGAAATCTTTTGTGAAAAAAGATTAAAGAAGGCGTGTATGTTAGGTTGAAAAAACACTTATCTCGTATCTTGTTGTGAACCATCGTCTTGCCATGATAAGTTTTTGACAATGCCTTTGCTCCTGGAAAAATGATCATATGGTGTGTAAGATTTTGTTATGCGAAGAGTAGGTCATGCTTATTACAAATTTGGAGGAAAAAATTGCCAAGCGGACTCTTCTCTTTCTCATTCAAGAGCCGACCGAGTCCTTGGGGATTAGATGATCCTAAACAAACAAAGCACGGTGCCGGAATGTTTGGAGCCCTTTTCCTTTGGGAGCGACCGCCGGATCACTCGTGTTGTATAGCATTGGAGCCGTGAACACGTAGCGAGTGGGACCGCAGACAAGTGCATTCCTGGTTTGCTTCGTGTTTGAGGTAAGAAATTTGTGCGAACCGGTTTTTTCAAAAACGTGGTCTTTTGAAATGGGTGAACCGAATAAGTAAAGAAATTTCTTAGAGATGTTGGGTACTTATCTTTTGTCCGGTTTCGGGCAACCTGTTGCATGGCATCATCAACGCGAGCGAATTCTCGTGCTATTACGAACGGCTCGTCGGTTGTAGTGGGTTGTCTTCTCAAGAGTTCTTTTCGTAGATCGATATTTCCTTGTTGTCGTAATCCTTGTACGAACAAGGACACAACTTCGGCTATTTGAAATGTCTCGGAATTGTTGTCCGCACTTCGAGAAGCGCCGTATGTAGTGACGTAGTGGTTCATTTGGGTAGTCGACGATCTTTGCTAGGTCGTATTTAGTGCCTGGCTGCTGGCACGTGGTTCTGTAATTTTCGATGAAGAGGTGTCGCAATTGGGGCCAACCGTGAATCGACCCCTCTCGTTGGCGTAATAACCAATTATTCGGCCCACTGTCGAGTACAATAGGAAGGTAATTGGCCATGACATGTTCATCCCCTCCGCTGCTCGTACGGCTACTTCGTATAAGAGGATCCAATGCTCGGATCGACCTTGCCATCGTAAGTTTTGATATCCGTATCCTGAAACTTTTAGGCCGGACTACCTCTCGTAGGGCAGCTGAATACGGCTTCGGTCCCGCGGCATCCATACGAGCTCGGTATCGATTGTTGATGACTGCTCGGAGGTCGTTGTCATCATATTGTTCACCATGATGGTGATTGAAAGGTTGATCATGATCTCGTTATCTACGTGGTTGATCTCGTCTTCTCACGTCATTGTGTCTCGTGAAATCTATTGTGAGGAAAATTCCCACAACTTTCTCCATCGTCTACATAGTTGTTGTCGTTAGCACCTCCTTCTCTAGAGTCTGGGATTTGATTGCTGAAGAGCGGCCGGTGGCTTCTGAGAGATGCGGCTGGGCGCGCTTGTTCTCTCATATGGTTCACTTGAGCTTTAGCGGCTACTAGGAAATCAATTGCTTCCTCAATTTGGGGAGTTTGAGGAATATTGGCCGTCTTGAGGCGGTCAATAGCAACTGCCAGATTAGCGCTTGGGGTTGTGTGAACTTGTCTTTCGTTTACAAGGTCAAAATCATCGGCGAGATTGCGCCGAAAACCCTGCGTCGTCCAACCATACGATCTTGATCGGCGAGGCACTGGATTGCGGCTTCATTTTGTCTTCGTTGTTCTGCGGCTGCGTTTCGACCCTCTCGTTGTTGCCTTTGTTCGTCGGTTTCTCCATTGATGGTGACCTCGTTGTCACTAACATGACATACCGCGTTCCCTAGGCCGGGAGGGAAAGATGGGAATTGCTGTAATTCTTGAGCGGATTTGGCCGGGTCATGGATCTCCGACTGAATTTCTTCATGTTCCTCCGGTCGGAACACGGTAAGTTGTAGATGCGGAGTAGTGTCGATACGCTTGGTGTTGTTGTTTGCGGTTGTACTTCTTCTTCGTTGTCGGAATAGACCATCGTATGGGCGGATCCCGAGAGTTCTAAGATATTGTAGTAATCGTCGAGTCCGGGCGTGTCTGGAGTAACGTCACGTGTTTTCTCACGGAGATTGGTCATCCGTGACTTCTTCAAGGTGCACATGGTTGACAATATGTCCTTCGGGTGCGTCGAAAGCATAGCTGATCATGTCTGAGTGTGGATCAGGAATCCGGTTATAGCCTTTGGGGTAATCTGCTAAAAGTTGGTAGCTGAATAGGTCGGCGGTGTTTGGCAACCCGTATGGGAACGGTGATGCAACCCTTGGATGCAGGATCTTGCAATCCGATGTGTTTTGTTGGCGCTGGTCTGTTGAAGGATAGTGGGTGATTCTTGCTTTGATTCAATTTGGATAGATCCAACCGAGCAAAAACTCCATGAGCCTATCTTGTTGATCATGAGTTGCTTGAGCAGATGATCGGCCCAATTTTCGTCGGTGGTTGATTGGTGCCTAGAAGAAAAGGCCGGAGTTCGATAACTCGAGCTTTGATGATGATGTCTCGTACCGAGGAGGCAAAGGATTTGTATCTTCATTGCTTTGTAGAGCTAACATCGAGGGCGGACTCTCGATGTATGAGGTGTCCGGAGCGGTTGTCCGGTCATCGTTCCAATGGTGAAGGTGAGGCCGGCTTCGAAAGTCATGGAAGCCGGAAGGAAACCATCTTGATCGACGTGAAATCTCGGTGCGCACCCCCTACCCGGCGCGCCCTTTGTCGACGAAATATCGGCGATAGTCCGACCCCGGGTATGCCCCGACCGGTAATGGATTGGCGGAAGGCGCACCGAGGTTGCGAGCAAGATGTAAACAGGAGCAATCACACAAGGTTTACCCGGGTTCGGGCCGCTATGAAGCGTAATACCCTACGTCCTGCTCTCTCGTTTCGATTATGATGTGGATGTATGAGTACGTGCGTTATGCCGTTCCGTCCTTCGGCATGGGGGTCCTTGCTCTCCTTATATATTACGGGGAGCAAGGTTACAAGTCGGAACTAGCCTATCTCCGGGTACTAAGTTTACATACTTTACAAGTCTAAACTTTCCTATCTCGGCTAGGTCTTGTCCTCCTTGTCGGTCTTCGATATAATTGCCCGTTTTAGGGCCGTCCGACCAGCCTGAGCCGATCGGTCTTTGAGCTTGATGGGCCGGCCTGGTGATAGCATGTCGGCCCAAACTAGGCCGTGAGGGTATATGGAGTTTATACCTCCACATGTTCCCTCCTCGCTCGATTCCAAGCTAGGATCTCAGTCGGTTGGGTCTAGCGTTAAGCGATGCTCCCTCTCCCGGCGGCGTCTCCCCGCGCGCATCTGCTTCGCTACCAGCGCGGCGGCCTTCTGCGCCTTCTCCTCCTTTTCGAGAGGTTTGTTGTATGTTTTGAGCGGATTTAAGGCGTCTCACCTCGCGGTCGGGCGCGTCCACCTTCACCGGGGGCCTCGACTACCCGTGGTCGTTGATATCCTGCAGAGGCACGACTCGATGAAGCGGACAAGAAACGGAGAAAAAGCGAAATCAAAAGGAAAGGAGGCTTCGAGGAGGACGTACCTTGCCCAGAAGATCGGCGTCTGTTGGCGTTTCTTAGCGTGTGCAGCCAAATCCGCAAGCGCACGGAAATCACCGTTATAGCACTTCACCCGGTGAGTAATCGGGTATCGTATTTCTTTCACGAAGAACGGCTTGTGAGTTAATTCTAACCAGAGGTTGCCCAGAGATGGAGTAGGATAGCTTAGGTAGTGAGGTTTTCTAGGGTAATGGGCCTAGGAGATGGCTAAACTCGATGCTATACTTCTTACTTCGGGCACCGGATCGCACCTGGTCTGCCAAGTGATGCCGGCCTGTAGCTCTACGCCGTAGCCGGACGTGGGGGATTACAAGGGACGGACAGGGGCTGTCACCACTGCCGCCGCCTACCACCTCAACTGTGGACTACGAGGCAAATGAAGGTAGGTCCTAGCCTAGACACCACGTCTATGCCAGTTGCTACAACTCTAGCGGTGGCCAGGAGCTCCCGTCTCTATCAGGGGTCCTCTTACTAGAGCTTCCGTTACGGGGACGAACGACGAACCCGCAAGAAGATAACAAGCAAGAATAACTTACTCAAAGGTATTACCGAAAGATAAACACGATGTCTTACTTCAAGTAGCAAGACGTCGTAGAGGTACAAGCGAGGAGGAGCCGACAAGTCCGGCACTCCGCCCCGTGGAAGACTAGCTTCCCGAGAGCTCTCTTGAAGAGATGCTCTACTCTTGCTCCTCTCTCACTCCTTACTTCTATTCTAGCTAGGCTAGGTAGAGTGGCTCTACTCACTCTATTGTACACTTGTAGAGTGGAGGTATGGTGAAGAGTGAGACTAAAAATGAAGAATGAATTGTTGTTGAAGGGGAGGCTTGCCCATGCTTATATAGGAGTGGGATGGTCGGTTTCCGCTGGGCAAATGTCGAAAACACCCCGAACCGACCATCGAGGTGGCAATCAAACCGACCAACCAAAGCCGGGCACGGGCCGCTCGGACGGCGCGCGCGCCCTCGAGCGCGCGTCGCGCGCCGGGCCCCGCCGGCCTTCGGCTTTGGTCGGTTGCCTCTTTGTTGGGCCCCGGTCGGCCCATGCTGGTTATTCTGGTTGGGCTGGCCTCAAAGTTGGATTTCCTTCTTTTTCTCTTGTTTTGCTTGGACCAAAATAAAAGGTGTTCTCACCCATGTATTTTTCTTCATGTCTTGGTCCATTTTAGGTGTGAATCAAGTGTGTCCCGCAAAACAAAGGATCTCGCACCATACTTGTGGAAATAGTTAGAGTAGAGGCCTATTCTAGGTGAATTTTAGTGTTGCCTAGACTAAAGTTGGTGGGGTTAGAAATGAGTTTAAGCACCGCCAACAACTCCCCCACACTTAGCTCTTTGCTCGTCCTCGAGTAAAGGATGAAGAACTAGGTGGTTGCATTCTCCCAAGAGTTGACCCGCATACTGATTATTCCAAGCTTTTCCTGCATTTGTGAACATTCATGGTGGCTACCAAGTTATCTTACTGCTATTGAAGGAGGAATAGCTTGAAATCAAGTCAACTCACACTACCCATGCTTTGAGACTCGGGGTTTTTAGGATTTTCGCAAAAGTTAGCCTTGGATCCTCATGTGATACTCTCAAGTCGCTCTTTTTTTTTTCAGGTGGCTAGTCCTATCCAGGTGTTTTTGATCATCCTACCACTATAGGCTGATATGTGGAGTTTTGGGTATGGATGATAAACAGAGTTTCAATGTCAAGCCAGCTGGGTGTCATGAAGAGAAGGCCATATCCCTAGATGATGCAAGTGCAAGTGTAGAAAATATTTTGTGGACTCCTGATCATGCTTTCTCTCTTATTGAAAAGAAGATGCAAGAAGGTATGGACTTGAAGAACAACTCTAAAACTTGCTTTTTTTTTTTTTTTCTGCTTGCTTTTTTTTTTCTTCTCTCTTTTTTTCTCTTTTTTATCTCAAGACCTTGGAGAAAAAGAATTCTTCCTTATTCACGAACTATGCTTCTTTTTCGTAGGAATTTTCTAATAACAGTCCATACCTTTCTTGAATGAATGAGAGAGATGCATGACTTGTGACAGGAGTATTTTGGTGGAAGAGGGAGAAAAACGTGGAATATATGTGCTCAATTCTCGGTGTAAGAATTTGAGCGTTTTTGGTGGAATGGTAGATGAAATGAGTGCGCGACTTTCACTTTGTGAGAGTCGGCATATTTATTTGGCGGGCGAATCTTTGTGCGCGGCTCTCAATGTGAGAGTCGGTATATTTATTTGGTGGGTGAATGCAATGATCTTTGGGATAAGGCCATCTCTAGCAAGAATCTCAAGACTTGACATCGCTATAAGTGGCTAACAGGTTTTGTAAGTGTACGCGTAGATATTTGGCTATGGTAGGACATAGCACTTATCACACGAGGAGCAATTGCTAAAAAGTTTGTGAATTTTTGCATAAAAATACCCAAGTCCATTGCACGAGTTGGTAAGTATCATATCATTCTACTATATCTCACCTGCCAATAACTTAGATAAAACATGGGGTCCCTATTGCACAGGTTGTTCACACAATCACAATAGCAAGGAATAAAAAGTATGCAAGTCGTTCTCAATTGGTGAAAATAAGAGATGGAGTTTGCAACATTTTTAGTTTTATTTATTTTATTTTCAGCAATAAAGGGAGTTAGCAAGGAGTGAGAGTGCGCGCAAACTTGTGTTTTTGTCGTGTCGAAAATCTTTGCGCATCAAGGAGCGAGGTGCCTCCCCCACACTTGTTTTTGTACCTGTCTTTTTCTTAAAATGCATACAAAAACAAGTGGAGACAAGACACACAATATATATCTATATAATAAATATTTCATTGATAAATCAAAACTTGATACAAGAGGCACACTTTAGGGAATTGAAAACTTTGGAAAGGGAAATGATTGAAAGGGAAAGAGCGTGTGTGCCTAGTTGCTAAAGACGAGGTTCTTCGAGGGCATGCATGACTCCGTGCTTGCGAGCCATTTCTTTCAACTCCTCAAACATTTCTACATGGTATGAGTTGATTTCGTCCCGGAGCCGGACCTCATAGGTTCGCCCTTCGCCAACCTTCCCCTAAGGTGGCGAATGTAACTAGAGATTTCCTTAATTTTCCTATTCAATTCTGCTCTAGTAGGTTCTTTCTTTTTCGGAGGATCCTCTCCGAAGATGCCGTCAGGTTGCCCTTGGATAGGTGGGTCGCAAACGAGGCGAGGGACACATGGGTAGCGACCCCCGGATTTACTAAACAACCCTTTCCCTTTCCTCCCATTTGGCAGATTCGTTCCTCCTACGGTGTAGGAGAAACTTGGGGCTTTAAAAGACGAAGATCCGGCTGGCGTGGCTTTGCAGCGCTTGCTTGGGTAGGCATCGCCACCCTTGCTGCCCTTCAATGGAGTTGCACTGTCAATCTCCGGAGTTTCTTCATTCTTCCTCTCTAGGAACTTTCTAGCGAAGGAAAGAGCTTTCTCCCTATTGAACCCGGTATTGGTAGGGACTAAGGCCATGGTTAAAGCTAGAAATGCTGCTGGAAAGTGAGAGAGAGAGGTAGAAGACAAGGCTTGTCTTGGTGTGAAGAGAATGAGAGGAGGAGGGTGGTATTTATAGGAGAGAATGAGCCATCCTCGCATCTCTTGCGCATCAGGATCAGAATCACCAGGATCATCAGCATCGGCCACAAAGACACGGAAGGAGATGGGAAAAAAATCGGGCACCGGGCAGAGGGCGCCGGGCCAGCGCGCGCGCTGAGCGCGCGCGCCCGGGCGCCGCTCGGCCCCGGTTTTCTTCCATCTCAGGCTGATGCTGTTTGATTCTCGAATTTGTTGGTGATTTTGATTCTATTGGCGCGAAAATTCGATTGTGATTGAAAATCTAGAGGATTTTGGATATTTTGGACATAAAATTATTTTTGTGTGGAAAAAAATCCTAGAAAAATTTCAGAGAGAAACTAGAGGGTTCCCACACAAAACATAAACATAAGAATATATAAACACACATTTTTTTTAAAGACACAAGAAAGATAGAAAAAATGAAAGTCATGCCTTGAACTAAATCAAGGAATTATCTGGCATGACTAAATCTATTCTATCAATTTCTTGATCTAACCTTGCACGATAAGAAGGCTCAAGGAAAGGTTTTAAGCGATGGCCATTTACCTTTGAGATGTTACCGTTGTCGTCCTGGATTGTGATTGCGCCATGAAGCGATGTGTCGACGACGGTATATGGCCCCTTCCATTTGCTTCTAAGCTTTCCTTCACCGAATAATTTCACCTTGGAGTTGAATGGTAGGACCTTGTCGCCTTGCCGAAACTCCTTGGGCTTTATCCGGTTATCGTGCCACCTCTTTGTTCGCTCTTTGTAGAGCTTGGCACTGTGGTATGCCTTCTCTCGCCATTCCTCAAGCTCGGAGATTTGCCTTTGGCGGTTTCTTCCGGCTAGCTTGAGGTCCATGTTCCAGCTCTTAATTGCCCGGTAGGCTCGATGTTCGAGTTCTGCGGCAAATGGCGCTCTCTTCCCATACACGAGCCGGAATGGTGACATGCCAATGGGGGTTTTGTAAGCAGTCCTGTATGCCCAGAGTGCATCAGGAAGCTTACTTTTCCATCCTTTTCCCATGTCATCGACGGTCTTCTGTAGGATGTTCTTGATCTGCTTGTTCGAGGTCTCGGCTTGGCCACTGGTTTGTGGGTGGTAAGGTGTGGCGATGTTGTGTTTGGCCCCCAGCTCTCTCAGGAATGCTCTGAAAGTTCGATCAACAAAATGTGATCCGCCATCGCTGATCACCATGCGTGGTGTACCAAAGCGAGGGAAGATTATTTCGTGGAACATCTTTCGAGCATGCTTCGCATCAGCTGCTCGGCATGGCATGGCCTCCACCCACTTGGAGACGTAGTCGACAGCTACAAGGATGTACTCGCAGTCTTGAGACTTCTGGAAGGGCCCCATGAAGTCAATGCCCCACACATCAAATATTTCTATTTGAAGGTTGAAGTGGAGGGGCATTGCATTGCGAGCTGTGATGCCACCTTGGAACTGGCACTTCCGACACTTCCGAATGAACTCTTTGGTGTCGGCATACATCGTTGGCCAGAAGAATCCGCACTGCCAGATTTTTGCTTGAGTGCGGAATACTCCATAGTGGCCTCCGTATGGTGCCGAGTGACAGCTTTCAATGATCTCGCATCCCTTCGCGTCGGCACACACCTTCTTAGTATGCCGTCCGAGCATACTCGACATGCGTACGGGTCATCCCACGAGATGACGACGGCTCTCAACCTCCAAACTTTTTTCCCTTTCGCCGGGTGGTACATGACCCGCAACCATGTAATTCACAATGTTTGCATACCGGGGTTGGAGTCCGTTACGCCAATAGCATGTCGTCGCGAAGGAAGTCATTGATGGGCGATCCTGCATGTTAGTGACTTGCAAACGCGACAAATGATCTGCTACGGTATTCTCTACTTCTTTCTTATCTTTTATTTCTAGATCGAACTCTTGGAGTAAAAGAATCCAAATGATCAAGCGTGGTTTCGCATCTTTCTTAGTGAGCAAGAATTTCGGGCAGCGTGATCGTAAACGATCACTTTCGCGCCCACTAAGTAAGATCGAAACTTGTCGATAGCGAATACTACAAAGACAAGAAGCTCTTTTTCGTCGTGGCATAATTGAGCTGAGCTCCCGTTAGAGTCTTGCTTTGTCATAAGCTATCGCGTGATGCTTTTTATCTTTGGTTTGGCCTAAGACCGCACCAACAAAGATAATCGCTTGCATCACACATGATCTCAAAAGGTAGAGACCAATCGGGAGGTTGGATGATAGGTGCGAGAGATGAGTGCTTGCTTGAGAGTGTTAAATGCTTTCAAGCACTCATCGGTAAACTCAAAAGGAGCATCTTTAGCTAATAGGTTCGTGAGGGGTCTAGAGATTTGTGAAAAATCCTTGATGAATCTTCGATAGAACCCCGCATGACCTAAGAAGCTACGGATTCCCTTTACGTTTACCGGGGAGGTAGTTGCTCGATAACCTCTATCTTAGCCTTATCTACCTCGATTCCCCTCTCGGACACTAAGTGCCCCAGACAATGCCCTCTCGGACCATGAAATGGCACTTTTCCCAATTAAGTACCAAATCTTTGTCCCGACACCTTTGCAAGACCCCGTCTAAGTTGTTCGGACAATGATCAAAAGTTTTTCCATAGACGGTGAAATCGTCCATGAAAACTTCCATGATTTCTTCGATCATGTCCGAAAAGATAGACATCATGCACCGCTGAAATGACGCGGGTGCATTACACAACCCGAACGACATCCTACGGTATGCGTACGTTCCGTAGGGGCATGTGAAGGTCGTTTTGCTTTGATCATCCGGATGGATGGGAATCGATGATATCCTCGAATACCCATCAAGGAAACAAAAGAAGGAGTGTTTCGCTAACCGTTCCAACATTTCATCAATGAAGGGGAGCGGAAAGTGATCCTTCTTTGTTGCCTTGTTAAGTTTTCGGTAATCTATGCACATTCGCCATCCGGTGACGATTCGTTGAGGTATGAGTTCGTTTTTAGCGTTCTCAATGACTGTCATTCCTCCCTTTTGGGAACCACTAGGACCGGGCTAACCCAATCACCGTGTGGTACGGGATAGATGATCCCGGCGTGAAAAAGTTTCGGGACTTCCTTTTCACGACTTCCCGCATCGCATTATTCAGCCTACGCTGAGGTTCCCGTGAAGGTACACTAGATGGCTCTATGGGAATGCGATGGGTACAGAGCGTTGGACTTATCCCCTTAAGGTCATCTAGGCAATATCCGAAGACTGACTTATGTTTTTCTAGGACGGCTATGAGTTTGGTTGACTCCTCATCGCTAAGTTGGTCACTTATGATGACAGGAGTTTAGGTATCGCCGTTCAGGAAAACATAACTGTCGGTGTTTCGTACCCCGGGGGGTATAACACCAACGAGTAAATTTCTATGCGTGCTCCCTAATCCGGATGGTGATGCAAGATGGACACAAGCATTTATCCTGGTTCAGGCAAAGAATGCCCTACGTCCAGCAGTGGGGAGAGATTTGTATTATCTTGCACCGGGGTGCTTGTACAGGGGTGAGTACAAGGTAGTCCTGAGACTGAGTGAGTGAGTGTGAGTGAAGGCGTAAAAACGTGCCCTAGGCTAGGCCCTGGCATCCCCTTTTATAGGCCAAGGGGAGGCTCAGGGGTACAGAGTAGATAGGGCTGTCGTGGGTGTGACGTCGAGGTACATGCGCCATGTCGTGTCATCGAGACTGTAGACGTTCCCTCTGGTCTGGTTCGAGCCTATAGCGGTATGGTCATTGATGGCCTGCTCGTCCTTCTCGGTCGTGGGCTGACGTAGTCGAGGCGTGGTGCCGGCGTAGCCGAGCACGTGCGCCCGGGAACCCTGCGGTATGGTCGTCGAGGTGGGAAAGATAGGGCACTGCTTGCTCCGTACGCCAATCGCGTCCGCCATTACTTCCTCGAGCGCCTGGGTGCCGGCTCGAGGGGTCGCCGACCCGAGCGATGGGACGGCACGACGTGTTTGACGGTGCGGGGTCTTGACTACGGCGCCTAAGGGGGCGTCAAGCGTGGCACAGTGCGTAGCACAGCTCCACAGTGGCACCTGCCATCCTTGAATCCAGGGGATGGGCAGCGTAATGGCGGAGGCGACCGGCGCAAGTTCCACTATTGCAGGCCCTGTAGCCATGGGGTTAGGTGGCGTCGAGTACTTTGGCGCCGTTCGAGCCCCGTAGCCACGTGCGTGCTCGTTCGAGCAATGATTGAGGGCACACTCGAGCGGGTGCTCGCTCGAGCGTTCTCCGTCTCCGCTCGAGCGGTCGCTGGATCGAGCGGTTTATGCTACCGTCTCGAGCGGTCGCTCGCTCGAGCGGTTTCCGTACTTCTTTCTCGAGCGGGTGAGCGGCCACTGCTCGAGCCAGAAGGTTTCTGAGGCTTTGCGGGCCTGGTAGTGGGCTGGCCCAGTGTGAGAAGGATTGGGGTTTCTCTGGTCAATTAGCTTTTGGGATTCTTAGAGAGGGATGAGGCTGATTTGCTCATCTCTAATTCACCCAATTTAGGACCCCCTAATCTAGGTATCTGACAGTAGCCCCCGAGCCCTTGCTTGATTGTGAAAAAACTTCAAGCAAGGGATCATGAAGTGGAGTTGAAGTACCTAGACTTAGGGTCATGTTGTTTCGAGGAGCCGTTTCATCCTTTCTCCGTGGGGAGCGCGCGAGCGTCCCCCGCGGGGGTAGCCCCCGAGGCCCCAGAGGAATGAGGCATTCCCCTGGGGGCTTTGAGATGAACGGGTTTAAGTAAGAGTATTATTAACTGGAGTTGTAGCAGCTCGAGGTAGGAGGTTTCGATAACCGTTCGAGCCCCCGAGTATTTCCCTGCTCCTCCCGTGTCGAGGAGGTTGTTTGTGTGACTCGAGCCCCGAGCCTCGAATGGCCGGGCCGGAGTCATGATTCGCCTCGCGGATCTCTTGGATCGGATCCAAGTGGTGAGAGGTCCGACACTACTCGCGACCGAGCGAGCGCCATACCCCCCTGTGAGCTGATGGCGGGTAGTCCAAGTGAGAGCTCGCCTCCTTTCGAGGGGAGACGGCTTCGTTGCCCGGGGGCGCTCTCATTAGAGCAGGGCGCTTAGTCGACGGGATCTCTTGGATACCTAGTGCCCCGCCTTGGACACGCCATCTGGGTTCGAGGGTTCGTTCTCGAGCGGAACCTTTCGAGGGTTCCTTCCCATAGGCGCCCCTAACTCGGGTGCTCGAGGGCGGCCGTTCGAACCCGTCCGTGGGTCGGCCTCCGCTCCTCGAGACTTACTTGTGGGACCGGGGTCCCCGGGTTTCTTACCGTGTAAGGGACCGTCTGTCCGAGACGTCCCGTCATTGCGCCTGTTCGAGGCGCATCCGTCCGTTGCAAACGGCGCGCCTTTTTAGGCGGAAACCGGCGCATCGTGGTGATCGTGTCTTGGCGACGGTTCCGCTCCGTCTCGCGATGCGTGCGCCCTGTAAGTGGAGGTAGGTGGCGGTTTGTCAGGGCAATAAATGCGGTTACCGTTTTTCGTCGAGTCCGCCGGGGGCGCGCGGCCGTTGGATGGCGTAATCTAGGCCGTTGGATGCGATTCACGCGGATCGGGTTTGGGCTCTATAAATATGGAGGAGCAGGCTCCCCGGTTCTTCTTCCCCGCATTCTCGCCTTCCCCGCGCTCACGCCGCCGCTTGCGCTTTGCTTGAGATCCAATCCGCCGCTGTCACCATCTGCAACCGCCGTCGCCGCCGTCCGCGACCACCAGCGCCCGCGACCGTGCCTGCTTTCTGTGCCGCCATTCCCCGCGCCACCGTTCCTCGTGCGCCGCCGCCGTCGTTGCTCCGCCGTCCCGCTTCCGTCACCGACATGAGGAGGCGGGCCGGAAGTCGGGTCGAGCTCCGGCCGGGGTGCGGTGGAAAAGGCAAGGGCAAAGGCAAGGAGCCTCCCACGCCGGTGGTGATGGAGGATGCGCTTCCGTGGCCTCGGTCCTCGGTGACCGAGGCGATGCTGATCAACTTGGTGAATGGCGGACTGCTTCCGCCCAATCCGGCGGAGGGGTTACCGGAGTGGCGGGTGCCGGACGACGACCACTTCGAGCCCAATCCCCCGCCGGGCTACATCCTGAGTTTCATCAGGTTCCACCGGCGGGGGCTTGGTGCGCGGCCGAGCCGCTTCATGCGGGCGCTCCCCCACCATTTCGGGGTTGAGCTCCAGCATTTCAACCCCAACTCCATCTCGCTCGCGGCTACTTACGCCGCCGTGTGTGAGGGTATCCGGGCATGGCGCCGCAGGTGGGACCTGTTCACCCACATCTTCAAGGCGACGCTCTTCACCAAGGCGGTGAAGGACAAGGAGGCCGCCGACGACGACGGTGATGACGGCGACGAGGAGGAGGAAGAGGAGAACGAGGAGGAAGAGGAGAAGAAGAAGAAGCCAAAGGTCCGCCGATATGTTCGAGCGGGTTCCTGCTCGATCGGGCTGAAGAGGAAAGAGTGCTGGCTATCCGGCGCGTGGACGTCGAACAACGCCGGCTGGGACCGAGAATGGTTCTACCTCCGCAACGAGGAGGGCCTCTTCCCGGAATACACCGGCGCCGTGCTAACCGCACCCGGTTTCAACTGGACGCACGGCCAGCCGCAGGCGCGCCAGCCCCGCATGGACTCCCTTCTCAACGCCATTTCGAGCCTCCGCAACCGGAGGTCCGGCAACCTCTTCTTCAATATTGCGCATGTGGTTGCCGAGTTCCACAGCCGCCGGGTGCTTCCGCTCGCCGAGCGCCCGTTACGGCTCGACCAGATGACGGAGGACGCTGATCCTGCGGCGCTCGCGGCGCCAGGATGTCGGACGCGCCTCCCGGCCGCCACAATCGTGGCTCGGGTGCGCGACGCGATTGACGGCGGGAGGAACTTCGGCGAGAACCAAGTCGGCCTCTTCCGCATGCGTCCGGCCTTCAACTGCTGGGTTTTGTAAGTTTTTTCGAGCTCTTCTCTCGTCGTTTCTTTTACTCGTGCGATCCTTATCGAGGCCCGTCCTCTCTCTCCTTTTTTTCGAATATCAACGACCACGCGGAGTCGAGGCCCCCGGTGAAGGAGGACGCGCCCGTCCGCGAGGTAAGACGCCTGAGGGGCGAACGAGAACACGCCGCCGTGGTCTCGAGGAGGGAGGAGAAGGCGCAGAAAGCCCGTGCGCTAGAGGAGAAGGAGAAGCGTAAGGCTCGGCGCCGCCGGGAGCGTGAAATACGTCTGGCGGCGGACCCGACCGACTGGAGCCCTAGTCTCGAGTCGACCGATGAGGATGAGGGCGATGACGATGAGGAGGACGACGAGGCGACTGACAGCGATGGCGCCACCGGCACCCGAGCCCTGACGCCTCCTCGCTCTCGCGTGCGGGAGCTAGCTTTGGCGCCCTTTCGCGCGACGATTCGTCGCCGGTTCGGGCGCAGCCCAGGAGGAGTCGTCGAGCCGCGGCGCTCGAGCGCCGTCGTCGGCCCGGGCCTGTGCGAGGCGGGGGGTCTCAACGCTCCGGCCACCGCGCGCTCGCCGTCGCCGGCTCAAGTGGCGGCGAGAGGAGTCGCCCGCCACTCTAGCCATGGCGGGCGGGCGCCATCTCCGACGCGGCGGACTCTTCCTCCCGCCATCATTCTTCTTCGACGGCGCGCACACCCGGCGGATGAGGCTGCAAATGTGCGCACTTCAACTCTTGCGCGGCCCCGACGAGCAACGCCGGGCTCCTTCCGGCGACCGCCGGCCGAGCGGACCTCGACCCGCAGGACCCAAGATCCCGTAAGGGACACCGTGCCCGTCCCGGCCACGGAGTCGGCCAGAACAGGGGCGGCCGCCAGGGTCTCGAAGCCCCCGAGCGGCGCAAGCGGCGGGCTCGAGGTCCCCAAGTCCTCGAGTGACTCGAGGGGGGCGACTAAGGCTCGACAGCCCCCGAGCGCTTTGAGCAGGCCAGGTGGCTCGGGCAGCGCCACCTCGACCGCGGGGTAAGTCTTCTGGTCGACCTATCCCTTATTGTACCATTTTGTTCGTGTGTGAGTATTTTGTCACAACGAATTTTTGTTTTTCTCTTTCTTCTAGGACTAAGCGTCCCCTGCAGACGTTATCGTCCCTCCCCCCCATGCTGCCTACTAAGAGGCTGAGGACCACAGGAGGGTCGAGCGGCACCCCGTCGATGTCAGGTGGAGTGACCCTTCCCCCTTCTACTCCGGCTTTGGTTAGAGCGGGCCAAGGATGCGCTTAGGCGTGGCGGCGATGGCGCCGCGTCCCGTGCAGGTGCCGGGGCCGTGACCAAGGCTACGGGGGATGAGGACGCCACCACCACCACGGCCTCGACTGCCCTCCCGCTCGAGACCCCGTCATCGTCGCGCGCGCCCAGGCGACGCGGCGGCGGGCGACCAAGGGGCGATGGCGCGCCCGAGCCGGCGGCCTCTATCCCGGCGACGGGCCGGATCGGAGCGGCCCGGCCCATCACGCTCGAAGACGAGTCCGAGCTCGGGCGCCAAGTCCTCCTGGCCGGTCAGCCTGCGCCAGCTCGAGGAGGAGCGCAGGGAGAAGGAGGAGGAGGAAATGCTGGTCGCCACCGATCGGCCGGTGGGGGATGTGGAGATGCAGGAGGCGGAAACGGCGCCTGAGCCTCGGCCGGCCGAGCCCCAACCCTCCTCGGGATATGGAGGTCGACTCCTCCGTCGGGCAAAGGGTCGAGGACGGGGAGGCCCAACCGCCGCTCGAGAGGGGGCGCTCTAGGAGCACCCTGCCGCCACGCAAGAGGAGGAGAAGGCGGAGGAGCCGGTGGAGCAGCAGGCGGAGCCGGCGGTGCAACCCGCTGCCGCAGGCGGCGAAGAGCATCAGCTGCAGGCGGAGCAGCAGGCGGCGGTGGTGGAGCAGCAGGCGGAGCCAGTGGTGGAGCAGCCCTCTGTCGCGGGTGGCGATGAGCGCCAGCCGCAGGTGGAGCTGCGGGCTGAGCTAGAGGAGCAGCAGCTAAGGGAGGTTATGGTACCTCACCTCGTGCCTGACTCGACGACGGGTGAGGTGGAGTTCACCGTCATGTCCGAGGCTGACCACTGGGAGGAGGCCCAAAGGAAGCTGACGGCGTCCGCCATCATAGACAGTCATATGCGGACGGTCGGTTTTGGACGCACCGAGCCCACCGACGTATCCATCGAGGAGCGGAGGCAGATCGAGGCGCGGGCGCTCGCCCAAGAGGCATCTTCCTCCTGGAGTCAACCACGCCGCCCGGCAACCCCGGGCCGAACGAGTGGTGACGGCGGGCGTCGACTTAGAGGCGGTGAGGAAACTCCACTCCTCCGTCGATAAGGAGATGCGGGAGGAGTTCCCCATGTGGGAAAGGCCGCCGCCGGGTGCTTCCCGACCCTCGACCACGAGGCCCCCGCGATCGTGATGAACGATCAAAAGGAGCTCGAGGCGCATATGGAGGCCGAGGAGCGCCGGCAGCGGGCTCGAGCATGCCCCGAAACCGCCCCGTCACTTGTCTCCGAGGACCCGCCTCGGCTTTCTTCCGTGAGTATTCTCGAGCACGGCCATTTTTTATTCGGACTTATCGTAGCTTGCATCTCGATTTTTCTTTTTCGTGATTCGACGGCGCAGTTGCTCATACGCCAAGTCGGTTCACATCCGCGCCCTTAGCGAGAGCGAGGACGAGATCCGGCGATACGTGCGCATGGGGCGGGATGCCGAGGCGGAGCCGCACCGGCCGCCCGACTCCTTCGAGAGGCCAACGCCGCCCTGGACGCCGCCAAGGGAGAAGCCGGAAGAGCTCAGGACGAGCTCGCTCGAGTGGCACAGGGGGCCGAGGCGGCTCGGGGAGGCCAGCGAGAAGCTCGCCCGAGCCACGCAGAGGCCGAGGCCGCTCGTCGGAAATACGCGCAGCCCGCACGAAGCCTTCGAGCAGCTCAAGAAGGACGCGGCTACGACGCCGCAAGGCTATAAGGCCAAGTGCCGGGACATGGAGCAGCTCCGAAGGACAAGGCCGGCGTCGAGGCCTACGTGAAGGAGCTCCAGGCAACGGTCACCCGGGAGGCTGCCGAGAAGGAGGCCCTTGCCAGCGCGCTTGAAGCGGAGAAAGAGCGGGCGAGCGGTCTCCAGACGGAGGCGGTCAACCTTCGTCAAGAGATGACGGAGAAGGACCTCGCCATCCAGGGCGCCGGCAAGGCTTATGAGGAGCTGCGCGTGGAGAAACGCGACATCGAGCGCGCCCTCCGGAGAAAGGAGACTGAGCTCGCGCGGGCGCTCGAACGCGAGCAAGGGCTCTCGACCCGCTGCACCGGTAAGTGCTCGAGTCCTTTAGTTCTTTTTTCGTGCGTGATTTATACGTGTTGCTCGAGTACTTGATTGAGTACTTGATTCTTGTCGTCCTTTTTCAGGTTTGGAGGCGGACTTGGTGGACGCGCGTGAGTACGCAAAGTCAACCCATGCGCCGGGCCGACCGCGTGCTTTCGCCAAGGCCCACATCACCGGCGCCATCGACACCCTTAGCGCCAACCGGGGCTTCCCGCCGGTGGTGGACGTCGAGGGGCCGGATGCGGCGAGCTACGCTAGCCGGGTCCGTGAGTTCGGCGCCTCTCTCAAGGGGTCGTATTCGGAAGCCCTTGTCTTTGTTTGCCGGACGATGGCCATCTTCTACTCGGGGTTTAGCATCTCGAGGGGAGGACGCCGGGCCGGGATGGAGGCCGTTGCGAGCGGCTTCACCTACGCCGAGGGCGAACAAGAAGGAGGGGTCAACCCCGGATCGAGCGCTCAAGGCCGAGGCTGAGGAGCCGGGCGCCCGTCTTGGAGGTGATCTGCTGCGAGAAGTCCTCCCGCCTGACATGGAGTAGTTTTTATCCGGCCTGCGAGCCAAAATCTGGGCAACAAGGCCCTTGTAAGAATCAAAATATTCTGGTCGTGGAATGGCCTAAGCGGCCTAAAATCTTGATGCTTGTAATTTAAACCGTTATGCTCTAGTTTTTTCTTTGTGCTTGATGTCATTTTCCACTTCCCCGCCTTTACTTTGTTTTAGCTAAGTGTTGGCGCCGTGCTCGAACCATTTCGAGAGGGGATGAGTTAGGTGCCGTAGCTCGGAAGCGTGGGAAGCCTTGTGCTCGATCGCCCGGCTCGACGAGCTCGAGGTGACGCAAATACTTAGCTTACGAAAAATTTCGAGGCGAGGAGGGAAAGATTACGTCGAGCACTGTTTTCGAAAAAACTAGGTGCGTTTTTCGAGGACTTCGGGGGGGTCCCCCCCTGGTCTAGCCCCCGAGGGGGGTTTGACTTTGTAGGAACAAAGTCGAGCCCACCTTGTGTATGAACAAAAAGTAAGGAATTGACTCGTTTATTCATACTAGCGGTATATTTAGACAAAATATGTACAAGGCATCGAGGCCTAGGGGAAAAAGCGACGTAGCCGTTCGATGTTCCACGCGTTGGTGAGGGTCGAGCCGTCTTCTTTGGCTAACTTGTACGTTCCGGCTTCAAAGACCTTGACCACGAGGAATGGGCCTTCCCAAGGAGGAGTGAGCTTGTGGCGCCCCTTGTTATCTTGGCGTCGACGGAGCACGAGATCGCCGACCTTGAAATCCCTCTTGCGCACATTCTTCTCGTGATATTGCTGTAACTTCTCTGTTGGTAGCGCGAGTGTAGGAGCGCCGTGTCCCGAGCCTCTTCCGCTTGGTCGATGGCGTTTGCCGCCTTTCCCGATTAGTCTGCTCGTTGTAGGCCTTGAGTCGAGGGACCCGTACTCGAGGTCGGTGGGGAGAACGGCCTCGGACCCATAGACCAAGAAGAACGGGGTGAACCCGGTGGCTCGACTCTCGGTCGTCCGCGACTCCACGGGACGGATGGGAGTTCAGCTACCCACTTGTTGCCGTGTTTGTTCAAGCGTTTGAAAATCCTTGGCTTTAGACCTTGCAAGATCATGCCATTTGCGCGTTCGACTTGGCCATTAGTTCGAGGGTAGGCGACCGCCGACCGCTTCACACGGATGTGGTACCGATCGCAGAAGTCGAAGAACTTTTTGCCTGTGAACTGGGTGCCATTGTCGGTAATGATGACGTTGGGGACTCCAAAGCGATGGACGATGTCGGTGAAGAACTCGACCGCTCGCTCCGAGCGGATGTTAGTGATGGGCTTGGCCTCGATCCACTTGGTAAACTTATCGATGGCCACGAGCAAGTGGTTGTAGCCTCCCGTCGTCTTTTTGAGGGGTCCGACCAGATCGAGCCCCCAGACCGCAAATGGCCACGTGAGGGGATCATCTCGGGAGTGCGTGTCTTTGGGAGATGTGTTTGCTTGGCATAGAATTGGCATCCCTCACACGCTCGAACAAGCTTGATGGCGTCAGCAGTTGTAGTGGGCCAGTAGAAGCCTCACCGGAACGCGTTCCCGACAAGGGTTCTTGGCGCAGCGTGGTGGCCACAAGCCCCCGAGTGCATGTCTCTGAGCAGTTTCCTGCCTTCCTCGATCGAGATGCACCGTTGGAGTACGCCGGTTGGGCTCCGGCGGTAGAGCTCCCCGTCATCCCCGTAAATGATGTACGTCTTGGCTCGTCGTGCCAGTCGTCTTGCCTCTGTTTTTTCCTCTGGCAACTCCCCTCGAATGAGATACTCGAGGAATGGTGCACGCCAGTCGGTTGGTGGGCTCGTAACCTGGTCGATCTCCATGACCGTGGCCCCGTCGAGGGGGTTCGGTCGTAGGAGCGAGCTCAATGGCTGGTCCCGCCCGCCCCCGAGTCCCA
The DNA here is from genome assembly GCA_018135685.1 of Themeda triandra. NCBI lineage: Eukaryota > Viridiplantae > Streptophyta > Magnoliopsida > Poales > Poaceae > Themeda > Themeda triandra. The sequence continues at coordinate 417,543 of JAENPR010000143.1, read as the reverse complement.
CTTCACGGATGGCTCGTGAAGATCTTTCGAGAAGACGTCTGGGGGTAGCGGCGCTCGAGATGAAGCGATTTTGGCCAGTTCGTCCGCAGCCTCGTTGAAGCGCCTTGGGATGTGGTTGAGCTCGAGACCATGGAAGCTGGCTTCCAACTTGTGCACCTCATTGCGACGCTTCCATTTTTTCATCATGGCAGCTCGAGGCTTTCATCACTTGGTCGATAACGAGCCGCGAGTCGCCTCGAGCATCGAGGCGTCGGACCCCAAGCTCGATGGCAATGCGCAACCCGGTAACGAGCGCCTCATACTCGCCATGTTGTTTGAGGCGGCGAAGTGGATGCGTACCACGTAACGCATGTGTACTCCGAGGGGTGAGATGAAGAGCAAGCCCGCGCCCGCTCCCCGTCTTCATAAGTGACCCGTCGAAATACATGGTCCACAGCTCGGCTCGGATCTCGGGACTCGGGGAGTTGGACGTCGGTCCACTCGGCGACAAAGTCGGCCCGACTTGGGATTTGATAGCCTTTCGTGGGGCGTACGTGATGGTCTCGCCCATGAGCTCGACCGACCACTTGGCGATCCGACCCACGACTTCCCGGTTCGGATAATTTCCCCAAGTGGGAATGACGTTACCACCGTCACCGGATGGCTAAGAAAGTAGTGGCTTGGAGTTTTCGACGGGTGAGCACGATTGCGTAGAGCAGCTTTTGGATATGGGGGTATAGATTTTTGGCATCTGAGAGCACCTCACTGATGAAATACACCGGCCGCTGGACGGGGAGCGCGTGCCCCTCTTCCTGCCTCTCGACCACTATGACTGTGCTGACCACCTGAGTGGTTGCGGCAACATAGAGGAGGAGGGATTCGGTGGGTACGCCGTCTCGAGCCGGCCGAGGCAGCACGAGCACAGGAGGAGATGTGAGCATGCTCTTCAGCTTTGAGAGGGCCTCCTCGCTTCGGTGTCCATGCAAAGTGCTCGGATTTTCCGAGGAGCCGGTACAGAGGCAAGGCTTTTTCTCCCGGGCGCGCGCAATGAACCGACCGAGTGCGCTAGGCATCCAAGTGATCTTTTGCACCCCTTTCGGGTCTCGAATTGGCCCCATTCTCATGATGGCCGCGACCTTCTCGGGATTGGCCTCGATGCCGCGCCGGGAGACGATATACCCTAACAACATGCCTCGAGGCACAAAGAAAGACACACTTCTCGGGATTCAACTTGATGTTCTTAGCCCGGAGGCATCCAAACGTCAACTTGAGGTCCGCGACAAGGTTCTCAACTTTTCGAGTCTTGACAACGATGTCATCGACGTAGGCCTCGACGGTCTCTCCTATGTGTTTCTCGAAGACATGGAGCATGCGGCGGCCGATATGTTGCCCCGGCGTTTCGAAGGCCGAAAGGCATTGTGACATAACAATACATGCCCATGGGGGTGATGAATGAAGTCGCGAGCCGGTCGGACTCCTTCATTTTGATTTGGTGGTAGCCGAGTAGGGCGTCGAGAAAGGAAAGTACTTCGCAACCCGCAGTGGAATCAACGATTTGATCTATTCGAGGTAAAGGAAATGGGACTTTGGGACATGCTTTATTTAGACTAGTGTAATCTACACACATCCTCATTTTTCCATTCTTTTTCTCTACCAATACTGGATTAGCTAACCACTCGGGATGATGTACCTCCTTGATGAATCCGGCCTTCTCGAGCTTCTCGACCTCCTCGCGGATGATCCTGCGTTTCAACTCGTCGAAGCGGCGCAGGCGTTGCTTGACAGTCTCGAACCGGACGGATCTCCAAGGCGTGCTCGGCGACATCCTCGGTATGCCGGGCATGTCCGAGGGACTCCACGCAAACATGTCGGCGTTTGCACGGAGAAAGTCGACGAGCACCGCTTCCTATTTGCCGTCGAGGAGGCACCGATGACCGCGTCTTCTCCCCGAGGAGCTCGGATCGAGCGGGATCTTCTTGGTGTCTTCGCGGGCTCGAAGTTGCCGGCCCGTCGCTTGGGTGTTGGAGCAGGGGCTCGGCCGCCATGTGATCGAGCATCATGGCTAGGTCTTCGATGTTCCCATCACATTTGTCGGTGATTCCCGTACTCGACGCACTCCACATCGCATGGTAGGCGTGCTCGTACGTGGAGTCGACGGTGATGACTCCCTTTGGTCCCGGCATCTTGAGCTTGAGGTAGGCATAGTTGGGGATCGCCATGAACCGGGTGTAGCACGGCCTGCCCAAGATGGCGTGGTAGGTCCCCTCGAAACTAGGCACGTCGAAAGTTATGACCTCTCGACGGAAGTTCGAGCGTGTCCCAAAGACGACGGGGAGGTCGATGCGGCCGATCGTGAGCGCTTTCTTGCCAGGGACCACTCCGTGGAAGCCCCCGGCGCTCGGGCCGGAGGTGAGCTCTTGTGAGGCCGAGCCGCGTGAGGGTCTTCATGTAGATGATGTTGAGGCCGCGCCTCCATCCATGAGAACTTTAGTGAAGCGGGCGTTGATGATGATCGGGTCGACGACGAGAGGGTATGCGCCGGGATTGGTGACGTGCTTCGGATGATCATCACGGTCGAACGTGATGGGAGCATCCGACCGCCGAGAACCGAGGCGTGGCGGGTTTCGGGCGAAAACCTCCCCGCGCTCGGCCTTCCGCTCTCGACGTGTCATCCGGGTGGTTGGGCCGCCGTAGATCATGAAGCACTCGGTGATGGGCGGGTACCCATCGTCGTCGTTGTCGTTGGCTTGATCGTTTCCACCCTTGTCCTTCTTGTCGTCGTCCTTGTCGATCCCGAGCCGTTTGAAGTAGCCTCGAAGCATTCGACAGTCCTCGAGGTTGTGCTTGACCGGCTCCTTGTGGTATGGGCGGGCCGCTTAAGCATTTTGTCGAAGACGCCCCCCATCCGGAGGGAGTCTAGGCTTCTTGCGCTCGGCTGCGGCCACCTCGCCTTCCACGACCGCGCGCTTGCCTTGCTGGTTGCCCTTCTTCTTCTTCCCGTTCTTCTTCTGGGCCTTGCTCGAGCCCTCACCGTCCCCTGGGGGCGGCGCGGGCTTGTTCCCAGCTCCGCCAAAGAAGGCTCCCACGGCCTAGTCGGCGACGACGTCCATGAGCTCGTTCACCGTCTTTGGGCGATTGCGCCCGAGCTCCCGCACGAGCTCTTTGCAAGTGGTGCCTGAGACGAACGCCAGGATGACGTCGTGATCTGGAATATGTGGCAGCTCGGTGCGCGGCTTTGAGAAACGTCGAGCAAAGTCCCGAGAGATTCCGAGGTATTTTGCTTGCGCTACGGAGATCCCACGAGTTGCCGGGTCGGATGTAGGTGCCCTTGAAGTTCCCCTCGAAAATCTGGACCGAGTCGGCCCAATCGTAGATCGATGGGGAAGCTCCTCGAGCCACCGTCGAGAGGTGTCGAGAGAAACAGAGGAGCCGGCGTATGATCGCCTTATCCTCTCGAGCCCCCCGGGCAGCGGGCCGCGCGGAAGTCGGCCGCCCGAGCTCCGGCTTGGTCTCCCGTTGTACTTGACCACGCTCGTGGGGGTCGAAACGGATTTGGCAACGGCGTGTTGCGGATAGCTCGACCCGAAGACTCGAGGGCCCGGCGGCTCGGAGCCCGCCGGTCTTCGTCGTCGTCGTAGCGGCCCCCTCGATGGGCCTTGTAGCCACGGTCCTCGGCACCCGCAGCCTTGCGTCGTCGGTTGTCGTTGATGTCATGACGCGCATCTTGAGGTGCACGGTTGTCGAGGATGCGTTCTCGAGCGGGGGCTCTACCACCTCGAGGGGGTGCCTCTTGGTGGACGGAGCCCTCCCGCTCGTGCCGTGGTGGTTCTGGGGCTGCCTCACGCTGTCTCGAGGCCGAGCTCTCGGCCTGCTAGACGGCCGCGACCTGGAGGAGCCCCTGGATCTCATCTCGTATCCGCAACGCATGTGGATTCGAGGGCGCCGGCATGTCCCGCAGCAGCATAGCTGCCGCAAGTACATTCTGGCTTGCTCGAGGGAAGTGGGCTAGCTCGGGTGGCGCTTCCGGTCGCCCGTCGTTAACGATGCGGTTGAAGACGTCTCGGGCCTTTCCTCGAGCGCCAAGAGGTCGAGGTGGAGGGAGCTGGCTTAGCTCAAGGGTCCTCTTCAGCAAGTCCAAGTTCGCGCGCTCCGCCTCCATCTTGGTCTCGATTTCCCGGATCCGGGCCCATTGAGCCGCCGGGCGTCGTCTTCGAGTCGTCGATTGTCTTGGGCTTGTGGTGGCGGTCCACGCGGCTCGATCACTGCGGGGCTCCAGTTGCCGATGTCCCGACCGCCGGGGTCACGTCGCCCGGTTGGCCGCGGGGACAGCCATGGCGGCGCCATCTCTCGGTCTCCTCATCCGACGGGACGTCGTCGTTGAGATGAAAACACTCGCGAGCCGGGTCATAGCACCCCGAGTCCGAGTCATCGGAGTCCGGGTTAGCGGCCGGACGGCGTCCGCAGCCTCCCCCGTACTCTCCTCCTCGATCCGGCGGCGCATATCCCCGACCGTGTTGCGGCGTTGCGAGCCAGGTGCTCTGTCAAACCCGCGGTCTACTGACGCCGGCCATACGATCTCCAAGTCTATGGTGGCACGCAGGAGGGGGCCGGGGCTCTCCTCCCGCGGTCCCATGATTGACCGGATCTCATTGGCATACGTGGTGGTGGCGTTGGTGAGCCCAAACGGGAGCCTGCGACGAGCTCGGTAGAGCCCGTGCGGCAACAGGTTGGGCGACGTCGGCCGTGCGCGCGCTCGAGGCGCCACGCCGGGCTGTCTCGGCGAGCGCATGGCGAACGTGAAGCCAGGGTCCACGTCAAGGACTCCCTGTCCATGTGCCACCTCCTGCCGCACACTTGGCACCCCGGCTGGGTGCATCGTGGCGTCTGGCTGGGAGGGCACACGAGCAGGGTGCTCAAGGCTCTGTGCCTGCTGGCGGTGATGCTGATGCTGGTGGCGTCGGCGACGTGGTGGCGAGCCGTGGTGGCGCGCGACCCCACCAGCGCGTGGGGGTGACGAGCGTCCCCCTCCTGGTTCACCGATCGAGAGTAGAGCCATGTCGTGGCCTGGGCCGAGCGACACGAACTCTAGACTCCCAAACCAGATCACCGCGGTGAACGGAAACGAAGGAGTGGGTGATGCCATCCGGAAAATGGCGGGAATCGGGTGAAAACACGCGACACCCCTACCTGGCGCGCCAACTGTCGGTGTTTCGTACCCCGGGGGGTATAACACCAACGAGTAAATTTCTATGCGTGCTCCCTAATCCGGATGGTGATGCAAGATGGACACAAGCATTTATCCTGGTTCGTGCAAAGAATGCCCTACGTCCAAGGTGGGGAGAGATTTGTATTATCTTGCACCGGGGTGCTTGTACGGGTGAGTACAAGGTAGTTCGAGACCGAGTGAGTGAGTGTGAGTGAAGGCGTAAAAACGTGCCCTAGGCTAGGCCCTGGCATCCCCTTTTATAGGCCAAGGGGAGGCTCAGGGGTACAGAGTAGATAGGGCTGTCGTGGGTGTGACGTCGAGGTACATGCGCCATGTCGTGTCGTCGAGACTGTAGACGTTCCCTCTGGTCTGGTTCGAGCCTGTAGCGGTATGGTCATTGATGGCCTGCTCGTCCTTCTCGGTCGTGGGATGACGTAGTCGAGGTGTGGTGCCGGCGTAGCCGAGCACGTGCGCCCGGGAACCCTGCGGTATGGTCGTCGAGGTGGGAAAGACAGGGCACTGCTTGCTCCGTACGCCAATCGCGTCCGCCATTACTTCCTCGAGCGCCTGGGTGCCGGCTCGAGGGGTCGCCGACCCGAGCGATGGGACGGCACGACGTGTTTGACGGTGCGGGGTCTTGACTACGGCGCCTAAGGGGGCGTCAAGCGTGGCACAGTGCGTAGCACAGCTCCACAGTGGCACCTGCCATCCTTGAATCCAGGGGATGGGCAGCGTAATGGCGGAGGCGACCGGCGCAAGTTCCACTATTGCAGGCCCTGTAGCCATGGGGTTAGGTGGCGTCAGAGTACTTTGGCGCTGTTCGAGCCCTGTAGCCACGTGCGTGCTCTGTTCAGGCAATGATTGAGGGCACACTCGAGCGGGTGCTCGCTCGAGCGTTCTCCGTCTCCGCTCGAGCGGTCGCTGGCTCGAGCGGTTTATGCTACCGTCTCGAGCGGTCGCTCGCTCGAGCGGTTTCCGTACTTCTTTCTCGAGCGGGTGAGCGGCCACTGCTCGAGCCAGAAGGTTTCTGAGGCTTTGCGGGCCTGGTAGTGGGCCGGCCCAGTGTGAGAAGGATTGGGGTTTCTCTGGTCAATTAGCTTTTGGGATTCTTAGAGAGGGATGAGGCTGATTTGCTCATCTCTAATTCACCCAATTTAGGACCCCCTAATCTAGGTATCCGACAATAACGTAAGCCTTTGGGTAAGGGCTTAAGCTCAACTCGGAGGTCTAGGTGGTTTCTCCCCTATAGGAAGATCAACTGTCTCCCCGAACTCGTCTTCTTCTTCTACAAAGAATTCTGCATCCTTATCTAAAGACGATTCGGGTGACTCAAACATGTCAACCGCTAGAACCTCTATGGGCGTACTAGGGGGAGGCTCGGTCACCGAGTTCCCGGCTCTAGTGACTTGAATCGGGAATGTTTCTCGCCCTAGTTTCACGTTAATTTCCCCGTTTTTGACGGATTGTCAAAGAGTGTTTCCGGGGATGCCCGATAAGTATGTCGAATTCCTGGATGTCAAAGACAATGAAGTCCAGGGCCATTTCGACATCTCCATGGTGGAGTGTCATGTTATGTACAATCCCTAGTCCTTCTTGAACGGAATCTGGTGTTCTTAAGGACCGTGTTGTTGGGGTAAATGATGTTACTCCTAGACATGTAAGTGCATAGGAGTAGGACATTATACTCGCTCCAACGGTAGGATTGTACAAAACATCCACCCATTCCCGCCGGATTTTGCAAATGGGTAGAAGATGGAGCGTGAATCTGAATTACTTCGGACGCAAGCTCACCTTACGCCAACCATTCCGAGCTCATAACGTAGTTAATTCTCTAACGGACTCCTTGAGAAAAAATTCATCAAGGGGTTCGCTAGGAGCAACGGGAATTCGTGGTTTTGCGCGACATTCATATTTCGAGGTATTTCCTAAACTTTCGAAAAGCTCATCCTCGAAAGCCGGAAGATCCATGGGTTCTTCCGTCTTGGGTTCTCAGTTCGGGAGAGGGTCTCTATGGATTGGGAAGGTTCGGCCGATGCCGAAGAGACATCCTCTTTTATTGGCTCGGGTTCTACACGGATGGGTTCTAAGGGAGGAGCATTCTCTTGGATGCGATCCAAGAGAGCTTGCCCCTCTTCGGTGGTTTTGTCTTTGAACGACCCTCCGGCAAACTACATCGAGTAATAGGGTAGAATTTCTGTCTAATCCTAACCAAAAGTGTTGTAAGAGTACATGGCTAGGAATAGACAGTGCCGGGCCTCGATCGTGTTAGGATCAAAAAGCGTTCCCGTGCTGCACCTATGGTTTCGTTCTCTTTTTGTTGGAAGCCGAGCACCTCCCGTCGTAGAGAAGCGACACGAGAAATGGGGTAGAATGTGAAGCAAAATGCTTACGCAATTCTTCCCAATCTCCGTTTACTTTCCCTACGTTTTGGGTGTACCATTGCTTCGCCTTTTCATGGAGAGAAAAGGGAAACAATTTCCACCGTAATGTATCTTGTGAAATGCCCGCAATGGTCAGGCACGCACAGAGTTGCTCAAACTCCCGTAGGTGATCATAAGGGTTTTCATATTCCAAGCCTGAGAAGGCTTGGTCCCGAACCATGGCTATAAAGCCAGGGCGGAGCTCATACTCGGAAGCTGTGATAGGCTTCGAGGATTGGGGTGTTTGAATGAGCTCGCCCTTCGGAGCGGATAGGTTGTATATGGTTGGTTGCTCCATGGGTATTTTTGTTTTCTAAAATAAAATAAAAGAAGTGGAGCAAAGGTAGGTCAAGGTACACGGGTAATCTAGGTTCGTAGCTAACTGCGACAACCGTTCCCGGAACGGCGCGCGAAATGCTTGTTGGCGTTTCTTAGCGTGTGCGGCCAAATCCGCAAGCGCACGGAAATCACCGTTATAGCACTTTACCCGGTGAGTAATCGGGTATCGTATTTCTTTCACGAAGAACGGCTTGTGAGTTAATTCTAACCAGAGGTTGCCCAGAGATGGAGTAGGATAGCTTAGGTAGTGAGGTTTTCTAGGGTAATGGGCCTAGGAGATGGCTAAACTCGATGCTATACTTCTTACTTCGGGCACCGGATCGCACCTGGTCTGCCAAGTGATGCCGGCCTGTAGCTCTACGCCGTAGCCGGACGTGGGGGATTACAAGGGACGGACAGGGCTGTCACCACCTGCCGCCTACCACCTCAACCGTGGACTACGAGGCAAACGAAGGTAGGTCCTAGCCTAGACACCACGTCTATGCCAGTTGCTACAACTCTAGCGGTGGCCAGGAGCTCCCGTCTCTATCAGGGGTCCTCTTACTAGAGCTTCCGTCACGGGGACGAACGACGAACCCGCAAGAAGATAACAAGCAAGAATAACTTACTCAAAGGTATTACCGAAAGATAAACACGATGTCTTACTTCAAGTAGCAAGACGTCGTAGAGGTACAAGCGAGGAGGGAGCCGACAAGTCCGGCACTCCGCCCCGTGGAAGACTAGCTTCCCGAGAGCTCTCTTGAAGAGATGCTCTACTCTTGCTCCTCTCTCACTCCTTACTTCTATTCTAGCTAGGCTAGGTAGAGTGGCTCTACTCTCTCTATTGTACACTTGTAGAGTGGAGGTATGGTGAAGAGTGAGACTAAAAATGAAGAATGAATTGTTGTTGAAGGGGGGAGGCTTGCCCATGCTTATATAGGAGTGGGATGGTCGGTTTCCGCAGGGCAAATGTCGAAAACACCCCCGAACCGACCATCAGAGGCGGCAATCAAACCGACCAACCAAAGCTGGGCCTGGGCCGCGCTCAGACGGGCGCGCGCGCGCCTCAGGCGCGCTCGCGCCAGGCTGGGCCCCGCCGGCCTTCAGCTTTGGTCGGTTGCCTCTTTGTTGGGCCCCTGGTCGGCCCATGCTGGTTATTCTGGTTGGGCTGGCCTCGAACTTGGATTTCCCTTCTTTTTCTCTTGTTTTGCTTGGACCAAAATAAAAGGTGTTCTCACCCATGTATTTTTCTTCATGTCTTGGTCCATTTTAGGTGTGAATCAAGTGTGTCCTGCAAAACAAAGGATCTGCACCATACTGTGGAAATAGTTAGAGTAGAGGCCTATTCTAGGTGAATTTTAGTGTTGCCTAGACTAAAGTTGGCGGGGTTAGAAATGAGTTTAAGCACCGCCAACAGCGTCTGGGCGCATGGGGAAGAGGTCGACTTGATCCTCCCCAAAGCTCCTGCCACCCTCGATCACCTCGCGCACCCGCGCAATGACCGAGGTGGCCGGGAGAGGCTCGCTCGACATCCAGCCGGCCTCGAGAGCTAGAGGGTCGGCGTCGGCCGTCATCTGGTCCAACCGCAGCTAGAGGGTCGGCGTCGGCGTCGGCCGAGAAAGCGGCGGTGGCGCGAGGCGTGGAGAGCGGCGGCGCGAGGCGTGAAGGACGACGGCTCCGGCGACACACGCACCTGAACAACCTCACTCACTCTCCTTGAACTCTCCGGCTGCTACAGGCGAACGCGGCGGCGGCGACGGCGGTGCTTAGGGCAGGAGAGGAGAGCGCAACTGACGGCGGCAAGAAACAAGAAGGCAAGGAATGCGGAAGAAGGAAACGGGGAGCCTCTCCCCCGAATTTATAGAACCCGAGCCGAGCGGCACCCTGCGCATCCAACGGCCCAGACCTCACAATCCGACGGCCACGCGATCCCGACGGACTCGCCGAGAACGGTAACCGCATTCAATGCCCCTGCTAACCACCACCTACTTCCACTCAGCGCACGCACGCAACACGAGACGAAGCGGGACCGGCGCAGACCCACGATCATCATGACGCGCCGGTTTTCGCCTAAAAAGGCGCACCACCAACGGGCGGATTCCCCTCGGCCACTGCGGTGATGTGACGTCTCGAACAGACGGTTCCTTACACGGTAAGATTACCCGGGACCCTGGTCCCACATGTAAGTCTCGAGGGAGCGGAGACTGACCCACGAAAGGGTTCGAACAGTCGCCCTCGAGCGTCCGAGTCAGGGGCGACCATTGGGAAGGGGCCCTCGAAAGGTTCCGCTCGAGAACGAACTCTCGAATCCCAAAGGCGTATCCAAGGCAAGGTGTTAGGCCTCTAAGAGATCCCGTCGAAGGGAGGCATTCGAGCCGCCGGCCCCTATTGAGCAGGGCCGGTCCTCTAGAAGCTGTGCGCCAAGCTCTAATGAGAGCGCCCCCAGGCCTCGAAGCCGTCTCCCCTCAAAAGGAGATGGACTCTCACTTGGATTTCCCATTACCAGCTCAATGAGAGGCTCGGTGCTCGCCCAACCGCGGGTAGTGCCAAACCTCCCACCACTTGGATCCAATCCGAGAAATCCAGTGGGAAAACTAGAACGTGACTATGGCCCAGCATTACGAGGCTCGGGGGCTCGAGTCACATAGCAACACCCCTCGACAAGGGAGGAGCAGGAAGCACTCGGGGGCTCGAGAGATCGAGCGAAACCCCTCGTAACGAGCGCTACAACTCCAGTTAATAACACACCCCGTCGGGACAGCTCATTCAAAGGCCCCAGAGGAATGTCCCATTCCTCTGGGGCCTCAGGGTCTACCCCGACGGGGGACGCTCGCGCGCCCCCCACGGAAAGAGAAATCGACCCCCTTGAGAAAAAGTGGAAAACCCCAAGTCTAGGTACTTCAACTCCACTTCATAAACCCTTGCATGAAGTTTCACACTCAAACAAGGGCTCGGGGGCTACTGTCGGGTACCTAGATTAGGGGGTCTCAAATCTAGGGGCTTAGGAGTAAGCAAACTCTGTGTTGCTCTCCCCTAAGCCCCAAGGATCAAAGAGAGTCCCTGTTCACTTCCTCACGTTACGCTGGGCCGGCCCACGATCAGGCCCACGATCAGGCCCACGGCCTGGACAAGAAGACCAACTACCTCGAGACATGGCCGCTCACCCGCTCGAGTCAGTGACGGAAACCCCTCGAGCGAACGACCGCTCGAGATCGATGCGAAACCCCTCGAGCGAACAACCGCTCGAGCGGCCTCTCGAGATCACTTTTCCCGGACGCTCACGTGGCTACGGGGCTCAAAACAAGGGAAAGTACACTGCCCCCCTAACCACATGGCAACAAGGTGTGGGAAATAGTGAGGAGTACACCGGTCGCTTCTCCTATTTCACCGCCCATGCCCGGGATTCGGGCGTGTCAGGTGGTACTATTACACCATGCCGCGTACGGCACCCCCTCAGAAACGCTTAAGTCAGCTCTCCGAACCGCTAAAACCCGCCGATCGATCCCATCGCTCATGCTGTCTACTCCTCGAGGCGATCATTACCCATTCGAGGAATGATGGCCGACGTGACCCAAGCATGGCGCGGGCAGTGACCCGTCCATCCCGCCTCGACAACCATACGACGGGATTCCCGGGGACACACGCTCGCCCACACCCACGCCATACCTCGACACGCCAGCCCACGTCAGGAAGGACGAGCAGGTCATCATCGCTCACGCTGCTACAGGCTCGAACCGGGCGGAAGCATGAATCCACAGGCTCGAACCAGACCAAAGGGAGCATCTACAGTCTCGACGACTCGACATGACACCCATACCTCGACGTCACGCCCACGACTGCCCTAACTACAGTGTAGCCTTGAGCCTCCCCTTGGCTTATAAAAGGGGGCGCCAGGGCATAGCATAGGGCACGTTATCACACACTCACACGCTCACAACACATTTCCACTCACGCTAAGTCCCAGATCTCGCTTGTATTCACCTCTGTACAAGCACTTCGGTGCAAGATAATACGAGTTCTCCCCCTCTGCTGGACGTAGGGCATTTCTTGCCTGAATCAGGATAAATCGTTTGTATTCTTCTTGCATCACCATCCGGATTAGGGAGCACGCTTAGAAATTCACTCGTTGGTGTGACACCCCCCAGGGTACGAAACACCGACACTATATATAGTTTCTTTGTTCATAAGATGTTAATTCACTTTAATTTAAAATTGGTCAAACTAATTCAAAAATTTTGAGTTGGGAGTTAGGACAACTCTAAAAATAAAAAAAACTTGTCTGGCCAGGATGGATTTATACAATGAATTTTAGTGGCTGAGATGTCCCACATCTACAAAATATATTTCTCGTGGATGGTCTTGTTTAGACCTAACTATGAACAAAACACTTTAAAAAGTGGGCTCATCCTGTTCTATCCATGTAAACAAACAGAGGTTTAATATATGCATAAGTGATAGAAATTCGGGATGAAAAGTAGTTTTTGATGAAGGATGTTGGACCCACTATATATAGAAAGTGAAGAGTTGTGGACATAATGAGATATACGCTACAACAAGAGCCACCATAACTTAAAATTTTAACTAGATGCGTATTAAAAGTACATGGATGTATTGTGGATGGAAAAACATATGGACTAACCCGATAAGTTCTTCACTATATATGCATATTGTGTTTGATGATGACTACACACGACTTTGTTCCGGCTTCTTAAACATCTTCATGATGCTTGTATTCATGTTGAATAGGAATAGGGTGTGGCAGAACCTCCTAAGTAATGTGGCCCACATGCACTAATCTTCGTCTTAACAGACCTCAGATTACTATGCATGTGTTCCACATGACTTATGCAGCCCTGTCGATGTTCTTAACGAACACCGATTGAACCACTTTTTACACTCATACCCGGGATCAACAATGGAGTAACCACAACATTACAACATTTGTTACAAAAATATATACATCAGAGTGCGGAAGAATGATAACATTAATTTTATAAATAATGAATAAGTTACTATTTTACAAACTTAACTTTATAATGCGGAAGTAGAGTAGAGCTACAGAAGGCAACTTAGGTAGGACACCTAAGTCGTGAGAGACAACCAAATCATGTCGAGCCCAGCGACACAACCATGGTTCGAAGCAATAGTCAGCACCTGCAACAGGGGTAGAACAAACCCTGAGTACATTCAAGGTACTCCGCAAGACTTACCCGACTAAAAGAAAAGACTCTCAAGGATATGCTGACTTTTGAGTAGTTGAGCTAGAAAAGGGAAGTTTTGCGAAAAGCATTACTAATCTTGAATCCTTACTTTCAATGTTTTAAACAGAATAAAAGCATCGCTTTAATTCAACATACTAAAGCTAGATTAGCACCTGTTCTATTTCCAAAGAATCATATTAAGCATTACACTTGAAATTATTTTTCCAAATGCTTCCTTCTTGAAACCAAGAGTCACCAAGAACCAATTCTTTCATGTTTCACTTGAATGCTACGATGTATGGTCGGAGGATCAAGTCTCCATAACCGAGGAGCACGACGATTCGAACCGATTTACTCAGCTGAGGATCCCTAAACACACGATATAAGTGGGACTCTAACTCACAATTATATCAGCAATACCATCGGACATTCTAGAACTAGGCTCAGCTTCCGTGCCATCCGAGAATACTTGTACACCTCCAATCCGGGTTACGTCCCACGAGGGTAACTAGTATCCCCGCCATCTCGCCACTCCCAATGCATGGGCTCACCGTACTAGTTCTTAGATTATCCTAGGGTAAAACTTTTCCGTAGATATGTGAGTAGTTGTAAAGTCTTGATCCAAGGGCCAACAACGGTACGGTCCTTAATCGACACAGTCGGAAACACTACATCAAGACTCCATTCCCAATGCAAGTTACCCGACCGGTCTCAATTTAATATAATCATATTCTTATGCCCTCGTGACCCATCTTTAGGTCTAGAGTAGCAAAGATACAATGGTAATTCATGATCAAAGATTAACAGCCTACAACTTCTACTGAAGTCTAAGCATGGCTAAGCATAAGAAATCGACCTACACATACTAGTGGGATATCATGATGTAAAAGTAGATCAAGGTAGACATGCGGCAACGGTATCAACCAACTCCTATTAACTTAATGCACAGTACACTAGACTTAAGATGCAATAAAGATTTGCAAAAATAGAAGGGGGTTGCATGCTCCGGGGCTTGCCTGCGTTGCAGTGAAGTTATATTCCAATTATCAGAGTTGACATCAACACCATGGATGACACCTTCTCGAGTACCACTGTCGGACGACATCTTTCCGAACGTCGATCAACACAATCCACCTCACTCTCGAAACAACTACACGTAATTAATGATGCGTGCTTTAGTACGATGAGCTCATGGCATGATGCATTGCATTAAGATAAACCAGCAGATCAAGATAATTCATAAGAATACATCGACTAAACCCTAAGGACTTGAGTAAGTAGGCTCAAATAACTAAACACGGCGCCAAGGGTCATTAATGGCTAACAGGGCATAAAATAATGGCAAAATAAAAGTTGTCAAAAGAATCTCAAAAATTAAACTTAAGCTCCTAATGACCAGAGAAGGCTACAAAAATAATTTTCATAATTTTTGGAATAATAAATAAATAACTGAAAATAAAGGAAGGAGCATTTTTCAATTAAAAGGGCTAATTTTTGAACATAGCAAAACTACTCAAAATAGGCATTTCAAAATTTTCCTAGGTAGAGGACATCATAAAGAGCACACACAAAAAAATTTTAGAATTTTTGGAGCTCTAAATAATTTTATACAAAATAAACAAATTGCAATACTATTCACAAATTCTGGAAAAGAATAAAACCAAAGAAAAAGAAAAAAAGCTGCTTGGGCCGATTTTTGGCCTGCTCGGCCCAGCACTGTTGGGGGCTCGGCCCAATAGCGCAAGCAGGCCGGCCCGACTCGGCCCAACCTGGCTCGGCCGACGGCGACGGCGATTGGCCGGCGGTTCCCCGCCGGCGGCGAGGTCTCCGGTGGCGGGACTTGGCCCTACGTGCTCTACGCGACCAGGCGGAGCTGCTGGGATAGGTGATGCGACGGCGGACGCGGCGGCGCATGCTCGCCGACGGGCATGGCGGCAAGGCGGCGCGGTGACACGGCGGCAGAGCTCGCCGAAGCTTCTCCGGTGAAACTAACACAAGCACGCGCTCCTACAAGCCTAGGCGGACACCTCCGAGTGCTCAATCGCGAGCCAAGACGGCTGCAACCCTAGGTGGCCTTGCGCAGCGGCGGCGGCAAGACAGGACACCGGCGACGACGCGCGGACCGGTAGCTACGACACGGTAGCGGCCAAACGGACGGCACTGACGCGGGCAAGAGCTTACGACGAAGACGTTTCACGCGCTAATGAAGACGGAGACGGGCTGGAGCTCAGTCGACAGCGGCGGCGGCCATGGCGGACCGGCGCGCACCGGTGGCAACCACGGCGTTCCGGGGCGACCTAAGGTCCAGACAGAGAAACAAGGAGAGCACCATGAGCCGGAGATGATGGTGATCACGACTGCAAGGACGAATTAGAAAAAGAAATGACGATGACAACGGCAGGCGGTGGCAGAGCTCGGCGGCTCAGTCGCCGGAGTTGGGGAGGATGAAGGCGAACTCGCGCTTCCAGTCGACTTAGGCCATCATGGTCGGGTGCTATGGATGCAGGAGCTCGAGGTGGAGCTGGAGAGCTAGCTAATGGCGAAAATCACGGCACGACGATGGCGGACAGTGGCGGCGGCGACGCGGCGAGAGCAGAGGAGAGAATGGAGTTGGCCTCCCGTTCGACAGCGCAGGGGGTTAAGGCGAGGCTGGGGCGGTGCGGAGCGGCAGGGCGACACGCGGCGAGGATGCTTCGAGTGCCGAGCACGAGCTGGCAACCACCGGCAAGCCGGGATGGGCGGGATGCCACCGCGACGGTGAGGAACAGAGAGAGAGGGATGGCGATGCCGACGGCGAGTAGACCTTTTCAGAATTTTGCAATTACTCACAAAAGTTGAACTAAACTAAAAATCTCCAAAAACAAACCCTAGCTAATTTTTCATGATCTACAATTTTCTCAACTGGAGGATTTTCAAATTCTGAACAGAAATTTGAATTTTGAATCAAATTTGAAAAGGGGACAAAACCCTAGAAACAAATATTTGCAATTACTTTTGATTTTAAAATAAAACTTGAAAATCTTCAAAACTATGGATTACTCAACTTTTCAAACCACACATTTTCCTTAAAAAGAGTTTTCCCAAAATATGCATAGTTTTTTGAAATATGATTTCAAAATCAAAAGGGGACAACTCGCTGAAAAACTGTATTTTTAAATTTATTTGAAATTCTTTTTGAAACTTGAAAAACTTTGTTCACCAACATTGAATCTCTCAACAAGACCCTCAATATTGCTTTTTGGACCAACCCCAAATTCTTTATAGATTTTGAACTAGAGAAAAGGGGTAAATCAGGGTTTTCTGGAAAAGAGGGTTTTTTTGAAGGGAATTTGAGCTGGATTTAAATTACTTGCAGAATCACATAACAAAGAACTTAAATAAACTCTAAGCATCATCATTTCATGTATAAGACAAAGCATCACATCAAAGACATGATTAAAACATGGATGCATTAATGCCATGATGCTCGATGATTATGCTTTAACAGAGCTCTTAATCAGGTTTTAGTTATCATTAACATCTAGGATGTTACAACCTTACCCCCTTAAAGAAAATCTCGTCCCGAGATTTTGGAGCAACAAAATCCCGTGGGGTAAGTAATTGTTGGTTAATATTACGCTGTACCGGATTTGGGTAAGGAATCTAGTTCCCCGGCAACGGCTCAAGAAATGCTTGTTAGCGCATCTTAGCGCAATCACTAGAATTAAATAAATGTGACTAGCGTATGGTAGCTAAGCCTTACCGCAAACCCGAACCACTACCGAGAGAGGGTGTCACAATTCCTCTTCCTAAGAATGTACCTAAGAATGCTAAGCCAAGCTAAACTCTAGTGACAACGTAGGACTAACCAAAGGGTAACTCGCAAGCGCACAGTACCGATGTAGCACTTCAACCGGGTGAGTACTCCGGTGTCGAATTTATAGTTCGCTCACGGAAGCGGATTAAGACTCTCTAGCAAATGTGTGATGGAAATCCGTGGTGGTTCTACTCAATCTAAGCTATTGATATTGATAAAGGGTATGAGTGTTGTTATGAGTGATAACTAAGGGTAACTAGTAGGTAGCTAGCTAGGTGGGAGGACAACGAGTGAGTAAGGACTCCTATGTATCTAACTATACTTCGTGTTCTAATCTAACTAGTGTAACGACTTAACTAAACTAATGCCTAGACCATCGATGTGATAGGGAGATCGGCCGACAAATAGGAGGGTAGCGTCTCCCGAGGACTAACTCCTATTCCAAATGACCTATGACTTTAATGGGCGCCCTACACCCTACCCCTAACGTAAATGATATAACCGAAAGGCTACGTTCGTCACAACCGCCCCGCCGTAATACGTTGGACGGTGAATGGACTTACCACTCAAGAGTGAATGGAATTACCAATCATCGATAGGGTGCATCCACTATTAAGCACTAGCCTAAGCACCTCGCCTAATCTAGTCTTAAGACTCCGGCTACCACGTAAGTAACCTCGGCCCCAGCTTGGTAGTGAAACACACACAAAGGATCTAGACACTAACTAGTTCGACTCTACACTAATGAGACTAAGACACAACACTACTACACTAGTATAGCAATGCACTAAGTAAATACCGAAAGTAAAGTACTCAAAGTAAAGACTTAGTAAAGTAAGCAAGACTATATTAATATAAGGAAAGTACTTTCGAAAGTAAAGGTACAAGAGCTATACCAGATTCTCCGAAGACGACTCCGAGACCCGAGCTTCGCTCGACTCGACTCTAACTCCCACTCTAGACTAGACTACACTACTCTTGATCTCCCAAGAGAGCTTGAGCTTGAGAACACTAATTTGAACTACTTGGGGACACTTTACAATGAGAGACTAGGGGGGTATTTATAGTGGAGGTGGAGTAGGGGTTACTCTAGCGCCACGTCGCCGATCCGTGTGCTCTCCGTCATGCGCCGTTGGATCAAACCGACCTTCCACCGACTTGAATGGACGGCTCTTGGTGCGGGACACGTGGGAGTCATGCAGAAGGCGGTGGAAGCGAACCGACCCTGCTGGGGCCCACCCGCAGTCGGCCGACCCGGGTCTGGCGACTGTGGGTCCCACCGGCCTTCTAGAAGGTCCGGTGTGGCGGGGATCGTGCCAAGGTGTCCCGCCACCAAAGGTGGGTCGGCCGACCCGGCCCCGGGACCCCGGGTCCACGTGGCGGCTTCCCCGGTGCTGTCCCGGCTTGTCACGTGTAGTCTTGTCCGGAAGTTGGGTTCACTTGATATCTTGCTTGCTTCCATGTGGATCCTTGGTCCATTGTACCAATCGATGGAATGTTGGTGTGTGGTACATTTGGATCCGTGGATCGTAGTTCTCCCCCGTAGAGTTCGGGGACCCGCTTGGTGGTCAGATCCTGGTGAGACCGGGGAATCGTCGAAGACCTCGGGTTTTGGTCTCACAGTCCCGTTTCCGGCTTTCCGCATTTCACAAGCTAAGAGTACAAGTGGAACTTTATTAGTGATAAATATGCTCATGTGATGCTTATCTTCCTTCTATCGAGGACCGTTGACGGGTTTCGAGTGTACCAAAACGGTCTTTATTCCCGTCAACGATAATGGAAAAGGAAATGTGTCAAGCAATCCAACTTGACAGAATTTCATATAACAACAAGGTTCGATTCGAGAGTTACAACCATGACACACCAAAGGTCGCAACTAACAAGGTATTTAGAGTTTCAAGGGGGTTTCAGAAGTAATTTCACAAGATAAATTCCAAGAGTAGGGTATATTAGTTGCGAGGCTATAGTAGCTCATGCCCACTAACCTCGATACCTGCGCGCGCCTAGCAGAAACTTGTGTGCCCGGGTCACACAAGAGACTCTAGGTTCCGTCGCGGCACTAGGGTTACGGAACATGGCACCATTATAGGGCACAACAATGGTAACCCACATCTCAAAACATTGCTAAGATAATCAAGATCAAATGTCGGTCACAACCACAAGGTGTCTAGGAACTCAAAGAACAACTTTGAATCCCTAGGGAGTGTTGAATGATTGATAGCACATTAATTGTGAATTATAATGGTTCAAGAGCACCAACTACGATACCAGTGCATGCCCTAGTGAAAACTCATGTGGTCGCGAATCACAAGAGATTCCAGATTGACACGGCACCATAGTCACGGGTCGAGACACCTCTACAGAACACACTCAAAGGGCTTTGGCCCAACATTTGTCGGATATGAAGGTCAACAGATTAGCATGTACAAAGAATGAAAGCACCATAATTGTGGAGTTTAAGGGATCACGATCATAGACCTGGGTAACGGCGAATGCCCAGCAGTAACACCACACAGGTGACCCTAGGTTTCGACGATGTTTCCAAGTCATGAATCATGGTTCCTTAAAGGACACAATTATAGTGACGTGAAAGCGAGATATACGTCGTCAAACGACATCAAGGAGATAGCATGTGTCAAAGTTGAAAGGAATCAAGGCGTGACACATACTTAACACAGAATCAAAGATTCGTACCAGGTTTCAGTTTTTAAAATAATGGTGTATATCAAGGTATATTCTTTAAATTCCCAAAGATCGGGAATTTATAGAATAAAAGATTCAATTGATAAACAATCCGATACATGACGAGATTTAGCAATAGAACAAATCATAAAGGAATATAACCGCTCCAACCCTAAGGGGATCTTTTAACTTCCAAAAGATTATCATGTGATATGCTCGTCCTATACGTCCTCACAATGTTAGAAAACTTCACCTTCACCAAGTTAGAGAATTAGAGGGCTTGTTAGACGAACTGTTAGAAAACACTTCGACGAAGCTTTTGTCGAGGAAGTTGACTTTCTTGTTGACCATCCGAAGAAGTAGCGACGAACTTCTCGAAGTCTTCCAAAGAAGAAAGAAAATAGATAAGAGTCTATTTTTAATTTGTTTCTTTCAAAAACTTTTAGATTGTAAACTCATTTTGAAGTTTTCAAAAGTAATGTTGTAGCTGATCCATCGTATGAGCTCGATACCAACCGTGCGTAACCCTTAAGTAATGTGGCTCACATGCACTAATCCTTCGTCTTAACAGACCTCGATTACTATGCATGTGTTCCACACTTATTATGTAGCCCCGTCGATGTTCTTAACGAACACCGATTGAACCACTTTTTACACTCATACCCGGGATCAACAATGGAGTAACCACAACATTACAACATTTGTTACAAAAATATATATATCGGAGTGCGGAAGAATGATAACATTAATTTTATAAATAATGAATAAGTTACTATTTTACAAACTTAACTTTATAATGCGGAAGTAGAGTAGAGCTACGAAGGCAACTTAGGTAGGACACCTAAGTCGTGAGAGACAACCAAATCATGTCGAGCCCAACGACACAACCATGGTTCAAGCAATAGTCGGCACACGCAACAATGGGTAGAACAAACCCGAGTACATTCAAGGTACTCCGCAAGACTTACCCGACTAAAAGAAAAGACTCTCAAGGATATGCTGACTTTTGAGTAGTTGAGCTAGAAAAGGGAAGTTTTGCAGAAAAGCATTACTAATCTTGAATCCTTACTTTCAATGTTTTAAACAGGAATAAAAGCATCAGTTTAATTCAACATACTAAAGCTAGATTAGCACCCGTTCTATTTCCAAGAATCATATTAAGCATTATACTTGAAATTATTTTTCCAAACCGCTTCCTTCTTGAAACCAAGAGTCACCAAGAACCAATTCTTTCATGTTTCACTTGAATGCTACGATGTATGGTCGGAGGATCAAGTCTCCATAACCGAGGAGCACGATGATTCGAACCGATTTACTCAGTGAGGATCCCTAAACACACGATATAAGTGGGACTCTAACCCACAATTATATCAACAATACCATCGGACATTCTAGAACTAGGCTCAGCTTCCGTGCCATCCGAGAATACTTGTACACCTCCAATCCGGGTTACGTCCCACGAGGGTAACTAGTATCCCCGCCATCTCGCCACTCCCAATGCACGGGCTCACCGTACTAGTCCTTAGATTATCCTAGGGTAAAGCTTTTCCGTAGATATGTGAGTAGTTGCAAAGTCTTGTCCAGCAGGCCAACAACGGCCGGTCCTTAATCGACAAGTCGGAAACACTACATCAAGACTCCATTCCCGATGCAAGTTACCCGACCGGTCTCAATTTAATATAATCATATTCTTATGCCCTCGTGACCCATCTTTAGGTCTAGAGTAGCAAAGATACAATGGTAATTCATGATCAAAGATTAACGACCTACAACTTCTACTCAAGTCTAAGCATGGCTAAGCATAAGAAATCGACCTACACATACTAGTGGGATATCATGATGTAAAAGTAGATCAAGGTAGACATGCGGCAACGGTATCAACCAACTCCTATTAACTTAATGCACAAGACACTAGACTTAAGATGCAATAAAGATTTGCAAAAATAGAAGGGGTTGCATGCTCCGGGCTTGCTCGCGTTGCGATGAAGTTATATTCCAATTATCGAGTTGACATCAACACCATGGATGACACCTTCTCGAGTACCACTGTCGGACGACATCTTTCCGAACGTCGATCAACACAATCCACCTCACTCTCGAAACAACTACACGTAATTAATGATGCGTGCTTTAGTACGATGAGCTCATGGCATGATGCATTGCATTAAGATAAACCAGCAGATCAAGATAATTCATAAGAATACATCGACTAAACCCTAAGGACTTGAGTAAGTAGGCTCAAATAACTAAACACGGCACCAAGGGTCATTAATGGCTAATTTTTGAACATAGTAAAACTACTCAAAATAGGCATTTCAAAATTTTCCTAGGTAGAGGACATCATAAAGAGCACACACAAAAATTTTCAGAATTTTTGGAGCTCTAAATAATTTTATACAAAATAAACAAATTGCAATACTATTCACAAATTCTGGAAAAGAATAAACCAAAGAAAAAGAAAAAAAAAGCTGCTTGGGCCGATTTTTGGCCTCGCTCGGCCCAAAGACTGTTGGGGGCTCGGCCCACTCGGCCCAACGCGCAAAGGCCGGCGGCGGCGGTCTCCGGCGCAGTTCTCGGCGGGGGACTTGGCCCTACGTGCTCTACGCGACCAGGCGGAGCTGCTGGGATAGGTGATGCGACGGCGGACGCGGCGACGCATGCTCGCCGACGGGCATGGCGGCAAGGCGGCGCGGTGACACGGCGGCAGAGCTCGCCGAAGCTTCTCCGGTGAAACTAACACAAGCACGCGCTCCTACAAGCCTAGGCGGACACATCCGAGTGCTCAATCGCGAGCCAAGACGGCAGCAACCCTAGGTGGCCTTGCGCAACAGCGGCGGCAAGACAGGACACC
This sequence comes from Themeda triandra, assembly GCA_018135685.1. Classification (NCBI taxonomy): domain Eukaryota; kingdom Viridiplantae; phylum Streptophyta; class Magnoliopsida; order Poales; family Poaceae; genus Themeda; species Themeda triandra. The sequence goes on along the minus strand of JAENPR010000143.1, from coordinate 395,090 downwards.
GGCGACGACGCGCGGACCGGTAGCTACGGCACGGTAGCGGCCAAACGGACGGCACTGACGCGGGCAAGAGCTTACCACGAAGACGTTTCACGCGCTAATGAAGACGGAGACGGGCTGGAGCTCAGTCGACAGCGGCGGCGGCCATGGCGGACCGGCGCGCACCGGTGGCAACCACGGCGTTCCGGGGCGACCTAAGGTCCAGACAGAGAAACAAGGAGAGCACCATGAGCCGGAGATGATGGTGATCACGACTGCAAGGACGAATTAGAAAAAGAAATGACGATGACAATGGCAGGCGGTGGCAGAGCTCGGCGGCTCAGTCGCCGGAGTTGGGGAGGATGAAGGCGAACTCGCGCTTCCAGTCGACTTAGGCCATCGTGGTCGGGTGCAATGGATGCAGGAGCTCGAGGCGGAGCTGGAGAGCTAGCTAATGGCGAAAATCGCGGCACGACGATGGCGGACAGTGGCGGCGGCGACGCGGCGAGAGCAGAGGAGAGAATGGAGTTGGCCTCCCGTTCGATAGCGCAGGGGGTTAAGGCGAGGCTGGGGCGGTGCGGAGCGGCAGGGCGACACGCGGCGAGGATGCTTCGAGTGCCGAGCACGAGCTGGCAACCGCCGGCAAGCCGGGATGGGCGGGATGCCACCGCGACGGTGAGGAACAGAGAGAGAGGGATGGCGATGCTGACGTCAGCGAGTAGACCTTTTCAGAATTTTGCAATTACTCACAAAAGTTGAACTAAACTCAAAAATCTCCAAAAACAAACCCTAGCTAATTTTTCATGATCTACAATTTTCTCAACTGGAGAATTTTCAAATTCTGAACAGAAATTTGAATTTTGAATCAAATTTGAAAAGGGAACAAAAACCCTAGAAACAAATATTTGCAATTACTTTTGATTTTTAAATAAAACTTGAAAATCTTCAAAACTATGGATTACTCAACTTTTCAAACCACACATTTTCCTTAAAAAGAGTTTTCCCAAAATATGCATAGTTTTTGAAATATGATTTAAAAATCAAAAGGGGACAACCGCCAAAAAACCGTATTTTTAAATTTATTTGAAATTCTTTTTGAAAACTTGAAAAACTTTGTTCACCAACATTGAATCTCTCAACAAGACCCTCAATATTGCTTTTTGGACCAACCCCAAATTCTTTGTAGATTTTGAACTAGAGAAAAGGGGTAAATCGGGGTTTTCTCGAAAAGAGGGTTTTTTTGAAGGGAATTTGAGCTGGATTTAAATTACTTGCGTAATCACATAACAAAGAACTTAAATAAACTCTAAGCATCATCATTTCATGTATAAGACAAAGCATCACATCAAAGACATGATTAAAACATGGATGCATTAATGCCATGATGCTCGATGATTATGCTTTAACAGAGCTCTTAATCAGGTTTTAGTTATCATTAACATCTAGGATGTTACGTAGGGACCCCCTGAATTTAGAAAAAATGAAGACTAGACGGGTTTGATGCCTAGTGGAGCTTAAGATTGCACCTAAATCCTATTGATAGTGTGGAAGAATTTGTAGTTATCTTAGTAGAAATTGCTAAAGGTGTTCTTAATTATTATTGTCATCCTAAAGGACGTATGCAAAATTTTGTACTCTTAAATGTTTTCCACTTAGAATTTGGTAGGCTGCACTTGCCATAGTGTAATCCTGAATCCTCATGGTGTATTGCATTTTTAAAATGAAATCTAATCCAAACATTCTACAGCGGAATCATGGATACACCTATCTATTAGCCAGTTAACTTAAACAAAGGTGATCACATAACATATCATATCTTCAATTACTGCTTTGGGTATCAAGCTCTAAACAAGTAGCTAAGGAACTAGATTAATGCATTATACAAGTGCGCGAGTATGCCGATTAAACAAAATACTAGGATAAACAAAATACCATTTTCTCAATGTGGTGAGCACGATACATATGTTCTTGCCCATACAACTGGAAAATCCACTATCTACTCTGCTCCACTAGAGTGGTCTATATATCATGACACTCTGAGCCGAATCCAAGTGAAAACCGTGCATGTACATGGGGGCATATGCCCAGAAATAACGTTCCCCTAAAGCAATAATTGAGTATTTGAATAACCATGACACCAATGAACTCAACAACCTTGACGACAATGATGGCAACATAGATGGTGGCTAGGAAAGCACCTCGCCTGGTGAACCAAACCGCTCCATATCCAGCATGTAGTCTGGCTCCGACACGAAGCCAGGGATCACCAAAGGCCTAAGGGTAATTATGCCTCAAGCTCCTCCCAAGCCTTGACGTAGAGGGTGCCAGCGACACACTCGGCAGCTGGTTGTCGACGATCTCCTTAGCATGGATGACCAGATGCCCCAAGGCGCAGATGGCCTCGAGATCAAGTGACCACCTCAGCCGTTGGATGCACATGCCATGCACACGTGGGCATATGCCCTTAACGGTAAATTTTCTGGGCATCATAACATCGAGAAGAATAAGAAAGTGGGAGAAAGACAAGGCATAATTGGCGTGGGTGCACCAGCACTTGCCATGAGATGCTTTGACGGTTGTAGATGGAACACCTGCCATGAGATGTGTTGACAGTTGTAGATGGAAGTGAACACGTTGTGGTGGAGTCTATGATATAGGTATTGTGCTTCACTATTTTGTTTTCATCAATAGACTTAAGCAATTCAAGGCTACAGTTTCCACTCTGATTTTAGAAAAATGAGTACCAAAATATGTAAATTTAAAACAAATATTGAAGACATTAAAAAATTATAAATCAAAATCTTATCAACTTAATGTGTAACAAAACGGGCACTACAACTTTTGTTGTTAACTACTTGAACATTCAAGGTCCTTTAGGAATTCTTAATTTTACACTTAAAAATTCTATAAACTTAAAACATATATTTACGACACTAAATGATTTCAAATAAAAAAACTTTTAAGCTACAAAGCTGCATATTGTATTGAGAACCACAACTTATTATAAACCATTTCAACATTTGAGACAGTTTGAAAAAAATAAAATTTCAAAAGCCATGAACTTAAATAATATATTTTGATATTTTGGGACTCAAAATAATTTCATATAAGAGTTATAGATCGTGTCAAGAGCTACAATTTTGTTATAAAGTTTATCTTCATCTGAGTTTCATATTAAAAAGTTATAGATTGTTTTAGGTTCGAACTATTTTTAGAGACGGATATATTCGGATACCTACCTCTAAAAATCGGTTTTTAGAGATGAATGCTTAGAATGGTTTGCCTTTGCTAATATCAATTTTGAGAGACGTGCACACTAATGTGCCTTGTTTAAAGATAGATTTATAGAACCTCCAAGAGTTTTCAAAACCTATTCTCAATCTAGATTCCTTGGCAAGTTTGAAAAAATATCTCTCCAACAACCCCCTAGTATTAGATCAAAGATGGGAATATATTTCGTAACTTTCGAAACCTAGTATTGGATCTCTCCTTTACGTCATGTTTCTTTTTTTTTTTTTTTTTTTGAAGAAGAAAAGGGCTCACACCCCTGTCTTAGCATTGCAAAGACATAAGAGTTCAAAGTTTACAGATTCACGTGGGTTCCACCCTTCACCAAGCACCGGATACATCATCAAAACAGGATGAACTGAAACTCCAGAAACCTTACTGAACCCAACACCCTCACACCACTACAGAACTAACCATCTAACTTTAGCCCTCTCATGTCAAACCATTTCTTCCCCATCTCAGTGTCTTCTCCTTGATATAGATCTGACATCTTCATGTCCACCACTTCCGGCACCGACGAGCTTGTTTCAAAGGCGTGTTGATACATGTACTGGTCCCATTTGTTTCCAGCTTGGTTTATCTCCAACCAATTCTAGCGGGTCTTGAGGCAATGCTCTTCAGCTTGGTCACCTTCCCAGATAATTCCTGCCTTCTCTCTTGTGGGCATAGTATAGACCATGATTGGAGCATCACAACTATCCTCATCAGTAAACTTCTTATATCTATCCACTGCATATCCTGAAAACACAAAGTATTTTTTAATTTCCACAGCCCCCACAGGGCAGCAGCACAAATACAGTTGTCTACTAAAAACTTCTTCTCACACATTTGTCCAATAGAAATATAATCACTACCAACTATTCTATCACAAAGAAATGTGACACCACATCTGTTTTGCTACAGAACAATAAAAAAACAGATGTTGTACTGATTCCTTTTCATCATAGAACAAGCAGGATCCATCTTCTAGGTGTACTCTAATACTCCCTTTACGTCATGTTTCCTCAGCTATCGGTACATAATATGCACAAGAAATGCATTTCTTTATTGCAAATGGATTGTCAACCGGCCTAGATAGTCCTGATGATTAATCGATTGAGAAGTAATTAGTACATAGGCCAGCGTTGCAAATTGCCCAATTGCCCCGTGCTGTGCTTATACATGGAGTGGACTAGAGCACTAGAGTCATAGCGTGTGTGGAAGTGCGAGACAAACCAGACCATTGATCATGGGTGACCGCCAACCTACGGTGTTGACCTAACACACAACATTACCTGGGTCTGGTCCCTTCCTTTCCTTTCCCCTAATGAGTCCATGACCATGACAGACAAATCCCAGCATCATTTCCCACTACTTTCGAAAATCCACCCCTTTTCCTGCCAATCACTATTTGCTGTCGACGCATTATCCAACCATTCCCCACAATTTCAGACACCAAAAGCAAGATAGCCAGTTTATCCAAAAAAAAAAAAAGGATAACCAGTCAGTCAGCATGATTTGCTCAATTTGGGCACCGGAAGCTGGAAGTTGACTAGTAGCCCGCCAGCTGCCTAGACCTGCACTTGCACATCTGCCACACCTATAGGCCCTCCTCTTCTAGTCTTTTAAAATTCGTTTAGCTTCAAAGTTGAAGGCAGCCGCACTAGAGTTCAATCAGCAAGGCCATATCTTTTGGCTTTATATAAAAAAAAAAAAAAAAAAAGGAGTTGCCTTTGATATGAACAAAAAAATGAAACCAGGAGCAGTCCAGGACTAAACACGCTACACCGTTGAATAAACAAGCCCATATCTTTATTTGTTTATATGTCAAATCTTCCGGAAGCACTCCATCTATTCCATCCCGGTTAGTGCGTGCGTGGGAATTGCTGGTGCTGAACTGCTGATGGTGCGGTGGTGCTCATCCATGACCCAATAGGAATCTGAAACAAGATAGAAAGAAAGCTGAACCAGCTCTAGTTCCAGAAGCATGGCCCTGAAATTTTGCCACTTTTGCCTCCCACCATGGCATCATGTCCTCACACTTTTGTGTCATCAGTAGCATTATTGGAAACTACTCAAGAAAGTGCAGTGCAGCGGCTTGGCTTGAAGCTGGAGCCTCTCTGCAGTTTCATGTGAACTTGGCACCAGGAAGGAAAAGGGGACGCGCGTAGTCCAGTTTCCTTCGAGTTCCCCAACTGACTGACCTCGCTGCACTCTGTCTCATGCTCCAAGGTTCCATCCAAGGTTAGGTAAAGTCCTTCTGGAACAACGCTTTGCTGAACACGGTATCAGCTCTGGCCGTGCCTAGTGCCTTGGGGGCTTTCACCATGTCACTGTCGTGCCCGCCTGCGTTTCGCACACTGGTGGATTTGCTGCTGCATGATCTGCTGCTTGTTGCTGTGGATCAGGACTAGGAGGACGAAGCTGGGAGATGCGCGCGGTCGCATCGCAGAAACGCATCGGTCGAGAGGAAAAAAGAGATGCCGCCCGCGGCTGGACACACGTCTGCTAGAAGCCGCTTTGTTCCCGTGTGATGATGATCGCGGAACTGGCCCCGGATCGTTACTTTTTTCTATATTCTTTCTACTAGTTGCCGCGCTTTGTTCGTTCCCGTGTGAGTGAGTAGCTTCTACTATAGGTCGCCCGGGAGCTGCTTTGTTCTTGCTCCGTAGCATACGTGTTGATTTTCCTGCGACCAAGACAGGGACGGCAATGGCGAAAAAGCGAAAGGTATAGTATTTATTTACTCCATATCCATATCGAAAGAAAAGTGAGAATCGAAATAAATGTGTTCTTCACCTTTTCCATTTATTTCTGAAAAAAGAGGATACACAGACGTCGGAATCCTTTCAGCTCTCTTTCACGGGTCCTGAGTCCTGACTGTTTACACACACACCGTCTGAGTACGACGCGAATCTGATCACGGTCGATTGATTTAGCGACAGTGAGACTCAACGCGCACCCTTCGCTTGCTTTTATCTTCTTTCTCTCCTTCTTTCTAGGTGAAACTTATCTTGAAGCTAGAGAGGTGTTGTGCATTTGACACGCACGCCATGTCCTGAACTGACTGACGCTGGGCATATCTTCTTCAGTATATACAGGTAGCTGTATAAAATCAAGCAGCTATGTTTCATCATCAGGCTGCTATCAGTGTCACGGTCAACAGTCTATCGATGCTGGAGTAATTCATGGCAGTAACCATCATCAATCTGCCTACAGCCTATTACTACAGGTGTAGCACGCGCCAAGACTATCCATGGATGAGTTGAGTGGCAGCATCAGCTTGCATCGCCATCGCCCATCGGCCTGACCTGACACTGAGCAGACTCCGGGCGGACGCTGCAACTATCGTCCAGTTTCTACAGAGGAAAACAAGTGTCCGTCGCAAACACAGCGACCCATCGCGAAAATCAGAGGAAAAAACGAGAGAAAAGAAAAAATAATTTTGGTCTGTCTAGAGAAACCAGATTGACAGGAGCTGGTAAACCAACCCTTCCTGCTCCTACTCCACACCCACCATCGCCAACGCTCATCAGCCGCAACCGATCGATGTATCCTATCTCCGTTCAATGTACTTTTTTAATCGGGGTTTTCGGCGAAACGATAAATAAACTGGTGCGTTGATCAGTCACACGTAACACGCCTGCAACAAGGGTTTAGCAGCATCATATAGGAGTATGCTAGGAGTATTTGTTTATTATGCTCTAAAAAAGATAGAAAAAACAAGTCTGTGTCATGCCCTCGTATCGTACGGCGTGAGAGCCGCGAGACGATGCTTCGGATTCAGAAAACACAAGTTGCCACGAAAAAGCTGCAGGGCGGAATCATCGTCGGCAGTGGGCACAGGCAGGCAAGCGGGCCGGCAAGGCGAACAAATAAAGCGGAACCGAGCCATAGCTCGTGCGGCAGTTGCTCCGGTGGTGGAGCGGCCGGTCGTGGGTTCGAGCCATGCTCGACCCATGATTTCCACCAGGGTTTTCCCCTATATTTTTTAGGTGCAGCCTTCTCTGCGTGGAGCGCGAAGGATAAAGCGACGTGCGTTGCTTTACGGAGCCGGATGGTTTCGGTGATCTCTTTAAGGACGCGATCTTCGAATCTACGTGTAGTTGTAGGGTCTATTTGTGTACTAGGTGTGAGTGTGGTGTGCGTGTGTGTGGTGTTGGTGTGTGTCTGTTCACGAACAAGATGCTACAGCTGTACCTAGATGAGAGGCGTAAAAAAAAAAAAAATAAAGATCCCTGTACGACGCGACCGAGGAGGAATGTCGCGCGGCACCAAATCACATGACGCTGACAGGGACACTGCTGCAGGCAGGCGAGGCGAGTCTCTCTAGACACCCAAGCGTGCCGCGCGTGGGCGTGGTGCTGCAGATGATGAGCGGCACTGCTGCTTGGATTGGAACAAGACGATGCCTTTGCCTTTGCCGCTAGTGCCTCGTCGGCGTCTGTCCTTGCCGTGTTTTACATGGATCATGCCATGCATCGCCGTCGACGGATTTGATATTGTGCTCTGGTGGATATTTTCGCACGAGAAAAGCAGGCGTGATGGATAGAATAATGCTGTGTATACGACCGGCCACTACTTCGTTGTCAGTTTGTCACTACGGTGCCGTTTCTTCAAGTAGCTGTTCGTAGAATTCTACTGCTCGTAGCTCTCACTCACGATTTCGGTCAGTCACGGAGGGGCTGGGCGCCACACGGGTCGCTCTCTTCTCCAAATCAAAAGATCTGGAGGCCCGCTTTCTTGCTCGCACACACACTGGCCCAATGGGTATCTTTTGATTATAGCTTGGTAAACCATTGTTATGGGCCCTATTCTTACTAATCAGGTGGGCTTCAAATCGTGTGCGAGCGGACTGGCCCAGATCCAGAACTAACCAGCCCTTCCCGGTGTGGTCGGCAGACGGCACCGGCACGAGCGCAATGATCCCGCCAACTCGACGTCGGTGGCTTGTTTAATTCCCTTTCCCCGGGCAAGTACGATCGATCAATGCGACGGGATCGCCGCCGCCGCCGCACGTGGACGGGTTGGCCTACAGATCTCGGCGCACGGTCAGCGTCTGTCGCGCCGGCCCGAAGCGGCAGCGACGGGATCGTCGGGCTCGGCCGACTGACCGGGCCGCGGCAATGCCGCAATGGCAGGCAGCCATTGTGGCGGACAGCGTCGCGTGGGCGAGCACGACACGCGACGGTGACCCCTGTCTTGCCGCGCGCGCTGCGCCACGGCGGCGGTTGGGTTCGGCCGACAGAGGCTGGCGGGCAGCGGCGCTCGGCCGGCACGCACCGGCACGGCAGGCAGGCACGAGCGAGCCAGCCAACAACAAAGTTGCCGCGCCCGCCCGACGAACGAACGAACGACCACCGGACCCAGCGCAACTGCCCCGCCTGTCAGGCGGCGTCCCGTGCCGTGCCGTGCGCCGCTTGCATGCATAGAATATACAGCTGCCACTTGAGTGAGGCCAGGTCTTGCAATTTAATTCCGGGGTTTGCCGACATACGGCCACGCCCTGTCGGCCCTTAAATACGGCCCTAACCGTTTTCCTAATCGGAAGGATACGGCACCGACGAGCCGACGACGGCTTCTTCGTCACTCGTACTCCAAGACCCGCACTTTGGTGTACGGTGTACCAATACCTCCTATTCTTCGATCGATGCCAGGGTACCCGTACCAAGATATTAAACTAGCATTATACTACTAATCAACACTTGCAGCCATTGAGTACGTAGTCACATGCGGAGATTACAGCTGCAGCAGCCTCGGAAGCACGGCACAACACACGTATCATTCCGCGCCGACCTCGTCATGAGCCGGTGTGCTTCGACTTCGTTGTGACGAGCGGTTCACGATGTCGGCGTGCGATCGGCGCGGGCGCACGCGATCCCCCGCGCCCACCTTCCCAAGTCGCCGGCGTTTCCATCCCACGTGATCGCACGCAGGGAGCTGGCTGGGATCGCGCGGCGGCAGCCCCATGTTCCATGCTCGGGACGTGGCTACGTGCACGCGCCGTGATCTACCGAACGTTGTACCACGTACCAGCATCACACAAGCCGGCTGGTCTGCGCTCGCGAGCAGCTGTGCGTCGGAAACGTGACACGCCAGATTCCAGCCGGCCCCTGGCCATGAAGATGAACCGCCAGAACAACACGCTCTCTGACTGTCACGGTCGCTCTTGCAAATGGTGCGGCCACTAGCCGGCCGGCCCGGCCGCTACAAACATCGTGTACACAGCAACAGCGATGCGTGAGCGTGACAATAAGTTTTGGCCGTCGCATCCATCCACACCAGTTTCCGTCACGATCGATTCCAGTCGGCCAGCCTAGGTGCGCTGCACTACACATGAAACCCGAGAAAGAGAAAGAGAGTGGTCGTCGCCGCCGCAGGCGGCGGCCCTCTGGAGTCGGGATGCAAGTGCAAATCGGTCGACCATGGCCACTGGCCAGTGTCTGGGGCAGGTCACGAGCCACCGGTCACCACCACACCAGGCGCCAGCCCACTTGCCTCGCCACGCCGCGCTCCTGCCGAGCCCGAGCCTGGCGCGCGCGAGCCGGCGACCCCACCCGCGTCCCACTCCTACAAAAGGCCGCGCGCCCAAACGCCTCGGAGCTCCACTCCCCACCGTCCCACGACACACATTCACACACACTCGGCTCACTATACCTCGCCGACCTCAAGAGCAGAGCGCCCCGCCTCGAAACAGAGGACCGCCAGCCATGAAGCGAACCAGGGCGCAGCAGCCCAAGGTCGTCGAGGAACCGAACCAGGACCCGGCCACCGCCACAGCGGCCAACCCGAAGCCGCAGCGCCGGGCGAAGCAGCCGAGGCAGCCCAAGGCGGCGGGCGGCGCCAAGACGACGAAGTCCGGCGCCGCGGCCTCGTCCGCCGCCGCCGCAGCAGCAGCGGCAGCGAATGCCGCTTCAGCTGCGAAGTCTTCACCCGCCGGCGGGCCGGAGGTGGCGCCGACCGTGCCGGACGTGCTGTGCGTCGGCGTTGGCGGCCCGGAGGGAGACGCGGATGCGGGCGATGCGCGCGCCGTGGACTGGGAGCTCGACGACGACGCCGGGCTGAGCGGCGCGGCGGCGGCGTGGTGGACGTGGGGCGTGGACGAGGAGAAGCTCCTCGGCTGGTTCCCCTTCGTCGAGGAGGACTTCCGGTGCGCCGGCGCCCGCGCCGGTGACGCAGAGGTGGCCGCCTTCGACCACGACATTTGGAGCATCTGGTGAACCTAGAAGAGGGAAAGAGTGGAAGTGAGGAACCGTGTACCAGTGGCTGGCGATGACGATGCTTCTTGTGCTGATGCTTGCTCTGCAGCCCAGGGTAGCAATGGCCGATCGAACGGGGAATGCGGCGGAGAATGTGTAGGTAGCTAGTAGTCAACTCGTAGATGCGATGTTATATGCATGTCAGCAAATGGTGCAATTCCAAGCGAGCTCGATTCATTGCTCCATTGATCATACGCCGTCGCAATGTCCTTCGCTTCGTGGTTTGTATAGCAGGTGCGCTCAAACACACGAACACCCCCGGCTGCAATTGGAATCCCCTGCTCCTCGTGCATTAGTGATTAGTGAAGTACGTACCGTATGCGACGTTAGATATGTAGATTCTGTGTGCGCAAGCGCAAGGGAATTGCAATTTGCAGTCAGACTGAAGGAAGCCGGGCATGTTTCTTGACGGGTTCCTTGGTGGAATACTGGAATATGCAACTGTCCAGATAAATGGGAGTACCCTCTGAGGCTCTGAAAATCTGATCTGTTTCGATATTTTAGTACTATTCCCTTGGTTCTAAAAAGATCCCTCATGTCTTTTCATAGGAATTTTTGGTTCACCTAAGAGCATCTCCAAGGGACTTGGCAAATGGACTTTGCATTTGAGAATTTGGCAAAAAGCTCAAAAAAAGGCCTCCAATGGTTTTGCATTTTGGGCAAGTTGGCAAATGGGAGAAGAGAATTGGCATAAATGCCAACCCATCCACGGCTTGGCAATTTGCGGTCACAGGCGCAAACGACCCCTTCGCATCCCCCTGCAAGGTCCCGCATGGCTGCATGCCGACGACGAGGAGAGCTCCGCACACCAGATCTAGTCAAATGCCAAGTTAATTTGCCAAATCCCTTGGAGTAGGCTATTTTTAGGCTTTGCATTTTTATTTGGGAGTTTGCAAACAAGGAGAAATGCCAACTCTATTTGCCAAGTCCCTTGGAGATGCTCTAAATATATGGGTGTTACTGCCGATCGAACGTTCTATAGATAGAACGGTCAGGCCCGGCCCGTTTCCCTCACCCGCAGCGCGCACACACACCCCTGCAGGGAAACACACGGACGTCACCCCCACGACAGGCGCACACACACCGAAACACACGGGCGCGCCACCACCCCGCGTGACCCCCTTTCTCCTCCCGGACAGGTCCTCCGTGACAGGTCCACCGCCGCCGCCGTCGCCCTGCCTTTGAAATACACAAAAATGAAACGAAAAATTAGAAGAAAAAAATGAAACAGGATATGATGCAGTTTGAAATAAAATAAATTTGCAATTTGAAACATGGGAAAAAATAAAAGAAAAACTGAGGGCATGTTTGCGAAGCAGAAACACAAATGTTTGCACCAAGAAAGAAAGAAACACAGAGGGCATCGTTTTTCAAACAAAAACTAAGATTTACAGAAACAAGATGACCAAAACAGTTGAAACAAAACCTGAGAACACAAAGAAAGGAAACAATATGAAAACATCATCTGAAACAAAAAAGTAACCACAAATGATACGAAAGAAGAGATTTGATGAAACAAAAAAAAAGAAAAATTGAAACACAGGGGACATTGGAATTGATACAAAAAAAACCATGTAGAAACATGGTCGAACGGTGGGTTGAAACATGAGCAAGAAGTTTCTGCGAAGCAGAGACACGAAGTGTTACCCAAAAATGAAAAAACAAAGAGAGCAACGTTTTTGAAACAATAACTGAGGATTTGCAGAAACATCATGAGCAAACATTTGAAACAAAAAAAAAGAAACAATAGAGGGACATCATTTGAAACAAAAAAGCAACCTACAGTGAAACAAGAATGAAAATTGAAACACAAAAAAAAACTCAAAAAAATTTGGGAAACACATAGAACGGTGTTGTTGAAACAAAAAGGTCCACCAAAGTGAAACAAAGAAAAATGAGAAAAAGAAACAAAAAAAAAGAAAGAAAACTCCCGGAGATGTTGGCTCCGTGCGGCAATCAGAGTCACGGTCACCACCGGGAGGGGAAAGGGGAGCTGCGTGCAGCCACCAATGGAGGGGGAAGGAGCGCTGGAGCCATGGGCCGCCGCCACCGCTTACCGTGGAAGGCGCAGCTGCTGGGGAGCCGAGGGAAGCGTCGTTGTCGGAGTACAGGGGCCGCCAGATCCAGGCAACGTGACGACGCAGTTTGCCGCCTCAACGAGCTGGCCCTTCACCTGCCACTCGAGCCCGGCACCGGCGACGGCCTCGGCGAGGACCGTAGCAGAGGGAACTGGCGCTGCACGCGACGGCGACCCACCGGTGGACGGCGCCGCCGGCGGTGTAGGCGCAGAGGATGAGGAGGGAGCGGGCCGCGGAGACCGCGGGGAGGTCGACGAGTCACGAGCGAGGACCCGAAGCGGAACATCCTGGCCTGCCCGGCGAGCGTGGCGGCGGAGGAGGCGGCGGGGAGGGAGCAGGAAGCGGCTGGAGGGGCGTGTGCAGCCTGGGCGCGGAGGAAGTTGGAGAGCAGTGCGGCCGGGAGGAGGAGGTCAAGGAGGACGACCAGCAACGGCGGCGTGCACACGAGCGGCAGCTGCAGTTTCGTCTTCTCCATCGCCGGGCTGATTTGGCGGCGGTGGCTGCGGATTGGGTTGGGGGAGGAGGGGCTCGGGGGGCGGAGCGCACGAGGAGAGTGCGGTGGACTGCGATCGGCGCGGCCCAATGGACTCTAGAAACCACGTTCGATGATTAGAACGCTCTATAATTAGCATTACCGTAAATATATTTGGAGATATTAGTATTAACACTATTTCTTGTAAATTTAGTCAAACTTTAATCTTAAAAAATAGAGTATAGTTACGCGTATTATAATACCTAAAAACTTCGTCCCAATTGTTCTGCTTAACTATATGGTTCACTAGGAAAAAGCACTAGAATTTATGGTACAGTGGTTTCTCTTACAACAGATCAACCGGCGTATTAGCCACAAAAATCATCACAACAAAATAACATCATTCAGCATATTAGGCACTAATATCATCGGCTAAACAGGACGTTTATACAATCATAGCTAATCAACCAACCCAAGTTGTTGCGCCAAGGAAAAAAAAAAAGAAAATTAGGATTCTTTGTCGTCGAGCACAAAATCAGCAGTTTTTTAAAAATTTTCCTTTGGACGACCAAGTTTTGGCAACTAATTGTCCCTAGATGACGATGGGCCTAAAAGAATGGCGTGGCCAATCCTTTCCGCGTCCTGTGTCGTCGAGCACAAAATCAGCAGTTTTTTAAAATTTTTCCTTTGGACGACCAAGTTTTGGCAACTAATTGTCCCTAGATGACGATGGGCCTAAAAGAATGGCGTGGCCAATCCTTTCCGTGTCCTGTCGCTCTTTGTCGTTTATAGCAAAAATATCGTCGAGGAAGTTTTCTGTTAGGCACAAGTTCCGCTTGTGACACTGGTTTCTCTTCTGGTCCAAGCATGGCCACACGCTCGAGCTGGTTGCCACGTCGACGAACCACAAATCGTACATGGCCAACAGTGTACCCGCTCTCTCTCTGTGTGTGTTTTTTTTTTTTTTTTGACATAGCTCTCTCTATGGTTTTGGTGCTCTCTCACAAAGACACGTCGTAGTTTGACTAATCCTAGGCTACTACTCTCATCTCTAACCGCTCCTAATTCTTTCCCCTCGGCTCGCTACATTTCCGAAAGGGTGAAAATGCAGGTGACCTAGGGCGCGTTTGCGGGGGTGGCCCGACGGCCTGACTGCGCTCTCGGGCTGCAACTTCTCATGTTTGCCGCATTGGCCCAACTTGGGAGCGTGGCCCGCACGAGATCTAAAGCAGCTGGAGCCAGGCCCCCAAGAAACGCCATTTTTCTTCGTTTCTCTGTGGCCCGGTTGCTTTTGGCTCAGGAAGCGGTCATGCGGCCGCTCGTCTCACCTCCCGACGCTTTCCTCTTTCTCACCTCCGCATGTCGCGTACCTCTATCCACCGCCGCCGCGAACCGCAACGCCATGGCCAAAGGGAACGAGGAGGAGGGTATGGAGGAAGGGCTTCAGGGGTCGTCAGGCAACGCGAGCTGGGTGGAGCAGGATGCCCGACGACCTTCTCTGTCAGACTCTGCCGGCGCGCCCCGGCCACCGGCGCATTCACGGCCACCAGCGCCAGCCGCCGTCGAGGAGCGGCGAGCTGGGGGCGGACGCGGCTACTAGTCGGTGGCGGCAGAACGGGCACCCAGCACAAGAGGCAGAGTTGCTGGAGGCCGGACGCGGCGCCCAGTCGGGAGCCAGTGGCCGCCCCATGCCATGGGAGGCAGACGTGCAGGTCCTCGTCCTCCTCAGCCCGCGGGCTGGCTCTCCTCGACAGCGGGAGAAGAAGGAAAAGGAGGAGGGAGGGGCTAGGGGCCAACGACTGCCTGCAGAGTGGAGGTGGAGGGTGCCTCCTCGCGCTCGCGTCATCGCCGGGGAGTTCCGCGTCGACGGATCTTGGGCGTGAACACCGACAACGCCCGTGGACTTGCTCGACATGGACGTGGACGGGAACTCGCAGTCCGACAGCGAGCCGATGTTGGAGCGGAGCGGACTTCCGAGAAGCCACCGACGAGATGACATTCACGGTGTCGATGAGCTCGGTGGCAGCTATGGCCGCGGTGGAGTAGCCCCTTGTGTGTTTGATGAAATGCTAAGAAGATAGAAGGTTGGATTGGTGGTGGTAAGCCTACCACAAATGGCAGTGCAGGTAGCCAGAGCGATTTGAGCTCAATGGCAAACACAATCTCACTGGAACCAGGCCTGCTTCGTACATGGACACAAGAGTTGTTGCACCACTTGAGACTGGCTAGCCCAAGCCTGGGCCACTTGGGCAGGCCAGGCCAACTGGGTACAGGGTCGCAAACGCGCCCCTAGTTTCCGGCGGTGATTTCACCAGCCTCCTTCTCCGGTCGCCACTTTGGTGTTGGTGAGGGAGGATGCCTGGAAAATCGTGATGCGGGTGCATATAGGCTAGGTCAGTGTCCTATGTCTATGTTTTGCTCGCCATTGGTCGATTGTGGAGCTAGGTTTAGCTGGGAGAATGTTCCTCTGCGACGAGTCTGTCTGAACCGTGTCGATGAGGCAGATGTCAATGCTCTTCTTGGCCGTGTCAATGCTCTGCGCCGGTGCCTATGGCGAGGTCGGCGAGTTCTGTCCGGGAGTCCGATACTGGGGCTCCATCATCTTCGTCAGGTGTTATTGTCGTTGGCCTTCATTCTTTTGGATACGAAGAACTTTGTGGGTGAGGTGGACGCTGGGTGGCCGGATCTGGCTCAATCCCTCTCCGACGGTGAAGGTCATGGGAGGTGCGGCCAAATCTAGGAGTTGGTGGAATTGGGGCGCGGACCCGGTCGATGGGTGACCTACGTCTTCATCCTGTCCTTAGCGACGGGTGTCTAATTCGACTCCGTTCATGGTGTTGCAAGTCTTCTTCTTTGGCGGCGGCGGTCGGTGACGACAAGTCGACAAGGATGGCTACCGGGGTTCATGAAGTTTCAAAGGGCATCATCGATGCAATTTTTTCCTTGTTAGGGACCTTCGTGTAGTTTGGCTGTAGCAGTCATCTCAGTGTCTCCATAAGTGTTTGTATGCGTATGTTTGTAGGCTTGTTTTCCTTTCTTGAAATGCAGATACGTACTATTATAAAAAAAAATGGGCGTCGGTAATCCCTGTCCATCCATCTCAAATGAGAAATCCCTGTGAACTACAGCATCACCACGGTGTGCCTGCAAATATGTTGAGAACCTGAGCACGCACCGGCGGTATGGGCCGAAAGAGGCGCTGTGCTCGCGTCTTGCATCATTGCCATCGCCGGTACGTTCCCTGGTGCCGGAAAAGGCGGTTCACGGTCGGGGCGAGGGGCGGCACGTAGCCATGGCGCAAACGCTGTTACGGCACGCGTGCACGTACGAATGCTGAAGCTACTCCCGCTAGCGTGTCATAGCCGACGGAGCAGGTACGAGGGAACCGAGGCGGATTTCCTCGGATTCTTCACGGAGTGACGTGCCGAGGAGTACTCCTACTCTGCCGGCCTGCAGCGGGCTACCGGTAGTAGCTTGCTGTTCCGACGCGGCCGGATGCCCGATCAATCACGGTCGGCTGCTGTAGCGTTCGTGGCATGTCGCTGCTGCCGCCGTGACGTGACTCCAGCTCGTAGCAGTACTGCCGTCGAGAACTGTAGCTGTACCACTCTCCACGCACTCTGTCGGGAACTCGTGATCCCAGGCTTCACGGATCCCAGGCTTCACGGTAAAGCCACTGCCTCTCCATGTGTTTGTGTACGTACAAGTGTTGGAACCAAGCAGATACGGAGACGAGAGACTTCCGACTCTTTCCTCGTTCTGGCAGGTGGCCGCTGGTGGCTGCCACCCTGGGACGGAAGAACAGGGCGCGGCGAGCGGCACACGAGAACGACGCCGGTGGATCTCAATGTGTGTCCTCCAGCGCCACCGCTAGCTGATCTGCCCGTGCTCACTCACGCCGCACTGCATTATGGATGTCTCGCTTGCTCTTGCTATAGCACGCTCGGCGTTCGGCGCCGTCGCATGTTGGGGCTGCCGCGCGCTTGCCGGTGGGTGGGCACAGGCCGTAGGCGGCCGCACTCGCATGCGCAATCCATGAGTCCATCTCGTGTCCGGGCTCTCGCTTTTACGGACCGGCTGGGGGGCTGGCTCATGATCGTTTGACTTGCATTAAACAAAGCGTACTCTACCAGACTGGCAGCTGGAGCTATGGTGGCGTGGTGACCCGGTGGGGTGAGGTGAGAGAGATCGGTCGGTCGGTCGGTCCGTCACTGATTTGGTCGTTTGTTCGGTTCTTGTCTGAGCTGTTTGCCAATCATTAGCAGCTGGATTGGAGTGTTCCGGGCGGAGATTGCGCAGCCCCTCTTTTCCAGCTAATTTTCATGCTCGGGCCATACTACCATAGCTAGTGCCGTGGTGACTGCCAGAAATCATGGTCGGAAAAAGCCTGAAAAATACCAATCACAACAGCATGTCGATGTCCATGGTATCAGAATCACATCGGCTAACGAGGAGGTGAGTAAAAGGGAGGAAAATCAGCGAAGGATAAAAGCAATGGGCGGCACCGGAAACTGATCTTTCGAAGCAGTACGCATGAGACGGTCGACATCCCTCCATTGCGCGCTAGCATCATATCCGCAAGACGTCAGGCACGCCGGCCGGCTAGCCAAAAGATCGTCTGCCGCACGACGACGACGAAGCCGCAGTGTCGGCAGTCTGGTACGAGTAGGACGCCCGGCCGAGCTCAAATCATATCCCGCCCGCACATGTCACGTACGGACGCCCGTTCGGCGCGCCGTGCCAGCGCAAGCAACCATAACAGTCCCCGGCCCGGCCCATCTCCGCGGGGGACTCGACCGGACGTGTGTGACACTCGACCGCGCCGCGTCGCCCTTATCCTCTCGGACCAGCCGCCCACCCCCACGCATTTCATTTCCTTCTCCTCCCCCGTCCTCCTCGCTTCGGTCTCTCCGCCGGCGCCGGCGCTTTTTATCTCCTTCTGAGCTTTCCACGCCGCTCCGCCCGTGCTGCGAGCTTTTGCCTCGCACCACCGGCCTCCATCTCCGGTGCTCCCCTTCCCCTTCCTCGCAGCACCGACCTCCATCTCCCGGCCCTCCGGCATGCTGTGGGCGGCGGCCATGGCGGCGCGCACGGCCATGGTGGGCCTGGATACGGCGGCCGGAGGTGCGGGTCGGCCGGATCTGACCCACGGTGGCCCTGGATCTACAGCCGGCCCTCCGACCACTCGCGCTTCCTCCTCCCGGTCCCCATGGTGGCGCCAGGCTTCTCCCATGGTGGCGGAGGGAAGACGATCTGGCGGGGCGGATGCGGGCCAGGCAGGGCTTCTGCTCGGCCCCTTCCCCTCCAACTCCGGCAAGGGCCTAGGGTTCCGGTGAGTAGGCCTTCCCCTCTCCCCCCTCTCCCCTCACCCTGAAGTGTTTCAATAGATGTTTTCGCCTTGGTTCCACATCGACTCCAAATTGTTTCAATGGTTCTGTGTCGATTGGTTCGTGCAGCACACTTTTTTCCCCATGTTGGATGTTTCTGCAGGTGATCTCTTGATGTTGCAGCAGGAGATTTCTTGATGTTTCTTTCTTAGTCTGTGTGTGTTGCATTAATTTGTGTTTCAGTTCATTGTTTCTTTTACTAGTTTCTTGTTGTTTCTTTTTGTTTCTGAGTTATGTTTCAGGTGCTTTCTCTTATTGTTTCTATTTTTTAGTTTATCCAATTGTTTTTTTGTTTTCGTGCAACTCAGATCTGATGTTTCAGCTTCCTATGTTCTTTTGTTTCATTTTTTATTTCTAATTTGTTTCAGATGCACGGAGGCGGCCATGTCGGGCAGCAGGCGGCGGCGGCGGCGGCGGTGGGTGTCGCGGCGGGGGAGGGGGTGTCCGTGTGGTGCCGCGGGGCGTGGGGGCGCCCGCGTGTGCGCGCGCGCGTGTGTACGTGCCCACGGGGGTGGTGTCTTTGTGCACCGCGCGCTGGGGGCGGGTGTGTGTGCGCGTCGCGGGGGAAGGGAGATGGGCCGGGCCTAGAGCGTTCTACGATCGAACGTTCGATCGCTAGCACGTCCCTATCCCGCCCGCACATGTCACGTACGGACGCCCGTTCGGCGCGCCGTGCCAGCGCAAGCAACCATAAACAACACTGTCCAGCACTCCAGCTCACTGCTACGGCCGTCCGTCCGGCTTCGAAAAGGAAATCGCCGGCACGTACCGTCAGGTACCACTGGTGAGTGGCGAGTGGTGAGCGCGCGGTCCATGCGATCTGAGTGTCGTTGGGCGCGGACAGCCGACGGGGGGTGCATGGCAGGCAGCCCACGGGCGCTCCAGCGCGGCGACGAGACGACGACAGCCGCGGCCGGTTGGCGCGGTCCGGGCGTGCGCCGCGCCAAAGATTTCTCGGCTGGCAGCAGGCGCGGTGGACCACGCACGGATCGCGGTCACGTGACGGCCGTAGCCGGCGATAGGATTGGATTGGATTGGATTGGGTCGTGGCGTACGAGAAGCCAGCGTGCGCGGCTGCGCGCGGCAGTCGGCAAGGGACGTGGGCGGTGGGGAACCACGCGACCGGTCACCTGGGTTTGGCGCCATCCGTCCTTCTCGTGCCGGCCGCCGCCTCGGCGACATGGCGAGTGGCGACACTGCCCGCCACGGCAGAAGGGAGGCGACAAGGGCCAATGTCCAAGGAGCCGGATTCTGAGATTTCAGATGGCGACGGGACGACCGCTGCGGCAGTGCCGCACGGCTGCGGTACAGAACAAGGACGCTCGAGATTATTGGTTCAAAACCTGATTTGCACGGACCGACCGCTTGACCACATGTGAGCCAGCCCTGCTAAAAGATCGGAAAGACGGTCGTCAGAAAGAATAAAACTGTACAGTAGCGTACGTGCACCGTCCAGTTCTTTTTCCTAACCGTGTGTTTGGTTGTGGGTTTACTGGGTTGGAACGACCCTCGTTTTGGGGACGGCTCCAACCCTTTCTATGTTTGGTTGCGAGACTGGGTTCGCTCCGTTGTCTGTTTGGTTGGAGGATTCAGATGGGGTTGGATCCATCCCATGTTCTGTTTAGTTGGATGGATTCGAACCAAACCTGAATATGGCCACCTCTGGTGTGGTTACCCTCCTCAATTTATAAACACTATAGCATAACATATAATTTCAGCAGCACAATATAATTTCTTGAAGAGCTCAAACATTTGAACACCATAGCACATATGCACCATTTCAACACAAAATAATATAACAGTCACATATAAAAGTCATGGCCATATTACAAATAGAAGTCTTAGGCCATATCCATAGGCACATTACACACTAATAATATAAAGTCTGATGCTTGCACAATGCATCAAGTTCAAGCCTTACACAATATATAGCAAGTTCAAGGCTTCCACATAACAAGGTACAAGTTTACTTAGACCACAAATTTAAAGTTCTATGTGGTACTAACAAAAGAACCATCCCATGATTGCAACTTACCCTTACTCATCAGAACCAGGAAAGTTGTCAGGAGGAGCAGCAGGGTAGTTGTCAGCAATGTGCTTTGCAACCCAATTGAGTTTATGTTGAAAAGGCAAGGAGTTGAAAGATCTAGCTATGTGAGGATGTTGGACCAAGTAGGAATGATAGAAGGATAAGTGAGTTTCATTGAAACTACCACTCGTAGCCATCAAGTTGTCAAACAAATCGCCCGGCACATCATTGTCGGGTTTCCCCGCTTCCTTTATCGTCTTGGCTAACTTGGTACTTCCTCATTTAATTGCAGCCACCAATGGATCTTGGTCAGTCCTGGCCCTCTTCTTGCCCTTGTCCCTCTTGTTGGGAATGGTTGCCTTGGTAGCCGATGAAGTTGCCGCATTGTCCCCTTGAGTTGGACCCCTATCACTCTGTAACTCCATCCTCTGCACCTCGCTGTCCTAGTCATCTGTGCTTTCTTCATGTGTACCTAGAGGCACACCTGAGTCCTTAGCAAACAAGCCTGTAGCCATGGTACTTCCAAATATTGTGTGCATCTGCTCAAAGTGTTCAATAGGCTTGTTTAGAAATTCAGCATCAGCCTTGTGATCCTGCAATATATGTACAATTTCAGCAACTAATAATTGAGCAACTAACAATTTCAGCAACTAATAATTGAGCAACTAAAAATTCAGCAAGGACCTTAATATGATTGTTGTAGTGCTCAGCATCAAGAGTTATAGTGAAGGTATCTTCATCCCAACCAGCAGCACTCAAACCACGAAGTTCACATACTTTATGAAACTTCTTTTGCTTTGTCTTAAGGTGATTCTTAACCTGGTCACCAGTGCGCACAATGTCAAATTTCTCTTTGAGAGCTTTCGCACACCCATTGTAGTGAACCATCTTGAAGTTGGACGAAGTCTTGGTGCTATTTACCACTAAGTCAGCAAGGTATTGGAGCATGTAGCCTGACCAAGTTGAATTCTAATGAGCATGCCCACCAGTCCCTGCACTACCCTCTGGTTCCATTCCCCTAAAAAATAAACAATGCAATATATGCCTTCAAATGACAATTCAAATAGATGTAGAAATATGTCCTCAAATACAATTTCAGCCGTCAAATGCAATTATTACATGGTCCAATCAAATAAAGTACAACACAAATTACATGACCAGTACTAGTTTCCATGGCTTAGACGATCCGCCCACATTTGGGCAGCCAAGCCTTCCCTAAAAGCTACCATAATTGCATTCTCACTTGCTGTCCCAGTATATGTGGTGTGCTGGGTGTCCTCATCATTGTCACTTGGTATATTGAATTCATCACTACCATCTTCAATCACCCAATTATGAACGATGCAGCAAGCAACAACAATATCAACTTGAGTTTCATAAGGGTGAAAAGGAGAGGCATCATCAAGTACTTTGAATCTCCTTTTTAGTGCTCCAAATGCTTGCTCTACTATGATTCTAAATGAGCAGTGCCTACGGTTGAACGATTCATTCGCATTTTGCACCGGATTCCTCCCCCATTCACTCAAGTGGTATCGTACACCGCGAATGGGGGGTAAAAATCCTGGTTTGCATCCATATCCAGCATCAACTAGGTAATATTTACCTAACATATGATGCAAAGTTAGTTAACATCTGAATGATCAATTAATTTGGACAAGACATAGGTTATTCTATTACCTTCTGGCACACGAAGACCACCCTCACGTGTTAAAGCATCACGTAAAACTAGTGCATCATGTCTTTGTCCCCTCCCATCCGGCCAACACATAGGTGAACTTTTGTTCAAAATCTACGGCTGCCAATACATTTTGAGTACAATGCTTGTATCTACCACAAAAAGCATGTTGCATTTCCTTTGGAATAGTGGCTCTGATATGTGTGCCATCAAGTGCTCCTAGACAATCCTACGTGATGTTCAAAGAAATCAAGATTAGGTCAATTAGGTTTGACAAAAAATAAATTTAGAATATGACATATGGTTGATGTTCACACCTTAAAGTATGGATACAACGTTGGGTCTCCTTCAATTTTAGCTTGAGTGTCCAATGAAGGGGCCCTAATATAATCATCTCGTAGCTCACCAATAGCATGAAGTACTTTGTTAAAATAGCGGTATTTGTTTCTCCGGATCTATCAAAATTGGTTGCAATTACTTGTATTTCTAACATTGTGCCCCACGGTATGCGAAACATTGCCACTTGCTCCTCAACACACATATGAACGGTATCTTCAAGTAAACCACGATCTCTAAACAACTTACAAAACCTAAAGAAACGTGCTTTGTTCATTCTCAGCATGTTTACACAAGTTGTGTCATTCCGCCAGATTTTATCATTCAGGTATTCCATTCTCTTCCTATCCCTTTCATATATTGGGGCATAAGTAATCCCTTCCCTTCTTGCAACTCGTTTTCTTTTCCTAGACCGAGCAACAATTGTCATGGCACACAACAACCAATGTGCAGCAGCAGCAAAGATGAATGCCTTGAGCCTGTTATTCATCTCTACATACAGCAGCACAATCAAGAAGAACCGTATCAAATAAAAAGTAGAGGCCAATTCCCTAAAACATCTACCGTACCACTGCTTTGGTGTGTGGTTTGTGCAGCCAATCACAAATCCAATATCCAGTTATGAAGTTCATGGGGACGAAATGCATTACAACTTGTGCAAACCCTAACTGGAGGGAGGTCCGTACCTGGCGGGCGCGGTCGCGGGCGATTCTGACTAGGCGTGATTCTTGCGGGCGACGAGCTGCAGGCGGATCTGGGCGACGGGCTGGGCGACGAGCTGGGCGGGGCTTCTCCTCCGGGCGACGGGCGGTCCGGCGCCCTGCGGTGCGAGCCACCGTCCGAGCGGGCGCGGCGCGCACTGTGCCGGCGCGCGCGCACCGGCCGCGCGCGGCGGCGGCGACCGGCGAGGCCGGCGGCGCGCGGCGGTGGCGACGGTCGGCGGCGGCTTCGGTCGAGCGGAAGGATAAGGCTCGGTCGGGGCGGGGGTGAAGGGATGAGGGGGTTACGTGAAGGCACCGAACGACGCGAATCGAGTTGGAGCGGCTCCGTCCGTCGAATTTGGACGAATGGAGTGAACCCGCATAATCGAGGAATATTCTTTCGGGGTCCAACCCACTCCAGCCTCAACCCCCATCCAAACAGGCAAAAAAGGGGTCGAACCCAGACGGGTTAAACCCGTCCCTCCAACCAAACACACGGTAAGGCACTCGACGGGGGATTATAAGTGGTGAATCTTCTTTTTACTAGCCGTTCTCACCGTCGTAAAAAACGCACTCGGACGGCGACAAATAAACAAGTGCTCCGTACAGTACGTGCCCCTGGCACGCCACGCCAGGCTGTAAAGATCGGTTTCCGCAGGGCAGCTGCACCGCTTTTGAAGCAAGCGGGGTCGTCGCCGACAGCGACAAGCTGCCTCGGATCTCGATCGCCGAGACGAAGGCTACTGGTGCTGCGGCCTTTTGTCAGGTCAGGTCAGGGTCCGGCACGCGGGAGGTGGACGGGACGGCCAGTCCAGTCCGCCGGCCGGAAACAGGGGAGGCAGGCCGCAGACGTGGTGTGCATGCGCTGCCGCTGCCGCTGCCTCGGCTCTTCATTGCGGGTACGGGAGATGTCAGAACGGAGCCACGACCCAAACTGCAGGCCTCGGAGTCCAGTGCACTGCCCGAGGCCTGCTCACTGCACCTTGCGTGGGGAAGGACCCACCGCCCACGCGACGTGATCTTTTTGCAAAGGTGTGCTGTGCAGCGGCAGAGAACTCTGCACGATCCTGCGCGAGATGATGGCTTAGCGGCACTTTGCGGCACGCTTCCCGCCGGCCGGCTCTGCGCTGTACTGTGCGTTGCGCCGTAGCGGGGTGCACGCTCGCGTCCAGGGAGCATGGTGCGTGGCGCGTCAGAGTCTCTTGTACGTAGAGTACTCGCGGTTCAGGGATGCATTGTGCCGGCCATTCTGTGGGCGTCCAAGACAACGAGCATTGTTGAAGAGGGCACGACGGGCAACGCCGTTGCTGAAGCGAAAGAGACTTGGCACGTCGCGACGGAATGTGGCCAAAGACTCAGCAGCCGAAGCCGAGCGAGCTGCGTCGGCATCGCCCGGTCTCGTGGGCGAAGTAGGCACCTCGAGCGCCACGAAAAGGGTTCGGTGGGGCTCGCCGCCCGACACACCGGGCGCCGCGATATGACCCGCGACAAACCTCGGGGACCGTGCCCGTGCGCGGCTCGGTTCCGGTTTGGGCGCCGCGCCGCGAGGCTGAGCGCGACGTGACGTGACGGAGCGCGGCGCGTGCTGTGGATTATCGTTGAGCACCACGTCGTTTTCAGGCTGGCCGCCGCACCGGTGAAGAGGTGGAGGCTGTGGAGCAAGTTGCCTTGGCCTGGCCTCCGCAGGCCACACGAGGAGTCGGGCAACTTCTCGTTGTCGTGAACGTTCATTTTCTTTACGGTACGAAAGACAAATGTATCAGTATCACTAGCGGTCGGGGCAGACGCGATTCTCTCCTCCATGAGCTACTCGTGCGACGGCGCCGAGCGAGCACTAAAACCATATAGGAAGAGCGTGCCGCTTGCAAGTGTCGTGCGCGAACGCTCAAATATCATGTGTACCCGGTCAACTGTTTCCGCATTGATCTCTGCCCTCGTACCGGGCTCGCGGAGTCATCATCAGCCTTCGTGAATGGGCCATTTTATGTCTGGACACTAACCGCCTTCTAGATGGACAGCCCATTGTATTCATGAATGGGCCTGTGTTTCGTATGGGCCCTGGATTGACATGAACCATTTAAACTGCAATTTCGAAGGAACAAATATTGTATTAAACTCCAACAAAACTCTCGCTCATCAACAAAACAGTAGATAATCTAAAAAAAAAAATCAACAAAACAGTAGAAGCAAGCAAGCCAGAGAGTGCAGTGCTTTGCCGTTAAGCAAGCAGTGATACATTGAGCCAGGGACATCTCCTTACTCCTTAGCATAGGGGGAAACGAAAGGAAAGAAACTGCAGAGTAAAAGGACATGGAACGACAATGTGTCCAAAACATCTCTCGCGACACTGATCACTCCAGGTCAAGATTGTTCCATCTCATTTCCTTACGTTCTCATTCACCAGATTAGTCAAACCTAAAAGATTCAACCTTTTATTATTGTAGCAATGCTTAAATGAGGACGATTCACTCGGTACTCTGCTCCTTGCACAGAGCACCCACAGATGACAGATTTTCAGAATCTCGATTCTGACTCAACATCAGCATGGCAGGATCTACCATCTAAATCAGAAACGCAACACGGCTCAAGCAAATGCATGAAGATCGAAGCACATCACCACTTGACCTATGCTTCGATCTGCATGTTCCAGGTCATGGTGAAGCTCTTCCCCAGTGGCAATGCCAGCCCGCCGACCTCCACCATGACGCTGTTCTTCTTACTATCCTCGACGCCTTCATCCCCTTGCAGCGTCGCGTTGCCACCTGCCGCGAAGTAAGGGCTCGACGTCGCGACGGCGGTGGCGTCGGCGCCGTCCACCTGGATGACGAGGTCCTTGCCGCCGGTGCCCTCCAGGCCCAGCACCGCCAGCTTCTCGATGACGAGGCCCTTGTGCAGGCTGTAGCTTCCCATCAGCACCTCCGACCGCACCGTCACGGCCTTGCCGCGGACGCTGGCGTGGAAGCGCGCGTACGTGGCCTGCCCTTCCGCGAGCACCATCTCCGGCCGCTCGTCGTCGTCCACGTACACGGCGCCCTCCGCGTCCGCCTGCGTCGCGCCGAACGGGAACGCGACCACCAGCGTGAACGGCGTCGCCCGGGCGTCCTTGGAGATGAACCCGCCGCGCTGCATCGGGAGGATCGTGTTCTGGTACACGTGCACGTTGATCTCGTTCAGCGGCGCGTCCAGCTTCACCGGGGCGCCGCTCTTGGACACCACCACCTTCTTCATGTCGAACAGGTTGTACCAGGTGCCCGGTGGGAACATGGCGTTCACCGAACTGGCGCCCTCCTCCAGGACCGGGGACACCATGACGCTGGCGCCGAGCAGGAACTGCGTGCTCAGCCCGTAGCACGGAGTGAAGTCGGGGAAGGAGAAGAACACCGGCCGCGCCACGGGGGCGCCGGTCAGGTGCGCCTGGTAGTTGAGCGTGTACAGGTAGGGGAGCAGCTTGTACCGCATGCCGAGCGCGTTCCGGGCAGACTGCGCCACGGACTCCCAGACGTAGAGCTCCTGCCTCGGTGACGCGAAGTTGGCATGGTCCCTGGAGAACGGGTAGAAGGCCCCGAGCTCAATCCACCTGTTGCAGAGCTCCTCAGTCGGCGACGGGTAGAAGCCACAGATGTCAGCACCAACCATCGGCATGCCGAAGATGCCAAAGTTGAGCATCGTCGAGATGGAATAACGGAGATTTTCCCAAGTGCCCTTGTTGTCGCCGGTCCAGTGCGCGGCATAAGCTCCTGATCCGACGAACGTGGAGCGGGTCAGAATGAACGGCCTCTTCCCCTGCAGCCCTTGCAGGGCCTTGTGCGTGGCAATGGCCTGCGAGAAGCCATACAGACTGTGTGCATTGTACTCCAGGATGCCATTGTAGTGTGAAGCACTGGTTGCAATGGTGTTGAAGCCCAGACGAGCACTCTGCCCAGAGGCATTGATCTTGTATGGCGGCTCGTCCCACCTTGTATTTGTAAGGTTTTTGCAATCCAAACAGCAGACCCATGGTGTCTTCGAGTCAGGAATAGGGCACTGGTGCGTCTTTGGGATTGTGCACTTGCCCGTGCAGAAGTTGGAGGCCTCATTCATGTCAATCCAGAGCCCATCCACCGGGACCAAATCATGGAACCTCCGCACCTCATCGATCCACCATGACGCACCGTTTGGGTTGAGGAAGTCTGGGAAGTAGACAGGTCCAGGCCACACCTGGGCGAGGTATGGCTCCCCATCCAGTTTGATGAAGATGTCATGTTCCATGCCACGCTGGTAAACGCCATAGGAGCTGTTCACAGCAATGCCAGGGTCGATGAGGACAATGTACTTCATCCCTTGCGCATGGATCTTGTCAAGGAACGCCAGCAGTTTTGGGCGTGGGTAGTTGATCGGGTCAAGTGTGAAGTCCTTAGCGGCATCCATGTGGTCATCATCATTCCAGATCACGTCCAGCGGTATCTGGGCATTCCGATAGCCCTCCACAACGCCCTCTACCACTGAAAGGTTCTTGTACCCCCATCTACATTGGTGGAATCCTGAAAGACAAGCACGTGGAGTATTCAGAGAGCTGAAGAATTTCGAGGTACAAGAATTTATTTTATGAGTAGTATGCAGGAGGCAGCAGGTCTCAGTTTCTTGATAAAGCAGCTACATACTATTTTATACAGGAAATGGAAATCATGCAGTGCCTAAAATTGTAATGAGAACAGCAAAATTGTTCATGAATTGCATCCGCAAATCACATTCAATTTCACACTTCAACTCTATTATTGTACTGAAAAAGCAAGAAAATGGTAGTAGTAACAGGTCAAAAGTATGGCAAGAAATTCAATACTCGCATGTGCATTGGCAAAATTGATTGTAGTGCGAGTTATTTCTCAGGGTTCTGATCATCAATTTTCAGAGTGGTCCATGAACTGGGAAGATCAGTACAGAGCACATGGAAGGCCTTATCCTTATAGGTAACATGGCCCCACTAGCAAGTGAAACTGACACACTATCTTGTAAAGGGAAGCTGCATTTGGAAATTTATAAGGATAAGGCTTACAGAGCACATTTGGAAATGGATACTTGATACAGAGATCGACTTGCAATTTCCAAAAGAATGACAATACATGTAAATTCCAGTTCCCAGGCTTACAAGCAAAGGTACATCACGATGCCAGATTTTGTTATTATCATGGTGTACAAGGCTACAACCACTAGTGAACCAAAAGTTTCAGTATTTTATCTGGCAGGAAGATTAAGCAAACTATATTTTTTCCCAGATGAAAGGAATTTCACACATCAATGGAATACTAATCTACTGGGGACTAACCGAATAAGAAAAATTGCACATTTGTCACTGTTCCCCCCTATATTAACTCAGTGTGTGCCAGGGTGACAATGCTTCATCCATTGCATTAGTCACTCCGAAAACAATGAATGCTTGTAGCAAAATAGTTCATAATTTGTAGACTATGTTATTCAGAACAAACAACATGCACATTTGATGTAGTTTCATGTACTGAAAGCATATACTCAGCAAAAGCAACAGCAATGAACATGCTGTAGGAAAAAAAGACCAAAATATGCATAACGTTTTTTCTCAGATTTCTGAACTTTTTGAGAACAAGCTGCTCCATCTGCTTGCAGTCTGCACAGTGCATGCATATCCGCGACACCATTTACTTTGCACAGAACTAAAGCACTTAAGCTCAGTTGTCTAATCTGCATGGTTAGCGGAAGTGCCTTGGGATAGTTGCAATACTGGTAAATTGAAAGGATTATGCCATGATGTCCATGACATGGGAGTATTCTTCTTTATAACAAACAGACTCTACTTGACTTTATTTTTTGAGCAAAGAGTTCACATGATGCGATTGGGAACTAGTTATAATAGTATCGGCATGCTTATCATTGTCTAGTGAGTACCTGATACAGAAAATAAACTGCCCTATCTATCACCAACATTAGTGTGTGTCAGAGCCCAGAGTATGGCATGCACAGCATCAGAGAAGGCTACATCTCATAGTCAATCTGAAATTTAGCTAGCCATGGCATCAGATAAAATATATGACCGAACGGATCAAATAATCAGCCAACAATTAAGTATCCATCCATGGCATCAGATATATGCTATCAGTCAACCTCAATTTGGCGGTAAGCAGACCATAGCTTAACCAAATGATTGTGTCAATCAGGAATTTAGCCAACCATAACTTAAGCAAATGATGGGTCCTACTAATGTGACAATGAGTAAAGGATAGCAGCACATGAGTAAGGAAATCAGTGCTTACCAAATGCCCAGTATGGCATGGGCGCAGGACGGCCAATCATCGAGGTGTACTGATCCACGATGGCCAACGGCGTCGGCCCGGCGAAGAAGTAGAAGTCGAGAAGACCTCCGATGACCTTGTAAGTCAGCGACGTGCCCCTGTAGAACACGTCCATGCCATTGCTGTTGAGCAGCAGCACGGCGTGCGCGACGCCACGGCCGCCAAGATTCCGGAGGTCCATGTACACCGGGTGCGAGCCGTAGAGGTCGGTGTTGAGGTTGATGGCGGAGATGTCCGTGGTCCAGATGGTGTAAGGGTCGTTGGGCCGCAGCCGGATGCCGCCCGGCTGCGTGTTCTCGCCGAGCCCGTACAGGGCGGCGTCCTTGGGCAGCGCCGTGGACACCTCCAGGTACTGGTCCTTGAACACCAGCGCGCCGGCGCTGGTGTTGAACAGCGGCTGCCGCGTGGACCGGCGGTGCACGGCGTACCAGAACGGGTCGCGGCCATAGGTGAACACCAGCTCCTCGCCGGGGTACTCGGGGGCCGTGAAGGGGACGCCGCCCGTGACGACCTTGCCGCCGGTCACGGGTGGCCCTGGCTCCCTTGGGAGCAGGTTGTAGGGGACCTCCCACCTCTGCTTCTCTGCATCAGTGATCTGCACGCGCACCCTGTCCCTCGTCTCGTGCCTGCATAGCATTCCACCGTTAGAAGATGACCTCAAGGTAATTGTTTAAGCCATCATTGAAAAGTTCAGGCATGCTCTACATGATTGGAAGTCTTAGAATAAGCAAGTGAACATTGACTGTAAAATTAAGCAGTAAAATATCGACCTCATGGTCATACTTGGGACCATATGCAGATGAACTCATTGCCAACCATTAAAACATGACCTCTGGGGAAGAATCAAGAATGGAACACTATCAATTGCAGCCCAATCTTAAAATGTTCTGAATAATTCCTTGTGCTCTACTAGCCGTAAATCTAAATCGACTTGTCTTGAAGAATTTAAGAAATTGAATATTACAGGAACCAACATTCTCCTCGAAAGTACTACAAGGATGTGTGTCAACACTTCAGACTAGAATAACCCCGAGAAAAAAAAGAACAGGAGCTACTGATTTGCTGCTTGGCGAGGAGAAGCGAGTTCTTACTTGACGAAGAGCCTGAGGCGAGGGATGTCAGGACCGTAAGTGGAGGTACGCTGCTTCACCTGGAGGTAGCCCACAAGGCCTCCCCCGTTGGGCAGCTGAACAAGGGACACCAGCTTGTACCCGCCACCAACCTTCGGCGGCTTTGCTGTGGCGACCGCGCCATTGCTGCTTGCCAAGGTGAGAAATAGAAGGCACCACAGTAGGTAGGAGAGGATGGCCGGGCGAGAAAATGACAGCATTTCGTTGTGCTCCGTTGTTTTTTTCGTCACTGGTTTTTGCTCCCTCATCACTCACACGAGTCACGAGCTCTCTATGGCCTGCAACTGTGAACTATGAAATGCAAGACAGTGAGGAGATGCCTAGAGAGAGAGAGAGAGAAGAGAGGTGCTGCCGTGGTAGTGAATACGAGTAATGGCGGGGAGTGAGCAGTGGCAGCTGCATTCAGTGGCATGTCCAGTGGATAGCCGATGACCGAACCTTTTCCTCCTTTATAGACTGTGTGCCCATACATCAATCACTGATAAGTGGACCCAAATGATTTGCAGAGAACGGAATGTCAGCTTCTGCTTAGGCCTTCCCCAACGCGACCTCGTGGCGTGCTGCCCTGCAGGCCAGGTAGGCTCGGATAGGAGATAGAAGGTGAGATGGTGGCCCTGCAGATGGTTGGTGCTGCTTGCAACAGCCTAGGCAGAAAAAGGTGTTCTCTAGAAAAAGTAGAGAGAGGAGATTATCATTTTTTCTGATCACATCTTTGAAAGCAGTTGGACCCTACAATGATTGCTTGCGCTGGGGGTTGTGTGTCTCAAACTTGTCCTCGTCTACGTGTACTGTCCTTTTTTGCGCGAGACCACCAAGGCTGTATGCCTCCATTGCGGCTGCCCTTAGGGCAAGACCAACGCAGGCAGGACGGCCGTCCAGACCCACCTGAAAAGCGTATTCCACGTAGATCCGTATAAATTGAGGCAATATAAGCTACAGTACAGACCACCATGCTTTTCTGACTCTTCTGATGCATCTCTTTTGAAATGTCGCTTTCGTAAAGTTGCTTTTGCAGCTCACCAACCAGTCCCCTTGCTTCTTTCGAACGGAGCTAGTGCTTTTTCTGACGAGACTTTGGTCTCCTCTGCAAGAGACTCTGAGCCACTGCGGAGCACCTAGCCCACCGTCTCTCTCCTCCGAAAGGACATCCGATCCTACGTGTCTCTGCGAGGCAGTATTGCGTTGGGGATGGCCTTAGGGCGTCCACTACGTGTGCAAATCCTACCGGATACTCTCGGTCTCAAAATAACATCACATCTTATTTTATTTATGATGTATGATAACCAGTAGTTAATCATCATATGTGTTTTATAATATGCAAACATTGATGTTAATAAAAAATACTATTGTTTATGATGCATCATAAATACCATTAAATTGATCTTGATATATTTTTACAATAAACTTATTTAGATATATAAATATTTATGGTATTTTTATTTTCCATAGTTGTTATTTTGTGAAGCAAGGAGTAGCAAACTTATTGCAAGCGCAGGAGGTTCGTTTCAAACCCCTCTGAGAATGGTTGTTATTTTTTTAGCATCTCCAATAACTCCTTAAAATATGTTGCTATTTTTATAACTTTGGCAAAAACACAAAAATCTCTTTCCAACAACTCCTTAAAATAGGTTGCTATTTATTCCAACTTTGTATCCGAGGGTGTGTGAGTTGCTATCCACGTATGCGAAGCACTCACAGCCGCGAAATTCCTCTCTCCCGCATGAAAGACGATGAGCTGGAGATCGAATCGGTTCTAGGTGGGCCTACTTTTTTTATTTTACCAAGTTGGAATAGCAAAATTGTTGGAGAGAGATCTTTTTTTCACTTGCCAAATAAATTAGCAACTTGGTAAAACTCAAGATTTGGCAAGTAAATTTTACCAAGTTCTTGGAGATGCTCGATGATCAACTCGACAAGTGTCGCACCAGACCG
Organism: Themeda triandra; assembly: GCA_018135685.1. NCBI lineage: Eukaryota > Viridiplantae > Streptophyta > Magnoliopsida > Poales > Poaceae > Themeda > Themeda triandra. The sequence goes on along the minus strand of JAENPR010000143.1, from coordinate 362,546 downwards.
CACTATAATACCTTCAAAGGAGAAACAAAGTTTCTAAACTGCTCTAAGTGTCTATCAACGCTCAATGACACTTAGAACCAGGCTGTCACTAACCTTGTCGATCATCCTTTGAAAACCAAAATAAGATCCATCAATAGAGCCATGAGAACTATTAGTTGTCTATTAATAAATAATTGTTATGACCTAACTTACAATGTCCTAGTAAAATACATGTTAGTCACAGTCATTATGTCATTATTATTCACTAAAATCGAATCAGGAGCCTAAAAGCTTTAAAAGACAATGTTTGAATAGTGTTCATTAACCAATCATGACATTAAAGAGCATCTTACAATAAATTTACTCTTAAAACAATTTGCTCTGTTGTCACTCTAATTAACTGTATCTTGTGCATTTGTAGCTAAATTAAGAACAAACAATATAATCTTGCATTCTGCCATGTTGTTAAGGTAGTCCCTTTTCTTTCACAGTGGAACATCAATTTTGGGTAATCCTGAACCCTACCAAAGTGTTATACTGTTGTGTTGCAAAAAAAAAAAAAAAGGCTTAACACGTGTGTCGTTTTTGAGCATCAACTATATAAAAGATAATCTGTATAAAAAGTATGACATCTCAAATTAGTTTCTATGAAAAATATGTTGTTCCAAACAAGGGGTATATTAATTAATGTTTTTCAGAGTACTTAAATTAATCTAATAGCATCGTTCTAACATTATCTGTCAGCGTGTATGTAGTTTTTTATAGGGGCTTGAGCATTTCTACCCCTGTTTTGAAGTCCATTTGTGATTTTACCCTCGTTTTTTTAACTTTATAATTTTACCCCGTATTTTTTAAACGAAGCAAGACTTTACCCCTAGTTTGTTAAGTTCTTCTAACGATGTTAGCTTTTGGACAAAATAATGACTTTATCCATGAGTTTTTACCCCTGTTTTCTTGTGTTGTGTTTTACCTCTATTTTTAGACATCAAGCTCTCATTTTTATTGGACAGATTTTTTTAAAATTTTTTTGCAAAACTTTAATTAATAATCCACATAAACTTAATTTAATATCGCTAGATGTGTGAACTATCGCCTCCCATCGATAGGAGAGGGACATAAGAGTATCCTTGTCTTTTTGCGCAGGTGTTTTTTTATTTATTTTTCTCTTTTTTAGCTATTTAATCAATCTGTCTCAGACAATGTTACATAGTATGGGTAAACGGGAGCTTCGTTTAGAAAAAAACGAGGGTAAAATCACAAAGTTAAAAAAAAGGGCAAAATCACCATTAGACTTTGGAATAGGGGAATAAACACTAAAATCCCTTTTTTATATATCGATATATGGTCAAAGTTTTTTAACCGAATCTGCAAATCATCAGCAGCGAGACAGAAACGATGCAGGGCGGAAGTATCTATAGCAGCCAACAGCCAAAAAGACACGGTGCTTTGTGATTAGAGAGATAAAAAAAATCAAGAGAAATGCTAAATCAAAGCTGCCGCGCACGCAACTCGCCGAAAAGCAGAGGGACAGGGACCCCGCCCGCCCCCAAAACGCGCCATTATCGATGAGGCATGTTCGTTCTCGAGGCGCTGCAACCTTTCGACAGTGATCACATCATCACACACATCACTGTCTGGTCCCAGGCACCATTTTCGGGTGCTTAAATATACTCGCGGTTGGTTCATTGAGAACAGACCATCACAGTTAAACAGCTAGCTCCGGCACAAATTGGATTATTGGAAGCATCTTACGTCCTCGCCTGGCAGTCCTGGTGTGTTTGGCAAGCTCTCAGCAGGGCGCTGAAGGCGGCACCGGCACCGGCGACGAAGCCATCTTGGCCACCACGGGATTCTATCCAGATTTGGCGGGCAGCGCGTGTTTGTTAGCAACATTTCCACGCCTTTGGTAGTTTGGTCACTCGATCCTCACTCAACATCGTCTGTGCAGTGCAAAACCAGGCGGAGGATTTGGTTCCACATGCGCGATTCTACTTGCGTAGATGGTGCAAAGATTCGGGCCACCCCTGTGACCCGCCGTCACGCAAGGCACGGTTCAAGGCAAACGCTTAGAAAATCATTGCTGATCTGATTCGATACACCTCCTTTCTGATTCGGAATCTGCAAACTGTGAAAACCATGATCGTAACAGCAAATCATCTTAAGGAAAGCTCGACAGCTTGACAGGACGAGAACAGCAAAACACGGTGCAAGCAACGCGACATAGCTACCCCAACAACAACAAAAAAAAGTTAGCGGCATCCAGGTTCGGAGACCAGACACCGGGACCTGCCTCCAGCCAGATGAGTCGGCACGGCACGCGGCAGGCTCGCGTGATCTCGGCCGGCAGGCCACGGCGCACAGGGAAACCGCCGTCCCTCCCGGCAAATCAGTCGTTTTCTCCGCCCAGCCCCCACCGCCGGACTCACGGCCGGGCCAACCGGCCAAACCAACCGGCCCGCCGCGGGGGAAGGAGCCTATCCTCTTTCCCTCCTCCCCGAGTGCCAATGGACGGCCAAACCAACCACGATCGGGCGTGCCGATCGATTGATCTTGTGTTTGTATCTTTCCATCTGGGTGAGAAGCATTAAAATGTTTGTATTAAGATGTTGTGTGAGCAAACCATCGTATTAACTTTTTAGCAATAATCACAGTACAACTTATTAACATGGCAACTTGCAGTTCCAAATTAGTCACAGGTCAGTAACATGGCCCTCAAATTGACAAACATTCCTTATCATAACCAATACTGACATACAATCTCAATTCATGTCATCTTACATTTGCATTCAACCAACTATCTATCTACAACTAGCACAAGTATAATAACAGGCTGGAGTCTTTCACTCAAAATCACAGCATATGCCTTGACTGTACAAGTGGGAAGGAAGTAGGATGAATATCCAATGCTTCACTTGAAAAAGATTGGTAGCAGGAACTAGAGGCGACTCAAAGTCACAAAAGTAGGTGATTTGCTCGCCACGAGTGCCATCATCAACAGCGCAAGGGAAGGGATGAGTGCCGCGTGGTCTTCGGGGAATCTTTTTGCTCTTTTGGCCTCTGCTCCTTCCAATGCACAGGCAAATGATTGACGAGTGCCGAGTTCAAAGAACAATGGAATCACATGCTGCACGCTACATTCCGGAATGAACAAGCGTTCGCGTTCGCGTTCGCGTGCACATGCACTGACACAGTTTGACGTCGGTGGCACCACTGACACCCTATCGTTTCAGCTCGACGCAAACCATTGCCTGTCGCATACGGCGAGTCGGCGACCGGATCTGATGAGTGACATCCTCACGAGCGGTTCGCTTTCGATGTCACGGCTCACCGCGTACGAAAACGTGTGCGTAGACGGTTGTGGTAGTAGTACGTACTAGCAGTCGTAACAAATACACGTGTTCGTCACCGTGTGCCGCGACACCGGCACGAGTCCTCCCTTCCTCCCCGTCAGACACGGGCATGGTTCTCGTCAGCTCGTGTAGGTGTACTAGTAGTAAGCCAACTCACATGTTTGGCTTGTTTTTGGGTCGTTTTTTTTTTGACATAGTTTTTGGGTCGTTACATGACTATATTGTCATCAGCAGCTGCTGCCACGGGGTACTCCGTGTTCGATGATGGTTTTGTTAATCTGATGATGATGGCCCAATCGAAAAAAAAACGATCATAAAAAAAAACTCCGAAACGAACTACTACGACCCGGGAAAATATGAGACCCAGTTCAAAGCACTAAGTGGAGGCCCGCTGTATTAGTACCCAAATAAAAAACTAATGGCATCGAACAAGACTAACGGCGTCGACTAGTGCGAGGACTAGGAAGTGCTTTTGATCTCCAGGGAACAATCAGAATCACCGACGCCCAAGTCCGCAACTCCAGACGGCGGCCGGTACAGCCGCGTCTCTGCGATCCCACAAGGAAGTTAAGATCGTGCCTGATGGTTCTCAGACTAGTATAGCAAGTCACGATCGTGGATAGTAGACCACGTTTTTGGCACAAAAAAGCTAGTGATTGGCTGATCGAGGACAACAGGCCACGTTTTTGGCCCAAAATAGGTAACGATAGCAGATTTTCTAATTAAAATAAAAGCCAACAATATTATACATATATAGGATACTTGATATTCTGGGAGCCCATGATTTTTGGAGGCCGGTCGCACAGCCCGCACGGGCCCAAGGACGCCCTTGACTACGACGAGTACTGATAATTGGAGTGGAGCATGCCTGACAAGCAAAAATCCTATCTATAATCCTTAGCTTGGACGATCGTCGTCATCCTCATCATCTCCTGTCTCTCGGACGTATCTCCGGGATCGGTAGCCGTTTATGCCGATTGCCAACTACGTTTCTGATGAGACGGCACTTCAGTCTTGAGCAGCTGTCCAGCGATCTTCGCTTGTACTGTGTACGGGAAGGGGAATATTTTTGATTGCTTGATACGAGTATGGCGCAACGTCCTTTTCACGAACCATAACGAACATTAGCGAATCGATCGATATACAGGTCTAGAGAACTGAGAACCAGCAGCTGCAAAGTTCCTGTTTCCTTGCGTGGCATACCAAGCTATAGCTATCTAGTACTGTACTAGCATGCATGAGTAGAAAACTACAAACGCTGCAACTTGATTGACGATTATGATGACGTCCAAAAGATGCGTTTTTCTCCATACTTTCTCAGTTTCTCAATTCTTATACTTCATGAGCTTTGCATGACCAAATGTTTCAAATACTATTATAAGATCTTATCTTTCGACACTTGTGAATGTTGATAAATCTTTGGAATGTTCAGGACTTTCGAAAGGGGCCCGGCTGGCCGGCGGGGGCTGGTCTATTTCCCAGGGACGGCCACTCCTTCATCACATCGTCACATGCGATGCGCCGATCCGAGACCCCAGCTGAAAGAGGCCCGGCGCTGCCTGCCGCATGTGGGATACCGCCGCGCGCCGGCCGGCCGGCCGGGATCTTTGGCTGTGTTGGGGACACTCACTGACAGCGCGTGCAGCCAACAGCCGTGGCCACGCGGGACGCGCGAGCCGGACCGGGACCATTATCCTGTAGCTGTAGATGCGGCGCAGTGCAGCGCCACGCTCCGGTGCAGAATCTGACGGAGTCGTGGCCATGGAGCGTCGTGTTTTGGTCAGCAGCCAGCTTCCGTGTTATAGCGCGCCTGTGCCCATGCACGAGCCAAATGATTGATGAGGATTGGAATTCATCGGGAAAATGTGCATCTACGATCGATCGATGGGAACAAAACGAAAGAAACAAGATATTTAACAAGTTTATTTAGGATCAAGCAACCACATAGACATACCTGCATGCCTGAAGATGACCTTGCTATTCTCTCGAATAAAACCTTACGGGCTGGACATTCAAAGAACAAGGAGGGCAATGCTTAATATATATATATAGAATTAGAAAGATTAATCAATGCAGCAAGGGAACAGATTGCAACAGCATCTTGAGACAAAAAAGAAAAAATTGTTTGCTTGTCCGTAACTACGCTTATAGCCAGCCATTCAACAATGTTTTTCTTAACAAATCAGCATCAGCCATAATCCGTCAACCAGAAACGATCCAACGAACAACCATACTTATTGTTCACATCACGATTTCAAGCAACAGCCGCAGATGCCCAGCCGACGCGGCCACCGGCCACCATTTCCAACGACTCGACAAAATCGAATTGAACCAGCATGGACTCCATTTTGTTTGGTAGGAAAGCGTGAATTTCATGTGCCATACAAAAACAACACAACATACGTGGGCCTGCACAACTGAAGACTAGGCCCATTGTTATTGTTATTTACACACCTCCATACACAAAAAAAGGAAAACATGAATGTTAACAAAAGATTCGAACCACACAAAAGTGGAAGATAATAGCATAAGAAATTTGCCAGAAGATATTTAGAAATTCCAGCGCCAGATGCACAACCTAAATGAGAATAGAAGAAAAAAAAACAATTACATGATTCTTAATAAACAACTAGGACCATACAAAAGTGGAAGACAATCACAAAAAAATCAGCCGATAGATGTTTAAAAACTTCGTTTTCATGTGTCGTACATATGACGTACACCAACATTAAGAAAACAATTATACGACTATTTTTTTGTGGTGTCTATATAACGAATATAAAATTAACCATAAACAATCATACATCATGAAACTCTTAAGTGTGTTGCCGACACATCAGGGGCGGAGGGAGAGGTTGAGGGGGCCATATGCCCCCTCCGCATATCGTAGTGAAGAGGAGGACGACAAACTCCCTCATTTAATAATACCAATTAATTAATAGTACAAACTCCGGAGAACGGCAAAGCTGACGACGGCGTCCGCGACCTTGGCGGCCGCGTCAAAGACAGGGATGGAATCTTCTGTGTGTAAGGTCCTAGAATGTGAATAAATCTTTGGAAGGCTCAAGTCTTCAAGGGCATTTTGGAATGTTTGGGATTTCTCACAAATCAGTTTCATAGGACAAATGCAGGAACAAGAAATTTCGCACACGCATTCCAAACATACTCTGCAACATGTTCAAACAACATGACTTACTACTTTCCCTCTATGAGTTTAACATGTCAAGGTTTATCATGAAAAGTAAATCAATAAATGTGTGATAGCTGTTTTTTCGTTTCCATTGTCGAGTCTTTTAAAGGACAAGGAACAACCCAAAACAAAACACGCAACATACATTTTGTATTCCCACAGGACCTTTTAGAAGATATAAGACATATCATTCTTCATCACTTTTTCCTCAGTTTTTGGGAAAGTTATTCCTAATTATTATCCGTCGATCATATTTAGTGTCCTTTATAATGATGCAAATCAAAACATGTTAAGTCACTTTTTTTAGTTTTTTCCATAAGGGTCTAAGACCACCTACACTCATCAACCTCTATTTCCCACCTCTAAAAGTAATATTTTGTCCTAGTCAGCAAGATTCCCTCATCTATACCCAATCCTTCCGCATCCATGCATCTTCAATCTCAACATCTATCTATTATAGGGCCCACATGTCAAGATTTTTTTATTTTTTCTCCCCTCCCCGGACACTCTCTCTCTCCTCCATCCTATCTCTCGCTACTACTCCCGCCTGCTACTACTCTTGCTCCCTCTGCCATGGATCTCCGTGAGGTTGACCGGCACGCTGCTCCTCTCCGGCGGAGGAGTCAGCCCGGCGCGGCGCCTTCCTCCCTCCTCCTCCTCCCCAGCGTGGCCCGGCGGCGGCCTGCCTCGCGGCCAGGCGAGTGCGGCGGTGCTCCTCCCATTCTCCCCTTCTTCTCGCGGCGAAGATGGCCGAAGCGGTGACCGCGTCCTCGCCCTCGGCCATGCCGAGGTGGAGCAGGGGAGGGCCCCCGTGGCGGGCCTCCTTCACGCAGCTGCTGGCCCCCGCCGGCGAGCCGACCTGCGCGTGCGGCGCATCTGCCTCCGACGGGCGGCGGGCCGGTGTGGCTCCCTATCTACGAGCGCGCGGTGGCCCTCCTCTACTCCTCTTCGTCCCGCGCTTGCAGCTTCCCCGGAGGCCCGCGTCGGTAGCTCCCTTTGGCGGTGGCCGTGAGTCCTGCTCCACTGCGCCGGCCTCTTCTCTGCTCCTTGGTGGCGGGCACACTGTGCTTCTCTCTCTCCCCCCCCTTTCTTCTCTCTCCTCGAGCAGGCCCCACACTATCCTTTAGCGTCACCTCCGTACGTCCCGCAAAAGCACCGGATGCCGACCGGTGCAACGCTTGAGGATGCGATAGAGTTCACCGCTGCGGGTGTTGAGTAACTGTAAATTCATTTACAGTTTTACAGTTCCCATTTATAGTTTTACAGTCCCAACGCAGGTAGTCTAAAGGAGTTTGGATGGCATATCCATAAATATTTTCTCCGTAGTTTTTTCTCATGGTTCTTTGAGGAGTTGGTTACTATATATTGATCTCATAGTTAGACGTACTCAAGGAGTACGTGTTATGAAACATTTGATCATCTAATCTATCCTCTTGTTAAGAGCCGACCTTGTTGACGTTGGTTCTCATGTACAAATGCCAATCACATAATCGATGAAGAGTCCATTCTCAATTTGAGTCTCTTTTGGATCCGCTTCTCTAAATTTAGGTCTCTAGAGTTATTAGAGTCTCCAAACACATGGTCTAAATGTAGCTTTAAACCCATATCGAAGCTTTATATCTCAAAACTATGCTAAAATACAGTAGAATTTAGAGGAGTGGATCCAAACAAGTCTTTTGTCTGCCGTATCATTTGATTTCAGACGGTTCCGTGTTTATGCGTCCGCCTCCGCGGAGTTCAATGCATCTCACCGCGACTGCATGTGGCGACACTGACGACGCACGTGGTAACACACACAAACGATTCGTCGCGTATGTAAGTGACGTACTAGCAAGAACGGCCGCTTTCGGGCTCACCTACACGGCTACGGCCTACGGGCTACGTGTACACCGTATATACGTAATTGCGTAGTACTATGTGGACGTGGTAAAACTGGTAGGAGCGTCACCGCGTGGCCGCGGCCGGTGGGCCCCCCTTCGCGTCAGACAGCGGCCGCTGGCCGGCTGGAGTTGGTCTATTTTCGGCCACGGTGCCTCCCTCCCTCCACATCGTCCGCCGGAGGTAACCCCTGCTGAAAGGGCTCCACCGGCGCTGCCTGCCGTGCCGGCTGCCCATATGGCCATGGGATACCGCCGGGATCTTTTGATGTGGTGGGGACACTCACTGACAGCGCGTGCGATCCGCCTGCGCGCCGCGCATGGAGACGGATGCCCTGCTCTGCAACCGGACACGGGACGCGCGCGCGAGCCGAGGACCGGGACAATGTGCGTCGTGTTTTCGGTACCTGTAGAGTGGAGATGCCGTGCAGTACCGGTGCCGAATCTGACGGAGTCGTGGCCATGCGCGTCGTGTTTTCGGTACACGCCACCTATCGTGTATACTACCTGTTGCGCGCGTCTACAATGCACGAGCCAAATGATTGATGAGGATTAGTATGAAAAAACGATTGATGAGGATTGGATTTCCTCTAGAAAAAATGTAGGAGTATCTACGATCGATCGATGGGATAGCTAAAGTATATGGATGCATGCTTCGCTATTGCGGGCAATGCAAAACGAATTCCTTTTTTTTTTTTGACTAATGCAAAACGAATTCCTGTGTCTTCCGTGGATGCAAATGCCATTGCCAGTAGTTTCAAAAAAAAAAAGCCATTGCCAGTGCCAGCGTCATGAGCCCATGGGCCATGGCCATTGCCCGTGAAATCTCAGAAGCAGTGGAGTGGAGTGTGGAAGCAGGCCGCCAAGTTTGTTATCAGCCCACTAGCGCAGATGTTGGTTGAATCGCTACGCCATCCAGGGTGAAGCTCAACTTATAAAGGGCCGGGCCGATGGTAGCCGAGCCTATCTATATCAGAATTTCCATTTATCTTTTAAAGATGCTCAAAAAAATTATCTTTTAAAGATTTTTTAATATCATATTTCACTTTTTTTATGACACATACCATCTGCTCTCGTTCATCACTGACACACATAATCTGCTCTCTCCCACCACTTTTTTTTTCCGACACAAACGATCTACTCAGCGATGTTCTATCATATTATGAGCGAAGTTCTACCTTGTTATGAGCGATTTCTGAAAAGTGAAAGATAATCAACTCTAAAATCTTGTACAAAATGGGTAGAAAGTCCCTGCACGCTAGAAGTAAAACAATCTTAGGTTTAAATAGATTCTAAAAAAATATAATACCAATATTTCATTTTTAAGTTTTTTTAGATTAAACTACCGACTTATTACACACCATATTATTAATATTTTGGAGTAAAATGCACCCCAGGTCCTTAAACTATTGACCCCTTCCCACCTACGTCCTCAAACTATCGAAACGACTATCTAGGTCCTTGATCTATCACTGACGTACACTAAAGGTCCGAAACTAGCCATGTCAGCGCTAACATATGACGTGTCAGTGCCATTGTGGCAATTGGACACATGGTAGTGCAAATTTTTACAAAAAATTGCCCATCCTCGCCGCCGGATGGGCAGCAGACCTGCTGGGCCGCCGCCGCACCCTCTTGCTCACGAACGCCTTACTCATCGCGGGGTGTTGTCCATGTCGCTCGGGAGCAGCTACGCTGCGCTCATGGCTGCCCGCTTCGTCACCGGCATCGGCGTCGGGCTCTCCTCATCGTCGCGCCTGTGTACAACGCCGAGATCTCGCCGGCGTCCACGAGCGGCGCTCTGTCCTCCTTGTTTGATGTCGGTATTCTCTATTGTGTGCATGACGCACACCTTGTAGCTAGCTCTGCCTATGACCATGACTTCGAAGCTTTGTTGTTAGTTCCATTGATGGACGTGGTGCTCTGTTAGTGGCGTGCAGATTTCTCATTTTAATCAACGTTGGCATCCTTCTGGGCTACGTGTCCAACTACGCCTTCGTCGAACTGCCGCCGCACCTCGGCTGGCACGTCATGTACGCCGCCGGAGTGCTGCCACCAGTGCTCGTCGCTGCGGGGGTGCTGGCCATGCCAGAGTCATCACGGTGGCTCGCGATGTGTGGGCACTACGCGCACGCACACGCCGTGCTTTCGCGCATCTCGGACACCTCGGCAGAGGCCGACCTCCGCCTGGAGGAGATCAGGCAAGCCGTCACCGTCAACACTGCCGCCGACAATGGCACGTGGACGGAGCTGCTCGCCCGCGGCTAATGGCAGCGGTACAACGAGTCCTCATCTGCGTCGTCGGGCTGCAGTTCTTCCAGGAAGCGTCGGGCATCAAGGCCCTCGTGTTGTACAGCCCGTTGATATTCAAGCACGCCCGCATGTGGACTCGGACCGCGCGGCCTTGGGCGCCACCGTCGCCGTCGGAGCGGTCAAATCACTTTCTCCGTCGGGCTCAGCCTGCTGGTCCCGACGTACAGCGCGGAGGACCTGCTGCTACGGCTGCGCTCGCGGGGCACGAGCGTCGGCACGGCGGGCTGGTGTGCGCCACTGGGCCACGGCGACGGTTTAGTCAGGGGTTGTGGACAAGTTTAGCACAACCATAGTGTAAAAGTGCCACCGTGGCACAGCCACATCAGCTATCTATGCTGGTGTGGCGGTTTTTGACTTTTGGTATACGGCGTGGTTAGTTTAGGGCTTAGACCTGATAAATACTTCATAGTTTGATAACGTAGGCGGGAAGATGTCAATAGTTCAAGGACTCGGGTGCATTTTACTCAATATTTTGTATATACTATATTTATGTCAAACTTGCGGTGGTTTCATTACTTAAAAGTGAGAATTCCATTTTTTGTGTGGTTAACGACTTGAAAATGCAAGCGGCTTAAGGTAATCTTGACTCAGGCTGCTTTGAGAATTTTTTTATGTGCATGCCAAGTCATATGGACACTACATGTATAAACAGTATTTTGAAAAGATGGGGTTTCCTTATAAAATATTTATCTGGCTATCAAATATTCTTCATATTTTGGTTTCGTGTAGACACGGTTTCTTATATATAAAAAACTATTTTCTCTTTTATTCTAATGTCAGTATCATGTCGCTTTTTCACTTTAGTTGGGACTTTAATCATAGAAGTTATCCTGGTTTCTAGTTCGGAAATGTCCCCACCGCCAAAAAAAAGAAAAGAAAAAAAATGGGCAGTCAGTTCTTACCGCAGATGGGCCGTGCCGATGCCCACTTGTGCAACTGGCACAATTGGGCTTGCAACAGGGGTACAGTATTCGCGTTCAGCTTGCAGTTGCCTTCAAGCTAAGTGAGCAATCCAATAATGCTTGGTTGGTTCATTACCTCTAGTCTAGGCATACACCCCGTAAACCGGACTGGTTGGGTCGGGTAGGAGAAAAGGCGATGACTTTTGCAACTGCTCATCTTGTCTGGACTCTTCGTGCAGCTAGGTCAATTCAGCTGTGTGTGTACGTAATCGTAATAAAAGTGCCTGTCATCAGCCTCACGGCCGCGTCATGACTGAAGAGAGTAGATGTTGCATTTGTATATTTCATTCACCGTGTCACTCTGGTTGTAAAGGAAAGTGCCATGCACCTAATGTCACTTTCTCAGTAAAAACAAAGGACAGTACGAAAGGAAGGACGGGGCAACTGAAGGCATGTTCGTGATTAAATAAATTGTATATATTCATAGAGATTAGAGAGAGATAATGTATATAAATATGATTGCGGCCAGCAAATCTACGAGCCCAGATCTAGCTGCAACGTTCTAGAAGGAGTGAGAGTGACACCTTTTGGGTTTGTTCCCGAATTCCAATTCCATTTCATTGTACGAAACAACGAACGAGTGCGGTCTATCCGCCCACGGTCGCGTCATGGACGAACCATCGCCACGGGCATCCAGCAAATCCTCGGCGGCCGCCCGCCGGCATCGCCTCACTGTTCCTCGTCTCGTCTCGTGCGAAGCAATGCAAATTACCACTAGTACTATGCTCTGCAAATGGAAAAGCTTGGCCGGCGCCGCGCGTTTGTTCCCCGTGCTCGGCGATCGCAAACTCCACTCACTCGCTAGTTGGCTTTGGCTAGTAAAAATTGGTGCACTCCACTTTGTGCGACGCCTCATCGATCGTACTACCACCACCACCACGAATATCTGCGTCCATCCATCATCAGTCATCACTGCTTTGCCTCATTACGATGCATGATGACGCGCTCCATTGATTTGGCCGTGACCTCTCGTCCTTGCGAGATGCTTTGCGTGCATGACTGCCCGGACGGACCACTGGGCCTGGCTGCCTATTCCATTTGCGGTGGCAGTTGTTTATGGAGGAGACCTTGACCTGGTGGTGTTCCGGCACCCTGGTCAAGGTCACGGGATCGGGCCAATCCAGCTCACCGTGGGGCCGCGTCCACAGAGAGAGAAAGAGACACGCCACGTTTCAGGCTGGTGGTGATGTCCGTGCTACCGGCTGCATGTGACGCCAGCAGCCTGAAGATAGCCTCGTGATGTCACCGGACGGTCCCGCCCGCGCCTGATTTCCGTGCCGGGGCCGCGGGAGAGACCAGACCACATCATTGCGCTGGTTCACCTGCTGGGCGTACCGAACCGATCGGTTCGGTTTCTCAGAACCCGACCACACAAATTCGGTTCCTGAAGAAGTAGTGCTGATCGGTTCCTAAAAATCATGGCTAAAAATAAATGGTACCTGAGAATGCCATTGCGAGGTGTGCGGTGATCCTGAGGAGTCGCTGCAGCATGTGTTTTTCCATTGCACCATCGCCAGAAGATTTTGGAGTGAGGTGAAGAAACTGACTGGGGGTGGCGCTACCCCCAATTGCTACCGTGGCCGTGGGCCTCCGACGTGCTCTTACCGGAGGTATATGCTCACCCTTGACGACGACCATAGTAGTGGCTGGGTCTTGGGCGCTTTGGACAGGAGGAAACGCGCGCCGGCATGGCCGCAAGGTATGGGAGCCTGGGGCTGCTGCGAGATATGTCTCCTCGCTCATTGAGACGCTGGTCTCGTTGAAACAGAAGGAGAAGAAACCTGGGGTGAGGACCAAGATGTGCAGGGCTGCACTGAACTCGGGGTGGTTCAAGGTGAATTCCGATGCGGGCTTTTACCAGAACACATGCACGGGGGAGTGTTGGGGTGGTTATCCGTGATGGAGCTGGCCATGTTCAGGATGCTGCCGCAAGGTGGTTCGATGATGTTCCTGATGCCCTTAGCGCGGAGGCGTTGGTAGCCAAGGAGGGGTTAGAGCTGGCACAGAAGCTCTGTATGGACAGGGTGATTCTGGAGACTGATAACCAGGATTTGGCAAACCTCCTGAAGAACCCAGCATCGGTGAGATCCTCCATTGGAGGGCTTTATTTCGACATCATAGAGCTTGGCAAGAGTTTCTTAGATTTTCATGTTAATTGGGTTAGTAGGGATGCTAATTCGGTGGCTCATGTTTGCGTCGCTTCGGTCGCGGCCACCGAACGCTCCTTCTTTTGGATTAATGTTCTTCCTGATTGGCTCATTACTTTAGCAGCCAATGATTGTAACCCAGCCAGTGATTCTTTTGGAATGGCAGCGAGGTCCGGCCGTGCCAGGTGAGGCGATGGGCGAAGCCGCGACCATGAGCGGCGAGCGCTAGTGGCAACTGCATGGCACGAGGGCGGGGACGGCCAGGCGGCTGCGCGCGGCGCTCGCGAGGTCCGGCGGGCCGCGGCGAGGGCACAACGCTCGCGACCGCTACTACACGACAAGGGGCGTGGCGGACGTCTCAGCGACTCGAGAGTCGCGAGTCACGACCATGTCAGGTGGTGCGAGGGTGGAGGCCCAGGCGTGTTTACTTTCTTGGTTTGGCCACCCATACCAGGCTAAGAAAATTTGGGCTTGTTTGGTTCTTTTGGAGGGAGGTTAGCTAGGCTCCAGCGGTTGTCGATCGAGGGGTTTTTTTTTTTTTTTTTTTTTTTTGCGGCTTACTCGGTAGTCGTCGATCGAGCTGATGCAGTCATATAAAATGAATTTATCAGTTTTAGTTCTCTGAATAACAATTTATTGTTCGTGATTTCAAAGACTACATCATGTGACTCGTGACATGGACATTATTAGTACAAAAACAATTTATACGTTGCGTGGCACTGTCATCAGTCTTCATCTCCGAGGAAGCTAGCAGAAAGGATCTAGTACGTACATATAGGTAAGGTACCGTATCTATGTACTAGCATTGCACCTAACCTAGCTGCTTTAGAAAAACAGATTGATGTGCTGCGAAATTGCAAAGTGTACTACTACTACTATAGAAGTTATATGTGGAAATGATATAGTCATGTGAGAGCAACTCCAACACTTTTTGAAAACATCACTTGAATCTCTAATTTTCGCAAGCTTTAAACCCATTTGCCAAGTGAAAAAATAAATTTTTCTCCAACAAATTCTTATTTTGGGTTTAAGCAAATTGAAAATTAGTGGTTCACATGCCTTAATTTTTTGACGCATGCGCTTTATGATTCCTCTTCCTCTCGTGGAAGGAGATGACGCATGCACCATTTGTCAAGTGCCCCAGACGCGCTGCAGATATATGCGCCGGTCAGCCTTTTGCAAAGCTCGCTATTTTGCTAAGTGGTTTTAGGGTAGTGTTGGAGGAGCTTTTTTCTGATTTTGCCAAAAAATAGGATTTGCCAAGTGGTTTTGGGTAGTGTTGGAGTTACTCTGAGATTTCCAATTTTCGCAAGGGCTAATGTTGTTAATATATAGACTTTGTCGAGGGCTGTACGATTTAGTTAAGGAATGAAAATGCAAGTCGCTTAGCGTAATCCTAGCCAATTCAAGCGCTATGAGAATTTTTTTTATATATATGCAAGTCATGTAGACACTACACGTAGAAATCGTATTTCCAAAAGATGGGGTTTCCTTAAGAAAAAATCAATCACTTGTCTTCTCTCGTACTATCTAGCTATAAAAAAATTTCATATTTTGGTTTCTATGTAGACGCAGTTTCTTATATATGAAAAAGCTACTGTTTTCTCTTCTCTCTTCTTTAACGTCAGTGTCACATCGCTATTCCACTTTGGTTGGGACGTTAATCACAGAAATTATCCTGGTTTCTAGTTCGGAAATGTCCTTACACCACCCCACCGCACAAAAAAAAAAAAAAAAAAAAAAAATGGGCGGTCAAGTCTCTCCGCAGATGGGCCGTGCCGACGCCCACTTGTGCAGCTGGCAGAATTGTTCATGCAACGCGTTCAGCAGTTGCCTTCAAGCTAAGTGAGCAATCCAATAATTCTTGGTTGGTTCATTACCTCTAGTCTAGACACACATCCCGTAAACGTTAAGGCGGATTGATTATTGGGTCGGGTAAGAGAAAAGGAGATGACTTATGCAACTGCTCATCTTGTCTGTGTGTACGTAATCGTAATAAAAGTGCCTGTCACCAGCCTCGTCATGACTAAATAGAGTAGTAGATGTCGCAGATTTCACCGTCACTCTGCTGGTAAAGAGAAGTGTCATTCACCTAATATCACTTTCTCAGTAAACAAAAAGAGGAATAGTACAAAAGGAGCGACGGGGCAACTGAGGCATTTTATGTTAGTAAACAAATGAATAAAAAAATATACATAGAGAGATAATATACAAATATAGTTGCGGCCAGCAAATCTACGAGCCCAAATCTATCTCCAACGTCGGAGTGGCACCTTCTCCTTTTGGTGGTGTTCCCAAATCCCAATTCCATTCCATTGTAGTACGATCCGAACGAGTGCGTTTTATCCGCCTGCCTTACGGTCACGTACTCACGTCATGGCCGAAACATCGATCGCCACGGCGGCCCACAGGCATCCATCCAGCAAATCCTCGGCGGCCGCCGGCATCGCCTCGCTGTCGCTCGTCTCGTCGATGCAATGCAAATTACTACTAGTACTCCTATGCTATGCAAATGGAAAAGCTCGGCCGGCGCCGGGGGCGTTTGTTCCTCGTGCTCGGCGATGGCGAACTCCACTCACTGATCGATTGGAGCACTTCGTGCGACGCCTGATCGATCGTACTCGTACCAC
The DNA here is from genome assembly GCA_018135685.1 of Themeda triandra. Taxonomy (NCBI): domain Eukaryota; kingdom Viridiplantae; phylum Streptophyta; class Magnoliopsida; order Poales; family Poaceae; genus Themeda; species Themeda triandra. Next base: position 346,098 of record JAENPR010000143.1, on the reverse strand, counting down.
CAATCAGTCCAACACGAATATACGGCGGCCATCCCATTTCCATCACTGCTTCATCACGCACCACGCATGACGCGCTCCGTTGATTTGGCCGTGTCCTCTCGTTCTCGCGAGATGCCTGGCTGCCTGACCTAGGGCCCAGTGAGCCTGGCTGAATCCATTTGCTGGTGCTGGGTGGTGGGATCTGCGCCCCCGGTGGCAGTTGTTTAGGGAGAAGACTTGGCCTTGTTTAGTTCCCAATTTCTCCCCCCAAATTTCACTATGCAAAAAAGCGAGATTCCCCATCACATCAAAACGCTAAAACGCACGAAGACAACGTAGATAAAATTAAAAACTAATCGCACAGCTATTGTTGGCAAACATTTGTAGCCTAATTAATCAATATTCGGCCAATTTTTTCGCAAATAAAAACAAACGCGCTACAGTGTTCGCCAACACTGTGGCACAGTGCCGACTCGGGCCACCCGACTTCGGAATGGTGTTCAGTTCGGTGTTCTGGTCACTGCTGTGCTCCCTGGTCATTGTGGTCAAGGTCACGGGATCCGGAGGACGAGAGAGACACGCCACCTCACCGTGGGGCCCTGTCCACAGAGAGAGAAAGGGACACGCGACGTTTTGGCTGGTGGTGATGTCCGTGCTACCGGCTGCATGTGACGCCAGCGGCCTGAAGATAGCGTCGTGACGTCACCGGACGGTCCCTCCGTGTCGCGGCCGCGGGAGAGACCGCACCATCATTGTGCTTGAGGATTTTCTCGCTCGCCTGGCCCGCTCAAAAATCGTGTGGAATTGGGGAAGCGCAAAAGGAAATCGTTGCGGGGAATTCTCATTTTCTCCCCGGTGGTGGGTGTTAACACAGGCCAGGATCAGGGAAGCACCGCTGCTTGGTCGTCGATCGAGCCGATGCAGTCATATAAAAATAATTCATCAGTTTTAGTCCTCTGAACAACAATTATTGATGGTTCATTCGAAGACTACATCATGTGACTCGTGACATGGACATTATTACTACAAAAATAATCTATACTCTGTGCGTCGCATGCTACTGACATCACTCTTCATCTTCCAGGAAGCTAGCAGAAAGGATCTACTACGTACATATACGTAAGGTACTGTATCTATGTAGAACTAGCACGGTACGTCGGTACTAACCTAGCTGCTTTCGAAAAGCAGATTGCTGTGCTGCGAAATTGCAAGGTGCACTACTGGATCCGTCGATCGTACGTACTATAGAAGTTATGTGGAAATAATGTAGAAACCCCTGAGTGCAGGGCATTTTGCTAGCCTTTCACCCCACTGGGCAGTTGGTGATGCTGATGCCTTTGGAAATTTGAGTGATGAGTGATTCGGTGATTCCCGACCAAGCGCGTGCTCTCGCTTTACTCTTTTTTTGTTTTCACGCAATTTGTCCACAAAGCTCCATTCGCTTGGCTGGGGTACCGTCCTTCCAAGGAACCGAGAAATCTAAGGCCTTGTTTAGATGGTGAAATTTCTACCGGTAAGATCATTTCGCGCACAGATTTGAAAAAAATTGTCAATCATACCAACTAGATCAAAAGATTCGTCTCGCATTTACAACTAATCTACGCATTAGGCTTATTTATTTTATCATCATTTAACACCCAAAAAACGACATAATATTCGACGCGACTAGTGAATTTGAAAAAATTTCAACTTTAGCCTGGAACTAAACAAGGCCTAAGGCAAAGTCGGGAATAATGCACAGAAAATAATAAGATGAGACTAGCCGTCCCGGCGGCAGATTCGGAGCCATATCTGCAGTCGGTCACTGGAGATTAGCTTTTGGCCCTCCGCGCTCACCAGTGGCCTCCTCCACTAGCTACGCTACCAAATGGCATGGTCATCATCTTGCTGACGAGAGATGAGGTAAGGAAAAGACAAATGGAAACAGAGCTATAGCTAGAGTTTCCAAGTAATTAGCATCCGCTTGTTTGTAATGTAACCACCGCCATCTTCTTCAATTCAACAACAAGGACGTTCGCGGCTGTAGCAACACGTACAGTTGCCGGCGTCGAAAGCTACTTTCTTGACTAATGGGGCGGAAAAAAACACGATAAGAAAGGAAACAGCACAGTCGGTGGAGGAAGACGCGCGAGACGTGCCGCGGTGCCGCCCTCATCGTGATGACGCACGGTTGGCGTGCGGAATCGCCGCTGTGTGATGTCATGCGAAAGCTGCAAGGCACGGACTACAGGAGGACTGGAGGGGTCCGACTGGAGGAGGGAGGCTCGTCCATATCTTTCTTCGGGCGACCTGCAATCACAGGTACAAGAGGAAGGAAGGCTACAACTGATATTTTGCAAATTTGCAGCGTGGGAGTACGACTGCACGGGGGTTTTTATTCTTGCCTGGCCATAGCATTAGCACGGAAGCGCGTGATATAAAAGCGGTGGCCCTCTCTGTTGCTGCTGGAATCAAAGCCGGGTTTCATCGATTGGTGAATGGTGATTGAATGCCATCGACTTGTGCCCCTGTGTGACAGTGTCGCGCGCGCACAAATCCGGCGGCTGGCTGGTCCCATTTTGTGACGCGGTGAGAACTGGGATGACACATGGCTGCCGTCCAGGACTAGTAGACCTAGCATATCGATCTGGTCCCGGCCAGTTGGCTAGGATCGATTGGGCTAGGGCGACAGCACATCAAAAACCCCATTGCTCAAACCCTGGCTCAGAGTCGAAGTCAAGCATTCGCCCGGACAGTGTACTGCACTCAAACCGTAAGGTGCAGGCTACAACTTCTTCAGTCGTTTTATTAGGTTGAGTAAGAAATAGTTTTATTAGGTGCAACCAATGACGATCCATGGCCAAAAAAAATGTGGAAGAAATCATTTGGCGCGAGCTTTGCTGAGATTATTCACGCTATGTGAAACAGCGACCTTTGCTGCATTAATTTGGTAAACGAGGAAAGACTGTATACGATGACAACTAAGGATAGCAACTGAGCAGATTCGGATCGGGTGTTGGGTCTCCATGCACTCAAAACCGAAACCGGAATCCACAACAAAGACAGACGTTTCGGATGAAAATCTATAATTTGGATTTCTACCTGTTAGGAATTTTGCTGGTAGTTTTCCATTACGGGGTAGCTTCACACAAGGATAATGAAAACTACAACATACTTTAAAAGATAATTTGGATTTCCACTAGTAGTTTGCAAAATTGGTGATAACTTTCCATATGTATCTAACAACGGTCAACTCCCATTACTTATTCTCATTTTCTAAAAAGTCAAACATATTTAATTTTGACCAAATATATTTAAGAATACATATTTATTTATGTTGTTTAATTGGTATCACTAAATAGATCGCTCAATATATTTTCATAATAAACTTTGGAGATATAAATGTTGCTAATATTCTGTATAAACCCAGTGAAATTTAATAAAGTTTGACCAACATGAACCTCATAGCAACACGTACTTTGGGATAGAGGAAGTATGCGACACAACCGTGCATGTCATCGGAGTCATTTACTGAACTACCATATGACAATGGTTGGTCAAGGGCTTCACTAGAATGTGACATAGCTTACACCTGGCCCAATGTCATAAATTTGCGAGGTGCAAGAGTTGGAGGAGTAAAATTGATATGAGATACAATGACAATGGAAGTATCGAAAGATACTTTGACTCTTGGTTTACTTTCATCAACGTTTATGATAAATAGTACTTTCTATGCAACGTTGAAGTTTAGCACTCATCGGCTAAAGCCGCCTCAACAGATAGTGTCATCACAAGTTTCCAATATGAAAACCTCATCAAGTCTCAAATGACACCGCCATGAAATGTACCCCAACAAATAGAGTTTCATTTTGACGTTTCCAAGATAAAGAAGCATTTAATTGCTGAAGTTTTATTTAATGTTGGTTTCATTTTGAGTTTCATTTAATTGGTGGACGACGAGATGAAACGGCTCAATGCTTGTTTCATTCGGGTTTCACTTCATGGGAACGACGCTACCCTTTCACCATGGTGAAACCATGTTGCTCTCTCTCCTCCTCGCTTTCAATCAAATTGCTGATGTGTCATCAGATGCACGCTGCATTTGACACTACTTGGTAAATCCCCACTCATCGGCACTTAGTACAACTTAGGATTAACTTTGAGTCCACCACATTTAATGTATTTGTGGAAGCAATCGCTGATGTTGAGTTGATCAATATGACCCGACAAGATGACATATTGTGTGCATGGCTACAATATGGCATGTAAGATGGTTGATGTATAAAGATAGAGAATGTGCAAACAATGGAAGCAACAATGAGAGATCTTTTGATCATTCAAGAATTTAAATGGATAATCTAAAGGCTATTTAACAAGATGATATGTTGATTTTTTTTATTAAAAAATAAAAGGTTGTTTATTGAATTTTAAATCTACAACATGTTGTGGTGCATTCAGTGTATAGTTATGAACATGTACATCATTGTACGGAAATATATGTGACTGCAAACACATCATTATAGAACAAATAATGCTCTACATGGTACATTGCAATCGAGTGTTGGTGTACTTGGTAGACTGGATGATTAACTCCCCTCTTTTGTTCTGCTCAATCTAGTGTCTTTACATGATGTATATTAAAGCTTCTTTCTTTCAATGAGATACGCCCAAGGACAAACAATGATGTGTATATGGATGATGTCGGCTTTGATGGTGAAACACCTTTGCTGCCTAGTTTTCTACACCACACGAAAGCACCAAACTTTGCCGCTTTACTTAACAGTATCGAAAATGGTACAAGGTGACAATTGGAAACATGTCATCAAAGCCATCGCCTTAGCTACCATACAAGCATGCTTCGCGAAGGGCATTAACACAATGTGGCTCACCTCAACCACTCTTGGCCTCACGCAGTGGTGGATCCAAGAGCCGGTGAGCGGTGACCCTAGGCGCTTGGATGAGCTCTAGCACTGGCGTGTGCTTCGCTCTTCGTCGTAGCACCCTTAGTTGGATGGTTGAAATCACATGATCTCTGCGGTGCCTTGAGCTTTGTCTGAGCTCCATTAAGTGTCGGGTCTACTAGACTACTACTAACCTCATGAGGTTTGTTGTATAGCGATACCGGTGATAATGTGCTGGTTTCTAAAAGATACCTTCATTCTTGAGTCGCTCTCTTAATAATTTAAACACCATTTTGTCACAACTATGAAATGAAGTGGTATAGACTATTTTTTTTTTAAATAATATTTGCAAATGTATGCTTATGAGACTATAGTTGGTCTAACAATATATGCGTAAACAATCGGGCCCAGCTTAGCTTAGGAAAAGAAGACCACCGGAGAAGTTTCAAAGGAAACATATTCCGCCTCCTTTCACTACGCTTGCCTACCTTATAAACCGGCAGCCTTTTTTCTATTCTTTCCAAACCAAACCCACTTGCTATGCCCGCTTCACGCTCCCCGCGCACCGCTCAGCAGCAACCTGTGAGTGAGACCATGGACGCGACCACGGCCACCGCCAAGCGCAAGCGCCCGGACACCGACATCGCCGGCGACGCCGTCGCAGCAGCAGCAGCCGCCGCCCCCGTGGTCGTCGCCGTCGACGAGGCGTCCGACGCCGAGGTCGAGGAGTTCTACGCCATCCTCCGGCGCATACGCGACGCCTCCCGCCGGCTGTGCGGCGCCGGCGCCCGGCCTGCCGCCCCTCGCGCGCCGGCGTGGCGGCCCAGCTTCTCCTGGGAGGACTTCGCCGCCCCGGCCGCCCCTCCCGCGCTCGCGCCCGAGACAACCCCCGCGCAGGCGCCAGCGCCGGCGGCGAAGCCGCGGCCCGACGACGAGCCCGTTCCCGCCCCCGCCGAAACCGAGCGCGCTTCTGCATCCCCGTCGCCGCCGCGCGCCGGCCTCGACCTGAACGCGGAGCCTGAGCCGGAGGCGCCCTCATCGCCGGCCACGCCGCGCTCGGCGCGCGTCCCGGCGTAGCGCACGCCGCGTCACCAGTTCATCACCTGCCTGCACGGCGCGGGGCCGGTGGGTGCGTGCGTCATCACGCGCGTCAGCTTCGCTGTTGGGTGGTGGCCGTGGCCGGCCCCTGGCCCGGTGAAGAGGTGATGTCAGCCGAGACCTGCCGGTGGTCGCCATCGTCAGCCGCTGGCGGCACAGTGCGCATCTTTCCTCTCACTGAATCATCACTGATACGAAGAAGCCCCATCTGTAATCGTAACTAGTGGCTCCGTGTGGACAGGTGAGACTGGTTAATCGCTTTTTAGGAATACCTTTTAATCGCAGCAGTTAATGTACCGTCCGAAAATGACGTGGTTAATTATTCGTTGCGTTTTTACAGCATGTATCATTAACCTATGACTGTTAACGATGGCGTGGGGCCTTTATTCTGTTATTAGTTTTATATCTTTTAGTTTTATATCGATATTATATAATACAGATTTTGGACTTCACTTCAAGGATTGTTTGTTCCTAGGTTTGCCTCATCTCTGCTGTGATGAACAAACTGTAGTCCAAATCTCAAGGATTTGGAAGGTTAAATACAGTATGTAGGTTAGTGTTTCGTCTGGAGAAAGAAGAGTGCGTCTATTGTGATACTGCAATTAACTAGGTAGAAGCCACAACTAACCACTGAGGTGTCTAATTACTTGTAGAGTTGTAGTTGGGTCAAACAAGGCTTGATATAACTAAGATTAATTTTTTTGGGTATTAGTACAACAGGGAAGACTTGTACACTACCCAGTACGCTCCTTATTGCTGAAAAGAAACGATCAGCATTTTTTTTTTCATTTTCTTCATCAAGAACTATAACGTGGTGTCCTCTTTGGCACATGTGTGTACAAGGCTATGAGCTCTTGACTTTGTAGGCACACGTTGAGTGCGCCGCTGCCGCCATTCCATTTCCCTTCTCACAAACAGCAGCAAGTTGCTATTGCTACTGATAGGCGAGTCTACAAGCCAACTTTTATTGCCAACCATCGGATAGCATCATGGTGGAAGGGAAAATGTATCCCATTGCCTTTCTTCTGTACAAAAAAAAAAGGGAACAATCCATCACACCTGAAAAGAAAGCTTAATTTTGTCAATCGTCACTGCTCTGTTTCCGGCCGGTTATAAAAGTTGTTCCCAAGAACCATACAAACAAAGAGCCGAGCATCTTTGATTTCATTTCCGAGCATCTTTGATTTCGTCGCAGGCGGCCGCAGCTAACGAGATGGTTTCATATAAGCATTATATGCATCCGTACACTCATTTTTTAAAGTATAAATTCAGACCCAACCATTAAAATCACGTGGAAGGATTTAGAAATTAGTAAAATCACGTGGAAGGATTCTGAAATTAGTATGCGTACTTCATTTTGTTATGCCTATGACCAAGTTTTTTTAGCAAAACATGATTTCGTAATATAAATTCCTAGTTATTATATTGTACTGAAAGAACCTAATGATTATGAATTTGTATCACATGAACAACACATTGATGGAGTACCCATCGGTTAAACTCGATCTCTTGTCCTGACCAGACGTACTACATTTACTAAATCCAAAAGAACGGATGAAGTACTCTTTTGCCTTATATTTGACAGCACGCTTACTTCACACCTTGGTTGTAGTCAAGTCAAGCAATTAGATGACACATACATCCTCGCTCCGAATACTAGTCCTTGACCAAGCGTGGAGTCTCGTCAAACTAAAACATGCGTATGCGTTGCTTGTTGGTGCGAACTACGTTAAGATTAAGATTCGAGGCAAATCAAGTTTAGATTCCGACCATCTCGATCCGTAAGTCTACGAGCATCACCGATTCACAGGTTCCATGCATCTCCCTACTAAGACGACGCTAGTAGGCTTACTTTAGACCAGGCGACCGAAACGACGAATTAGACGACGAGCAAGCGAGGAGCTAGTATTACCTATCGCGACTAGAGCAGTTAGGTTTCGTGCACATGGCGTAGCGTTAAACACGCCATGAACAACGGGCAAGCAAGCTAAGCTTCAGCCGGGCGCTAAGGATGCGATGGTTATGGTTCGAATGGGCTGCTGAACGAAGGCCATGGATGGGCATGGAACTACCACTGGACGAGACTGATACAGCCTTGTTCTCAGCAGCCACGAGCGTGAAGGTAAACAACGGGATTAAAGCCTCCTTCTGGCTTTCCAGTTGGCTTGATGGGCGCTCGCCGGCGTCATTGTTCCCGCTGCTTTACCGCCATGCAACAAGAAAGAGGAGATCGGTCAGAGAAGCTGTGACAGAAGACAAATGGATCAGCGACGTCGGGCACAACCTGAATGCGGAACTTTGAGGGACATCTTCGCTTTGAGCAGGGCAATCAGCACACTAAATTTGGATTTTGAAACAGAACAACAAGACCAAATCACTTGGACCTTGGAGAGCTCCGGCCAGTACTCTGCACGTTCTGCATATGAAATCCAATTCAGTGGACAGATAGTCTCAGCCTTCCCAGATCTGATCTGAAGCCATGGGCAACTCCCAGCCTGAAATTCTTCATTTGGTTGCTGCTGCAAGACAGGGGTATGGACTGCCGCTAGACTGATGCAACGTGGATGGGAGAACAACTATTTTTGCGCGCTCGGAAAGGAATTTAGAGACATCAATTCACCTGATAACTGAATGTCCGTACTCCAGGAAAGTGTGGTGTCTGGTGGCTAGTTGGAGCAATAATGCAAATCTGAACCCAAACATTTGGACTGACCACACGGATCTGGAGGAATGGCTAATGTCCTTGACGTCTTCAGGAAGCAAAGATGGTCACTCTCTAGCAATGCTAACGGCATGGCATTTATGGAAGGAGAGGAACTCACGAGTTTTCAACAGAAAAGAAAGCGCAGAACTTTCAGTGTCCACGAAGATAAAGGACGAGTTCTCCAACTGGCTCTTGGCAAAAAGGAGGCCAAGTGTTAACCAAGGATTAGACACAAATATTGTGAGTAATTAGCTTAGGTCTTCAGACTCATATAGCGGTCTGCCGTATGAGTTTTGCGCCTCTCGCGCGTATTGTTGTATTCTAACTCTTGCTTATTAATATAAAAGCCGGGTGACCGGGTCTTTAAAAAAAAAAAGTCTGCGCTAGCTACTCGCACGCCGCAGCTGCATCATTAGTCAATGGCGGAGATCGAGCCCGTGTCGTCGGGTCGGCCTCGGCCGCCGTCGCTGCCCGTGCCTGCGTGCACGCGTTACACGGTTTGCCCCGCACGGCACCATGTGCTGGCTACGGCAGTACTGTCCTGCTAGCAGATATTGTACGTAGACTTTGGATACGAGTAGACGGAGCAAAGTCGTCGTCGTGCACATGGCTGCTACAGTGAGTGCTGTATGAACCGCCGTGGCCGACGCCAGCAGACACACGTCGCCGCGTGACGCCAGCAGGCCCGTGCGTGGTGCGTGAGGGAGACACACTGGCTGCCAAGCGGGGCCGGGACGTGTCGCCCGAGGTGAGGTGTACGTCCGGCCGGCCGGCCGTGCTCTGCCTCTGCGCTGCGCCCCGTGGACGGCCGGATTTTCCAACGCGGCCGAGTGGACACCGCGTTCTCGTCGGGTAGCTTGTGGAGGAGAGGACATGGACAGCAGAGACAGCTGCTCCTCCGGATCCTCCTCGAGTTCTCGTCTCGTTTCTTGGAGTTGCTGTCCGTGGCTTCCACGCAGGAAACAGGAGGGGCCCGAGCGGTGTCGACAGAGACGGAGATTTCTGAAACTCGGTCGCGTTGGAAAACCCGGCCGACACTGGGTCGTTGTTGCCAATCTCTTTCGATGTCCCCCGGCCCCTTCCAATTCCAGCATTCGGGCTCTACCGAAAGGCCGAAACCTTTTTTTTTAGGGAACAGGCCGAAACCGTTATCTGCTTCGGTGAGGTTTAGGCCCATGAACGTAGTATAACACCCAAAGGTTTAAACCTACTGTTTAACGGGACCGGGCCACGTCTTTCGATTCGTTCGCCGTACTGAGAGCCCAACAGGTTATATGGGCTATATAATTAGGCAAACTCGGTCTCTGCTAGAGAGCCTCCACCTGGGTTTTTCCTAGTGCTTTTTTTTTTTTCAGCCTGCACGCGACCGGCGCCCATGGTTCATTCCTTCTCTTTCACGCATGATGTAATAGTCTATCATATGTGAAATAAAACCCGGTTCCTCTCAAAAAAAAAAAGCTAGTTCCCCTCACATGTCGAGAGAGAGAGAGAGAGAGGCTAGTTCCCCCCCCACACAAAATTCTTGACGCGCAACTGAGGACCGCCTATTATACGTGCCATGGTAAGGTTCCAATTTTCACCAAAATTCTGTTGAAATTTTGCGATTTTGGTATTTCAATGGTGAATGGAAGAAAATTGCCTAACCTCTTTTTACAGCAAAGGATGGAATTTTCTCCTCAAATAATGCAAATATTTTGGTTAGATCATAAAAGACTCGCTTGTCGTTGCCCCAAGAATCATCAAGCCATCATTGACCAGGGCACTCCCAATCTTGGAACAGGAAAGCGTTTCCATAGAATTTAATAATCTGCTGGCTAAGTATAAAGTTGATATGACACACCAAAATTATAAGAAAGAAAGTGAAGAAAAAATGGGGGAAAACGTTTCTAAGGAGGAACTAACGGAACCACCCGTCAATCGATGAGAAAATGATGAGCAACTCCAACAGTTTGGCAAATCTCTAGTTTTGCCAAGTCTAAAACTCATTTGCCAAGTGAAAAAATAGTCCTTCTCCAACAGTTTGCTATTTTAGGCTTGGCAAATTGAAAATTAGTTGTCCACATGTCTTAATTTTTTGTGTAGACGCATGCAGCTTGATGATTCCTCTTTCCCTCGCGTGAAGGAGATGATGATGCATGCAGCATTTGCCAAGCGCTCCCATGCGCACATATTTGCGCCGGGAAGACCTCTTTTTGTCAAGCTTGCCAATTTGCCAATTGCTTTTGCCAAGTTGTTGGAGAAGATTTTTTATGGTTTTGTCAAAAATTCTAATTTACCAAGTGATTTTGCCAAACTGTTGGAGTTGCTAAACCACACAGTTTCTTTCTGGGTGGGCCCTGCGATGAGGGATGTACGACATGAGATAAAAAGATGAGAGATAAATATGAACTAATAATGGGTCCACCTCGAGGAATTGTGGGTTTGTGGTTTACGTTTTCTATGGTTTGTTTCTTGGTGACGTACGCAATATCTTTTTTTTTACCACACGTACGCAATATCTTTGGAAAGCACTTGTAATTTCAGGCCTCGTTTGGATTGAGGGAAAGGCATAGGAATCGTACAGGAAACTCATTCCAGAAGAATTCTCTTCTCTCTCATCGTTTGGAACAAAGGAAATCACAGAAAACTTTCCAAAGGAACGGTAGCTACACCTGTACTTTTGGAGGATTCAGAAAATGAGGTCTGAGCTCATTGGAAACTTTCCTACGCTTGCTCAACGCCTCTCTCTGCTTTTTTTTTTTTAATTATCCTTCCAACCGGCTCTAGGGCCTTGGATTAATAGACTGAAACTCAGTCAAATCGCGAGTACACATACGAGTTACAAACTCCGGGAGGGGGTCTAACCAGAAATGGTATTGACCCGGGTCCCAACTCATCCCTAAAGAAGCAAGATCATGAGCACTAGAATTACAGACTCTTGGGATTTTATCCACACTAACACTACGGAAGCTATCATTGATCAGCTCTCTGATCTCTATGAATAATCCTCCACCCACCATGTGGTCGCTCTCTGGCGTCGTGATGGCCTCCTTCAGCAAAGCCGAGTCGGTCTCCAAGATAGCCTCTGACATGCCAAAGTGTGATGCAGCTTCCAAAGCCTGTTTGCAGGCCATCGTTTCAGCCAGCAGCGCGTCATGGACATGGCCAATATTTCCTGCCCCAGCCATCACTGCCATCCCATCTTGATTACGGATTATGAACCCCCAGCTCCCAACCTTGGATCCAGGCCGAAACCCTCCATCAATGTTGATTTTCAGTTTGTCATCAGGCGGTGGCGACCAGCACTCCATTTTCGGTACATCGACGGGTATTAACTACTCTGTATACAACCAGTCAAGTGGGGTTTCGATGAATGGATGAGCAGCATACATGTAAGTGAGAGTGCAAGGGGTTAAAACAGCACGTGCCATCATGGATGTATCTATTAATTAATCCATATATTTATTTGCTAATTAAACTTTGATGTTTTAATCACCCCATGTCAATGTAATAATGCAAACAAAATCCATCTTTCATCATGTTCGTTAATGTGATCACTAAAATCTAATGTGTATATATATTTTTTATTCCCATGTTATGGATTCCTGCGATCCAAACGGTCTAAAGTTTTCATTCCTGTATTTTGAAATCCTGTGGTTTTTCACCTTCTACGCATTTCTTCGTTTCTACTTTCCTGTGTTTCCTCTCCTTTCTTTGTTTTGCATTTCTACGTTTCAAACAGGCCCTCAAGGGTTGGGGACTATCCTTATGCCATAGCTCTAGCATATAATGCTCACTTATTGATTGTTTTATGAATGACTACGTTCTGTAGATATATATATGCTCTCTTTGTCCTCTCTTGCTTTATTTCCTCTCAGCATCATTTCATATACAACACATGACGGCATGTACAGGCTAGTATAATAGCTGAGTTGGCAATGTTGGAGCTTAACAGTGGAATAATCGAAATCGACAGTGAGGCGACAGCACAAGAGGCAAGTGTTTCCTCTGTTTCTATCCTTGAAAAATACAGTAGACAACAAGACACTATGATCGAGCTTATACTGTACATGTCACTTTCTTAAACACACGAGTGTGCGCCCGTCCGTGTGATGTTCTTGGACGGGTCAACCGACCAAACGGAGCGCATTATTAGCACACTTGAACGTTTGGCGGGTCGTGTCGTGTCTTGTGTGATGGTGACAGTGCGTGCTCTGCTGCCTCGCGTCATATATAGCATAGGGCTTATCAGACCTTCCGCACTGGGTACGCAACGAGCGATCTGTAAAACGCCACGGCGGATGCATGCCGTTTGGAATGCCTGCAGCGGGGTCCTGTAAAGGCACTCTAAAATTCCGGAAAAAGTTGTCGGACGCCAAATTCACCGGGATAGCGAGCAGACGGTATCTGCCTCCGTGGCGTTGGGCCCGCCCGCCCCCGCCCTCGCGCTGCCCGCCGCCCGCTCGGGATGGCCGGGATGCGCTGCCTCCGGTGAAGGAGGAAGGTTCGCCGCCGCGCCACCCGCGAGGATGGGATGCGCCGCCACCTCCACGACGACCTGGGCGGGACGACACGACGCGCCGGACCGGATGAGGGTGAGGGAGCGGAGGAGCGAGGCGGAGCAGGGAGGCCGGCCGCCGCCGGCCATGGAGCTGCGTCATCCGCGCGAGCTCCTCCATGCGCGCCGCCGCCCGCCGGAGCCCGCCACGCGAGGACGAAGGAGTTCGCCGGCTCGGTCGCGCCGCCCGCCGCACGCCGCGAGGAGTTCATGGCCTCGACGGAGATGCGATGCGGGAGCCGCCGCCGCGCACGTGTGGGAAGGTCGCCGGCGAGATTGGGGAGCCGCGTAGTTGCTTTGCTCGCGCGCCGGGACGGATTGGGCAGTGCCGCGGCCGAGAGAGGAGAAGTACTACTCGCCTCGCGAGAAAGAAGATGGCCCGTGCGTCGAGTAGGGCCGCCGTTGGAGCCGCCCGCGCGCCGCCGCCGTAGGGAGCCACCGCCCGTCGTCCGCTCGCTCCGCGCCAAGGCGAGCCGCGCCGCTCACCCGCCGGAATCCCGCGGCCCGACCGCCCGCCGCTGGGACCGCGCGCCCTCGCCGCCGCGTGCTCGCGGGGCCGCGTGCGCTCGTGCAGGAGCTCCGCCCGCCGCCGAGCTCGCGAGGAGCGCCGCCCGCCGTCGAGATCGCGAGGGAATGCTAGGCGGAGGAAGCGAGGTGGGAGAGAAGGCAGGGGAGATAAAAAAGTGGGGCTATGGGTCCCACTCGTCAGCTGCTATAGTTGGGATGGGTAGGATAGATTTAAGTAAAAAATAATGATGACTAGGATATGGAGTATGAGATATTGGGGATGATGGATGCGGGAGAAAATGGTATGGAGTAAAGAATGACTGATGCAGGGACAATATTCGCTTTTGGGGATGAAATTTAGAGTACCACGAGTGCGGATAGTCTCAGTCTCTAAATTCGTCTAGACGCGAACTGATGCTGGTGGCTGCTGGTCGTTGGTGGAGTGCGGACTGCGAACCGGCTGCCGGTGTAGTCGAGAACTAAAAACGTGACGACAAAGCACGCGAGGTGCGCACTTACGTAGGAGTAAGCTTTATAGTTGGATCTTAGGCCTTGTTTAGTTCCCAAGTTGGGTGATGCCAACTTGGGACTTTTAATGTTTTGCATTTAGCAACTTTCGTTGTTTTGTGGTAATATTTGTCAAATCTTGATTAATTGGTCCTCAAAAATGTTCGTCTCATGAAAGTACAATAAAACTGTGCATTAGTTTTTGATTTCATCTACATTTAAGACTCTAATGCGTATGTAAACATTTTGATGTGATGGGGAATAGGAATTCTGCATAGTGGAATTTGGGGGTAAATTTTGGGATCTAAACAAGGCCTTAGATCACCTCAAGCATATCCGCGTCTGATAGGCCAAGCTGTCAAGCACGCGCGGTGCGAACGAGCAATTAATGGACACGTCTGAGCCTCTGAGGCCGCCGGCCGGCGGCGCGTACGTAGCTGCCAGACGACGACGTATGTAGCCAACATCGATCTATGCATGCATGCATACGTCCACGACGACGACGCGTATGTAACTACAAGGCCGGTCGTGTGTAGCTTCGATCCGTTCCGTTGAACCGTACACCGTACACGATGGAGGACACAAAAGCCGTGCCCCCGGTTGTCCGTCCCCATAGCGCGGAACCAACGACCAAACCTATAGCACAAGACACACGATCGTTCGTTGGTCACTCGGTCAGCAGTCATCCAAGACAAAAAAAAGAAACCTGGCACGACAGCACACCGGCGGGCGCGGCGGCCGGGACGGACTGACGTCGTGCCTTCGCTTCGCTCCGCATCAGCTCCCACTCTGTCGTGCCTCTGCGCGCGCGTCATCCACTCCAACGTGCACCGCTCCGCCGCTGTGTCGCGTTCCCAGTGTCCCATATGTGTAGGCTGTTAGGCCGGAGTCTGTGACCGGACCCCTGACCGGCGGCGGCGGCTGATCGATCGAGGGGTGGTGAACGGAGGAGCCGTGTCGCGACTCAACAAAGGGCTTTGTCACAAAGGCGACTGGACGTGCGCAAGCGTACAATTAACAAAACGAGGCACACCAAATCCATCGAGCCGTCACGAACCCCCAACCACGCCACTTCCCCACGCCTGCCTTTGATCCGCGCTCTCCGGTAAAGAAATCACAACGGGCGCGTGGAAAGGAAAGGAAAGCAGCAACGGACGGGACGACGTATATGTAACCCGCGCGGCGCGCACCTCGCCGTCCGTGCCGCGCTGCCGTTGCGCATGCTCTCTCGCTCGCTGAACTAGTCATCTGATCTGTGTGAGACTGGAAGTGTGCCCACCACACCAGGCCACCACCACCACTACAACTGCTCATCTTCTATATATAAACCACCGTACCACCACCACCACTACCACACAGTTCGCCGACCCTCTCCTTCTGCCGTCTGTCGTCCTGTGGCTGCGCGGACACTAGTCCATTTCTTCTTCCGACGAACAGTCCCTGCGCTCCTCGATCGGATCCTGTCGCGCGCCGGCTAGGATCGCCGGCGACGGCCGACGGCTGACGACGGGGCCGGCGGCCGGGCGGCATGGGCAACGACGGCGGCGGCCACAAGGAGAAGGAGGGTCTGACGAAGGCGGGTGGAATGGCGGGGCCGGCGGCGTCGTGGCGGCTCAACGTCAGCGACTTCCAGATGCCGGAGCGGCCCAAGGAGCCGCCCTTCGTCACCAGGGTCTTCCTCCGAAGCCACGGTACGTACGGCACCCGATCCGCACCCCCTCAACTCCCTCCGATCCTCTCATCTGCATCTGCATGCATGCACAACCACCCCATGTTGTCTGCAATCTACATTCAGTTCGATCGGCGGCAGATTAATGGCGTTAGCTATTCTTTTTCATTGCTACTATAGTCATGCAACTCGATCCGCGCATTAGGTACGTTTCTCGTGTTCACGTTCCGTGTCTCAACTGATTGATCAATTGGCAGAAACTGACCGAAACTGCTAAGACCAGCCACACGCAATTCTTGCTTTCTTATCCTAGTGATTATCAATTAGTTAACTCCAAGATAATCCCACCACCGAATGAAGAAAAGATCATGGCAATTAAACCGATCACTACGATGGTAAGAAAACAATGCAATAAACCAAAACGGTGTGCTTAATTAGTGGAGTCCCATGTGGACCGTATATAATTGTACAACTTTGAAAAAAAAAGTATATAATGCTATATAACCTTTTTTTTCGTGATCTTTTCATCAATCATGCCATGCGTGCATGGCCCTGCTTGCACACTTATCGCAAAGCATCAAAGTGGCGATAGTTACATACTTGTAGTGGATTCAAATTGCTTTCGTGAACGAAAGCAATGGCCTGTATTTTTAGTTTGCTCGCGGTCCTTGTATATCTTATATACGTTTTTCATTTTTTCTTCTGAATGAATTCTTTTACGTTTTATATTTGAGCTCGGAGAACTCAATTTCTGATTTATGTCAGTATAGCCGTAGTCAGAGTTGGACAGAAGTATAAAAACAAATTAACCTCGGCCGGCCGGGTCCAGTAACTGCAGACGTCATAATCTGATATACATGCCTATGTACACGTCTTTCTTAAAAAGGTTTTCTTGTTGTTCCTGATTAGCTGGAAGGCGTTTGAATTGAAGTCTAGTTTTGTCATGTGGACACGGGCGAGGGCATCTCTATGGGAACGTTCCTTTTGAGCTTGACAATCACAAGACGCTTAGGACGACGTAATCGCTTAGTGAAGTCCAATCGCGCGTGTGTGACAAATTAAATATACAAAATGAAATCTTCGTGGGCGAACCGCAGGGCGGGTACGACGACAACAACGGGCGAGAATTGTTAATTTGGCCTTCGTTTCAATCAATTAAAAGAACGGAAAGAAAGAAAGAAAAGAGTTTTCGCCTGCTCTATCTGTGTTCCACGTATGTACGCAGAATGCGCATTGTTTGCATGCACGCAACTCGGCAGCCTCGCCAGATTTTGTGTCGCACGTCAGCACATTTCGTGCGAGTAAAGGATAGGATATGTAGATGCCAGAGGAGTCAAAGAATGATCCGTGTAAAATACTGAAAGGAAAGGTTTCGTGCAGCTGGATACTCACGCTGGCTTTTAAAAGTTAGATTAGATTGTTAAAAGTTTGATCATGCAAGCTCAGTTGAGAGACCATGCAACCTGAAAAGCTTAGGAAGACTGGTCTGTAGAACAAAATTACCACAATGCCCTCAATCTTAGTGCTACATAGATGGGCCAAAAAGCTAGGGGGCAAATTAGGCAACTTGGCCAAATTGGATCCAAAAGCTTATTGGATTGTGGAATCTCGAGGCTCAAGATTATATAAGTTGGGTAGAAGTTATTATAACTGTTTGGAATTTCTAGGTATAGCTTATAGAAGCCATCTTTCATAATTTGTTAGAATCCAAATGGTCCCTAGCTATTTAGACATGGAAACATAATATTGAGTACGGAGTCCTAATCCGTTATTTTGATGTGTTGTATGACTTTGTTCAATTTTGCAGTATACTATTTAGTTCCCCCATTCTTGCCAAAAAATTTGGTATTTTGGCCCATCATTTTTGCAAAATAGAACTAAACACCATGGTAAAATTGTAAAAAGTTGGGCTTTTGACATTTTGGATTTGGCACACTAAAGGCCAAAATCAAGATTTTTTTTTTGGTTGAGAGTGTTGGCATTCTACATTTTGGATTGAACTAAACACACCCCTGGAAATTTTTGCATTTTGTATTTCATCAAACCAAAGGAGTTGATATTTTGAATTTTGTATTCCATGGGGAACTAAACACACCCATAATATTTAGCTAAAGTTTACTTTAGCAAAATCTTTACTTTCTCTTGTATTCCCTCTAACCCCACTTTATAAGGAGCTTAGTAAATTAAATGCAATATTTAACTCGTAATTTAGTTCATATTTTGTACTATTGTAATATAAATTTGATGCAGTTAAATTTAAGTACAATTATCAACAACACAGTATAAATTAAAGTAAAGTAAATAAGTGGTTAAAGCATATCTTGTTAGCCATGCCGTGTTAAATTGCGTCGGTCAGATGTAGCCGAAAGACAAGAACGCACCACAAACTAAGCGAAGGTGATGAATGACGCAGGCCATCGCTCCGTGCTCTGGCTTGGAGCCCAGCTTCCACGTCGACTCAATTAGAACATCCTTAAATCACTGGTGCTGGTTTGACACAGAGTCAAAAAGTGTCTCCAAAAGTGCCGAGGCTAACAAAGGATAAAGAAGCTGCTGAAATACGGGGTTCGTGGTGGAAATTCCTGCTGCCTCTTCTCACGGAATGGTAAAAAGGTTTGGCAGATGGTTGGTGTCGGTGGATATACGTACGTATCCAGTCCACGTCTTCTTTGCATGCTTGGCCAGTACCGTCTGCTTTGTATGCCTGGTCTGTAGCACCTTCTTTGCATACGTGGCTGTAGAATTTATCCGTGGCGATGCCCAAACTAGTCCTAGATAAGTACTGCACTACCTTGACGCAACGATCTGCTTTCGGAAAGGGGTCGAAAGCTCCATGGAACCACTGGCCCTGTTACGTCGGTCCACGTCGCTTTCGGTCGCGAAACCTCAGAGAAGTTTCGGCACATTCCGTAAAGCTGTGTGTGTAGCAATCCCTGTGGAACTTGACAAGCTCTCATCAAATCAATGACGATGTCTGGTAGTAGACTACTAGGTGATGAAAAATCCTTGTTTACACTGCAACCAAACGATCGGCTTTTGGAGAGTGCTCTGCGATGGTTTGGACTGCTCTGGACTCCCGTGCCGTACGTCGCCTTCGCCAGCGGCGGCCGGCCACATGGACAGCGGCCTCATGGAGGACGCCAGGCGTCCGGCGGAGCCGATGAGATCGATGGCTGCGGCGCCTACCGCCGTCACGTCCGTGTCACATGCCCTTTCCGTCCAGCGGGAAAACGAGACGGAACCTTGGAACGCCGGCATGGCAGCGACGGGAGCCCGTGCCGGGCCGACGCCACAGGTCCGGAACCGAAAACCCCCGATCGAACCAAGTCAAGTGGTGGTTCCACTTCCAGCAGCGAGCAAGACACCTCGGCCCGTGTCGCCTGCCGCTAAGAAGCTTCGTGATTGGACACAACACGCGGCCCCGTTTCCCGTTTGGCCCGGCGACGCGGCGCACGCACGATTGGCCCACGCCGAACGCGAACGCGGCACCCACCACTCTAGGTTTAGGGAAGGAAGGCCAAGCCAATCCGAAACGTTGCGTTGCGTCACGCACCTTTCCGTTTCCGGGGCACTGCGATCCCGTGACAGATAAACTCTCCCGACCAGGTGAGGAGCTTCGTTCCAGTTCGACTCGGCCGGCGCAGAGCTGATCGACTTGCACGCACTAGCCCAGCCTGCCGCCGACTCCACCCACGGGCAGAGACCGACCATGGGGAGCCCGAAGCGAGGACAGAGACGCGGCGATGGCGGCGGCGGCGGGAGCGACGAGGAGGGCGAGGCGGGGTCGTCGTGGCGGCTGCGCATGGGCAGAGGCGGCTTCAGCGTCCCGGACCGGTTCCACCGCCACCCGCCGCCCTTCTACGCCAGGATCTTCGGCGCCGGCTCGCACGGTGCGCCGCTTCCCAGTTCCCACGCACGCACGCACGCCTTGGTCCTTCATTTGTTCTCTTCCGCCAATTTATTGTTTTCGGTTTCACCGCGCAGTCTCTGTCCTTATCATGCAATTCAATTCTCATTATTAGCGTAGTAGCAGAACGACAAAACCCTACCACAAGAAAATTCACAGCTACTAGATTGTTGGAACTGAGCTCACAACTCGTCGCTAGCTGGTGATGATTTGGGGGCGGCATAAAACATAAATTATGGCATTGAGTCTGGAGTTAGAGCTGTTGTTTTATGTGCCTGTATCGCTCGATGCCATTGGCCAGGTGTGAGCAGCTGCTAATTTTCATTCTAACGACAGACAACCTTAGGTTGTTTCACCGAATTTAAATTAGCCACCACACACAGAAAAGGAAGCGCTAGCTGCAGCTAGCAATATATACTACGCTACAGAGTACTTACAGCTCTTCCCATATCTTTGCAGTAGTGGAAGTAAACAATCTAACCATACGGATGTGCTTAGAACAAGTATTAGTCTTGTAGTATATACTGCTGGTGACAGGCCAGATGCTCCAAATTCGACTGCGTTTATTTATTGTACTACAGAGGAAAATACGACAACGACGAGTCTTTGTTGCCAATTCCCACCACACATATGCCTATTCATTCAAACGGCACTTTGTCATGTAGTACAGTACTATTTCCATTGGTTGCCTTGATTTAATCTTTGGTTTGGTGGACATAACTGTTCTTGTCTCCATGATCATACCGATGTCCTGAATCCTGCCTGTAAGCGTAGCAGATGATGTGCATTTGACGATCACAGATTACCTCTCAGACTAACGTGCATTTGACCATCACAAATTACCTCTCAGACTCTCACTCTGTTTCAGACAAGCTGCTTCTTATGTCTTCAAATGTGTGACTGTTAGTGTGATCTTAACCGACTGGTGTGGTAAGAGTCAGTTGGTGGCTTTGCTTTGCGTGCCCTTAATAAAAGAAGATACACATTTGAAGCTCAACCCTTTGGTTGGACAAGATGTTTTGCAAGTTACATTTGGTTAACAATTTAATATTTTCCCTTTTGTTCTGTTTTGTCGTGCACCACCTCTGACAGTTCAGTTCCTCATCATCTCAGGGAAGCAGAGGAAGATCGCAAAGTACTACAAGAAACAAGAAGACCTACTGAAGGATTTCAGCGAAATGGAGACCTTGAATGAAGGCTTAGATCAGAATGGTCCTACCGAGGTGCAAGCCCAACCCCAGCTACAGATTTACCGTTATGTACAGTTTATCTGATTATGGAATATGCACCTAGACCATCCATGTTTATACCTTCTTCTTCCATTCTCAGGAAGAGCAGAAGCAGTTGGCGAAGAGCGAGAGGCTTGCTATTAATCTGTCCAATGTTATCAATCTGATCCTCTTTGTCACAAAAGTCGTCGCTTCAATCGAAAGTTTGTCCATGGCGGTTATGGCATCGACACTGGACTCTCTATTGGACCTCCTGTCAGGGTTCATACTTTGGTTCACGGCGTACAAAATGAAAAAGCCCAACAAGTACAACTATCCGATTGGAAAGCGGCGCATGCAACCAGTGGTAATGACAATTTTCGTCAACTGAAGTATTTTGGTTGATTTTTACCATCATATAAACTAAAGATGGTACTTGTATACTCAGCTGTCAGTTCTGAACTTTTGTGTTCTTGACTTGTACATTCCTCAGAATCAGTTTACCTCAGACTGCATACCTAGAATGAGTTACACACACACTGGCGTATTTCTGAGTTCCACAATACCTAGATTATTATTCAGAGTGTCGCCTTTTGTTGCCGGCAAACTGAACAATTTGACATTTGTTACATGGAAACTGAATAATTTTTTACATTTGTTGCAGGGAATAATAGTTTTTGCATCAGTAATGGGCACACTTGGCTTTCAAGTGCTGATCGAATCAGGGCGCCAGCTCGTAACTCAGGTACATGATCTATGGTTCAAAATTATCGTAACATTAATTTTTTTTATGTCTAACTTGGTTGCCATACGATGACCCAATCAGGAGCACGAGAAATTCCACCTTAAGGAAGAGCTCTGGATGGTAGGAAGCATGTCCTCTGTTGCGGTTGTGAAGTTCTTCCTCATGCTCTACTGCCGAACGTTCAAGAACGAGATCGTGAGGGCGTACGCCCAGGACCATTTCTTCGACGTGATCACAAACTCGGTCGGCCTGGTCGCGGCGCTCCTCGCTGTCCGGTACAAATGGTGGATGGACCCAGTTGGCGCCATACTGGTAAGCAGAGTTGCAATACTATCATCTAAATTTTGTGAGCTACTAACCTTACTGTTAAGCAGAGTTTGCAATAATTTCAGCTAAGTTTTGTTCTGTCAGAATAACTAACTATAGTGAACCCTGAAAAATGTAGATCGCCTTGTACACGATCACGACGTGGGCGCGGACAGTGCTGGAGAACGTGGGCACGCTGATCGGCAAGTCGGCGCCGGCGGAGTACCTGACGAAGCTCACGTACCTGATCTGGAACCACCATGCAGAGATCCAACACATCGACACGGTGCGAGCCTACACCTTCGGCACGCACTACTTCGTGGAGGTGGACATCGTGCTCCCTGGCGACATGCCGCTCAGCCAGGCACACGACATCGGCGAGTCGCTGCAGGAGAAGCTGGAGCAGCTCCCCGAGGTCGAGCGCGCCTTCGTCCATGTGGACTTCGAGTTCACGCACCGGCCCGAGCACAAGGCCGAGGTCTGAGTGCGTGGTTACTTCAGAGCTCAGACTAGCTGTAATGCTCTTGCGGATTTCATCACTTCATATGTTATTAGTTTGTATAAGGCAAATGCAATACCATTTCATGAGCCCACAACTCCTTTATAAGGGCATCTAGATGTTTTTTGTCGTGTTATAGATCGAAAATTTGTATGTAGATTGTTATTTCTTATATAAAGAAAAAAAAATACAACTACAGTTTCTGAATTCCACGGATGCAGCATTTCAATCTCTCAGCATCAACACTAGCTCACATATACCGATTTACGGATGTAAATCTATCATATACATGGTATCCAGTAATGTTAAATTGCTAATTCAAAAGTTTTTTTTTAAAGGAATGCTAATTCAAATGATGACATAACACTTCATGGCTTGTATATCATGCGAAAGTATCTTACAGAAACTGCCAGGATCATTATAAGGACAAAACTTGGATAGGTCTGGGTAGATTGACACCAATTTTCGACTATGCTTCGGCCTTTAGTTCAGGTTTGTCAAAGGCAGCTATGTTTTGAGGTTCACACTCTGGGCTAAAGAGCCGCACAAGCAAGGCTGATGTCGCGCTCATAGAGACTGCTCCGCATGACGCCCACCTGAGACTCCTTGGAACAGTTATTCTTGGACCTACAGAATAGACAGTCTCAGCAAGTCAGCAAAATGGTAAAGAAAACTATTGCTACCAAAGATGCAGGAGTTATACAAAAAGCTTAAGGAGATAGCAGGATGGATAGGAACATTCACCATAGTGAAGACGGCAGAGCACCCAGAAAGCCAGACCACCACCAACGGAGAAGATGCCAGCAGTCTGCCGCATCAACCGGGAGCAGGGCTTCGACTCTGGTCGCATAACCTCCCCTTCAGACCATCCTAGTGCCCGCCGCAGTGCCATCTTGATCCTTGGCTTCTTTGCTGAAGGATAAATTACACTGATGTGGCTGAAGTTGGTAAGAGGTCCAACTGTCCAGAGATGACTGTAACTTGCTTTGAGTGCCTCCTGCCTGGAATCTGAAATGAAAACAATTAGGCACAGCATTCCTTTCATTTCCAAATTAAGGATACACTAATCTAACCCTAACAAAATATTGATAGATGTGAATTAGTTTATAGCCTCAGCAGTCCAGTATGATTAACATATACATGAACTTATGCATTGATTTATTATGCCATCTGTTGAACACTAAAATCAGAAAAAAAAATTCTCACAACATATAACCAATTGACAGTCTAATATCCAACTACCTTTCTAACCCAGGACAAAATATGCCATACAAAGACTGGAAATTCTACCATCCATAGGCCTAGTGTACATATGTTCACTCAAATGACTGTTTGATAAAGAAAATATTAACAAGAACCACCCATTCTATTCTAGATTAGGAAAAAGAACATGTCACCACCAAATTGCACCGGATATAAGACTGCGACATCAGGATACAATGCAGTCGCAAAAAAAAAAGGGACATCAGGACACAATGCAGTGAAAATAAACAGGCTACCCAATGAGTACAAATATAGTATGAGCAGTATGCTGGGGCCTAGGGCCTCAGGGAAAGCGGTAAGGCATTAGCAGAATGTCTATTTGCAAAACTTTCTCAATGTATAAATGTGCAGCCAAGATAGACGAAACATGAAAACACAAGCTAAGATGCTAAACAAGACATCTTTATGGTAATCCACTTATTCCTAATTTTATTAACAGACGTGGGGTTATTACAAGCTGATGAGGAGGATAAATCTACCCTTTTTCATGTTCCCCTTTCAGTTGGGCTCATGAACAATATTAATTAATGCTCTTAAAACTTCAAAACATCCAGATCAACACAACCAATGACAAATGGGGATATTCTTGGGGGTCTCCTCTCTTTGTTTCAAGCAAAGCCTATAAACACCTGCTACCGGTGCCTCCTATCTACAAATGGCTGTGGAATTCAAATTGCTTGCCTAAAAGGAAAGTATTCTACTGGTTGGTTTTGAAAGACCGTCTTAGCTCTCAATGAGCTCCTAAGAAGAAGAAACATGGAATTGCAAAGTTACAATTGTGTGCTCTGTCATCTGAATACTGAAGAATCCCTACCGCATCTCTTTCTCGACTGCCCATTTGCCATGACCTGTTGGAATTTGCTTGGATTGGCACATTTAATTCAAGATAACATGATTGATACTGTCAATTTGTTCAAAGCACAAATTCAGAGACCCTTCTTCATGGAAATAGTTATTGCCATGCTCTGGGCCCTCTGGATTGCCAGAAATGAGGTCATCTTCAGAAACCTTCACCACTATCTGAATTCTTGCAAACAAGTGTTCAGACAAGCTGAGAGCTAAAGAAGCTACAAGATCCTAGTTACAGTTATGGCTAAACAACTTTGTGTAATCATGTTATTCTTCTTTGTTTGTGATTTGCATCAGGTAAGGCCTGCACTGTTTTTTTTTTTTTATAATTTTTTAATAAAGTCCAGTAGGGGGCGACCCCTCCTGTTTCCCTCGAAAAAAAAGGTATATCTTGCACGCCAGACAGCAACCTTCTCCAATTCAAAATGGTGAGAGGAAAAAAAAAAACCTTTGCTTACTACAATGTTGCAGCACAAGGAGTTCAGGAAACCTAAGTTAGGCGCTAACTACTTGTCTAATTCAGTCACAGCCGGGATAAATACTCACAAGCTCCTCCCCGGAACCGCACACCAGGTGCTCGACGATATGCCCCACAAACCAATCGGCACAAGAACATCAATTGCTTGCTCCACGAATTTCCACAGGCCATAGCACAATAGAATCGACACTAACAGATAAAAATGGCGTGAAGACCATATGAAGCTGCTACTGGGAGAGGAGAGGACCATGGCTACAAGTGCAGGACGGCAGGGGTTAGGTTACGTACCACCGGTGGCGTTGTTTCCTTGCGCGCTGTGTATCCTGCCTGAACTGGAACTCGGTAGAGGGAGTCTCCGAGCGGCGGAGAGGAGGGATCCCCTAGCCCCACGCGCGGGCGGCGCCGGCGACCACGCGGATGCCGGCGTTGGAGGATCGCGCTACGGAGCGGAGAGGGGAATGAATCATGAGCGAGTCGGAGGCCTTCTTGTCAGGGAACGCGCTGCGTGGGCTTGGAGGAGGAAGAGGCCTTGTGTGGCTACTGGGCTGATTCTGAGAAGCGCTGGAGGCGAGTTACAGGCTAGAAAGCGCAGGTTGGCCCGTTCCATCATTTAACAAATACAAAGTGCACCAGCTCCCAGAGAAGAACACCTATCCACATCAGCTAAATTTTTTACCACCGTCAGATTCTGCAGTAAACGGTCAAGATTGTTTGAGCCAGCTTCGCACAGGAATTACTTCTTCCATGAATCAGCTTTTGTCTAGCTTCTGCTTCAGCTTCTTATCTCGGCTTCAGAATCCACATAGGCAAATATATATGTAGCTTCAGCTTCTCGCTTCAGCTTCACTTTCAACCATCTTCTTAAAAAAAGAGAGAGAGAGAGACGTATCTCTCTTCCTCTCCGTCTCTCCAGAAGCGTCGGGCACAGGAGGCGGGGCGGCGACGCCGGCCGTGACGGCGGGTGCGGCCCTGCTCCTCCTCCTCCTCCGTCGTCTTCGTCGCCACATCCTCCTCTCCTCCTCGCGTCGCGGCGTGCCAGCCGAGCCAGCGCCGCCGGCTCAAGCGTGCGAGGCGCTGGCGGACTGCGCCGGCGATTCAGGGCTGCGCGGCAGCAGCCTCGGCCACGGCGCGACGTGGCGGGGCCTCGCCGGTGGCCGCCGACCTCGCTGCGCTGCATCGTCCCTTAGAATTTGTGCTGCTACAGGAAACCCTAGCCTGTGCTAGATGTGGCCATCGTCCAGCGGCCGCCGCGTCGATGTCCCTCTGGCGACTGCAGCGACAACGAGGTAAACTCTCATCTCGTCTCTTTATTGGCCTCCTTTTTTATTGATGCTTAATGTATGGACCAAACACTACAATCAAAGTGTTTGATGTAATGTCCAAGAGGAATAGAAAGTGTCATATTTAGGTTTCATTTAGGTTTCTAGGTGCCTTCTAATGTCCTTTGTATCATCTGCATATTTAGATTATGTAAGAACTTGCTGTGATTTTTTGGTACGATCATGTACAGTGGAAACAGTACAGAAAATGTCTTTTCTTTTATTCTTATTCGGCTCTGCCTATTCCGATGGCGCCTGCCTCTTTGTAATGGACCATGTAATGCTGATTGTAGTCTAATTGAAGATTTCAACCGCCTTTCAATAGAAATTCATGAAGATGCAATTCATTCTCTTGAAAAAATATTTATTTTGTTGTTTTTATATGTATTGAAGGCAGTTGTTGTTTTTATATGTATTGAAGGCAGTCATATGTGCCCAGATGTCGATAACCAGTTTTATCCTATCCGGGTACGCAGCTGCTGCGTTCTATGAACCTGAATGAGTTTTCATGGATTTGTCTTATATTAATCTATCCATGTTTTCATGGATTTGTCTTATATTAATCTATCCATGTTCTCTTACCAAATATAGAAGCTTCATTGCTTCTTAATTTAACTACAAAGAGTTTAAAAAAGTCTCCTGATTGCCATTCCTATTTTTATCAAATCTGACTGCGAGTGGCCTTACTCAAAATATGATCTCTTTATTTAGTGCAAATTGTAGACCTTGCCCCCCTTTAACATTATTAACTTTGTCTCCATCTTTTGCAGCAATGGTTTGTTAGAGTTGGTTATCCTTCTTCCATTAAATTTACACCAGAGAGAACTAATGCTACCTTTTTTGTTTGTTTTAATTTTGCAAGGTGTGGGAGGTGATAGCTAGATGGTTTTATTCTATTCAGCCGAAGATATGGATGTGCAGGCTATAAGGGAAGAAATGACAAATTGGTATTGAATTGAAGGTACACCATTCTATGTGCTCATACCATTGCAGGCACCCTACGGTTTTGTCATTGTTGACTACAGTATACTTTTAGCTATGAACATACTGACACAAAAATGTCTCAGCAAGCTGCTGTACCAACATGTATTTTAGACTTTCTACTACTCCCTAATAGCGAGGATAAATAAGTCGTTTGCAGACAAGTTTTTTTTTTCTTTGTGGCATGCCATATGCTAATTTTGTGTGGATCTCTTACAACTTATGTTTACCTGCTTAGTGTTGTTCTAATATTTTTTTTGTTTGAAGATCTCAAAACTGCAGAAGAGATGGATGAGACAATTTACATTGCAAGTTTGCAAAAAAGAAGAGAAAAAAAAACATCACAGTAAGGGTGGTCAGGAGATGGACTGTCAAGGAAGATCAAGGCCACAGTCAACCTCTAGATGTCAGTATGGTCTTCACGGATGCAACGGTAAGACTTCCAAACAAGATTAGTAGCTGCTTGGATTTACAGAATGTTTATGCCTTTTTTACCATACCATAGTGTCTGAAATTGGCTCCAAGTATAGAAAACATGTCTAGGTGTTAGTTGTTCATACAGTAGAAGATTTAAATTGCATGTCTGCTTACTAAATAGCAGTTAAACAGCTTGAAAGACATACTCTTTCTTTAGCTACGATTTAAGAACATTACAAAGCTTTCCTTTTATACATAATTTGCATTGATTTTCCATCTTAGATCACATATATTTGAAAAGTATGCTCATTGATATCTCATTTGGCAAAGATATTTCAATCCTTCTGACAAAAGGCGAATATGAACTATCTCTGGGTGGCATGCAGAGAATAGAAAGATGCAAAAGAGGATGAGTATTAGCCTTACAGCAATAAATTAACCTTGTCTTCAGTTGAATATCAAATTACTGAAGTTTGCACATTTTTGCCCAGTCAACCATTAAATTGTCTTACTGTTCTTTTCTTTCATGTTTCAGATTCAATCCACCGGATACTCCGCAAATTTCAGCGTACTAATTGGATACATGTTAGTCTTCTTAAAATTCCTCTCTGTGTTAGATTTTATCAAGTCAGGACGGCTAATTAGTTAAGAAGTTTTTCTCTGCCCATCCTAGAGAACACCAGCTATTGTTAGAGTTGTCGGTGTTTCGTACCCCAGGGGGTGTCACACCAATGAGTGAATTTCTAAGCGTGCTCCCTAATCCGGATGGTGATGCAAGAAGGACACAAGCGATTTATCCTGGTTCAGGCAAGGAATGCCCTACGTCCAGCAGAGGGGGAGAATTTGTATTATCTTGCACCGGGGTTAGCGCTTGAGCCCCGTAGCCATGGGGTGAATACAAGCGAGTCCTGGGACTTAGCGTGAATGGAAGTGTGTTGTGAATGTGATCACGTGGAAGAACTTGCCCTATGCTATGCCCTGGCGTCCCCTTTTATAGGCCAAGGGGAGGCCCAGGATCACACGGTGATTAGGGCTGCCGTGAGCGTGACGTCGAGGCATGGACTTCCTGTCGAGTCGTTTAGACTGTGGATGCTCCCATCTCTTAGAGGCTTAACACCTTGCCTTGGATATGCCTTTGGGATTCGAGAGTTCGTTCTCGAGCGGAACCTTTCGAGGGCCCCTTCCCAATGGTCGTCCCTGACTCGGGTGCTCGAGGACGACTGTTCGAACCCGTCCGTGGGTCAGTCTCCGCTCCCTCGAGACTTACATGTGGGACCAGGATCCCAGGTTACCTTACCGTGTAAGGAACCGTCTATTCGAGATGTCCCATCATCGCAGTGGCCGAGAGGAATCTACCTGTTGGCGGCGCGCCGTTTAGGCGGAAACCGGCGCGTCATGATGATCGTGCGACTGCGGCGGTTCCGCTCCGTCTCGT
The DNA here is from genome assembly GCA_018135685.1 of Themeda triandra. Lineage (NCBI taxonomy): Eukaryota > Viridiplantae > Streptophyta > Magnoliopsida > Poales > Poaceae > Themeda > Themeda triandra. The sequence goes on along the minus strand of JAENPR010000143.1, from coordinate 316,810 downwards.
GTTGCGTGCGTGCGCTGAGTGGAGGTAGGTGTTAGTTAGTAGGAGCATTAAATGCGGTTACCGTTCTCGGCGAATCCGTCGGGATCGCGCGGCCGTTGGATTGCTGGATCTGGGCCGTCGGATGCGCAGGGCGCCGCTCGGCTTGGGTTCTATAAATTTGGGGGAGAGGTTCCCTGATTCCCCTCTTCCTCATTCCTCGCCTTCTCGTTTCCTGCTGCCGCCAGTTATACTCCCGCTTCCTGCCCTTAGCGCCGCCGCCGCCGCCGCCATCGCCGCCGCAGCCGCATTTGCCTACAGTAGCCGGAGAGATCAAGGAGAGTGAGCGAGGCTGTTCGGGCACGAGTGTCGCTGGAGCCGCTGTTTTTCAACATCTCACGCCGCCGTTCTTCACGCCTCGCGCCACCGCCGCTTCCTCCGATTCCATCGTTGCCACCGCCGTCGTCATGGGGAGGAAGCCCAGCAAGTCGTCGGGGAAGGGTGCCGCTCAAGGCGCCGGAAGTAGCAAGGCCGCCGGCAAGGAGGTCGCCGGCAAGGAGGCCGCCAAGGCTCCGACGCCGCCGGTGATGTACCGGCGCTCCCGTGGCCTCGGTCGACGGTGGTGGAGGCGGACCTTGTGCGGCTTGTCGACGAGGGACTGCTCCTCCCCAACCCGCCGGAGGGGCCGCCGGAGTGGCAGGTGCCGGACCTCGACCACCGCGAGCCCGACCCGCCGGAGGGCTACGTGCCGAGCTTTCGTCATGTTCCACCGGCGGGGGCTCGGAGCGCGCCCGAGCCGCTTCATGCGGGCACTCCCCACCACTTCGGGGTCGAGCTTCAGTACTTCAACCCGAACTCCATCTCCCACGCCGCCAAATTCGTCGGCATTTGCGAGGGGTACTTGAGGATGGCGCCCCAGTGGGATTTCTTCCTCCATATCTTCAAGGCGACGCTGTTCACCTTGGTGGTGAGCGGGGATGACAACCAGGAAAGCGCCCGTCGCTACGTTCAAGCGGGCTCCTGCACGCTCGCCGTGAAGAGGAGAGACAATTGGCTCCCCGGCACGTTGACGACGAACAACGCCGGGTGGACCACGGAATGGTTTTACCTCCGTAACAAGGGGAACCATTTTCCGAAGTACACTGGCAAGGTAGTGACCGAGCCCGATCACAACCGGAGCTACGGCAACCCGAGCAAGTACCACCACCGTCTCGACCCCCTAACCGACGCCATGGACGTGCTCCGTGGTCGGAGGGCCGGCGAGATCTTCTTCAACATCTCCCACGTCATCGCGGATTCCATGGCCGCCGGGTGCTCCCACTTGCCGAGCGCCGGCTGCGGTTGGACCAGATGACGGACGACGCCGACCCTCTAGCTCTCGAGGCCAGCCGGATGTCGAGCGAGCCTCTCCCGGCCGCTTCGGTCGTCGCGCGGGTGCGCGAGGCGATCGAAGGTGGCAGGAGTTTCGGGGAGAATCAAGTCGACCTCTTCCCCATGCGCCCAGACGCCGATCTTCTGGGCTATGTACGTCCTCCTCGAGGCCTCTTTTCCTTTTGATTTCGCTTTCTCTTTGTTTGTGTATGCTTCATCAAAATGTGCCTTTGTAGGACATCAACGACCACGGGGAATCGAGGCCCCCGGTGAAGGAGGACGCGCCCGACCGCGAGGTGAGACGCCTTTCATCTGCCCAAAAACACACAGCAAACCTCTCGAAAAAAGAGGAGAAGGCACATAAAGCCGCCGTACTGGTCGAGAAGCAGATGCGCACGGGGAGACGCCGCCGGGAGAGGGAGCAGCGCCTGAGGCTGGACCCAACCGACTGGGATCCCAGCTTGGAATCGAGTGAGGAGGAAACGGATCCGGATGAGGAGGACGACGATGAGGACGATGAGGTGACCGACAGCGACACCGCCATCACCACTCGAGCCCTGACGCCTCCTTGATCTCGCGTGCAGGAGGAGCCCCTGGCGCAACCGCGAGTCGAGCGGCGCGGGGATCCATCAGCGGCTCGAGCGGGCCAGCGGGAGGAGTCATCCCGCCAGTCTGGCCGCGATGCTCGAGCACCGTCTCCGTCACGGCGGGAATCCTCCTCCCGTCAGCAAGTTTCAACATCGGGCGCGCGCACCCGGCAGCGGAGGGCTGCAGATGCGCGCAAATCTCCATCAGCTCAGGGCGGCGAGCGCCCTGACGCGCGCCGGGCTCCTTCCGGTGGTCGTCGGCCCGAGCAGGCCCCGACACGCCGGAATCAGGAGCCCGCGAGGGATCCAGCGAGGGACTCGGCCAAGGAGCCGGTCGGGGCGGGCAAGGCCATCGAGGCCGCGAAGCCCCCGAGCAACTCGAGCCAAGCCGCTGAAGCTCGGAAGCCCCCGAGTGGCTCGAGTGATGCCGCCGTGGCTCGGAAGCCCCCGAGCGGCTCAAGCAAGTCGGGGGTAGCCGCCAACCCCCTCGGCGCTCGAGCGGTTCTACCGCGGGCGCGGCCGCGACAGTGGGGTAAGTTTCGTGTCGAAGTCCTCCTTGTTGTCCCTTATTTTGTTTGTGAGTTTCTATCATCATCGTCCTCTCATTTTTCCTTTCTTTTAGGGTCAAGCGCGCCCTGTGGTCACTTCCCCCATTTTACCTTCGAAGAAGCTGAAGGTCGCAGGGGGTCGAGCGGGACCTCATCCGTCTCAGGTGGTGTGACCCTTCCTTCTACCGCTCCGGTTTGGTTGGCGCGAGCCCAGGAGGCGATCGAGCGCGGGAAGCTGATGGCGGCTGCGTCTCGTGCAGGTGCCGGGGCCGTGACCACGACGGCGGGGGAGAAGGTCGTCACCACCACTACCGCCTCGGCCGACACCCCGCTCGAGACGCCGTCGTTTGTTGCTCCAGGCGAGGTGGCGGCCGGCCACAAGGAGGTGGTGGCCGAGACGGCCGGGCCCAAGACAGCGGTCGATGAGCCGCAGGCGGGGGCTGGGTCGGAGCACCACCCGATCACCCTTGGGGACGAGAGCTCGAGCCCGGGCTCCCGCGACTGGGGTCCCGGCGGCTCGACCAAATCGTGGCCTAAGGGCCTACGCATCAGCTCGAGGAGGAGCGCAAGGAGAAGGGGGAGGAGGAGGTGAGCTCCGTGGCCACCGATCGGCCGGTGGGCGACGCGGAGATGCAGGAGTCGGGCCAGGTGCCGGACCCTCAGCCGGATCGGGCACCCACTCCTCCCCACGATACGGAGGTCGACCCCCTCGCCGGGCAGCAAGCCGAGGTGTCACAGGTGCAGCCGGTTGAGCAGGAGGAGGCTCGAGTTACGGCGCAGGAGGGGACGCCGGAGGAGCACCCTGCCGCCGCGCAGGAGGAGGAGGAGCGCACTGCTGCGCAGGGGGAGGAGCGGCCCAAGGAGCTCCCCATGGTGGTGTACCAGGCGCCGCCGCAGCCGCTGCAGGGGGAGAACCTCGTGCCACACCTCGTGCCCGACTCGACGACGGGCGAGGTGACATATACCCGCATGTCGGACGCCGAGCAGTGGGAGGAGGCGCAGAGGAGGGCCAAGGCAGGCGAGGCGATCGACCGCCATTTTCACGCGCTCGGTTTCGAGCCTGCCATCCACGAGGCCACCGAGGCGGAAACCCTGGAGAGGAGGCGGAAGGAGGCGCAGGAACTCGCCCATGGGGCGTCAGCATCGACTAGCCAAGCCCAGGATGCGCCCCTGGGGCCCCTACCTCCACCAATCCCCACGCTGGCGGACCGGATGGCGGAGGCGGGTGGTGACCTGGAGTCGGTGCAGAAGGTTCGCGACGCCGTCATCCAGAAGATGCGAGAGGAGTACCCAATGTGGAAAGGGCCACCGTTGATGCTTTGGAATCCGGTCGATCTTGAGGCTCCCGCGGTCGTGATGAACGACCAGCACGAGCTTCAGGTCAACGTGGAGTCCGAGGAATATCGGTGTTGGCTCGAGAGCTCCTTGCGGTTTGCGTTGAAGGTCGTCTCCGAGGACATGCCCCGCCTCTCCGCTGTGAGTATTCTCGAGCCTTGTTCATTTCTTGTTTTGCTCAGATTGCTATGGTTGGCACCATTCTGACCTTCCTTCTTGTGGTCTAGTCGGCGTGGAGTCAATCCCACGCCAAGTCCGCCCATCTCCACGCTATCCATGAGAGCGAGGGGGAGATCCGGCGACTTGTGCGTCTGGGCCATAACGCCGAGGTGGAGCAGTTTCGAGCTGCCCGGCTCCTTCGAGAGGCCAACGACGCGGCGACCGCTGCCCAGGAGGACGCCTAGGCGGCGAGGGACGAGCTAGCTCGAGCCGAGCGGGAGGCGGAGACGGCTCGAAAAGAGAACGAGCGACTGAGGGATGTTGCCGCTCAGCTCAAGGAGGCCGCGGCAACGGTGACCTCGGGTTTCAATGCCAAGACCCGGCTCGTTGAGCAGCTCGAGAGGGAGAAGACCACCGCTGCCACCTATATTCAAGATCTACAAACGGCCGCCTTGCGGGATGCGGCTGCTGTGAAGGAGTCTCTCACAAGCGCTTGAGGCGGAGAAGAAACGGGCGGCAGACTTCCAGACGGAGGCAGTCAACCTCCGACCGACGGTGGTGGAGAAAGAAAGCGCCATTCAAGCCGCCGGCAAGGCTCTCGAGGAGGTGCGGGTGGAGAAGATCGACCTCAGCCGCGTGTTTAAAGGGAAGCAAGCCGAGCTCTCGAGCGCACTTGAGCGTGAGCAGAGGCTGTTGACCCGTTACCGTGAGTACTCGAGCCACTCTTTTTGTTCTGGTGTTTGTCATTTTCTCTTGGAGTTTCCTTCGCTGACTTGGATTTTTTCTCTTCAGCTCTCGAGGCTGATTTATCCACGGCGCGCGCGGATCTCCTGCTCACTCGAGAGACGTTGGACGCCGAGGTGGTCGCCAAAGCTCGATTACCGGTGCCATCAACACCCTCAGTGAACGCTGGGGGTTCGAGCCCGTGGTGGATGCTGAGGGACCAGAAGCCGGCCGCGGCTATGCTGCTCGCGTCTTTGCCTTTGGCCTTTCTCTGCGGGACCGTGTCTGGGATGCCCTCCTCTACGCCGCGCATCGGAGCCTCGCCATCTTCTACTCCGGCTTCGACCTCTCGAGGGCGGAAGTTCAGGCCGGAATGGAAGCTATCTCTCGGTGGCTTTGTCTTCGCCGAGGGAGAGCAGGAAGGGGCGTGAATCCGCGGCACGAGTAGCTCATCGTCGACGCCGAGGAACCTAGAGCGCAACTAGCTCAGAGCTTCGAGCCCTTCGTCCTTCCTCCTGGTATGCAGTAATGATGACCGTAGCCGGCCTGCGAGCCGAGATTTGGGCAGGGAGGCCCTTGTAAGAAAATACTTTGGTTGAAGTGGCCCGTGCGGCCTTTAAACATCACATTTATGCAACTTATTTTTAGTTTTCCTTTGTGCCTTAAGCTTTCTTTTATCCTTTGCCTGGATTTGCTTCTTTTCGGCTAAGTGCGAGCGTCGCGCCTCGACCACCTCGAGGGGAGACGAGTTGGGGTACCGTAGCTCGGAAGCGTAGGAGGCCTTGTGCTCGATCGTCCCGGCTCTGGGGGCTCGAGGCGGCGCTCGTACTTAGTTTTTCGAGAGAGCTCGAGGCGGGAAGGAAAAAGAATGCGTCGAGCATTTTCGAAAAAACTAAGGGTGTTTTTCGAGGACTTCAGGGGGTCCCCCCTGGTCTAGCCCCCGAGGGGGGCTTGACTCTGTGAAGACAGAGTCGGGCCCACCTTGCATATGAACAAAAAATAGGAAACTAACTCGTAGAGCCTTTATTCATTCATGCTAACGGTACATTGTATGAAAGAATGTACAAGGCATCGAGGCCTAAGGGAAAAAACGACGTAGCTGTTCGATGTTCCACGCGTTGGTGAGGATCGAGCCATCTTCGTCAGCTAGCTTGTAGGTTCCTGGTTTCAGCACCTCGACCATGATGAATGGGCCTTCCCAAGGTGGAGTGAGCTTGTGGCGCCCTTTGTTGTCTTGGCGTCGACGGAGCACGAGGTCGCCGACCTCGAAGTCTCTCTTGCGCACGTTCTTCTCGTGGTATCGTCGCAACTTCTGCTGATAGTGTGCGGAATGTAGGAGCGCCATGTCTCGAGTCTCCTCGACCTGGTCGATGGCATTAGCTAGCATCTCATCATTGGTCTGCTCGTTGTAGGCCTTGAGTCGAGGGGATCCGTATTCGAGGTCGGTGGGGAGGACGGCCTCCGATCCATAGACTAGGAAAAACGGAGTAAACCCAGTGGCTCAACTCTCGGTTGTCCGCAGGCTCCATAGAACCGATTGGAGCTCGGCCGCCCACTTCTTGCCGTGCTTGTTGAGGCGGTCAAAAATCCTTGGCTTTAATCCTTGCAAGATCATGCCGTTGGCACGTTCAACTTGGCCGTTGGTTCGAGGATGGGCGACTGCCGACCAGTTCACACAGATGTGATGCCGACCGCAGAAGTCTAGGAATTTCTTGCCCGTGAACTGGGTGCCGTTGTCCGTAATGATAACGTTAGGGACTCCAAAGCGGTGGATGATATCGGTGAAGAACTCGACCGCTCGTTTCGAGCGGATGTTGGTGATGGGCTTGGCCTCAATCCACTTGGTGAATTTGTCGATAGCCACGAGCAAGTGGGTGTAGGCTCCCGTCGTCTTCTTGAGGGGTCCGACCAGATTGAGGCCCCAAACCACGAATGGCCACGTGAGGGGAATCATCTGGAGAGCGTGTGCTGGAAGGTGAGTTTGCTTGGCGTAGAATTGGCACCCTTCACACGCTCGGACGAGCTTGATGGCGTCTGCTGTTGCGGTCGGCCAATAGAAGCCTCGATGGAAGGCGTTTCCGACGAGGGTCCTTGGTGCAGCGTGGTGGCCACAAGCCCCCGAGTGCATGTCCTTGAGCAACCTCCTGCCCTCCTCGATGGAGATGCATCGTTGGAGTATCCCAGTTGGGCTGCGTCGGTAGAGCTCCTTGTCGTCCCCATAGAGGACATATGTTTTAGTTCATCGAGCCAATCGCCTTGCCTCTGTTCGATCCTCGGGCAACTCCCCTCGAATTAGGTACTCGAGGAAGGGCGCGCGCCAATCCGTGGGTGGGCTCAAAGGCCCATCAATCTCCATGACTTCAGCCCCCGTCGGGGGAGGCTCGGCCGTGGGAATGGGCTCGACGGCCGGCTCGGCCCCAGCCCCCGGGTCCCACTTCACAGATGGCTCGTGAAGGTCTCTCGAGAAGACGTCCGGGGGGACTGGTGCTCGAGACGATGCGATCTTGGCGAGCTCGTCAGCAGCTTCATTGATACGTCTAGGGACATGATTGAGCTCGAGGCCGTGAAAATTTCCTTCCGGCTTGCGTACCTCATTGCAGTATGCTTCCATCTTTTCATCATGACAGCTCGAGGCCTTCATCACTTGGTCGATGACGAGCTGCGAGTCGCCTCGAGCGTCAAGGCGTCGGACCCCGAGCTCGATAGCAATGCGCAACTCGGTCACGAGCGCTTCATACTCTGCCATGTTGTTGGAGGCCGCAAAGTGGATCCGAACTACGTAGCGCATGTGCACTCCGAGGGGTGAAATAAAGAGTAGGCCCGCGCCCGCTCCTGTTTTCATGAGTGACCCGTCGAAATGCATGGTCCATAGCTCGGCTTGGATTTGTGCTGGGGGGAGCTGGACGTCGGTCCACTCGGCGACAAAATCAGCCAGCACTTGGGATTTGATGGCTTTTCGTGGTGCATACGTGATGGTCTCGCCCATGAGCTCGACCGACCACTTAGCGATTCGTCCCACTACGTCCCGGTTTTGAATGATCTCCCCGAGTGGGAACGATGATACAACCGTCACCGGGTGGCTAAGAAAGTAGTGTTGGAGTTTTCGACGCGTGAGCACGATCGCGTAGAGTAGCTTTTGGATTTGGGGGTACCGGACCTTGGCATCTGAGAGCACCTCACTGACAAAATATACCGGCCGTTGGACGGGGAGCGCGTGCCCCTCTTCCTGCCTCTCGACCACTATGACCGCGCTGACCACCTGTGTGGTAGCGGCAATGTAGAGGAGGAGTGGCTCGGCTGGTTTGTCAGGTCGAGCTGGTCTAGGTGGCACGAGCACGGGAGGGGAGGTGAGCATGCTTTTCAGCCTCGAGAGGGCTTCCTCCGCCTCGGGTGTCCACGTAAAGTGCTCGGATTTTTTGAGGAGTCGGTACAACGTCAAGGCTTTTTCTCCTAGGCGCGAAATGAATCGGCTGAGGGCGGCCAAACACCCTGTGATCTTTTGCACCCCCTTCAGGTCTCGAATCGGCCCCATTCTCATGATGGTCATGACCTCCTCGGGGTTGGCCTCGATCCCGCGCTGGGAGACGATGTAACCTAGCAACATGCCTCGAGGCACGCCGAAGACACACTTTTCGGGATTCAATTTAATGTTCTTGGCCCGGAGGCACCCGACAAGGTTTTCTACTTTTCGCGTCTTGACGACGATGTCATCGACGTACGCCTCGACCGTTTTCCCTATGTGTTTACCAAAAACATGGAGCATGCAGCGCTGATATGTTGCCCCGGCGTTTCGAAGGCCGAAGGGCATCGTTACATAACAATACATGCCTACGGGGGTGATGAATGAAGTCGCGAGCTGGTCGGACTCCTTCATTTTTATTTGGTGATAGCCGGAATAAGCGTCGAGAAAAGAAAGTACTTCACAACCCGCAGTGGAATCAACAATTTGATCAATTCGAGGTAAAGGAAATGGGACTTTGGGACATGCCTTATTTAAGCTAGTGTAATCTACGCACATCCTCATTTTCCCATTCTTTTTCTCTACTAATACAGGATTAGCTAACCACTCGGGATGATGTACCTCCTTGATGAATCCGGCCTTCTCGAGCTTCTCGACCTCCTCGCGGATGATCCTGCGCTTCTCCTCGTCGAAGCGGCGCAGGCGTTGCTTCACGGGTCTTGAACTGGGACGGATCTCCAAGGCGTGCTCGGCGACATCCCTCGGTATGCCAGGCATGTCCGAGGGACTCCACGCAAACATGTCAGCGTTTGCACGGAGAAAGTCGACGAGCACTGCTTCCTATGCGCTATCGAGCGAGGCGCTGATGATCAGCGCCTTCTCGCCCGAGGAGCTCGGATCGAGCGGGATCTTCTTGGTGTCCTCGGCGGGCTCGAAACTGCCGGCCTGTCGCTTGGGTGACGGGGCGGCGGCCTCGGCCGCAAGACAGTCGAGTGTCTTGGCTAGCTCCTTGGACACGATCAGGGACTCCCCGTACTCGACACACTCCACGTCGTAGGAGTACGCATGCTCGTACGTGGAGTCGACGGTGATGACCCCCTTTGGCCCCGGCATCTTGAGCTTGAGGTAGGCATAGTTGGGGATCGCCATGAACTGGGCGTAACATGGACGGCCTAGGATCGCATGGTAGGTCCCCTCGAAACTGGGTACGTCGAAGGTGAGGACCTCCCTGCGGAAGTTCGAGCGCGTGCCAAAGTAGACAGGGAGGTCGATGCGGCCGATGGTGAGCGCCTTGTTGCCGGGGACAACGCCGTGGAAGCCCCCGGCGCTCGGCTTGAGCTGTGCCCTCGTGATGCTGAGCAGCGTGAGGGTCTCAATGTAGATGATGTTGAGGCTGCTGCCTCCATCCATGAGGACCTTGGTGAAGCGGGTGTCGACGATGATCGGGTCGACGACGAGGGGGTACGCACCCGGGTTGGTGACGTGGTCCGGATGGTCATCACGGTCGAACGTGATGGGTGCATCCGACCAGTCGAGGAACTGAGGAGTGGCAGGCTTCACCGAGAAGACCTCCCTACACTCTTGCTTTCGCTCTCGACACATCATCTGGGTCGTAGGGCCGCCGTAGATCATGAAGCAGTTGGCAATGGGCGGGAACCCATTGTCGTCGTTGTCGTTGGCCCCGTCGCCGCCGCCCTTATCCTTCTTCTCCTCATCCTTGCCGATGCCTAGCCTCTTGAAGTAGCCTCGAAGCATGCGGCAGTTCTCGAGGGTATGCTTGGCCGGTTCCTTGTGATATGGGCATGGCTCCTTCAGCATCTTGTCGAAGATGGCCCCGTCCGGTGGGGGTCGAGGCTTCTTGCGCTCGGCTGCGGCGACCTCGTCCTCCGCAACCTCACGCTTGCCCTGCTTGTTGCCTTTCTTCTTCTTGCCATTCTTCTTCTGGCCCTTGCTCGAGCCCTCCTCATTGCCCACGGGCGGCCGGGATTTGCCTCTGTCTTCTCCGAAGAACGCTCCCACGGCCTCGTCGCCGGCGGCGTAGTCAGCGACGACGTCCATGAGCTCGTCAACGGTCTTCGGGCGGTTGCGCCCGAGCTCCCGTACGAGCTCTTTGCACGTGGTGCCCGATACGAATGCCAAGATAACGTCGTGGTCGGGGATGTGCGGCAGCTCGGTGCGCAGCTTGGAGAAGCGTCGAGCAAAGTCTCGAAGAGATTCCCCGGTCTACTGTTTGCAGTTTCGGAGGTCCCACGAGTTGCCAGGTCGGATGTAGGTGCCTCTGAAGTTCCCCTCGAAGATCTGGACCAGGTCGGTCCAGTCATAGATCTGGTTGGGGGGAAGCTCCTCGAGCCACCGTCGAGCGGTGTCGGAGAGGAACAAAGGGAGCTGGCATATGATTGCTTTATCCTCTAGAGCCCCTCCCAGCTGGCAGGCCAGCCGGAAGTCGGCCAGCCAGAGTTCTGGCTTGGTCTCCCCGTTATATTTGACCACGCTCGTGGGGGGTCGAAACGGGTTGGGCAACGGCGTGTTGCGGATAGCTCGGCTGAAGACTCGAGGGCCCGGTGGCTCGAGAGCTTGCCGGTCCTCATCGCTGTCGTAGAGCCCCCCCCGATGGGTGTTGTAGCCACGATCCTCAGCGCCCGCGACCTTGCGTCGTCGATTGTCGTTGATGTCGTGACGCGCATCTTGAGGCTCGCGGTTGTCGAGGATGCAATTGCGGACGGGGGCCCTACCACCTCGAGGGGGTGCCTCTTGGTGGACCGAGCCCTCCCGCTCGTGCCGCGGTGGGTTGGCCGGCTGCTCCGAGGCCGCCTCGCGTCGCCTCGAGGCTGAGCTTTCGGCTTGCAGGGCGGCCGCGACCTGGAGGAGTCCTCGGACCTCGTCTCGTATCCGCAGGGCTTGCGGGTTTGAAGGCGCCGGCATGTCACGTAGCAGCATGGCTGCCGCGAGAACATTTTGGCTCGCTCGAGGGAAGCGGACTGGCTCGATCGGTGCCTCTGGCCATCCGTCATTGACGATGCGGTTGAAGATGTCCCGCGCCCTTCCTCGAGCGCCAGGAGCTCGAGGCGGAGGAAGCTGGTTCTGCTCGAGGGCGCGCTTGAGCAGATCCAGGTTCGTGCGTTCCGCGTCCATCTTGGCCTCGATCTCCCGGAGTTGGGCCCAGTGCGCTGCTCGGGCATCATCTTCGGGCCGTGGGTTGACATGCTGCTGCGGTGGCTCCTCGCGAGGTGGAACTACTTGCAAGGCTCCTGCTGCCGGCGTCCCGTCCGGCTGGTTGACGGCAGCAGCGGCGTCGTCTCGAGTCTCTGTTTCCGACGAGGCATCGCCCTCGAGGCGAAAACACTCGAGAGCCGGATCATAGCACCCTGAGTCTGAGTTGTCAGAATCCGGGTCGGCGCCGGACGGCGTCCAGGGTCTTCCCGTGCTCTGCTCCTCGACCCAGCGGCGCATGTTTCCGACCGTGGTGTTACGTCGTGGACCGGGCGCTCTATCAAATCCACGGTCCACCGACGATGGCCATACGATCTCCAAGTTCATGGCGGCGCGCAGGAGGGGGCCAAGGCTCTCCTCTTGCGACCCCATTGTGGACTGGATCTCGTTGGCGCACGTGGTGGCGGCGTTGGTTAGCCCGAACGGAAGCCTGCGGCGAGCCCGGTAGAGCCCGTGCGGCAAGTAGTTGGGCGACGTCGGCCGTGCGCGCGCCTGAGGTGCCGCGCCGGGCTCTCTCGGCGAACGCATGGCGAATGTGAAGCCAAGGTCTGCGTCGAGCGTTACCTGCCCACGAGCTACTCCCTATCTCGTGCTCGGTGCCCCGTGAGGGTGTACCATGGCGTTTGATGGGAGCGGCGCGTGAGCGGCGTGCTCGGGGCCCTGTGTGGGCAGGCGATGAAGCTGGTGCCGGTGGCGCCTACGCCTTGGCGGTGAGCCATGGTGGCGTAACCGGCGCGCAACCCCACCGGAGCGTGGCGGTGAAGCGCGTCCCCCGCTTCGTTCTCCGATCGAGAGCAGAGCCATGTCATAGCCCGTACCGAGCGACACGAACTCCAGGCTCCCAAACCAGATCACCGTAGCGAACAGGAGTGATGAAGTGGGGGAAGCCATCCGGAAAAATGGCGGGAAATCGGATGAAACACGCAGTTCCCCTACCTGGCGCGCCAACTGTCGGTGTTTCGTACCCCAGGGGGTGTCACACCAACGAGTGAATTTCTAAGCGTGCTCCCTAATCCGGATGGTGATGCAAGAAGGACACAAGCGATTTATCCTGGTTCAGGCAAGGAATGCCCTACGTCCAGCAGAGGGGGAGAATTTGTATTATCTTGCACCGGAGCGCTTGTACAGGGTGAATACAAGCGAGTCCTGGGACTTAACGTGAATGGAAGTGTGTTGTGAATGTGATCACGTGGAAGAACTTGCCCTATGCTATGCCCTGGCGTCCCCTTTTATAGGCCAAGGGGAGGCCCAGGATCACACGGTGATTAGGGCTGCCGTGAGCGTGACGTCGAGGCATGGGCTTCCTGTCGAGTCGTTTATACTGTGGATGCTCCCATTGGTCCGGTTCGAGCCTGTGGATCCATGCTTTGGTCCGGTTCGAGCCTGTAGCAGCATGGATGATGATGACCTAACAAACCTCCTCCGACGTGGGCTGACGCGGCTGAGGCGTGGGTGATGATGACCTGCTCGTCCTTCCTGACGTGGGCTGGCGTGTCGAGGTATGGCGTGGGTGTAGGCGAGCACGCGTCCCCGGGAATCCCGTCGTATGGTGGTCGAGGCGGGATGGACGGGTCACTGTCCGTGCCATGCTCGGGTTGCGTCGGCCATCATTCCTTGAGTGGGTAATGATCGCCTCGAGGAGTAGGTAGTACGAGCGATGGGATTGATCGGCGAGTTTTGGCGGTACGGAGAGCTGACTTAAGCGTTTTTGAGGGGGTGCTGTACGCGGCATGGTGTAATAGTACCGTCTGCCACACCCGAATCCCGCGTATGGGCGGCGAAACAGTGGAGGTGACAGGCGTACTACCCACGTTGTGGCCATGGGGTTAGGCAGGGCAGGCGTACTTTCCACTGTTACGAGCCCCGTAGCCATGTGGGTGTCCGAAAGGCGACCTCGAGCAGCTGGTTCGAGCCCCCGCTCGCTCGAGGGGTTTCCGTCACTGATCTCGAGCGGTCGTTCGCTCGAGGGGTTTCCGTCACTTCTTCGAGCGGGTAAGCGGCCGTATCTCGAGATGGCTGGTTTTGTTATTTAATCGTGGGCCTGGTTGTGGGCCGGCCCAATGTGGTGCGTGGAGATGAATAGGGATTTTCTCTAGCTAATCTTTGGGGTTTAGGGGAGAGTAACTCAGGGTTTGCTCACTCCTAAACACCTAGAGTTGAGACCCCCTAATCTAGGTACCCGACAAGAGTGTTTCCAGAAATAATAATGATGAGGAGCAGTTGTATGAAAACAACTTATTGCCTTTGTTTTCCCGGGTACTTTATCTTTATATTTATATGCAGTGATCAGCCTTTATGTTATAGACCTTCAGCTTAACTACATAAGAAAGCAAGCCTATGTTATGTTATTTTTTTTTAAAAAAAAACAACTACCATGCTTATGTTCAATAACTTTCCGAGCTTAATCGATTGACCTATGCTTCTGCGCTTCCACATCTTTGATGGTTGAACTGTCCAGATGGATGACAAGGTGGATATCATAATACTTCTCCATGAATACTCCATTCTAAATTCTTAGTTCTAATCTACCACCTTCATTGAAGTAAGGCTGCTCGTCAGGTAAATTTTTCTTTTCACTTACCTCTGCCTTTGCTGCTCGAATCTCTTTAGTATTTGCATCAATACCAATGGACCGAGTAGCTCTCATTTATATCCATTTTCTGGGTCATCAGAGTACACATAAGTGGTACATGTTAAATTAGCATTTCTTGTGGCCTCCTCCTAAATGAAGATTTTCAGTGTCGAATTTCAGTTTAGTTTGCAAGTTTAGATCAGACTAAATAGCATTCAGTGAACTGTAGGAAGAAAAAAAAAAGATTACATCATCGTAGCTCCCAGTTGTCTCAATCAATGTGCGTGTGCTTTTCAGCATCTATATGGTTAATGGTTGTATAATCATGATAAATCCTTACGTTGCAGCCTAAAGAAAAGAAAAATTGTCACATATTGTTCAAAGAATTTTCAGCCAATCAGTATCTATGGTTTTCATGAATTTTTTATTTCTTTTCAGAGTTTGATTCCTGCATACCGTTCAAATTATAGACTACTCCAGTAGGTTCCTCACCACCGCCATAACCCAAAAAGTAAAAATATGTAATAGAGAGCAAAAAAAGATTAGGAATTTACAGTCCTTAAATTTGTGCACTAAAATGACAGAGCTAGATCTGTAACCTCGAAGCATCAAACAAAAGGGATCTTCCCGGCATTCTTTTGGCTGCACCCCTTTCTTTGGATTCAACCTACACATATAAATTTTCCTCTGCTACCACCAGATTTTTGCTACACTATGATGACCTAACCACAGATATTGACTACAGATTCTAGGATTTGGCATAGCATATATGGCTCTATTTTGATGATTTCTACATGTACTACCGCCTACGGTTACTAAAGCTTTGTGCAGGTTCGGAGCTTATAATCGGTAAAAAAATATACCAGTAACTTGATTACAAAAATATAGGTAAAAAAAGGCGGACTGATACTTTATGGACTATTCGGTAGTTGACATATCCGCAGTTTTTGTACTTGCAAATTAAAGGGAACAAAGCAAACTGATGGTGGGAAAAAAAATATTGCCTGATCTGGATTGAGATTCTATGAACAATGTGATATTTTAATGTGGACTATATGAGGACCAGAAAATTTTAGCATTAGTTCTAAATGCCTAACTTAGATTCACTTCTCTTAGTTTGACATGCCACGACATGCCTATGAACCAATGGCAACTTTGATTCCAGCAGTTGTCTTGGCGAAGAGAGAGATTCACCAAACCTAATATTCAGAATCTGGACGAACACAGAAGAAGCATTTTGGTTGCACTACTTGCCCATGTTGGCTTACATGGGCATGCTCTTGCAGGTACTGCTGCTGAATTTCAGACACAACCTTCAATAGCAGAGGACCTTGGGACGCACATGCGACTATCAGGTTTGTTGGATTGTTGCCTACAATGTTCAGATTACCTTTTCTTACTTCCACAGAGATTATCTGCTGTTGCCCGGCTTATAGTATTTCTATTACCGACCAGGCGACCACGTTTCCTGGTGCTCTTACATCTAGCTATCTTATCATCCATATCTATTTTGCAGGTTATCTAACAGGCTACAATAAAAACTCAGTTCACACACCATTCTCACATAAAAATGCCTCTGTAATTTCTGAACCTTGCTCATACTTTATTTCAAAGGTATTATTCCATACAAAGGTTCGACATATATCTTTTATCTTACTATTGCATTGTTTAATTAAATGGTCCAGCTTTCCCATGTGCACGTCACAACCGTGATCTATTCAACCAAAGTCTGTCAAACCCAGGGTCGGTGGCCCAGACGGGCGCACGAATGCGCGCGCCAATACACTAGTTTTTAACATGGGCCACTATGTAAACGTTGAAAGAACTTAAACCGGGCACACGTCCGGAAGTTAACAAAAGCGATGATAAATTCCACTAAAAAAGAGAGGATAAATGCATAATTTATTTAAGAGATATTTCATTTGATCCTCTAAATTGCCATATCGCATTCTAAGAGCATCTCCAAGGGACTTGGCATTTGGGTTGGCATTTGAGTAAAATGCAAAAAAGAGCAAAAACAGCATGGTTTTGCAATTTATTTTGACAAAGTTGGCATTTGAGGGAGAGATAAAAATGCCAAGCCATCCACAACTTGGCAAAAGGAAAATCTTGATTGGAGGGCCTCTTTTTTTCGGCCGAAACTTTCCCAAATGCCAAGTTTCATTTGCAAATCCCTTGGATCAACTATTTTTAGACTTTGCATTTCTATTTGGGACTTTGCAAACAACCACAAATGCCAACTCCAAATGCCAAGTGGCTTGGAGATGCTCTAAAAAGTTAGACATAAAACCCACGTAAAGTATGTTAAAATATATTAAAGATATAACTATCATTGCCGCTAATTGCTCTTCAGAGCCTTTGCACTTGATAGAATTGTGGCACCCGGCACTATTGCCATTCCAGCAACAGAACAGGCACATCTAGCAGATCAGCCGGTTGTAACAAATCTCCACAAGGGCATTTACTATATATTGATGATCAATAGAAAATTATAAAGTGATAATATGCATTGCGGGCAATTCCTCCATTCCTTGCTAGTACTGTATGCTGTGCTGATGTACCCACAAACACTTAGGAGTAGTAGTAAAGAATAAAGTCAAGAATAATGTAGTATCTGCAGACTGCAATGCTATGTGGCGTGTGCCTGTGTGCCTCTGCATTGTGCAGCTGTGCTGCTCTGTGCTCTGCAGGATTGCGCAACTAGCGGTGCAGCACGCAGTGGCTGCCGCAGTGTGCTGATGTACCCGCGCCGCACTGCGACGAAGCGGCTGCCGCTGGCAGCGCCGCCGCCCCTCGTCTCTCCTTTCTCCTCGATTTGGCGTCGCGGCCTGCCCGCGCTCGCCGATCAATGCGTTGCAGTTGCAGCCCGCCAGCAACTACTAGAGGACGTGATGCGAGGGGGACCCGCTGTCCGCACGTGAGACGGAGGGCAGGTCGTTGGGGCTGATGTTTACTGGGCTGCTGGGTTGGGACTTGGGAGAGCTGTGATCTCTAGATGGGCCACAAATAGGACATTTGTTTTGGGCTTAAATTGTTAATGGGATACTCCACAGCATCCGGATCCGTTGTTTGCAATTAGGCCATTTAGGGGATTTTCACAAGTACTACCGTTGATATGGCAAATATTTTTTTTTCGATAAAGGATATTCAATATCCGGGCTCTACATCTGGGGATGTACACAACCAATGATATGGCAAATATGCATATGATATGGCAAATATGCATCCTGTGTAAAGTGTAATTTTTTTTTTGGCTATAATTGTTATGAAAACCATCCGTGTGATAATTACCCTCTTCATATCTAAAGACCTCGTTTTAGGATTTTTATTTTTATGTAAATTAGTACTCAACGGAAATTATTGATATTGCTCTACTTATTGAATGTGAACCATAGTAGTTAAAGGAATTAGCTCCCTTTGAAACAAATGCATGGAGACCTGCAGGTCAGAGTCTGTGGACATTTTTTTGAACCGTAGAGTAGAATGCCACGTTTTCTAGGAGACAGGGGGAGTGATGGGAGGACATTGGGCCAGTCCTCGCAAACTCTCATAGACGACGACTGCTGTGTCCGAAGAAGCCATATAAACGGCTAGACTAGAACTAGACAGAACCGATTTTTACTTCTCTTACGTGGCGATCAATTTAGATGGCTGCTAGCTAAATGACACTGATTTGGTGCCGGCAGCACCGGCCATTCCCAGCCAAGCATGCTAGCATGTGTTCATGTGAAGCAACTTGCAATGCGGCTCCAAATAGCGCCACCAATAGTTTAACTGCATCACGGTCCTACGTCGACACATCGTACACCTAGGTACCAACGACAAGATTGGACAAATGGATCTGCTGGATAGTCTGCATCTGTGTCAAGGTTTCACCAAAAATATGAGTACTTATGAAACCTTTTTTCATCTAGCATTCAAGCTTTGACACTATGGTCAAAAAGTTCAGAATGATGAACTTCATATATAATACTTCCTCCGCCAATATAAGTTATCTAGAGTTTTTAAATTTACCCTAAATTATAATGTATCCCGGATTGTTCAACTCTACTTAATGCCTATTCTTTTAAACACCATCTTATGTAAAAATGAATTCTATAATTGGTAGTCGAAACAATGGCTTGCGTGTGTGCATGCCTTTTTGAATTATGTTTTCCTAGAAAATTAACCAAGTTGGTAACCAAACTAACTAACTAATGATCAACAAATTAGTCTTAAGCTAGATTTTTTTATTTGGTTCTAACATTGCTTGGATATCTTGAATTTCAAGGGTCTGTTTGGAATGTAGAAATTTCACATGAACTATAGAGGAATTTTGCACGAATCAGCTCAATTTCATAAGAAAAACACAAAAACATGGAAAAATTCCTACATTCAAAACAAGGCCTAAGATGGAAGGAATTGTTCATACAACCAAACTAAAAAGAGCATCTCTTCTTATTTGAGACTAGAAGGAGAATTGCGGATAATAATGAAGTACTCACTGAATTCCTAAATAAATGAATCGATTCCGAGACTTACCTTAAGTCAAACTTCTTCAAATGTAACAAAATTTATAGAAACTAAATGCAAGATTTATGAAATCAAATTAATATCATTAAATACATCATAAATAATATTCCTATAATATGGTTATTTGGTGTCCCAAATATTTTTTTATACAAATTTGATTAAACATTTTTTACTTAAGATAGTCCTATGAATTAATTTATTCCGAGATAGTAAAAATCTATTTTTTAAAAAAATCTTATAAACTAAACTTAGATTTATATCGTAATTTATTTATGAGAAAATTTGGGAATATTATTTGTTACTACAGTTCATTTATAGTAGTTTCCCCAAAGGGATGTGGTCCTGGATATACCTGGACTGGTGGATGGTTCGTGTCACTACCGGATCCACGGCTTTTGCCGATGGCTTGAAGCCATCGGCAAACCCATCTATGCCATCGGAAAATAGATTGCCGATGGCAAAGTGACGTGGCCGTCGGCAACCTCCCATCGGCAATCTTTCCATCGGAAAACATTTTTTTGCCGATGGGAAAAGTATAAGCCATCGGCAAACTTTTCCGATGGCCGTGGCCCCCATCGGCAATCCCCGCCACGTCCCGCCGCCCGCCGTCCGACGGCGGGTTTGCCGATGGGCGACGCCACGTGGCCATCGGCAAACAATTATGTTTTCCGATGGCCACGGCCGTCGGCTTATTTTTTTTTTGTTTTAAGAAAATCATTTCCCGATTTTTTTTGCCGATGGCCGTGGCCATCGGCAAACTTATGGTCAGTTTGCCGATGGCCTCGGCCATCGGCAAATCTGGGTTATTTGGGCCAAATTCCCCGGGTTTGCCGATGGCCGGCCATCGGCAAACTGGGGAAATTTTTTTTTCCCTTTTTCCCTGTTTTCTTCCATTCCCGCACATTTAATCATGAGCATGATATCACAAGCAATATATACAACATTCATCACATATATTCGCAATAATACGCCATTTCAAACATAATATAGCATCAAATCCATGTCCATGCATACAAATCCATATCACAAGTCCAAATGCATCCATACAAGTCCTACATCGGCCAAACATGTCCGACGTGGCACAACAAGGTCCAAAATAAGGAATAGAAGCTACCTAGCTCGTGGCGCCGTCCCCTTGGGTCCCGAGCCCCGAAGCATCCTCCCACGCAGGCCAACTCCCCGCGGCTGCGGGTGCCGCCGCCGCGACACAATCTTGCCAGTGGCCGAGCCGCGAGGAACCGAGACGGTCCGGCTGCGGGCGTGGCGGCCACGAGTACCCCGGCTGCGTGGGGAACCGAGACGGCCGGGCTGCCCCTGCGGCGGCCACGAGTACCCCTGCGTCGGTGGAGGTGTCGGGACGAACGGCTGCGTGAGGAGGCTCGGAAAGGACCCCAACCGGGGGCGTGGGAGCGGGACCCCGTGGAGAAGCACCCGCTGGAGGGCTAGCACACAGGTTTGGGTTCGAACCCTCCGACCGTGTGCGCACAAAGACCAAGTGATGGAATTAGTACCTGCGGACTGGCATCACAAGCTAAAGCGATAGGCAATGTAGGGACTCACTGGACGAGGTGCAAGAAAAGGCGGCGGTGGAGGTGCGGTGGTGGAGCGAAGAAAGCGGCCGGAGGCTCACTCATTCCCATGGCACGCATGTCTTTGGGACATCTCGCGACCACGCCTGCGGTAGTGCGGCGCAACCGAGGCCGCGTGCTCCCCCGATAGGCAAGCGCCATACTCGCTTCGGTTGGCTAGCACCTCCTGGACCGTGGCCTGCAATATTACACGAGCATGGTGGATTGTATTTGAAGGCAAGGTACATTATTTGTGAAACGGTCGAACGACGAATGAAACTCCACTTACCTGAAGACCCGCGATCTGCTGCGCACTGCTCGGCTGCCGTGGCGCTATGGGGACCTGCGGTGCGCCCGTACGCTGGTCTTCCTTGCGGATCTCGGTCGGCGTCGGGACGGAGGACGGGTCAATGGCGGCGTGGGCCATATAGAACCGGCCGTCTTTTCCCTCCTCCCAACCTCATCACGAGCCGAGGGTCTATGGGCTCGCGGTGACGTCGTAGGTGTCGCCATGGGCCTCTCGAGCTGCGGCGGCGTACTTGGTGAGCTTGTCGTACACGACCGGGCTGGTGTACTTCTCGGGCCCGTCCGAAGAGGCATGCGTGGTGGAGGCGCTTTCGGCTGGGCCCTTGTGAGCAAGGGCCCACCCCATGTACTCGTTGATGGGGCTGCCCGGGTGGTGCTCCCTCTGCGAGGAAAACGAAAACATGGTTACAAGTAGAGATATATGAAATCCGGCGCTATAAGAAATGGTTGAACACAAGCATACCCATGTTTCTATGAACTCGCGAGGTTCCGCTCCCCCGGTGGTGTGAGACCCGGACCTCGCCATCTCTTCCAAGCGCTTCGCCCCGACGTGCTCGTGCTCCACGTATGCCGCCGGCGTTTGCCACCCTCCGACAATCGTACGCCGGCGGTCGGCGTACTGCATTCTGCTGCATCGGCCGGAGGTGTCTCGCATGACATTCAAGTATTAGATCTTCCGGATAATGAGTTGAATGTGTCACATAAGGAATCACAGCGGATGTTTTCCTACTTATTTACCTGCATGTACTGCTCCTCGGTGAGGTCGGTCTCCGGCTCACATATCAGCTCCCTGGCCTGGGTCTTATCCACAAAGTGCTTCCATGCATCACCATCCGCCGGGTGCTGCATCTTGTCACTGTATCGTTTGCCATTCTTGTGCCAAGTCATTTGTTTCGCGGACTCCTCTGTCATGTACTGCCGTTGCAGCCTCGGTAGTACTGGAAGGTGTCGTATGACCATCTCGGGGATCTTAGACTGTTTCTTAGTGCCATCACTTGCCTTGTACCTCCACGTACCTAGAGGCTTTGCACTCCGGACGGTGTGTTGCTGCCTCGTGGTCTCCCGGAACAGGACACACCCGTTCTTACAAGCTTGGATCGGGCGATAAGGCATCTTGAGTGCACGAAGGAGCTTCGTGACTCGGTCGTGTTTTTCGGCGGCGGTGCTCCTCCGGAAGCGGCCCCGCCAACAAGTTGCCAACACGAGATCAAAACCTTCCCGATGATGCCCAAAAGACGACTTCAACCCAATTAGGCGTGAAATGGCATCCAGTTTAGAAATGCGGGTCTTCTCGTGAAGGGGCTCCTTTGCCGCCTCCATCATGTCATAGTACGCCTTTGCGGTCGCCTCTCGGATCTTCTTCCACCACCTCCAATCCTTGAACGGCTTCAACGTCTTCAAGCAAGTCCGCCATTCCGGTATCTTGATCAAACCCCTCGAGGTCCGGTCTCACCACCGCCTCCGTAACCCGTTGGGGTTCCCCATGGAGGATCCAGCGGGTATAGTTTGGAACATACCCGTTCGCCCAAATATCATTCCTCATCTCGCCGTTGCTCTTTCCTTGTCTGGTTCTTACACTTGCTACGGGGACAAAACACCCGAATCGCCCTTTAGAAGCCGGGCCAAATGCCTTCTCCAGAAGTCCCCGGTCCCCTTAACCCATTCATTGGTCTTGTCTTTGAATCCCGTGTACATCCACTCACGGTCAGCCATCCTCTGTCATGCGCCAACGTAAGCGAGTAATAAGACCAACATCCGCATCTACAAGGCGTTCCTACCATCTACTAGGTGAAGGATAGGTCTAATCCCACCCGGGATGCGTAGATGAGGTTAGCTTCCATGCTCCGCTCCCGTCCGAGACGGAATTTCGCCCACCTCCCCCGCTGTTCTCCCGATACACGTCCCGACAGGGAGAGTGTGTATCCGGAGAACAACGGGGAGGGCCGACGAAACTCCGACTTCCGGGGCGGAACATGGAAGCTAACCCATCTACGCATCCTCGGCTGTCCAAAAATGTGGACAATCCGAAAGAGAAACCGTCGCGAGATATGCACCGATCCGCATACCAACGACCGCGAATCTCTTTCGGACGGGAGACGCCTAACTCGGTTACGCAATGTACTTACAACAACTATAAGACACGAGGTGGTTTATACCTAGGGCCGGCGGCGCGAGGCGGGTAGGTGCACGAACACGGTCAAGGTCCCCTCCGAGAAGTCCCCGCCCGCAAAGCAATAAAGACTTCGGTATTAGTGGAAAATTTCGCGGAACCTCCCCGCACGGGGAGGTTCCAAAACCTGCAAGAAAACCGCCGGCTCGAAGGCCGGCGTCCACATTTGCGGCACGATGGCCCACACAACCACAAACCCGGCACGAAGGCCGTCAACACACAAACGGCGCGATGGCCGACAACCCTAGAGCTTTACCTTCTCCCTCCGGCGACGCGTGGGACGGACGACGTGGACGAACGGCGTCGGACGACGTGGACGAATGGCGTCGGACGACGTGGACGAACGACGTCGGCGACGTCGACGGACGGTGGACGAACGAAGCGGACCTTCTCCGGCTCCTCCTCCTCTCTTCCTCCTCCCCTTCTCCTTCCTCTCCTCCCCTTCTCCTTTCTCCTCCCCTCCTCCTTCCTCCTCCCTTCTCCTTCCTCTCCTCCTCCTTCTTCCTCCTCCCCTTCTCTTCTCCTCCTTCTCCTCCTTCTTTTCTTCCTCCTCCCCTTCTCTTCTCCTCCCCTTCCCTTCCCTTCCTCTCGCCTCCTTCTTCCTTCCTTCCCCGCCGGCGGCGAGGGCGATGGGCGAGCCGGCGGGAGCGGGGCCACGGCGGGCGCCGCCGGGGGAGCGGGCGGCGGCGGGTGCCGGCGGGGAGCACGGGGCCGGGGCGCGCGGGATGCAGGCGGGGAGCGCCCGCGGACCGGGGCGGAGGCGGCCACGTGAGCTGCGGGCGGCGACGCGGCGGCGAGGAGCGGGCGGGGCGGGCGGCGGGCGCGGGACGGGCGGGGTGGGGTGCGCAGACGGCGGCGGAGATCCGGGGACGGGACGGTGTGCGGCGGCGCGAGGGGCGTCGCCGGCGGGATTCGTGGCGCGCGGCGGGAATGGCGGTGCGGCGGGGCGGGATTGGCGGCGGCGGGGGGGATAGGGTTTGGGGGGTCGGGGCGGGGCGGCTGTTTTTTATTTTATTTTGAAACGGACTTTGCCGATGGCCGAGCCATCGGCAAAAGCGGCCATGTGGCGGCTCGTAGCCGCCCGGGCCCACCATGTTAGCCGATGGCCGGCCATCGGCAAATAATTTTGCCGACGGCTTTCCGAGGCCGTCGGCAAAATTTGAATTTTTTTTTGTTTTTTTCTTCCCAATTTTTTTCTGGTGGGTTCCTATACTAAACACATCCCAGTTTCGAAAGCTGGGACAATTTTGAACTTTTTAGCTATATTTCGTTAATTTTTTTGGTTTCTTTGAATTTTCCCGGCAACTCAAAATTTGAACTGCAGGTACATGAAATAATGCACACTTTTGATTCGAAAAATGATATTCATGATTCTGGGAGTATGTTGAGGCCATATCCAGGACCTCGCATGAAATTACGACCCTGTTGGCCTCGTAACATGGGTAGTGACGTGCGCGGGAAGTGTTTTTAAATCTATAAAATCCAAACGGAGTCCGAAATTGACGAAACTTGACGAGTTGTGTCGCCATCGCATGTGTAGTGTGTGGTAAAAATTTCAAAAAGTTTCGAAGCAGTTGTGACGTCCGGGTTTTGACCATCCGACGTCACAACCTGCTCGAAACTTTTTGAAATTTTTACCACACACTACACATGCGATGGCGAGACAACTCGTCAAGTTTCGTCAATTTCGGACTCCGTTTGGATTTTATAGAATTTTAAAACACTTTCCCGACGTCACTACCCATGTTACGAGGCCAACAGGTCGTAATTTCATGCAAGCTCCTGGATATGGCCTCAACATACTCCGAGAATCATGAATATCATTTTTCGAATCAAAAGTGTGCATTATTTCATGTACCTGCAGTTCAAATTTTGAGGTGCGGAAAATTCAAAGAAACCGAAATAATTCACTAAATATAGCTAAAAATTCAAAATTGTCCCAAACTTTGGAGGTGGGTTGTATGTGAGGTTGGGAAGGAAAAAAAAAAAAAAGATTGTTTGCCGATGGCCTTGGAAAGCCATCGGCAAATAGTCTATGCCGATGGCCGGCCATCGGCAACTATGGCGGGCCAGGCGCTCCCGAGCAGCCACGTGGCCATGGTGTGCCGTTGGCGCGGCCATCGGCAAACGAGGCGGTTTGCCGATGGCCTAACGCGCCGCCATCGGCAAAAGTGACGGCGTCTGCCCGCCGTCCGCTCCCGGCAAATTTTGCCGATGGGGGTGATATGCCGATGGCCCGGCCATCGGCAAAAAAATCGTGGCCGATGGCTTTTGTTCGCCGAAGGCCCGCCACGGCAAACTAGCCGGTTGCCGATGGGCTTTTTTCGCCGATGGTCCGGCCATCGGCAATAATAGGTTTTCCGATGGCGTTACTTTGCCATCGGCAAATCGGACTGTTTGCCGATGGCTTATTCCTTGGCCATCGGCAAACTCTGCCGCCATCGGAAAAGGCTCGCTCTCCGGTAGTGTGTATCCTAAGATGCAGTCAGGCATCCAATGGCCTGTAACCAGATACTTACTATGTGTAGGAACTTAGTTTATTACCGTGTTTTTTAGCTGCGCGTGATCAGGATCAGCCGGCCGGCCGGTCTTACCTTACGCCCTCTGAAGTCTGAACTCTAAATAATCAAGCAGTAGAAACAGGAGAGACCACCACGTTACTTCCCTACAAGTGTTTTCATACGTACAAGTGTACAACTAGTGGCTTGTACTTGTATAGTGTGATGCCGCGCAAAGTCCTCTTGGAATGCTTGAGGCGGCATTACTCCTTGATTCCCGCTGCTCACGCACATTATTATTTGTATCGGTGCGGAGAAACACAGAATGGTCATCACTCATCAGTGGCGTGCAGGTGCAGCTGTTTTGCTGCTAGCTTATATTAGCTAATCCCTCTTCTTCTTTCTTCCTTCTCCTCCTCTCTCCCCACCTTGCAAAGCTGGCTGAGAAGAGAGCTAGCGCAAACGTCGATGCAAGCGACGAATAAGAGACCGCAGAGAAGATACCCTGCGGCACGGCCAGGGCCGCTCCTACGACGACGACATCGCCTGGCGGCACCCATCGTCGTGTGCCTCGTCCTGGCGTGGGCGTGCCTCCATGGCGACACTAAATTATTAGCGGCCGCGGCGGTTCCATTGCCGCGGCGTCGTCCAACAAGCGTCGCGGCTTCCGGGACGACGACGATACCCATCGTGGGCTCCCGGCCAAAACCTCAAGGCGCCGACGCCGGACGACGCTCATCATCGCCTTCGAGCTCGAGTTCCACCGCTGGGATCGGAGACGAAAAGCGCCAGATTCCAAGCTGTCCCGATGCGCTCCACAACAGGTAGGATCAGAAACTAAGCACCCTTGCGTGGGGCAACCACAGGTTTCAGGTTAATTAGAAGTGTGTGTATGTGTGTGCGTCGCTATGTGTTTGTTGGCTTATTAGTTCAAAAAGTATTGTAATCTTACAAGCTACGACTGCAACATTGAAGATCGATCGGTGAGCAAAACAACGGTGACTTTTGTGCATCTCGCATTATGAAAAGTGTCTACCGTTTATATGACAGAAGTTGCACAAATACTCTGCTTGTTTGCATTGCTTCAATTTGTACATGTTTTCGGAGATGCTTTCACTTTTAGAGTCATACATTTACACGAGCTCGGTTATGTATCAGCTGGTGCTTAGTTCAGTTGACTGCATGTCCCAAGATGAAGCTTTTTCGCATGATGACATTGCCATCTGTCGTTTTGTGTTTGTCTAGCTCGATCTAGCGGTATCATCAATGGTTAAAAAGCGTACGGACCAGTAACTATTTGTTATTATATTTATATGGACACCAGTGAAAAATCTCAAAGCCTTGTCCTGTTACATGAAACACACGCCTTGTGAAAAAATGGAGGGAGTAGTAATTTATTCACGATGATATTCTGGATATATTTCTTGATGAGTGGATCTGGTCACTGACTCCTAAACTTCCTTGGAGTGATATTGACGCTCATTAGCTGCCACACAGATAATGACACTCGAAACTGAGGCAGATTGCTGCAAATTGTATTGTGGACTTGGTGGCCAAGCGATTTGGGTGGGCCTTCAGTGGAGCGGAGTTTTGGGTGCATCTTCGGAAGAACTCTTTCTGCAATTCGCTCGGTTTTGTTTGTTCTCCTTTCGACGAAGTTAATTTCTGCAGGAACAATTTGCAGTGCAAACTAGTAATATCGATCTCAAAGCCGAGGCGCGCGGGATCCACCATGTTATGGTTGGTTCAATTTCTAGCGCTAATGCGTGCACGTTATCCCTACTGTGCTCACATGTTGAAGAACACCGCGCATTTTGGCTGATGGTCTTAAATTGAGCGTCACTCAACCGAGGCCCCTGTCTTGTTATATGGGAGCAATCATGGACAGGATGATGGGAACTTTCAGCGCCACCTGTAGCTTGCGTGGATGGTCGGGCCGGCCTTGATTGAAATTCTACACTAGAGGGTACTGCTACCAGAGATTAGCTGTTAGTAGCAACTGTGCCATTCGTCATGCAGGGACAGACTATCGCATCTTGCATTGGACCACCATGTTTCTTCTAGCTTGCGTGCTGATTGATGGTAAGTAGTGTACGTGCTGTCTCTGAATCTCTGAAACTAGAAACATGTGCAGTTGCTGATAACAGAAAGGCTAACACAGTGCCGGCCGTTTGCGCCTTTGCCCTTTGCGGCTAGTGCCACACATGTTTTTCTAGTGAAGGATGATAAATGACTTGCTGAAACACTCACGCTCCACCTGCAAGTGCGTTGCTTCTATCCTATCCTATGTCTATAAATAAACTTCTTTAAACACTCACGTTCCGCCACCCTATGTCTACAAATAAACTTCTGAAAACACTACGTTCTGTCCTGTGAAGTCTTCCGTTTCGTAGGCAATTGAAGGAAACCGGTTGTAGCCCAGCAAGAGCTCACCCTCTTAGTACTCCCTCAGATCCATTTTATCTGGCGCAATTTAGAATGATGGGTTTTCTAAATTAAACTTTGGCATTCATTTGTTTTAATATTATATTACTTATGCTTATAAATTATAATTATTGAATAGTATAGTTCTTTACAAATCTAATTATGTAAAGTTTGTATTATAGTACGTACACTACTATACTTAATTATTGGTTAAAGTTTTTGAAGTTCAAATCTTAAAATGCGTGTGCGGTAGATAGAATGAACCGAAGGTAAGTATAGTAGCCACCAAATATTAAGATTCACATGCTCTAGAGGAAGATGACAATAGTAGTAGGTCCTTTTTTTTTCAAGTTTGTGCCTCTCAAACGTTTGCGTGGGCACAAATTTCACCCTTTCTAATTTTTTTTTCTCTAACTTTTCTTTCGGGGGAAATTTTTTCTCAACAAAATAGGAACTTGCTTACTTCACCTTGGGCCACAACCTGACGTTTTCTGCTCAGCGACCAATACGCGGCCCGGCTCCCCTCCTTGATGGGCTGGATGCATACTCTTTAGTCTACTCAGGGCTTTTCGCACCATGCATACCTGTCAAGTGCTCTGATGAATTTGTGCCGAACTTCTTTGAGGCCATTTGTGCTCTTAATAACTATGTCTCATGTAGGAGGCGGCTGGCCCATTACCTCCTAGGCCTTTTGATTTCTTTGAGGCATTTCATCCTAAAAAAGTCTATTTTTAGTACCTCAACTATCGCAAAAGTTTAATTTTGGTCCATCAACTTCAAAACGGACAAAATGCGTCCCTCAACTTTTGAAACGGTGCAGATTACGTCCCACGGTGGTTTTTGTTGGTGGTTTTGTTACAGTGACAATGGTTTTATCTTTTTTATTTTGGCCGAATCTTTGAAAAATCATAGTAAATCATAAAATAAAAAATCTAATTTTATTAGACTCCACATTTTTAGATTTACACGGTGAATATATAATATGGTATGCTTTAGTATAAAGTTTTTGCTATGAAGATTTTCTACTTTTCATAAAAGACAAAATCTTCATAGCAAAAACTTTATACTAAAGCATACCATATTATATATTCATTGTATAGATCTACCTATGTGGAGTCCAGCAGAATTAGATTTTCCATTTTATGAATTTTCTGTGATTTACTATGATTTTTTAAATATTCAGTCCAAATAAATAAATAAAAAAGAAAAACAAAACCACTGGCACTGTAGCAAAACCCCGTTACTGTAGCAAAACCGCCATCCAAAACCACCGAGGGACGTAATCTGCACTGTTTCAAAAGTTGAGGGACGCGTTTTGTCCGGTTTTAAAATTGAGGGACCAAAAGTGAACTTTGCGATAATTGAGGGACCAAAAGTAGACTTTTTCCTTTCATCCTTAACTTGATGATAGACAAGCTGAACTTGAGTTTCATTGGCCAATTCTTTGCCAAACCATATATGCCTATGGTGCAGAGTAATTCATTAGCGAAAAAAATCATTAACCATGCGTATATGAAGGAAAATTACCATGCTCCCGTAAGCTGAGTGTTTTGGAGGCCTCTTTAGAAACAAACTGACCCCCACATAAATGAGCACCTAAATAGAAAATTCTTACTACTCTACAAAAAAAAAGTTCTAGATTTGACAAAACTAAGGACTCATAATATGCTTTCGAGAGAATCTATTTTTAGAGTCGGCAGCTCTCCGTCACCTTGTCGCTAGTCCATAGCAAGGTTGAAGTTTGTTGTACTTGATTTTCTATTTAAGGCCCGGTTTAGATACACCAAGCTAATTGTGTTACCTGCTAAAAAATAGCCCCATGAGATCAAAACAAGTGGGATAATCGTTAGCCAACATCAAACTAGTTGTTAGAGCATCTCCAATAACTCCTCAAATCTACTTGCTAAACTTATAATTTTGGTAAAAACACAAAAACAGCTCTCCAACAACTTCGTAAACCAACTTGGTATATTTCCCAACTGCGTAAACTCAGCCCCCGCGCGCGTATCTATCCGCGCGCGGATCGCATTCGTATCGCCCCGCTGCTCCGTCGCCCCCCCGCGCCTTCATTTTTTTCCACTCAATCCCCAGCAGCGATCGCTCCGTTACTCGTTGTTCTCCTTCACGCGAGACTCCGCAACTCTCGATTGCTCCCGCCTCCCCTGCCGCCGCCGCCCGACCAGGTCTCCTGTCGATCGATCTCCTACTCGCTTGCTCGATCGGTCTCCTACTCGTGCCTTCACGATCGGACTCCCGACGCCGCCGCCCGTGAGACGATGTGCCGCAGCAGGTCGGATAGGCAGCTGCAGCAGGTCGGATAGAATGAGGAAACCGATCGAGCAGGTCCGACGTACATCTGCCCACCGTGGTCGAGTATTCTACGGTGCTCAATATTTTGATGAGAAATGCTTAAAAGTTTCATTTTTTCGTTACGATCGCGTAGGATCAAACCTCACCCGATTTGGTGCAGCCGTTGTCGAGAAATCGCGAGTCAAAATTTTCATCCCGCTGGTCAACGTCGTGTTCCGTTCACGTGGACGCAATGACATGCGGGTCCCATCCGTCATCCTCTAGTTTTACCAAGTTGGAATACCAAGTTGTTGGAGATGACTCATTTTTTCACTTGCTAAATAATTTACCAAGTTGCTAAAATACGAAATATACCAAGTGAAATTTACAAAGTTGTTGGAGATGCCCATTAGCTAATTGAACGGGACCACAAGGAGTTGATTGATTGAGAAAAAAACATAACTTCCCAATGACCAAGGTAAAACCCCTTCCATGCTTCATGCACGCTAAGGTAGAAGAGACTTTTACCATGAATCCTACCACATCTTTTCTCATAGGTACTCTTTCGATATTGGTAATTCAAGTTGTTTTGGATAGGGACATGGTTTCCAAAGCATAACTTTGACTTCTTATTTTTATAAAAATATTTATTGAAAGTGATAAACGTATATTTTTATGAAAGTACTTTTCAAGATAAATCTATTCATATGGTTTTCACACTTTCAAACTTAACAACTTAAAAGTTATTTATTCATGATTTATATCCCTAATAATGTTTGATACCCTACTAACATTGTCCAAAACGACGGCCTTGTTTAGATCCCAAATTTGAGATGACA
Source organism: Themeda triandra (assembly GCA_018135685.1). Taxonomy (NCBI): domain Eukaryota; kingdom Viridiplantae; phylum Streptophyta; class Magnoliopsida; order Poales; family Poaceae; genus Themeda; species Themeda triandra. The sequence goes on along the minus strand of JAENPR010000143.1, from coordinate 286,263 downwards.
AATTTTGTATTTTGCCATAAATGCGTCACTGTAGCATTTCGTTTGTATTTGTGAATTATTGTCCAAACATTGACTAATTGGGCTCAAAAGATTCATCTCGCAAAGTACAACCAAGCTGTGCAATTAGTTTTAAATTTCGTCTATATTTAGTACTCCATGCATGTACCACAAGTTTGATATGACGGGAAATCTTCTTTTTACATGGTGCCAAAGTTGGGAGTTTGGGGGTGAACTAAACAAGGCTTTGAATTAGCAATATGGAGGGAGTATCAAACAAGCTCTATCTAATGACTCATAAGATCTTTTTTGGTTTCTGGTAACCCATGGGCATTAATTGCCTATTATTCAAAAGCATGCTAAAAGAACTACTAAAAACAAAATAGTTTGTGAAGATTCCATCTTCTTTCGCCAAAGTCACATATAGGGGTCCTCCTATATATATACTCCAGGGCTTGCCTAATATATAAGGAAATCACTTTTTAGATGTGGGAAGCTATATCAACGCCTCCAGAAATAGGTTTATTGTAGAGGCGGTCATCTTAAATGATCACCTAAACTAAATTTTAGAGGTGGCTAATTATCTTAAGCAACCACCTTTAGACAAATCTATGTTCAGAGGCGGTCATCAGATAACCACCCAAAATAGCTTAAAATAGAGATATTTTCTGTACATAGGCCTTATTAGCATGTTAACTAAAAACACTTCTTCATTAGATAATATATGCTATTCTTTTAACCTCACATTTTTAATGTATTGTGCATTTGGCATCATAAATTATCTAAAATTTAAGAATTTACCAATTACAAAGTTGATGCACTAGAACTTTGATGTATAGCATGTCTCTTCCTAAAGCCATTTTAAAATTCAAAATTCATTGTAAAAATCAATTTTAGAACTTATAACACATATTTTGGCTTCTAAATAATTCAAATTAAAACACACTCAACTACAAAGCTATAGATATCATCGTGCTCAGAGTTTATCTTCATCTAGTGTCATATGAAGAAGTTTTTATTAATATATATACAGTGCCTCAATTTTCAATGGCCGTTGCCTCTAAAACGGAATTTGTCTTAATTTTCAATGGCCTCTAAATGGATTTCTACAGGTAGATGGCGTGCACATCTACAACTACTCCAGAAATTTCTACAGAGGATCGCTCAATAGACACTTACTTTTGAACATCTGTGGGCCAATGATGGCAAGGCGAGTCTTTTTGAGAAAAAATGGCAACTTAAAAACTTTTTTTAATAATATAATGTGTAGTTGATTATCATTACTGTACAGAAAAATATAATACTTTTTAGCAGTTCGGCAAGAAATATATATTGTCACTTCGGCATTCTCAAGAAACTCACTGTATCTTGTGGAGCACTAATATGGAGGGGGGACATAAGAATTGAGAAAACATCAGGGATCGCAATGCTTCAGCCTATCTTTTCACAACAAAAAGGATGGTGAGAAGAGCAAACATATTTGCACTTTCTATTGTGTCAATAGACTCATGGTTATCAAAATATAGATGTGCTACATGCCAAAGGGGATGGGCAACCGGAATCGGTGATTAATGGCTTTGGTACGTGCATATAAAAAGGAAGCAAGGTGGATGACGAATCGTTAGATAAAGCATTTATTTGATAACAATTGCAAATTATTAAAATGGAGTGGAGATGTAGTTCTTAATTCCATTCTACTTTCCTCTTTTGTATTACCTCGGGGATGACATTAATTGTTGAAGTCAGAGAGACAGACAAGAGGCGGCTGTGTATGATAACGTAGAGGATATGGTGGAGATGCCATACGTTTGAGAGGATACGGCGGTGGAGGGTGGAGGTGGGGTGCTAAAAGAAACGATAAAACGAACAACTACTATTCTAGCCGCATTTCTAATAATCAAAATCATCAAAACATGAACCCATGATAAATTGATTACACCTAAATGTTTTTAAATTTATTATGGGTGATCTTTGAAACTAATCAACTATGCCTATGGATTTAGTGATAAATTAAAATCATTTATTTGGCTGACCTTCTACACTTTAGAATTCAGATAACTTATGTTTATATCAGTAATCATGTTCATTTATAGCCCTCATGTGTCAATCGATGGTGATATTTTGGTGATACATGTGCTATACTTAGGGATGCAGTTATTTTATTGAGCTTGTGCAAGTATGGTTGATGACTGTAGTTGCTGTGAATAATGAAGTAGTGTTATTTTGTCCGTAAGCACAAAAGATTCATCTAGGGAAAATTTGGAGTCCTCAATCAGCTAATGTTCTAAAGATATATAAATTTCTAGGGCGATGAGAGAATGAGGCTGAAAGAGGAGGTTACACTTAGGTCTGTTTAGTTTTAGAGGTATGAAAGGTTAAAAGTTTACTCTAGATAAAGACAAGCTCAAATCAATAGTTGCATATGTTCGTCACTTAGAGCAAGTATGGTAAAGGGTTATAGATGGGTTGTATGCTGAGATGGAGAGAGGAGAAGCGAGCTGTGTTTATTGGTAGCTAAGAACGAAGAAACTTTATGAGAGAGACAAATGGGCTATGTATTAATAGTATAGAGGCACTTCTTTTGTCCCACAAAGGCCACAATTGTAAGATTGAACACTGATATCGAGGACTGTGGTAAATTACTAAATTGCCCCTTTAAATATCAGTCCAACCTAATCCTTCACTCTCTTGTCCAAATGCTTCTTCAGAAGCTTCCTCACTACGAATTTTCTAGAAACCCCTACAACTTTAGTTTTTGTGGAAAAAATTTTGAATCCAATAATTACAATCATTTTGGGACGGACGGGGCAGTGAGGTGGCTGGCTCTCGATCTGCTCGTCGGCCGGGGGCGGGGCGGAATCGAGGAGCAAGATGTGAGCGAGGAAGGTGAGGAGCATCGCATGGTGTGAAGGTGAGTCCAATTGATGAGAGGGGCTGGCCCATGCCAGGCTCCTCAAGAACGGCCGACTGGCCCCGAGAGGCGCTGGCCCATGCCAGGCTCCGCGAGAATGGCCGCCTCGGCCGTTCAAGGCTAGATAGGCCCGGGCTCTACGGGTGGCCAACCCAAGCTAGGCCCCAACGACTTCGCAGACAACCAAAGAACAAAAATTTGGCCCAGTTGAGACTGACTAGGCCTGGGATGGGTAACCAAAACATGCAGGTTGCAAATCTTCGTACACCCAACTAGTAGCACGTTATATTATCATGAGAGAATTACACCGACGGTCTCTGAACTATTCCCACGGTCTCATCTACGTCCCTCAATTATGAAACTGCATGGCTCCCTAAACTTTTGAAGGTGTGTCATCCAGGTCCCTTGACTATAAAAGTGCACTCTTGGCTCCCTGAACTTTCAAAGTTGTCTCATCTAGGTCCAAAGGCTTGCCATGGTGGCAGTGGCCGCACAGCCCACACCTCATTTTTGCAAAGCAGTCCCCAGAATCCCCCCAAATTCATGCAAAACTGAGGCAATACATGTTAGATGGACGCATAAACCGAATTCATGTAGCCTAAAACCATTAAACTAATTAAGGCATTACATATTTAGTGCTCCTCGAGGCTTCCAGGCTCCACGACGGAGGAGGACTGGAGTCTAGAGGAGCATTGAATAAGTATGGCTTTGCCGCTTTGGCTAGGGCGGAGATGCATGTGCCGTCATGGTGTTGCGCAAAGAGGAGCTCCATGGTGGCGATCCGATCCTAGTAGTAGCGGATCCACCAGCCGCCGCACTCATCATATGGGTAATGACTTGTTAATATGAGACCCAAATTGATAACGTAGCTTTGTAGAAATTGACTGAACTCATGTAGCCTAAAACCATTGAACCATTACATCAGACCTTTGCAAAGAAGTTCTTAATTCTCCCGATCCTCATTTTCGGATGTAACAGTTTAATGGTTTTAGGCTACATGAGTTGGTTTATGTGTCCATCTGACATGTATTGCCTCAGTTTTGTATGATTTTGGGAGGATCCTGGGACCGCTTTGCAAAAATAAGCGTGGACCATGCAGCCACTGCCACCGTGGCAAGTTTTTGGACCTAGATGAGACAACTTTGAAAGTTCAGGGAGTCAGGAGTGCACTTTTATAGTCAGGGGACCTGGATGATTCACCTTCAAAAGTTTAGGGAGCCATGCATGCAGTTTCATAGTTCGAGGACCTACATGAGACTGTGGGAATAGTTCAGAGACCACTAGTGTAATTCTCTCTCTTATCATATAGCTTAAGACACTTACTTTTGAACGTCTGTGGGCCAATGATGGCAAGGCGAGTCTTTTTGACAAAAAATGGCATTTTGAAAACCTTTTTTAATAATATAATGTGTAGTTGATTATCATTACTGTACATGAAAATATAATATTTTTTAGCAGTTCGGCAATAAATATATATTGTCACTTCGGCATTCTCAAGAAATTCACTACATCGTTTTCTGAAAATCCGTACATGTCAAGTAGAGTTTTTGATGGAATAGTAATATAAATATTTAATGTTAAGAACTAAGACACTTCCGCAATAAGGGGACACAATATGCTGCGGCCGCCATCTGAATGGATTATATAGAACACTAATTAAGAATCCATATACTTCCTCCATTTCAAATTATAAAACGTTTTGATTTTTCTAGCTAGATACGTACAATAGCTTTTCCTATGTACTTAGATATATACTATGGCCCCGTTTGGCACAGCTCCACTTCACCAGTGAAGTTGTTTTGGAGGGCTTCGGCTCTATGAACCGCTTTATCGGGGGAGCTAGAGTCGTTGTGGTAAATCGTTTGATAAAATAGCTCCGTACGTAGAGTTTCTTAAAATATGCTCTCACAGAATGCCACATAAGATGAGGTGAAACCTGAAGAAGCTGACTCCTTCTCACCCCAAAGCTATGTGAGAGTACATTTTTAGAGGCTTTATGGGTGTGAAGTAGTTTTATTTTACCCGGTTTGGTAGAAAATGACTTTTGAAGCTAGAAAAAGCCTTCCAAACGAGGCCTATATCTCATCATCTTTTTCAAAAGGATGTATATACTTAGTAAAAAGTAGCATATACATAGAAAAAGTCAAAACATTTAGAACAGAAGGGAGTACAACTCAATGAATGGCTACCAAAATAGTAAATCGTACATCACAGTGCTAATGCATAAGTTTTGATTCAAATAACTCAAAACAAATATGTCCCAATGCAAATTAAGTACTTAAACATCCACGAATGCTGTGTTAATCGATGGTTCATGCGGTAACAGCTAGCGTATGTATGATGCACGCCACTATTATATTGCGCCGTTGGATTCTGACGATCTAGGGAATCTATAAATAGATCGACCGTACCATGTTTGTGACAAATTAAACCACACTACTACCATTGGCTGCAGATACTTAACTTAAACCAGCTACTTGGCAAATTGGCTAAAATACTTTTCCCTTCATTTGTCAGCTCTTCCTCAGCTGTTTGGAGATGATCAAACCTTAGCTACCTTTCTCGGTGTTATTTATGCAACTTGGCTTCCCGTCGTAGACATGCCTTCTCCATATACATTGAACCTCCCCTTGTGGGGGCGCCGCGTGCACCAAGAAAAGGTTCTCTCCATCTAGAACAACTACAAGTTGTGTACGGGGATGACCGGATTGCTAGGTCGACTTCAATTTCGACAAACCATATGTTCTCGCTTTGGAGAAGAATTAACTTGGTACATCAATCGTCGTTTTGTTTTTCATCAGTGTTTGCAGGAGAAAGAAGACAGTACTATAGCTCATGCACTATAGAGAGCATGCACATACCACATGAGCCATCGTATACTCAATATTATGCAAGAAAATGATAAATATATTGTTTATCTGATAATTTCTGAGAGACAAAAATCCATTTGACTCAAGGTACATATACTTTTATTAGATAGTGATTGGATTACAACAACCATTTAAATAGACTACATGGTTAATTAAATGGGATATACGATCAGTTAAATAGACATGCTAATTACAGTTTAACGATTAAACGGTTTGCAAAATGGACTACACGGCCGCTTACGGCAACTCTTCATAGTGTTGCTGGTTGAGGCGTAGCCCTAGATATTTCCATCATGTTGTACCGTCGGCTATTCAACACATAGAGCGACAGGGGAGCTTAAACCGTCGATAACATGTTCACTGTCGGCCATTCATGGTTTCTCCAACTACTCGTTGGCTATTATACTTCCCTGTCGACAAAAGTTGCGTTTCTAGTAGTGTAACCCAAAATAAAATTGCCAAACTTCACGTACACAAGAGACCAGCTGACCTTGGTTGGTCACAATTTGATCATAAATCACAAAGGAAATCATTACATGCGACAGTTATTAAGAGCATGCAATATACAGAGAATTAAAGCTATATTATACGGTTTGACACATAGACGTCACTCAAGCACCTGATGAAGTTAAATATAATGGGAAGAACAGATGGAAGAAAACGGGGTGTCATACATCAAAAATGAAAAAAAAAATGGGGGGGGGGGGGGGGGGGGGGGGGGGGGGGGGGGGGGGCATGCACTTTACATGTTACACACGATGTTTCCCAAAGTAGAAAACACCATAGCAAACCCGTACAAAACTACAAATTAAGACATACTAAAACGAGTTCGAAGCAATCAAAAGTCCCTCTCGACCGGATGAGCAGTATATATATATATATATATAGACAACGATTTCATTATCTCGCTCTAGAATCTGCCATGGCGGCCAAGCCGAGCTTCATCGGCTCGCCTCCGTGACAAGGCTGGTCGTCGTCAACGTCAGATGGCTCGACCTTGTGCGCCGTCGTTGGCAGACCAAGTGTCAGGTCTAGGCCATCCGCCACACGCTCATCTCTCGCTCTTGGTGGCTCCGCCGGTTCAGACTGACTGACATGAGAGACATCCACGGTGTCCACCGAGGCGTTGCTGTCGCTCTCCCGCATGGCATCGTCGTCAAAATGGCTCGCAGAGTACTCGTGGCTGGGCTGTCGTGGCGCCCAGTTCAGTGGCTGCGCCTGTCGGATGTCCACCAGCATGGACGAGGCCGACGGCTGGGAGAAGACAAGCTCGATGCCGCCGGAGTCTGGTGCGGACCTGTGGGCGCCGGATCGTTTGAATTGAGCCCGCGAGCTGTTGGCCATCCGGTGGAGGCCGCCGGCATCCACGGCGCCGCCGCGGCCTGCTTCCCTCCTGGCGACGTGGCGGATGTCGCATGACCGGAGCGGCGGGACAGCTGTGGCAGTGGGCGGCGGCTGCGCGATCGGCATGCCGCGGAGGACCGACTCGACGGCGGCCTGGCAAAGCTGCCAGTTCCCGGACCAGAGCAAGCCGACCGAGCCGTACACCGGGTTGAGTATGCGGCCGCAAGCCTCGTACAGCAGAGACCGGAATATTGCTGCACATATATGAACGGAGATCGATCATATGAGCACGATGCATGCGTGAGAATTGTGTGCACGAATCTTAGAAAGGTACATACTGCTTAACACTGATACACGTACCGGGTCGGACGTGATCGGGGCCGGCGGTGACGAGGTTGACGAGGCCTGCGCGGCCGTAGAACTTGGCGAGGAAGACGGTGGCGTTGCCCTGCGCGTCGGGGCTGCGGATCCACTGCAAGCACGGCCGGATGGCGCAGTTGTCACTGCACCCTTTGCGAAGCACGCGGCACCCGTTGCAGCTCATCCGCATCCCTGAATCCTTTAACACTCTGGTGTGCTCAACCGCTTCGTCGAGGCACCCAACGGGTCCTCGCTCACCGAGAGTCACCGGCGGATGGTCGGAGGGGGAAGGAGGCGAGCAGAGACCGGATTGGTGTGGTGTGGTGTGCTCCTCCTACTGCTGTGTGCGTGAGGGGAGATGGAGGCGGAGGTGTATATATAAAGCATCACCGGGAATGTGGAGCCGCCGCGTCTGGCTCTCGGGCGGGCAGGAGGGTCGACCGCTGGACACACTGGACTGCCAAAGCCTCCGGTTTCCCTGTGAGTGGAAAGCTGGTTATCAGAGTGGGCCCATGGTCTGCAAATTACTCAATTGCCCTATATCCAACCAGGATGGAGAATGGCTTGGTTTGTGTGATTTTAATTCTAATCATCAATGGACCACGAGTTTCGTAGCTTTAAAAGTGGTCCTAGGTCGGATTCAGCTGGAGTTGAATATGACTAGTTGATGAGAAAACAAAGGATCTAGTCGATCGTTCTATAAAACAAACAAAGTATACAGCTTATTAGTACACAATAGTTATATACAAAACTTACCTTCTACTCCTTCTGTTCCAAATTATAAGTCGTTTTGATTTTTTTTAAGTTATTTTACTCTTCATCTAGATCTTACATATGTCTAGATATATAGCAAAATAAATGTATTAAAAAAATCAAAGTAACTTATAATTTGTAATGAAGGGAGCACTTAGTGAAATCATTACTTCTATTTGACTTTGTCACAGACCCGTGTCAAACTTCTCTTGCTCTAGTATGCCGTTGCACATACCTTGCACAGTCGAAAACCATCTAAACTCTAGCCATCTTTGGACCCATAGAGCTAATATAGTTAATTGGTAATTATTAGTAGTCATTTTTTTATCCAAACATGTCTAGCTATAGTTGAATACCAAACTAACAACAATATCACTAGTTGACCAAACTAACTAAAATTATCTATAAACTCACCTAAAGCCTAGCCAAAAGCAGCTTCTATCTACTACAAATTTAGTAGACATTCCATGATCTCACGTACTTTGCCTTCCAAAATCCAAGGTCATAACTAAAAAGGCATGGTTGAAACTAAAATTTGAACTTACTACATGGTTGAAACTTAAATTTGAACTTACTACATCGTTTTTTTATGTTCCTCCAAACATCGTAATAGAACCCAATCCTTTCCTGTGTGATCCAAATTGCCAAACAAAACACTGCTACCCAAGACAACAATAGTTGAGTTTGTTTGCTACCACTCAATTTCGACCAACTACCACAGTATTTTTGTCTAGATTGGATACTAAACAAAACCAACACAGCTCAAAACACACGAACCAAGCTTAATGGCAATAAAATGCTGGGTATTTTCAGAGTACTACCATTGGTGCAACTTGAAAGTGTGGGTTATTGACTTATCGTTTGTGTACCATTACCATACGTTTTTTTTTTTTTTTGGGGGGGGGGCGGGGGAGGACATGCTACTAATCAGGTGCCTGAAATTTAGGCTCATCTAAAGCTACATACATGTGAAGCGTTTGATGGGAAATCAACTATATTATATTCTTAAATACCTTTTCTTGTCTATTGTTCGCACCCCGGAAGAATGAAATAAAACCCAACTAATGAACAGGCAAAACCAGGAAGAAAAAGAAATCAATGCATGCCAGTGCCATGACGTATGATTAGGACGGGTATTTTGATAAGAGTAAAATGCACTGTAGGTCTATTAACTTGCGTCGTTGTCCCAAATAAGTCCGCTAACTACGAAACCGGGCATCTATCCCCCATAAAACTTTAAAACCGGTTCACCGCAGGTCCAAAGAGTGAAACCAGCCTGATTTTGGAGCGCTACTTTTCAAAAACACCCCTCCTCTATCTCCTATCTCACCCCTAGGAGACTCGTGACAGCGCGTGGCGCCCACACTCTTGCTACCTTCGGCTGTCTGCCACTGCCAGATATGCCCAGATGCCCGGTGGCTGGTGCGGGGTCTCGGGCTGCCGCGGACGAATCGTCGCGCGTCGTCCCAGCAGGCGGGCCAGAAGCGAGTGGCCCCTGGCCGAATCGAGCCAAAGCACGGCGGCAGGGAGCAAGCGCTTGAGGTCTCGCCGTGTGTCCCTCGCTCTCGGCGGCCGCACCCAGCGATCTGGGTGCCCCGTCGAACGTATACGTATGCAGCAATACGAAGACGATTCCCAATTCGCGTCTTGAGCTCTTGGTACCTGTGGGCGCCGAGGTCCTGATCCATGGGCGGTTTTGCTCCCACATGCCGCTTGACGCTTGTTCACTGCCTATTCGCCCTTTTCGATCCAACTTGGTAGGAGTTGTACGTCTCTTCAACCTTCCTTCCATGTTCTCGTTTCTCTTTGTACGTTCAATGCTGATTGGTTGTTTCGCCCATGTCCTCAATCATTGGTTAAGAACGTGAGATCATTACTAGCATCAGAAATGTGTGACTAAATACTTGTTTCCCTCATAAAAAGTAAACATTGTGTGACTAAATACTCGTTTCCCTCATAAAAAGTAAACATTGTGCTAGCAAGATCCGCCTTTTAGAGCATGTCCAATAGTTTTGAAAAAAATTGGTAAATCAATGAGTTTTTTAAGTGGCTCAAGAAAGTTGAGAGTCCAAGAGTTTCGAAAATCTCATTTCCACGGTAAAGCATTATGAAGGTATTTGTGTGTCATGTTGGTCTGCTGAAAGTCCCTAGTTTGGTTTTGGCTAATTGATGAAACCTAGGACTAACCTTGTTTATCTAAGTGGTTGATTTAGAGAAAGGTTGTCCACACGATGAGCATATTGAATATGAAGCATGACACGTGTCATGTGATCAAAGATGAAGATCAAGACGGTGCTTGGCTCCATGGACCGGTGTTGAAGGTGAAGGGCTAGTCGAGGCTTCGGAGTGAAGGACCATGCGATGGTGAAGCTCGGGCAAGACTAGGCGCCGATGGACCGATGCACGGTGAAGGGCAAGTGAAGTCGAGGTCGATGGATCGAGACGGTCACATGATGGTGTGAAGTGATCATATCATTTGGAGGAACAAAATGGGCTCAAGGCAAAGGTATAACCTATAGGGCCATTTTGTTTTGCACTCAAGACACCATAGAGGGTGTGAGTGGTTTAGGATCGATAGCCGCACTATTAAGAGGGGAAGTCTTATCGGCTATTCGACGCACGGGTGCCACTAGGTGAATTCATGAAGTGCATTGCATGTAGAACCTAGTGAGCTAAGCCATTGCCTTGTATCTCGAGAGATAAACCAACCCTTGTGTTCAAGAGAGTGATCTACAAGTGAAGGTTGGTGCATGAAGGCAAGTGGCGTGACTTGGATCGACGACACGGCGAACGAAACGACGAAGGCTGCGCCGCAAGAGCGCCGGACGCGCATTGGGCGACGCCGGACGCGCGTCCGGCGCATTGTGGCGTGGCGCTCGTTAGCGGCTCGCGATCATGAGCATCGGACGCGACGCGCGTCCGGCGCGCGGCGCCGACGCCGAAAGTTTCGGTTTTCGGCCGCTCGGCCGGCGTCACGCCGGACGCGGGCCGGACGCGCGCCGGACTCGCGTGGTTCTGTGCGGCGTCCGCGCTCGGTGGAAGAAGGCGCGTTGCGGTGGCTCGGCTCAAGGCGGCGGACGCGCGGGTGCGCGTCCGCGCACGCCGGTTCAGAACGAAAGTTCCGGAGCTCGGCGTTGCGAGCGGACGCGGGCGCCGGACGCGCTGTGGCGTGTGCCGGACGCAGCGCCGGACGCCGACGTGGCGGCACGCGGTTGGCCGCGGCGCCAACGGTCGGCTGTCGCGGGCGCGCGAGGAGACGCCGGACGCGTCCGGCGCTTGAGCCGCGGACGCGTCCGGCGGGTTGAAATCGGCCTGCCCGAGGGGTAACGGTTGGATTTCGCCTTAGGCTTATAAATAGCCCCTTGGCCGGCCATGGGAGGCGCTCTTGCCCATTTCTACTCACTTGCTCATCCTTTGTGCCAGAGAAACACTCTCCATCTCATCTCTCTTGCTTGATTGTGAATCCAAAGTGAGATTGAGAGATCACCTAGTGCATTGCATTGCTTGAGGGCATCTAGTGGCACTTGTGGGTGGTTTAGCCGGTGGATTTCTTGTTACTCTTGGAGAGTACCGCTCCTAGCCGGCTTGGAGATTGTTGGAGGCGTTGGCAAGAGAAGGTGATTGTTCTTGGCCACCTCCGGTTGATTGTGAGAGGTTTGAGCTCACCTCGTGGGGATCACGAAGAGCATCCTAGTGGATTGCGCGTGTCGTTGAGTACCTCGCTTGAGAGTGGGTCTTGCGGTGCCTTGCGGGGCGAGCCTTGAGGGGCTAGTGACTTGAGGGTCACACCGAAGAACCATCTAGGTGTTGGTCGACACAACCGGTGACTAGCTTGGCGGTGCCCAAGTGAACACCGGGTGAACAAAAACAATTGTGTTCATCTTAGTTCCCGGTGATTGGTCTCCGATTGTGTGTTGCCGATTGATTGATTGTTCATCTCTTGGTGATTGGCAACCTCGACTCTGCGTTGGTATAACAAGCTCCTACCCTCTCTTGCATTACTTTGTTTACATTCTTGCAAAGTAGAATTGATTGCGTGGTCGGTCGGGAACCACATCTTGTGTAGACTAAATCCCGTGGGTAGAATTGCTTGTGTGGTCGGTCGGGAACCACTCCTTGTGTAGATTAAATCCCGTGGGTAGAACTCTTGATCACTAGCGGTAGCTATTGTTTGTGCTAGTGATCACCTACTAGAATTGTTTGGATAGGAGGCTTGCAACATCTAGTAGGCTAAGCAAAACTTGCTTTCCGCCGTTTGTGTATCTAACGAAGTTTGCTTAGTGAGTTTGTAGAATTTTTTATAGGCTATTCACCCCCCTCTAGCCATCTAGGACCTTACAAGTGGTATCGGAGCCGAGGTCACCGTTTTTGTGCAAGGCTTAACATCCTACGGTGTTAAGATGGCTCAAATTGTGTTCAACCATGTTGGGGGCAAACCGCCTATGTTTGATGGAGTTAGCTCATTTGACCATTGGAAGAGAAAGATGATCATGTATCTTGGTTCGATACAAGAGAGAGTGTTGCAAGTTACATTGCATGATTATGCCATACTTGATAATGATCATCTCACCGATGAAGACAAAGCCAACATCACATGCAATAGAATGGCTCTCAACACCCTATACAATGGCTTTGATACAAAGGTGTTTGAGGGAATCAAGGATTTGGAGCTTGCAAGTGAAGTGTGGACTAGGTTGGGTGAGACCTATGAGGGCACCAAGGTTGTGAAGAGTGCCAAGCTATATGGACTCAAGAGTGAGTTCGAGAACTTCAAGAAGGAGGATGAAACAATCATTGAAATGTTTCATCGCCTACAAGTGATTGTGAATGATCTCAAGAGTTTGGGGCACAAGACAAAAGATGAAGACTTTTGTCACAAGTTCTTGATTTGCTTGCCGAAGAGCTTCAAGATGTTGAAGCTAATGCTACAAAGAGATGGGCTTGAGAATAAGAAGCCAAATGATTTGCTTGGTGAAGTCTTGACATATGACAAGTTTGATCAAGATGATGAGAAGGTGGAGGAAGAGAAGAAGAAGAAGACCGTGGCATTCCAAGCCACATCCTCCAAGGGCAAAGCACCAATCTTTGAAGAAGAAGAAAACAATGAGGAAGATTGTGACTTTGAGATTGATGATGAGGCACTTGCTCTTGTAGTGAAGAAGATGGGACACATGTTCATCAAGAGAAGAGGCTTCAAGAGGAACAACTTCAAGAAGCAAGAGCAACCAAGAAAGTGCTTCAATTGTGATAGCACCGAGCATCTACAAGCCGAATGCCCCTATGAGAAGAAGAAGAACTACAACAAGGGCAAGTTTGAGAAGAAGAAGCATGAGGCCAAGATGACACTCAAGAAGGGCAAGAATGGTGCATTTGTGGTCACTTGGGAAAGTGACAATGATGATGAAGATGAAGATTCAAGCAACAAGGCTATGGCTTCCATCGCCATCAACAAGAAGTCTTCATTATTCTCTACATCACCATCATGCTTCATGGCCAAGGAAACAAAGGTACAATATGATGATAGTGATGATGATAGTGAGATGGAATATGCTCACGATGTTGATAATGTTGATGATGATGATGAACCGACTAAGGATCAATTATATGACTTGATGCAAGAAACTAGAGATATAGCTATTGCCAAGGAAAAGGAGTGCAAGAAGCTTTCAATGAAAGTAGAAATACTAGAGAAAGCCCTAGGTGAGCTTATGACCACTCATGAGAGTCTAGTGGAAGACCATGAGAAAATTGGTGATGCTCATTCTAAGCTTGAAAAGGCTCACTCACTTCTACTTGAGCAACAAGCAAAGAAAGTGGTGGTTGCATCATGTGATATAGGTCTTACTTGTGACATCATTGATGAGTCATTTTATCAACCTATCATCATGACAAATGCTAACCCTTCTTGTAGCACATCATCCACCACCACCACCGACTCTATCTCCACTACTAGTGATGGCTTCACTTGTGATGCTACACTAATGGTAGAGAATGAGACCCTCAAGAAGGAGGTGGATGAGCTCACTCATGCCTTAGGCAAAGCCTATGGTGGTGAGGCCCGCTTGCTAAAGTGCTTGGGTAGCCAAAGGTTCTCTCTTAACAAAGAGGGATTGGGCTATACCCCCAAGAAGGGCAAGTCGGCCTTTGCAACTCCAAAGCCTAGCTTTGTGAAGAGCAATGGTCGGTTTTGCTATAGATGCAAGCAAGTCGGGCACCTAGAGCAAAATTGCAACAAGAAGCAACAAAACAAGAAATTTGACAATGCTATACCTTTTGATTCTTGTTATGTGCTTACCAAGGGTGTGAAAGGTGTACAAGCTAAGTTTGTTGGTACACCCATTGTTGGCCCAAAGAAGAAGGCAATTTGGGTACCAAAGAGCTTAGTCACTAACCTACAAGGACCCAAGCAAAAATGGGTACCTAAGCTTCATTGATTTGCTTGTAGGTGAATTATAAAGCCGGAGGAAGGCATTGGATTATTGATAGTGGGTGTTCTCAACACATGACCGGCACATCAAGAATGTTTGATTCAATTGAGAAGAATGATAGTGGCATTGAGTCAATTACTTTTGGCAATAACAAGAAAGGCAAGGTTGTTGGTTTGGGCAAGATTGCAATATCAAATGACATGAGTATCTCCAATGTGATGCTAGTTGAAAGCTTGGATTTCAATCTTCTCTCCATGGCACAAATTTGTGATCGAGGCTACAAGTGCATTTTTGGGGCAAATGATGTTGAGGTAGTTTCTCTTGATGGCTCCAACTTGGTGTTCAAAGGCTTTAGATATGAGAATCTCTATCTTGTTGATTTCAACACTAGTGAAGCTTCTTTGACAACATGTTTGATATCAAAATCAAGTTTGGGTTGGCTTTGGCATAGAAGGCTTGGGCATGTTGGCATGAAACAATTGAAGAAGCTCACACAACACAATCTTGTTGAAGGCTTGAAAGATGTTGCATTTGAGAAGGACAAGTTGTGTAGTGCATGTCAAGCCGGGAAGCAAGTTGGAAGCTCACATCCAAAGAAGAGTATAATGAGCACATGCAAGGCATTTGAGCTGTTGCACATGGATCTATTTGGCCCAACTACATACACAAGTATTGGTGGCAACAAGTATGGGTTTGTCATAGTGGATGACTTCACAAGATTCACATGGGTATTCTTCCTTAGTGACAAGAGTGAAGTGTATGACACCTTCAAGACCTTTCTCACTAGAGTTCACAATGAGTTTGACATGAGAATCAAGAAAGTGAGAAGTGACAATGGGAGTGAGTTCAAGAATACAAGAATGGAAGAATTGTGTGATCACTATGGCATTGGTCATTAATTTTCGGCCAAGTACACTCCACAATCAAATGGCCTAGTTGAGAGGAAGAATAGAACATTGCTTGATATGGCTAGATCAATGCTTCATGAGTACAATGTTAGTCAATCATTTTGGGATGAAGCAATCAACACGGCATGCTACTATATCAATAGGCTCTATTGTCACACTTTGCTAGAGAAGACCCCATATGAGTTACTTCATGGAAGAAAGCCCAACATTGGCTATTTTAGAGTATTTGGTTGCAAATGCTACATCTTGAGAAAGGGCACTAGATTGGGGAAGTTTGAAAAGAGATGTGATGAAGGGTTCCTACTCGGTTATTCAACTACAAGCAAGGCTTATAGAGTTTGGAACAACTCAAGTGGCATTCTAGAGGAAGTCCATGATGTGCAATTTGATGAAACCAATGGGTCACAAGATGAAGATGAGAATCTAGAAGATGTTGGAGGAACTCAATTGGTTGAAGCTATGAAGAACATGGACATTGGTGACATAAGAGCAAAGCAAGTGGTTGATGTACAAGATGATAAAGATGAAGTGCTCAATTCTTCATTGAAGCAAGCTAGCAATGCACAAGTGCAAGATCATGGTGCTAGCTCATCCAATAAGGAAAAGTCAAGTGATCAACCAAGCTCAAGCAATCAAGTGCAAGTGCTACAACCACAACATGTTGCAAGAGATCACCCAATTGATAGTGTTATTGGTGATATTAGAAGTGGTGTGCAAACAAGATCAAGAGTGGCTATGATTTGTGAATATGCATCATTTGTGTCAACCAAAGAGCCAAAGAAAGTTGAGGAAGGCTTGGATGATGCCGATTGGATCATGGCAATGCAAGAAGAGCTCAATAACTTCACAAGAAATGATGTGTGGGAGTTAGTTGAGAGGCCGGAGGATCACAATGTCATTAGAACCAAATGGATTTTCAAGAACAAGCAAGATCAAGATGGTGTTGTGATTAGAAACAAAGCAAGACTAGTTGCACAAGGCTATACTCAAGTTGAAGGTCTTGACTATGATGAAACATATGCTCCGTGGCAAGATTGGAGGCAATAAGGATTCTATTAGCTTATGCATGTGCCCACAACATCAAGTTATATCAAATGGATGTCAAGAGTGCATTTCTCAATGGGATCATCAATGAGCTAGTATATGTTGAGCAACCTCCCGGTTTTGAAGATGAGAAGAAGCCTAACCATGTGTACAAGTTGAAGAAAGCTTTGTATGGCTTGAAGCAAGCACCTAGAGCATGGTATGAGAGATTGAAGACTTTTCTTCACTCCAAGGGGTTCGTTATGGGCAAGGTTGATACTACTCTATTCACCAAGAAGATTGGCAATGATCTCTTCATTGTGCAAATATATGTTGATGATATCATCTTTGGATCAACCAATCAAGCATATTGTGAAGAATTTGGTGAAATGATGGCAAAAGAGTTTGAGATGTCCATGATTGGTGAACTTAGCTATTTCCTTGGTCTTCAAGTCAAGCAATTGAAGAATGGGACATTTGTGAGTCAAGGAAAATACATAAGGGACATGTTGAAGAAGTTTGGGATGCAAGATGCAAAACCAATCTCAACACCAATGGGCACCAATGGGAATCTTGATAGTGATCATGATGGCAATATGGTGAATCAAAAGGATTATCGGTCATTGATTGGAAGCCTACTCTATGTCACCGCATCAAGGCCGGATGTCATGTTTAGTGTTTGCATGTGTGCTAGATATCAAGCCTCACCTAGAGAGAGTCATCTCACGGCCGCAAAGAGAATATTGAGGTACTTGAAGCAAACAAGAGATGTTGGATTGTGGTATCCTAAGGGGTCAAAGTTTGAATTGATTGGATATTCGGACTCCGACTATGGTGGTTGCAAGATCAATAGAAAGAGCACAAGTGGTACATGTCAACTTCTTGGAAGATCACTTGTGTCATGGTCCTCAAAGAAACAAAATAGTGTGGCAATCTCTACCGCCCCGAAGCCGAATATGTTAGTGCGGGAGTTGTTGTGCACAATTGCTTTGGATGAAGTCAACTTTGAAGGATTATGGCATCAATTTCAAGAATGTACCATTATTTTGTGATAATGAGAGTGCAATCAAGATGACACAAAACCCGGTTCAACATGGAAGAACAAAGCACATTGACATAAGGCATCATTTCATTAGAGATCATCAACAAAAGGGTGACATTTCCATTGAAAGTGTGGGTACCGATGATCAACTTGCCGACATCCTCACCAAGCCACTTGATGAAAGAAGGTTTTGCAAGCTAAGGAATGAGTTGAACATTCTTGATTTCTCAAACATGTGTTGAATGCACCCCACCACTACTTGACATGCCTCTCCTTCGACAAAGCAAGGTACCATTGGTTGACATGTCATTCATTCTTAGGATTATACTTGTGGTAGCACATGTAGACATACAAGGTGCATTTGGAGCATTCATGATAAATCAAATGTGTTTAATGTATATATGTTTACCACTATTGCTTCTATGCTTTGCTTGATCTAGTGGTGACATATGACATGTTTGTGGGCTTGCAATCCTAGTGTTGAATCTAGAATATTTGCTACAAGTGTTTAATTCAACATAGGCAAGATAACCCTTGTCATGAGGTGTGAAGAAGCTTGTCTTTGGTTCAAACCGAATTAAATGTCTTTGGCAAGTGATCTAGATTGAACCAAATTTGACTAAAGTATTGTTTACTCCATCAAAGTACTTTTCTCTCCACAATTTGATCCCATTTTTGGGCAATTGTTGACAAAGGGGAGAGAAAAGATGATTGAACATGATAAAGGGGTAAATAAAATTTGGATGCACACAAGAAGGGGGAGCAAGCTCATGAACAAAGTTGTTGCATTTGTTTGTGCATTCTCATATGACTTGCTCATGGCACCTAATTTCAAGTTTTATACAAGTGGTGTCTCCT
This sequence comes from Themeda triandra, assembly GCA_018135685.1. Taxonomy (NCBI): domain Eukaryota; kingdom Viridiplantae; phylum Streptophyta; class Magnoliopsida; order Poales; family Poaceae; genus Themeda; species Themeda triandra. Next base: position 267,769 of record JAENPR010000143.1, on the reverse strand, counting down.
TGCTTGTGTGGTGCAACGCTAGTATAGGACTTGTATGATGAAATGATCTACTAGCATGCATAGGTTGTAACTAGACTCCCCTTGCTTTACAAGTAGTTCAAGAACTTTGCTTATAATGTTGATCTCATGGGGTTCTTGAGTTTTTGATGGATGTCTAGTTATTATATGGTGCTAAGGATGGTGTAAAAGGCAACTCCGATTGGTATCACGCTTCAAAGGTCCATTTCTTACACCTTAGCATCATTTTGGTAGAATTACTCTCCCCACAATCTTATCCATGCATATGTGCAAAGCTTCAAATCAAACTCTATGCACATATGTAGGGGGAGCAATACTACCAAAACCGAACTTGCTATAGTTGTCCAAATTCCTCTTGTGAGCTTATTGATTGGACAAGTATGACAAGTTCAAAATCTTTATTATAAAATCATCTTTGTTGAGGTTGTCATCAATTACCAAAAAGGGGGAGATTGAAAGTCCCTAGTTTGGTTTTGGCTAATTGATGAAACCTAGGACTAACCTTGTTTATCTAAGTGGTTGATTTAGAGAAAGGTTGTCCACACGATGAGCATATTGAATATGAAGCATGACACGTGTCATGTGATCAAAGATGAAGATCAAGACGGTGCTTGGCTCCATGGACCGGTGTTGAAGGTGAAGGGCTAGTCGAGGCTTCGGAGTGAAGGACCATGCGATAGTGAAGCTCGGGCAAGACTAGGCGCCGATGGACCGATGCACGGTGAAGGGCAAGTGAAGTCGAGGTCGATGGATCGAGACGGTCACATGATGGTGTGAAGTGATCATATCATTTGGAGGAACAAAATGGGCTCAAGGCAAAGGTATAACCTATAGGGCCATTTTGTTTTGCACTCAAGACACCATAGAGGGTGTGAGTGGTTTAGGATCGATAGCCGCACTATTAAGAGGGGAAGTCTTATCGGCTATTCGACGCACGGGTGCCACTAGGTGAATTCATGAAGTGCATTGCATGTAGAACCTAGTGAGCTAAGCCATTGCCTTGTATCTCGAGAGATAAACCAACCCTTGTGTTCAAGAGAGTGATCTACAAGTGAAGGTTGGTGCATGAAGGCAAGTGGCGTGACGTGGATCGACGACACGGCGACGAAACGACGAAGGCTGCGCTTACGCAAGAGGCGCCGGACGCGCGTGGCGAGGCGAGCGCCGGACGCGTCCGGCGCATTGTGGCGTGCGCTCGTTGGCGGCTCTGCGATGCTGAGCATCGGACGCGACGCGACGCGTCCGCGTCCGGCGGCGGACGCCGACCGAAAGTTTCGGTTTTCGGCCGCTCGACCGGCGTCACGCCGGACGCGGGCCGGACGCGCGCGCCGGACTCGGCGTGGTTCCTGTGCAGCGTCCGGCGCTCGGTGGAAGAAGGCGCGTTGCTGGTGGCTCGGCTCAAGGCGGCGGACGCGCGGGTGCCGCGTCCGCGCACGCCGGACTCGGAACAAAGTTCCGGCTCGGCGTTGCGAGCGGACGCGAGCGCCGGACGCGCCCAGCGGCGTGTGCGGACGCGGCGCCGGACGACGCCGACGGCGGCGGCACGCGGTTAAATGCGCGCCAACGGTCGGCTGTCGCGGGTGCGCGAGGAGACGCCGGACGCGTCCGGCGCTTGAGCCGCGGACGCGTCCGGCGGGTTGAAATCGGCCTGCCCGAGGGGTAACGGTTGGATTTCGCCTTAGGCTTATAAATAGCCCCTTGGCCGGCCATGGGAGGCGCTCTTGCCCATTTCTACTCACTTGCTCATCCTTTGTGCCAGAGAAACACTCTCCATCTCATCTCTCTTGCTTGATTGTGAATCCAAAGTGAGATTGAGAGATCACCTAGTGCATTGCATTGCTTGAGGGCATCTAGTGGCACTTGTGGGTGGTTTAGCCGGTGGATTTCTTGTTACTCTTGGAGAGTACCGCTCCTAGCCGGCTTGGAGATTGTTGGAGGCGTTGGCAAGAGAAGGTGATTGTTCTTGGCCACCTCCGGTTGATTGTGAGAGGTTTGAGCTCACCTCGTGGGGATCACGAAGAGCATCCTAGTGGATTGCGCGTGTCGTTGAGTACCTCGCTTGAGAGTGGGTCTTGCGGTGCCTTGCGGGGCGAGCCTTGAGGGCTAGTGACTTGAGGGTCACACCGAAGAACCATCTAGGTGTTGGTCGACACAACCGGTGACTAGCTTGGCGGTGCCCAAGTGAACACCGGGTGAACAAAAACAATTGTGTTCATCTTAGTTCCCGGTGATTGGTCTCCGATTGTGTGTTGCCGATTGATTGATTGTTCATCTCTTGGTGATTGGCAACCTCGACTCTACGCGTTGGTATAACAAGCTCCTACCCTCTCTTGCATTACTTTGTTTACATTCTTGCAAAGTAGAATTGATTGCGTGGTCGGTCGGGAACCACATCTTGTGTAGACTAAATCCCGTGGGTAGAATTGCTTGTGTGGTCGGTCGGGAACCACTCCTTGTGTAGATTAAATCCCGTGGGTAGAACTCTTGATCACTAGCGGTAGCTATTGTTTGTGCTAGTGATCACCTACTAGAATTGTTTGGATAGGAGGCTTGCAACATCTAGTAGGCTAAGCAAAACTTGCTTTCCGCCGTTTGTGTATCTAACGAAGTTTGCTTAGTGAGTTTGTAGAATTTTTTATAGGCTATTCACCCCCCTCTAGCCATCTAGGACCTTACATCTGCTCCCTTAAACATCACCAGGGTAGGAATCCTTTTCATTCATGGTATATAGTCCAACATGTGGAGTCCCTAATGACGAGCTCCAACAACATGAGGCGCTCGTGAGTGCAAATACATTCCCTCTAACATATAGGGATTACAGGTTTGATGTTGGAGTTGTTCCAAATTCACTTCAAGATAATGGCCGGGCTTCTGACGAGCGGAGCGGAGGCCCGTCACCGGAGGCTTGGGCCGGAGCCTTGCTAGGGTTTCGTGGAGACTTGATTCTCTTGTAAGCCGCCAACGGCGTGTAACCCAAAACTCTTGAGATAGTGAGATTGTTATCTGGCTGGTGCCCGTGGTTTTTCCCCTTCACATTGAAGGGGTTTTCCACGTTAAATCGTGTGTCTTTGCTGTGATTGATTTCATATTCCATACGTCGTTCATAACATTTGATTTACGCCTACTCGTGAAATGAAGGGCGAGGTTATTAGTTGCTAGGAATTCCCATTGGAGGTTTTGACTATAGATCAGTGGCTTGATAATGAGTGACAACACTAGGTGCTATTGGATCTCTAAAATTGGTTCCTTCGAGGAAGAAGATGTTGGAGTTAAGAGTCTTTTGCGACAACTGCAAAGGCAATGGCCGATGTTCTTTAGGGACTTACATATTTGTTCCAGAGTGGGCTCTAAGACATTAGATTTTTTTTTAAAAAAAAATAGACCAACCTAGGAGGAACTAGGTTGATTTTTCATTAGAAAGAAAATAGGCAACCAAATTCGCTCTGAACAGGATTCAAACCTGGATGGCTAGGTGTATTTTCACATTTACTCACCTAGCCAAGTGAGCTATTGCATAAGACATTGGATTTTGTTGCATAAGTTTCTACTGCTTAATGGTTCTAGAGTACAAGAGCCGTTACCCGAGACTAGAATGGAGTGAGAAGAGCATGAAAGTGTCTTCAATAAGTTTCTTTGTTTTTTTAAGGTTTACTTATGTGTATAACGTGTGGGGATGGTACCGTGGTTCATCTTCAATATAATCTGGTTTCGTCTGAACAAAGTATGACGTTTCCCTTGGGTATATACAGGAGAATGGTGGTTTTTGAATAAATACAAAAACGATAGGCCGTTAAAAAGAATCAAGAAATTTAAATACTTATTATGGTATAGTGGCTGAAACCGCTAATCTGCCCTGTTAATCTCCGGTACGAATTATATGTGATTTGGTTCTTTTAATATTCGCAACGCTTCAGTAGGGAGGATTTAGGTTACCCGTACCGATGGAGCTAGCCATGCATGCAAAGACCGGGTATTATTAAAAATCTAGCTCCACATCATGGAAGAAATTAACCTGTACGATACAAGATCCAATTTGCATTATCATATGGAATAGTTTTATGTACTCCTACTTAAGCGACTTATTTGGATTAGAGAGTAGAAGTACGTCATTGTTTGTAAATTTGTATGATATATAGCAGCGCTAATGTACCCCTTAAACAAGCTGACAATGTTAATTAGGATATTTTTTTGACCATTTGCCTAATATATACATGGAGGCATGGGGCCGGGCTAGAAAGAAGCATCCTATAATGTTTAAAAGAACTCTATTACACACCTAGCAAATTCAATAATGGAACTTGAACCTTCCAATAGTACTCCAACATGATTTACGAACCAAGAGTGCCAGCAAATCACGGGTACAAATTAGCTTTAATTTGATGCCATCGGCCCTCAGCAGCATTCGCGCTCTCGTTCTCTCCAAGAAAAAGGAGGGGGCACCGGATACACTGGTGCGCTCTCTCTCTCTCTCTCTCTCTCTCTCTCTCTCTCTCTCGCGCGCGCGCTCTCTCTCTGAAACTGGATATATTAGGTCTTTCTTTATCAACTTATTTTTAGGTTTGTTTACTTGAGATCTTGGGATGCTTTTATCTCCCACACGCCGTAAGCCCAAACAAAAGGGGCTGCTTTTGAAGGCTACTTCTTCAAAAGCAACAGATTTTTCATATTATATTTTTGAAAGCACCAGGCCCTTCTTCTTTTTGAAATGGTTGTTTCATAGTTGTTTTTATAGTTGTTTGAACCAAACAACATTTAGTTTTCCCACAGGTTACAGCCTACAACAGTTTTTCCATAGCTCAGAGCCCACCATAGCTTTTCCCCCAGCCATAGCTCAACCAAACGGACCCTTTAATAGATATGTCTCGTTACATTTATTATTTGTGTAATCCCAAGCAAAAGAATCCAAAGAGGCAATTTTATGTGAGATTTCTCAAAAATAATATAGTTTTTTTAGAAAGGTAAAGTTCATCAGAGGTCCTCAAATTTGTTCGGTCATCCTAACCCAATCCCTAAATATGCAAATCGCTAGTTTAGGTTCTCAAACTAGTTCTTTCTTGTCATCTACATTTCTAAACTCAATCGCTATTGAGATTCTCAAACTTGTTCCATTGTATCATCTCGATCCTCTTCATAGCGGAGCTGTCCTCCATCTAGTGTGACTCTGGCAATCCATGGATCCTCATTGATGATTACAACATCATGTGCCCACCCTATGAAAAGAACGCTTCTAGAGTTTTAGTAACTTGATTCCTGCGTGTTTCAACTCTAATATATCAACTCTCTCGCCCTCCTCAAACTACCTCTCTTAGATCACTTGTTCACCTAGAGATTCTCCCAACCCTGTGTGTGTTTGACCGGTCATTCATCAACAATGTCCTGCATGACTCCCCGGAACGGACGGACGTGTCGCCAACTACGCCGCCGATCTTCTCACCGCAGCCACTATAGGCGCCCCTTGCTTGTGAGCTCGCATCGGCGCCGGCCAAGCTGGCCGACCATCGAGGCCTGGAAGCAGCAAAGGAGTCCGGACACATCACCATGGAATCCACGGGGGACAACCCACGGCCAAGAGGGTGTTGGCCATGACCACAGACACCCCAGTCGCACACAACCAAGGGCAGGACATGCTGTGAATGTTGACGCCGTCAAAGCACTACGAGGGTGAGGAAATTGCAGCAGCAGCAGCGCCTGGTCTGTAGTGGACACTTCCAAGGAGACCTTCTTCAACACCCCCACCAAGTTAACGTTGCGCCAAACGCCTAGCTGGCCACGGATGATGACAATGGTTGTCACTCGTCCCCACAATCTTTCAGTAGCAGGCTGAAGAGGTTCACCCAGTGGGTGCTCAAAAAGGTGACCCTGCCATTGTTGCAAAAACCTAGGGTCTTCTCTTCCGAGAGTAAGCTACCATTAAGGAGCACATGTATAGCGCTGTAGCCATTAGCCAAGATCCTGGCGGCAAAGTGTGCAGAGATTCTCGTCATACAGCGGCTCGGTCATCGGCAGGGGAAGCCAATAGAGGAGGCCAAGTATAGGAATACGAGACAATGTTCATCGGCAACCCAAAACCATCGATACATATATAGTCACTGCGGGAGCTCTTCCCCGATCTCGGGCACCCATGACGTCTTTCTGAGGCGCCGCGGGTGCCGCGATTGACTGTCGACCTTCGGCCGTGGTATCTGTAATGGACGCATACCGCCGACCAGGGGTTGAAGCCGGGCCATGCATAATAGGTTGTCTAGTGCGTGAGTATTCCGCTTAGGGCACAACCGCGCGGGAGGTTGCGCTTCATGTAATTTTTATCCTCCCAAACTGCGCTATGATGCCTCTGTAAAAACTTTTCTACTTAAATACAATGATATGCAAGTATTTTGCATATTTGATAAAAAATGTCTTCAGTTCTACATCCCTAATTTCACTTTATCCTCACATGTGGGCATCACCTCTTATCACATACCCATTACTTTGCTAGTGTTAAGCCAAATTGGCTAAATGTATACTCCCTGCGTCCTGTAATATAATGTATTCTCACATTCAAAAGTTTTCCTCAAATATATTGTATTCTAGATGACAAAAACCAATTTTATATTAAGTACTTTCCATTTGTCAACCAATCACCATTATTTTTTTAAAATGAGCGAACTCAGCTTTTATTGAAAGCTAATGTCGAACAACAGTTACAATAAAGCTGGGGAAACCAGCTCACAATGAAAGTGCACTCCCAAAGACACTCCCTCTCCCAGTTCTGAAGCCAGAAAAAAAACAAACTAAACCAACTGAAGCTTCAGATTTCCACTATATCTGATAGCCAAACATTGGTGCTCTTGAAGTTTTTCTGGCCGTTCATCGGCACCGTCTTCAGCTTTTCAAAGGTTTGGCGATCCTTGTCCTTTAGCGCAATACACCATCTCTGCATGTATGTAAGGGCATTGAACAACACATCAGTGGCAGCTTTAGGAGGTTTCTTGGCAATCGCCAAGTCATTGCGTGCATTCCACATAGCCCAAGCTAAACCTGCAAACACAAACATGATCATTTTGTTTGATAGTTTCAATTCTCCCCTCAGCCAAGTCTGTGTGTAGTCTCCCAGAGAATAAGGATAAGAATTGAGATTAAACATCTCTTTGATAAAACTCCAAACAAAAATAGCCAGAGGGCAAGTAAAAAAAAATATGATCTATGGTTTCATTAATCCCACATAGGCAGCATCTAATATCTCCCTTCCATTTTCTCTTCTTGAGATTAGTGGTAGTTTGCAATTTGTCATTGAAAATCTGCCACAGGAAGATCTTGATTTTTAGAGGCAACTTGTTCTTCCACACCAGGCCAGCCAGCCTACTACTCACTCCCTGATCAGAAAGGAATCTGTAAAGAGATTTGGTGGTGAATTTTTTGGTTTTATCTAAAGCCCAACAAATTGTATCTCTGTTTTCTGTCAAACTGACTTCTTTCAGTTCCTCCAGGAGATTTAACCACCTGTCATGCTCCTGTAAAGTCAAAGATCTCTTAAAGTCGACATACCAAGTCTACTCATCATAGCAATCACTAACTGTACTCATGGGCTCCCTCACCATCTTGTAAAGATCATCATAATACAGTTTAAGTGGCACTTTCTTCAGCCAGCAATCTTCCCAGAACCTACAGTTATTTCCATTTCCAACAAGGAACTTAGCTCCCCAATTGAAGAGGGTTTTAATCTTGTGTATTCCTTTCCAGAACTGAGACCCACCAGCACTACTAGATCCAAAGAAACCATCATCCCCTAGGTATTTGGCTTTGATAATCTTGAACCATAATTCATTTGGCTCTTGAAAAATTCTTCAAATCCATTTGACAATCAAACATTCATTCATCCTTTTTGTGTTGATGATCCCCATGCCTCCCTGATCTTTTGGCCTAGTAACCATCTCCCATTTGGCCATATGATATTTATGCTTTTCCTCTGCTCCCTGCCAGAAGAATTTTGCTCTGATAGTGTCCAATTCTTTATGCATCCCATCTTTTAACAAGTAAAACCCCATACAATACAAAGGAATGCTGCTGAGGCATGAGTTAGTAAGAATATGTTTGCCCCCCGAAGTTAAGAACTTTCCTTTCCAAGGATCTAATCTCTTCCTCATCTTCTGAGCAATAGGTTTAAACATTGCAATGCCCAGGTGTTTATAGCTCACTGGGATTCCAAGATATTTCATGGGAAATGTCCCCAAAGAGCAATTCAGCCTGTTAGCCAGTCTCTCCTTTTCCTCCTGACAGACTCCAAACACAAAGACCTCACTTTTGTGGAAATTAATCTTGAGGCCAGTCAGCCACTCAAAGCAGTAAAGAATGAGTTTGAGATTTCTCACATTAGTATCAGAGGGTTCAATCATGATGACAGTATCATCAGCATATTGAATGTGTGAAACCCCACCCTGAATCGGATCATTAAGAACTCCCTTTATATGGCCTTTGCTAATTGCAGTTTGAAGCATAACTCCCAAAGCATCAGCTACCAAGTTGAATAGAAGAGGTGATAAAGGGTCACCCTGTCTGAGTCCCCTATAAGTTCTGAAATAATCACTTCTCTCCCCATTCACATTAATACACACTCTCCCTTCTTTGACTGTACTCATTACCCAATCCACCCATTTAGCAGGAACACCTCTACTCCTCATCACTTCCTCCAGAAAGTCCCACCTTACTCTGTCATAGGCTTTTTCAAAATCAATCTTCAAAATCAATCCTTTTGCTTTAGTTCTGTGTAGCTCATGTAGAAATTCATGGAGCACCACCACTCCATCCAGTATATTTCTCCCTCTTACAAAGCCTGTTTGACTACTCCCATTAATCTTCTGTGCCACAGGCATCAATCTGTTTGTGAGTGTCTTAGTAAAACACTTGTAGTCCACATTCAGTAAACAAATTGGCATGTATTGCTTGATAGTAATGGCCTCTTTGATTTTTGGTATTAATGAGATGACTCCAAAATTTAGCCTCTTTATATCTAATTGTCCATACCAGAAGTCCTGAAACATGGCCCTCAGATCATCCTTAACAGTCTCCCAGCAGTGCTTGAAAAAGGAAACACTGAAACCATTAGGTCCAGGGGCCGAGTTCTCCCTCATATTCATCACTGTATCTTTAATTTCCTCCAGCGAAAAAGGTTTGATAAGGTTAACTCTATTTGTCTCATCCACACATAAAGATTCAGGTCAAAAAGATGGTCCCAAAAACATAGCACACTGCTTACTGTTTCCAAATAATTCTTTGTAGAACTGGACTATGTGATATGTAATCTCCCCTTGTCCAGTTATCTCTCCATTTTCAGTGTCTAAGACAGAAATTGAGTTTTTGCTTTTTCTCCCATTTACAAACTGGTGGAAGAAGTGAGAATTTGCATCACCTTGTAAGATCCAATTCCTCCCCACTTTTTGTTTTCATTGCAGATTCTCAAATTCTATCATCTCCTCAATCTTCAACTCCAGGTCCATCCTGTTCTCCCATTCGTCCATGGTCAGCAGTCTTGTTTCTGCTATAACATCCAGTTCACCAATTCTATCAGTCAATTCATTTTTCACTCTTATTTGTTCCCTAATTAATCTTATATTCCAACCTCTCAGATACTGTCTAAGGCCTTGAAGGCACCCATGCCAATTATTTAAAGAGTAGCAGTTAACTTGATTTCTCCCCCTAAAATGACTCCACTTTTCTTTCACTAGTTCTCCAAAGTTTTCTAGTTTCAACCGCTTCTCTTGAAAGAAGAAATATTTAGTTTTCTGAATCCTGTGTTCCCCTGAGTCCAAGAGCAAGGGTGAATGGTCAGACCCTATTCTGGTTTTGTACCATGCATATGAGTTATTGAACTGAGTATCCCACCCATAGGAGACAAGGATCCTGTCCAATTTGACCATGATAGGGTCATGCTGCCTGTTTGTCCAGGAGAATTTAACTCCTATGATAAACAGCTCCCTCAACTGAAGATCTCCAATACAGTCATTGAAAAGATTCATCAATCTTTGGTCCCCTTCTCCCCTATTCCTTTCTTTGTTGTCCCTTATCATATTAAAGTCACCACCCAGAATAACAGGCAAAACCTCCTCCCTACACCAACCTTTTAACTGATCCAAGAAATCTTCAGAATACTCATGGTTAGCAGGTCCATAAATGTTAAGAACCCAAAATCTGAAATTAGAAAGTTTATTTCTAACTAATATTCCCAAGAAGTAGTCTTTCTCAACTACACTTTCCAATTCAAAAACATCCAAGTTCAAACCTGTAACAAGTCCACCTGACCTGCCTTTAGCTGCAGCCCATATCCATCTAAAGTTTCTCTCCCCAGACATCTCCCTCAATTCCCTATCCTCAAAAGTCTGCTTCACTATTTCTTGGATTGCCACACAATCCAGATTTTCTTGCAAGATATGCTCCTTTACATAGGATCTTTTCTTTGTCTTTCCTAGCCCCCTAATATTCCAGAATAGAAGCCTCATTTTTCTAAACAATTAAGGGTTTGTGGCACCTCCTCTTCAAGCTCATTCTCCCCTTCTGTATTTTCCACACTTTGATGACTGTTCTCCCTGACAGCATTATCAATTATATTCAAAGCATAGTCCTGTATCTGATCTTCTGTCACAGGACAAGTTTTCTCCCTCAATTTTTCAAGATATAATTTGTAATTGGTTTCAGCCAAAGCAGCTCTAACCAATTCTTCAGCTTGAAAAACATTAATTTGTTCTACCACATCATCCATATTAGTGTTGAGATCATTTATAACATCAACTAAGCTACTGACAGAGGCATTATTCAGAATTGTAAAAGGATTAGGATTTGATTGTTTACCTAGGTTCTTGGAGGTGTCATTTAGAGCAGCAACTCTTGCAGTAGCTTTGGCAGTGATAGAGCCTCCTCCCCTTGGAACCCACTTGCTGTGCCTTGTCGCCACTCCCACTGTCTTGGCTTTCTTATATTTTTTCTTCTTGTGACTAGCCACCTCCCAACCTGTAGTATCGAGACTCATAGTCTCTATCTCCCCACTCAGGTTATCCATAATGTCTTCCTCTTCATTAGCAGTCTTGGGACTCCCAAAATCTTGATTCATCATTATTCTCCCTCTTTCTTCTGTGTGGACCTCCTGACTCACAGAATTTTCCTGGGTTAGCACTCCCAGGTCCTCCTTGTCTCTTGGATCTACCATATTTGGCCAGCTGGTTTTGTTCATCAAGAAAGGGCCTTCACTCCCATACACCAAGAACTGTGACTCATCTGGTACAGGCTCCTGTTCCTTGTCTTCAGCACATAAACTTTGTATATCCACAACTCCTTCCCCTTCTTTGAAGGCAGCAATGGGAACAGCCTCAATTGGATCAACCACACTGACCATTCCCCCAGAATCATGTTGGTTAGCTTCATGTACTTCCAACTCATCTTCCTGCATAGAGTCCAAATCTTTATCAAGATTGTTTATTCTGTCAAATTTTCCCATGTTCTTCTTGGTAGTACCTCCCATGTTATATCCACCCTGTCCTCCTTGCCCATTTTTCTTGTCTGGATTATCATCCTGTTTACCAGGACCAGGTGGTGGACCTCCTTCACCTTTCCCAGGGATCAAGGGTCTTTTCTCAACTTCATATCTAATCATTGTGCCCACCCCATTGAAAAAAATCTCAATGGAACAATTGATCTTATCAGGATTTCTGCATCTTCCCTTCACCCTCACAAAGTCCTCCTTGATAATGCTTAACACATCAACAGCTAGGGGTTCAATAACCAATCCATCAATTTCTTTAATTGACTCCACCTCCTTAGCTAGATCTGGAATTTTGAATATCTTGACCCACACTGTCTTCAGAGTAGATGAAGTATCAGGATCTGTCCAGGTCTTTTTCAGCTTGACTTTCAGAACATAGATGGACAATTTGAAGTCAGAAAGCCTAGTGAAGGTATCAAAAGAGAGTTTATCTGGAAATGTTACCACAAACTCATTTTTGCTAGTGCCCCTGATCTGATACTCCCAATCATGCTTGACCAAATTCTTTAACTCCCTGTCCAGCTTAGCAACAGTAGCTTCCCCCTCCAGGATTTGAAGAATTCTAGTAGTATGTGACATCTTCACCTCAGCTTCAGGGATGATCATTTCATAAAAGCCTAGGTGGGGTATCCCAAACCCATACATTTTCAGCCTCTTACCTTCCTTCTTCTTGCACTCAGATGCTTTATGCCCTTTGCCATTGCACTGATAGCACACTGATTCATTTGGGCACTCTACCATCAAGTGTCCCTTCTCAAGGCAGTTGTAGCAGACCATCTCAGCAATAGGGTTGTTCTTAGGAGCATCATAGAAATTCTGTCTTGAACCCCCAGCTTTGTCCTGCCCTCTCCCAACTTCCTTCCACTCTTTGTTGTAGTATTGAACCTGTCCCTGTGTAAATCGCTGATTATTTTGCCAGGCTCTATCCTGCTGAGCATTACCTCGAACACCTTGCCTCTGGTTCCAAGTGTTCTGGTGAGCATAGCCTCCACCCCCTTCCAATCGATTCCCAGCACCATTCCTCCCTCTCCCATCCTGTTCCACTATCTTAACCCCACTAGCAAACCCCTGCTCCCCGGATCTGGATTGACGATTGCGCTCACCTTGGGTGTTAAGCAGCTGGTTCCTCAGATCCTGCTCCTTCATCTCATCCACCAGCAGATCATCCTCCTCCATCCATGGCTCGAAGCCACGACCCTCCCTCCTTGATTCGTAGCCTCTATCATCCAGGCGTCTCTTCATCCGATTTCTGTCACCCATCTCTCCCCCTACAGCCTGCGCGAATGTCTGGGTGAGTGGTGGTGGTGGTAGCGGACGGACCTTCTTGGCTAAATGCCCATACTTCCATATCTCATCCCTCCGGGCTGGGTACCGGATATCCAAGGATATGGCCTTTTTAGGGATCCAGTAAAACCCAGGTTCCGGCCCACTTCTACTAGGGACCCAGGAGTGATTGTATCTGATGTCTAAAAATTCTTCTGAATCATTCGCGCCCTCCTAGCTCCCCTGTTTCTGCATCTGAACCACTTTCATTGGGGAACTCTGTTTTCCCTGACCAGTGTCAAGTTGATCCTTGTCCATCAGAGCAGACCCGCATTGAACATTCCTCATTCTGTCCATGGCCGAGTCTAATTGTGACATAGATTCCTCCAATTTCTCCATGGCTTCCTCATTTGTTCCTCCTCCAAACAATTTCCTCCTTATCTCCTCAGCCAAGAGTTGCTTTGCATATCGTTTCCCTCCCTCAGTAGTAGGTTGATAAGCAGGTTTTGCGCTCAATTCACATGTCAATCTCTGAGGAGCCAAGGTCAATCTCCGAGCAATTGGTTTACTGACTGGGATCGCACCTAGTTCAGGCCAATCTACTCCCTGTGCTCCCAAATTGTTCACGATTTTTATTTCAGAATCTGTCGGACCCGTGGAAGAGCTCCCCTGATGAACAATTCCTGCTGAACTCCCAACTCCTCCCAGCGCCGCCGCTGCACGCATCCCCTCCTCCCGCGAAGGCAGCATCCCCTGAGCTGCCCGCCAAGCATCACGGTCTCGAATTGCTCTAAACAGCGGATCCTCGCTCTCCCGCGGCGAATTGCGCTGCGGCACCGCCATGTCGAAGCGCGCGAGAAGGGCGACGAGAGGGGAAAACTGACCGGTCAAGTTGTAGCGCGTCGTCGCTTGAGTAGATTCTCCTACTTTTCCGGCCGGGATTCCCTTCCAGTCGCCGGAGAAGATCACCGCCGCGTGGGTTCGCCCGTCGCCTCGCTCCGCTCTCGCTCCCTATCCAAAAAACGTCTTATCGCATGTGCCCTAGTAGTATATTTAGTTTTTCCACCAATCACCATTAATCATGTTAATGATAACGTCCGATTAGGAAATAAAATGAGGGTACATGCGCCTTTTGTGTTCTCTCTTAGTTTGTCTTAAAACTCCTAAAATGCAATATATTACAAGGCAGAGGGAGTATATGAGTAACAAATTTGACAGGATAGAGGGAGTATATGAGTAACTAATTTGACCTAGCTAGTTATAGACGTACATCCGTTGCATAAGGACATATAAAATGCGGGAGCACAAAGAGAGGAACCATTAGATATATCGAAGACTTCTAGACCTAAACTTATTTAAAGCAATCTTTGTTTTTTTACACAGGGTGCAAACCTGCAACCGCTCAAGAATCAAGTGCAGCGAGGATCGAGAATGACTATGACCTACTTTGCATATACTATATCCGTAGGTTTTCTGTAGTTTATTTCGAATACGTACGTGGATCGCAATAGCTAAGCCATGACACAAGCCCGATCAATATGGCAATATGACATTTGATTAGGGCGGCGGTCAGTTGCATCGTGCATTGCATCCGGCGCACCTGCCCAGGAGGTACTCTGGTTTTGGCAAACCACTTGGCGATTTTTTGCCGTCGCCGATTATATTGGCGAGGGCGCGTGGCATAATACTTGGCCACGTGGCATCGCCGAGTGTCGCCCAGCTGCTTGGTCGGCTCAAGTACGGAGTATTATGCCAATTCGAACAGAAAATGGGGAACTTTGTTCCACAAAGATGCTGTGACTGTGAGGACTTGCCTCAGATTCATGCATGGGAGAGGTTGGTGCCTGATTGCCTGAGAGACTGAGAGAGTGCTATGGTCCTCGAACTGTTCATTCTAAATTTATGCCTAGCATGGGAATGTACCAAGGGCGAGCAAATTGGGTATACCGACTATATATATGTGTGTGGATTGTAAAGGAATCCAAAGAACTTGCCGTAATCTCTTCCTTTTAGGTCAAGTTGTTCTAAACTTGTGTGCTGAGTGCAATGTGTACGTACATCTCATCTCATCGAAGTTTTGTGGGGGATAATCTAACTTTTCCTAGCCATTGGGTTTTTTAAAGTCGATAAAAAGGTTTGTCCGACACTTTTTAGTAGGACTCTACTCTTTAACCCGGTGTTTTGGCACTTTCTTCTTGTTTGATGCTGATTATATTATTTTATTCCAAATGTTCATTGGTTACGGCGGAAAAGGTTTACCATGACCACAAGTTTTCACCACGGTCAAGAACCGATTGAGCTGAGCTGACCATGCATGGTCATGAAAACCTTTTTTTTTTTTGAGGCGAATGAAAACCTTTGTTAAATTGTTTCTAATATGACGCCTGGCTATACGATTTTAAGTGGGTTTGCTTGGACAATGCTATAAAAAGTAACAGCAGCCAGGAAGCGGTTTGGCCCAAAATATAAAAAGTTGAACCCAGCGTTGGCCCATATCGGGTGACTTGTTTGCCACTAGAGCTGATGTGCATGGACCTGTATCGAGATGGGCTGTAATCATGATTCAGGCGTATCTGGGTCTCGAACCCTGGTCCAGCCGCTAATGCCTTGTCAATTACTGTAGTTGCCAATCTTGGGATTTTCATTTTTTTTATTTGAAAAAATGTATATTTGCAAAAAGAAAAACGATCCACTCAAAATTTAGCAAAATAAGGCTCATACCATCTGCAGTGGGAGCTCTGCTCATCTTCTCCTTACTATGTCTTAAAAATCAGAACTTTTTGTACAATCTCAAATGCATGTTTAAATGGACATCAGAGAGTTCGACAAGATATCCAACTTTGTATTTTACCACAAGTTCATTTGATCCATCTTATTTCCATATCAGAATTTGTCGATCTAAACATTATATTGTATAATTAATAATTTTGGAACCAAAATGCATTTACAGAAAGTGATGAACTATTTCATCAAGTTCTACAACTAACGTACTCCCTCCATTCCAAATTATAAGTGATTCTAACTTTTTCTGAGAGTAAAAGTATGTGAAGTTTAGATCATGTCAATTAACAAGGTTGTTCAAAAAAAATTAAATTTCAAAGTTCATAAACTTGCTAGCCCCCCTCCGGGTTCCTGACCCCCGAGCGCCCCATCGACGGGTGACTCGGGGGGCGAGCTCCGCCGCCCAAGGTCCCCCCCTCCCCGGCTCCCTCGGCCGCCGTCACCGCCCTCATGCCCTCGGCGGCGGCGGCGGCCAGCGGTCGCGACCCCTTGAAGGGCCACCATCCGCGGCACCGTGCCCCCCCCCCGCCCTTCCCTCCCTTCCAATGTACTCCGGCGTTCCACCGCCGGCTACCTGCGCCCGCCCCTCTGCGGCGGCTCAGGCCTAGGGACGGCGTCCAGCGGCGGCCCATCCACTCCTTCGACATCCGGCGGCGGCATGCGCCCGCCCCCACTGCGGTGGCCCAGGCCCAGGGATGGCGTCCGGCGGCGGCGGACCAAGGATGGCACCTCCGTCAGCCGGGTTCTAGCACTCCGGGGCTGGCACCTCGTCCTGGCGGTGCTCCCCCCCCACATGTGGGTGGCCGGGTCCTCCTCGGCGGGGGTGGAAGTGGAAACGACCAGCTGGGGCTTGGCCCCTCCTGGCCGCGGTGTGGCCTCCTGGCCATGGTGCTGGAGCTTGACGTGCTACGGGTGGTGCTTCGGTGTCGTCGTGGTGGCTTGACCGGTGACGGTGTCCCTGTTCATGCCTGTTGCGCCATGGTGGTGTGACTTGCAGTGGCAAGGGGGCGCGAAGGCTCTACCGTGGTGGCATGGCTGGTGGCGCCAGCCACTTGCACTCTGCTCTTGGTATTGCTCCAGCCGCCAACCTTCGTGGGCCTTCCAATGATGGACAGGGGTGAAAATCACGGGGCTTCCCTAGCCATCTGAAGACGGTGGCGCCCTGCGTCGTCACCTTCTTGGAGGCGTCGTCCTCAGTCCTTCGTCGGAACCCGTTGGGGCAAGCTGGGGATGAAAAATTCCTGGTTGCTATGCACAGCGAAGCTGGCATCCGCGGATGTCAAAGGCTTCACTGATGCTCTTTGCTGCTCCTTCGTGTCGGTCTCCTCCCTGCCGCTCCTCCCGCCTGGTCTCCGTGGACGCTGAGCTGAGCGTTTCCGCGCTTCATGCTTCTCTTCATCTTGGTATGTTTAGCTGGTGTTAGTGGTAGCTGTAGTCGTCTGTTTGGGCAGATGCTTTGCCGCCGGTGCTTTTCTTAGTTAGGTCCTCCTCGCCCGTGGTCCTCAGGGCGGTGGCCCTAAGTGACTCGTAGGAGCGTTTGTTGCAGGAACATCCTCCTCGCTCGTGGTCCTGTGGGCTGTGGCCCTAAGTGACTCGGAGGAGTTGTGCGCTTTGCCACCGAGGACGCGTCTCCGGCAGGTTGGCCGTTGAGGTCGCTGAGGTGGGGACGGATGCTTGGTCGTCGGGTGTTGTGCTTTGCCACCGAGGACGCGTCTCCGGCATGTTGGCCATTGAGGTCGTTGAGGTGGGGACGGATGGATGGTCGTCAGGTGTTCGGGCGGATGCTTTGCCGCCGTGGTGCGCTTTGTCACCGAGGACGCATCTCCGGCAGGTTGGCCATTGAGGTTGCTGAGTGGGGACAGATGCTTGGCCATCGGGAGTTCAGGCGGATGCTTTGCCGTCGCGTCTCGCTGTTTCGTCTACGGCTCCTTTCACTACTAGCTACTTAAGTGTTGACTGTTGAGATATATTTTGTATTAGGCTCAGTTCTTGGAGTTGTTAGGTGGAGGGTGCCCCCTCCATGTTCTTGCTTTGTGTTTTTGCGTTGGGGCTTTGTTGGTAATCCTAGAATTACCCGCGAACCTCTTTGTAACTCGGCCTTTCTTTGGCCTTTCTTCTTAATGAAATACGGGTGAAGTCCCGATCTCGAAAAAAAAAAGTTCATAAACTTAAAATGATATTTTGAGACTTTAAACAGTTTCAACTCAAGTACTTCTCAACTATAAGACAGTCTCCCTTGTTAAAAGCAATAATAAACGTAGACGGCTGTCTTAGGACGCCCCCCTCTACGAATGATTTTTAGA
Organism: Themeda triandra; assembly: GCA_018135685.1. Lineage (NCBI taxonomy): Eukaryota > Viridiplantae > Streptophyta > Magnoliopsida > Poales > Poaceae > Themeda > Themeda triandra. Next base: position 249,895 of record JAENPR010000143.1, on the reverse strand, counting down.
GGCAGACAATATTTGCTAAGAGGTTGTGTAAACATTTATAGAGACGGTCTGTAGATGTGCCCGCCTCTATTAATTAGAGAGGCTGTCTCTTAAAATTGTTTTTGTGGTAATTAATGGTCCAAATCACCTAGATGTTGATTCGCTTGTAATGTTCCAAATCACCTTAATGTTGATTCGTTCTTCCTTGTCATTGACCAGCATGACGAAAATACCCATGCGCCTGCAGGTTTCCTAGGATGGATGCTCTTCTTGACAGTGCATCATGGCCACCTGCCGTACTCCAAGGCTGCAGCAACCTGCATATATACACATAATATCCATCAATCAAACAAATGAAAAAGGAGAAGAAGATGCTGGTAATAATCAAAGCGCGCGCGCAGATGTCGATCATGATCACATTATACCAAAACCCCAGCTGATGAAACGCATATCGCATATGGGCTTACCTCGTAATGCAAGGCACTTGATCCAGGGCCTGTCTGCTGTCTGCTGTCTGCTGGCCTCTCACCCTCTCAACATAGTTTACTGATCTCGCTTTGTGCTAACAAGAAGATCGCTTGCTTCCGGCTTTTTCTCACGTCATTTTCTCATGCATCTTTATATCACGTTGGGCCCCATGCTTGCGCCACGCCATTCTCCAGCTTTATGCAAACCCTATAAGCTACGAAGCTTTGTGTGTCTCTGTCTCCCCAAACCATTTGCTAGCTACCCAGCGAGCTGCCCTGCGAGCCCGATCTCTCACCGCCACTTTCCTCTCGAAACTAAGCAGGTGGTGCCGTGGTGGCGCGGCTGGCCGCCGTGTCTGTCTCTGTGTCCACCATCGGCGCTTCGAGTTGGGCTCCGTGTCCGTCCGTCGTCTCTTTATCCCAGCTAGAACCACAGAGAGCTTCCTCTCTGACAGATCGAGCACCCCTCTCTATCTCTCTAGAAGATCGAATCGTCTCGGTAGATGCGCAATGCGAGCGGCAGCAGCTGGTGTTCCCGTGTGGCGGTGCTGCAGCAAGTGCTTGGCCCGCAGGCTTCTCCTCATGGCTTCGGCCTCCACCACCAGCGGCTTGGTGACGCTTCTTTCCCCGGCGGCATGGAAGAACCAGCTGGTGGTGCAGTGATGCCGCCGCCTCTCCTCTTCCGCGCCGTCGCGTCGCTCAACCTCCTCCTGCTCGTCGTCTACCTCCTGCTCCTCTTCCTCGCCAAGCTCTTCGCGCTCCTGCACCACCGGGCCACCGCCAAGCACCGGACAACAAGGTAACTGGATGTCCGGCTGCTCCACCTGCATGTCATGCACCACCACTTCAAGCTCAGATCTATGACATGCATGTGTGTGTCATACTGTCATCAAGCACACACTTGTATTTCCGTTGTGAATTCAATGGGAATAGGGATGGTTCCTCGTGTCGAAAAAATCAAGCTCACACTTTTCGTTTTTTGTACAGTAGTTGGTATGATGGCCGCGGCGACCACCGCACGGAGGCGGACATGGCCACCGATGAAACAGAGTACGCCGGCGGTGGCGATCACATCGAAGGACTACAACAAGCGGACACACTGTTCTGGTTCGACGAGGCCGTGTTCCAGGACACCACCCTGCAGCTGCTTGGCGACGAAGGAAAGGATCACGGTCACCACCTGTACGCCGCTACAGCTACAGCCACTGCACGTTGCGTGCAGGTGGAGAGCAACTTTCCCGTGGAGGAATCTGCCCGCATCTCGCCGCGCAACCAGAACCACCAAGTGGACGTCGAAGCCGAGCCGACGCAGCTTGTGCACGAGGAGGCCAAGGGCGTCGCCGTCGTCGATGTCCCGGCGATGACGGTCCTGGAACCGGAACAGCGGAGTACTCCAGCTCCGGTCGTCATCGTACCATCGGAGAATGTCTCCATCAATGGTAATCAATCTCCTAGATACACCCTGTCTCTGCTTCTTGTTATTATGATGATCTTTATTCGTTTCATCTTGATCTGACGCATTGGATGTCATCATCATCACCTGGTTTCAGCGAACAAGCAGCAGGAAAGCAACAGGTCAGGAGAAGACGGTCGTGGCGACGCCGATGCCGAGCACAATGAGGAGGGCCAGCAGTCCAGGAAGAGCTTTTCTGATGAAGGCCAAAAGCATGACGTGAAGCTGTTCGTCAACAACCGCGCGCTCGCCGACACCAGGAAGCTCCTGCTGGAGGGCGGCGTGGTGGCCGGAGGACGAGGAGCGAAGGCGGCGCAGCTGCATCAGGACCACGAGAACGACGACAAGAACGGGGACAGCAGCCGGTTCGGCGCGTCGACGCTGACGAGCGAGTCGACGTCCAAGAGCTCGGTGGAGTGGCAGAGCTCGACGGTGACCAAGGACTCGGAGACGGAGTACCCCTTCTCGTCGTCGTCGCGCCGGAGCTCCGCGCGGTGGGAGTCGTACACGCTCTTCCGCAAGTACGACGAGGACATGGTCTACTTCCATCGCGTCGGCGCCCAGAAACTCACCGAAACAGGTACGTAGCCGGTAGGCAAATTGTTCAATAAGACCTTGGCTTTCTCTCTCTCCTTTTCTTTTAAAAACTTGTAATAATTGGTTGTTTACATCTTCGGATGTAGAGGCCGGATATGTTTATCCATTATCTAAAAAAAGCCGGTAGGCAAACGAGAACAAACACTTCGTTCGTATACTAAATATTTGTCAAGTTATCATTACCACTCATTACTATAGACTAGTCTTCTTGACAAAAAGCTTAAGGGACGCGCGATTCCTGTAATCTGCGACGCTTTCGTCGACATGTGGGCTTGATCAAGAACATTTTTTTACACATTTCTTGATGCACCCACATAATCTATTCCTGCAGAGTCGTTCCGGTCGATCAAGTACCAGCCGCGGTCCATGTCCGAGCGGATCGTGCAGAAGCTGACGCCGAAGCCGAGCGCCCCGAAGCCCATCGGCCTGCGGGACCCGTACCCTGAGCTGGAGCGCGCGTACGTGGCGCAGGTGTGCCTCACGTGGGAGGCCCTGAACTGGAACTACACCAGCTTCCGGCGGCACAACGGCGCCGACGGCAACATCGCGGCGCGGTGCTGCCCGGCGCGCGTGGCGCAGGAGTTCCAGCAGTTCCAGGTGCTGCTGCACCGCTTCATCGAGAACGAGCCCTACGAGTACGGCCGCCGCCCCGAGGTGTACGCGCGCATGAAGAACTACACCCCCAAGCTGCTCCTCGTCCCGGAGTTCAGAGGTTAGTAGTGCAAGGCTGTTCGCCAGCTGATTTTGGCTGTTTCAATAGTGTTTCTGTGAGAGAGCCGGCTGAAACGTGTTTGGACATTGGACATTGGGCGTGGAATGCTCTGCTGTCGTACTCAGTATCACTGATCGGTGTGCCTGCATGCAGACGAGGATGACGAGAAGGATGATCTGATATCGGCGGTGCAGTTCCTGCTGATACTGGAGGAGTCCATCAGGACGTTCATGGCGTTCCTCCGCACCGACAAGAGGAGCCACTACGAGATGTTCAGAGAGATGGTGAAGAGGAGGGCGAGCGCCGTGGATCAGTCTCTGGTCGTCACACTCAAGAAAGCCAACAAGAAAGTGAGTCGTCGTTCATCACGTGTTGCGTTACATACTACATGCTACATCAAATCAGTTGTCGCAAATTCTAACCAAATTGTCCGTTGGATCAATTCTTCAGAAGAAGAGCCGGCTCAAGGACCTGACGCGGCCGCGGCGGTGCCTGAGGAGGACGAAGCTGAGGGAGGAAGAGGAGCTGTCCATCCTGCTGGGCCTGATCGACCTCAAGGTGGTGGCGCGGGTGCTGCGCATGCCGGAGATCACCGACCAGCAGCTGCACTGGTGCGAGGAGAAGATGAACAGGGTCCGGATCGATCTGCTGGAGGGCAAGATGCAGAGGGACCCCACCCCTCTGTTCTACCCTGCACATTGACAGGGACCTGCTGGGCTGCTGGACAAAAACAGTCTTGTGTAATACTACTCTTCTAGTAGCTCTTTTCTTTTCTTTTTTTCACTTTTTTTTTCGTATCATCTTTTGTCCAAGATATGTAGTAGTGGGAGAGGAGAAGCAAAGATAAAGTTGCATGCATTGCGTAGACATGAGAATATGCATGGCACTTAGCCTCATCTAGTAGTACTGTAAAAAGAGAGATCAAAGATGACGTTATTGTAAAGACACATACATACATATACATATAATAAATATACTAGAGTATAATAAATAAATAAATAAAAATAATAAGAGACCCACATCTTGTAATCGGATGCATGTGGCAACAGTGACAATGTTTAGACGATAGAATGTATGGGTCCAGTGATCGTGACGAGCCATGGTATGTACTATACATATTCATTTGCGTTTGTGACAGACCGCCCGTGCATTGCATGGAAAGCAAAAGGGCTGAGGTGGTGGAGGATTGGAGACAAAAGTATGGCTTTAACGTCGTGCTTTCGCTTTGCTTTTCCATGTGTCTCTGCTTTTATGGAGTTGGGACCTTGGATTGGATCACAATCACACACAGGATTAGGATAACGAAATGCCACTATTCTAGGATTTGCTTCCACATTCCGGGATAATGAACTGCATCATCCGATCCAATGATCGATCCATAGCCTCTCTTCCTCCTTTCTAGCTTTTGTGGACCATTATGTCATCCAGAAAAAAGCTCTCTTGCAAACTTATCTTCGTGGGCATTTCGTTTGCATCAAAGAGAACGCACCAATATTATTCTTGTAGATTGGCTGGTAATATAATTCACAGGTCAAACATAACAAAGATCTTCTCACCAAATATCATTTGGCTGGCAAGCGAAGAACTTGCCACTTTATTGCGAATGGATACAAATTCAGGAAGACACAAGCAAAGAGATGCTTAATTAGCACTGGAAAAAAAAAGGAAAAAGAGGCTCCCTACTTGACAAAAAACAGAGATTCAGTCATCATAATCTTTATCTACATATGTCATTGCACAGATAAACTCTGGTAGATTGCTACGATGTCACATGCATAAAGAGCACGGACTGGCAAGTGAATGGACACAAATCCAAATGGAACATGCATGCCATGGTGCTCTTGCTTTTGGTAAAGATGCGCAGTCAGAAAGTGGTTCTCCACTGTAACAAGTCAAAAAGAAGTCGATGATGATAAAAGATGTGGCGGTGTCTTGTTTCGACTGGGACCATTGTTTGATACTGTATGGGCCAAGTTCCTTTTTGTTTTTGCGAAAAGCTATGGGCCAAGTTCATGTGTAACTAGAGGCCCCTGATTTGATACGTCGAAGCCCACGAATGCACACAACAGCCCAACAAGGTATCTAGGCCACCACTTCGACTGGTCGGCGCCAACCGCCAAGCCATAGATTCCCGGAATTCCTAGATTCCCACCCGCGTGCGCTTAAGCTTCCGAGTATTGAACCAGATTTCTTCTATGCCAAGGTTGAAGATCGGTAAATTCAAAAAAAAAAAAGGTTGAAGATCGGTTGCTTCGGAGCATTGGTGGTCATCAGAAGATTGGGAGAGAGAAAAAATAAAATTGCACATGAGTTAGCATATTTAGCCCTTAGATTACATATATAGTTGTTGTGTTCCTTTTGTTGGGGCTCTATACTATGAATGAATTGCCTTAAAATTCGTATGAATTGTGATATACCACTGGAATTGGCATAATTTAATAAGGATGACCAACCAAATCCTCGAATGACCACCATCGGTAGTCACGCTGAACATGCAGCAGACCGTGGCTTGTCATAGAGGGTGGCGAGCAATAATCCTCCGCCTGGTGGCGTGTTGTAACGGTGGCGTGGCAAAGTTAAGTGGAGAACCAAACGGCCTCTAAAGTAACAATATTTTCTTTGGCATGATTTTTGTGCAACATAGTACCATCAATCCATCGCCGAATGGACCACACATGACATCTTGGGCCCACATGCCATAGTCACCGTAGTAGACTGTTTCCTCACACGTCATGAAGTGTGACTATATGGGACGGGTAAATATTTGATGCGATCACCAAAGCCCTATTGAAACACATACTTAAAAGTTTTTTAAAAAATTGAAATGATGCATATCCATGGTGTAATTATATATAGATGTACACATTGCATTAAAAGTTGAGATGCAAAATCAATCCAGAAGTTTTTATTTATTTATTTTCGAGACCAGGGTACAGGGAGCAAGTTGAAGGACTGTACTAGAATGCAAAATCAATCCCTAGCTGTTGCAGTTCCTTTCTTAATTTATTCTCGATATTTTCTTAATTTTATTCAAAAAAATACAGAACCCCCTGACCCAAATGGGAATGGCTGCTTAAACCGACAGGGTGTTGCCATTTGTCAACGGATTTGTCCCCTTGTTCGTGTACCAGAAGATGCGAGCACTATACTACAGTACTAGTCCAGTCACTGCCTAGCTCAGTAGTCCTAGAATCCTAGGTCTACTAGGTTTTCACCGGCCATAGGTTGATTGACAGCACACAAAGCGGGGCTGCCACCCTACGATCTGATCTGATCACTGTGCCTCTAGTCCTCTACTGCCCCTTGTGTTATTTTCTACAGTACGGACGGAGTACTACACGGGCCAATGCCCAGTGGGCCATGCATCCATGCATGTACACTACTCATGTACTGTGTTGTGCATCAGCTACCAGCTACCAGGTACTGTAGGAGTAGTAGTACCAGCACAGCACAACGGGGGGCGATAGGTATCTCACGGCAGGCAGGCAGGCAGGCAGGCAGGCCGCCCGGCCCGGCGATTGCCCGGCGATTTGATCCAGCTTAGCCGTCTGATGCGACGGTCCGACGGATACACGCACGGGACCCAGTGGCAGTTCCAGCTGCATATGCATGCATGCCTCTCCAGCTGAGAAAGCCTGAAAACTATACGAGGCTCAACTGAACACAAAGTGCCACCAGGGACCGCCGGCCGGGCTCAACTGTCTACTGTAGATCAGACTAACTAACACATTTGAATTTGTATTTGTTTGTCAAAAAAATTGAATTTGTATGGTTTGAAAACGACAGAAAAGGGCACGACTTGTCATGCAAGCACGTACTACGTACGGCTGTACCTGTACGAGTAGCTACCTCTCTGTTTGCTCTGTCGCCGTCTTCCCTTGACGACGACACAAGTCTTTTCTTGCACAATAAATATTGTTCTCCCATACTACAAGCCTTTCCACCTTTCCTCGTTCTTTCTTTCTAGCAAAATATTCGGTATAAACCATATATTCGATATAATCATAAAAACCTTTGCAAAATTAAAGTTAAGAGTTTTCAAAAAAATTGAAATTATACACATCAATACTACATCTAATTTTGTCCTCTAGTGCATATGCAACTAAAATTTGGTATTTTCATATGATTTTTTTTATAAAATAAATCTGAATCTCAAGTTTTGTGACAACACATATCTATAGATGCACTATTGGTGTGCATAGTTTTAATTTTTTAATAAAAACTTCTAAGTATGCTTTTAATATAATTTTCACAAATTGCACTGAATATGTAGTTTGCACTGAATATTTTGCCTTTCTTTTGCCACCGTTCTATTCTTCCTCCTGCAAAAACATTCCGCAACCATACATTATTTTCGTTGTTAGACTTGCGTTTACAACGGATGTTCCAAAAAAATTGGACAAAATATGTTTGATTATTTTCATGGAACCCATAAGACTGCAAAAGAATCTGGAAAAGCCATAAGATTATATTGCTTGCAAAAGATCAAGAGAGGGGAAGTGTTGAGAATTTGAGATGGCCACATGACATTCTTATGTGGAAACCAACCGATGGGTGGGAGATCTAAGGGCTTTGTTTAAAGCAAATTTATAGAGTTTCTTGAGCAGCTCCTGAAGCTATTTTGCACCTTTCTCTGTGAAATAGGTCAAAAAGGAGGTACCCATGCATGGATATCCTGAAATTCCATAGAGACATGCAGCTATTCCACATTGGAGTTGAAATAGGCCACTTCTACCGCTCTTTCCACTAGTGTGTCGGCTTGGACCCAACGCGGGTGATTGAGGCCGTACTTTTGGTCCTAGAGATCGAGATCACACGCCAAAAATATGGTGGATATCCTAGAAAATGAAGATCAAACAAAAACAAAGAATGCAGTGCACATAGAGTTTGGCAACTGCCACCCCAACATGATCATGGCAGTGCTATTTTCCACAGATAGTTCTGGACAGTACAAAAGTGAACTCTGGGAGTTCTTGGGTGTTAACCACACCTCAACACATGCCCTAACCCGAACCGAAGTTAGACAGACGCTTACCTCTAGGACCAACATGCACGTGGGTGCGATGGCAAGGAGAAAGGGGCATTATGGAGGCAGCGTGTTTGGGGAGTAGAAAGGGCCGGGAAGAGATGTGGTATTTGAGAGGAGTAGGAGCGGTGCCAACGAAGAGCGGTGAGCCGGCGACATATCGAGGACGTTCTAGTGGCGATGTAGATTAGGTTGAGAAGGAAAGAAGAAGAGTGACGTTAATGTAGTTCGGAGGAGAGAGACATCAGACATAAGTGGAGAGGAAAGAAAAACGAAATAAAATAGGGGAACACAGAGAAAGATATTATGGACATTTCTCCCCTTTATCTACCTAGAGGATTCTCTTTTAGCAAATGGTTTCCACCTGTGAAGTTGTTTGAGGAGCCAAAGCAAAAAAATGCTCTACTAGTGAAGCAGAGTTTGTACCACGAGAGATATATATAGACATTAGCCTTATTTCAAACTTGTGTTTGTCCCTAGGATGTTTATTTATTAGAATTTGTTGTCCCCATACGGCTGTCAAACTTACTTGCTTGCTTTCAATATAAGCAGAGGAAATTTGTTTAAAAAGATCATCAGCATGTAACAAAACTTGTCTTTTTACGTAATAAGAGTTTAAGTTCGAAATTTGTGGGTTGATAGATTATATACATTTTGTACCTCAAGACTTAAATCGCTAGTATTAGATGCTTCCAAAATGGACGCATTGAGTAGTAAAGACAAACCCTAAACTATATTATGTATGTATATCCAAAAACAAAACCATATTTTGTTGCTCCGATCCTGTTTCCCGGCCGCTTTCCAGTTTCATCCACATTCTTTCTTGGCTTCATATGCTCCCTTTTTTCTCTTTTCATGTTCGATTCTGTCTGCGCGTGAGTGCGATCTGAGGACTTGTACCCATGCGCTTGGAATTTTGTTATTGTTAATATGCGTGCCACATGGAGGCGCACAACAGCAGCTAAAGATTATCAAAAGGATGCTGAAGACAGCAGGGAAGCTAAGCTTAGGGGGCGGCTGGCCAGGGCTACAAGCTGCTCGCACCGGTAGCTGGCCTGTCGTCGCCGGCCATGCAGGCATGCTTTGGCAGCGCGTAAGTAAACACCTAAACTTTGCATCTGGAAAGGTCTCTATGCTTTCGTTTTTGCGAAACATGAGAGAGAGGGAGAGAGATGCATGTCCAGTCCAGTTGATGCTGCGGCTGCAAGCTGCTTCTCATGGATTCTCATGGATGCAGCCATCTGCAGGGCTTTGCTGATTAAAGTGGCTGTGTGGGCTAGACGACTCATCAGGAACTCAGAGCTAGCTAGAGATCATATCGATCGACCGGAAGCGATGATCCAGTATTAGGAGACACATGCATTCTTCACAGCTCCATCGATATGATATGTGTAAGTGTATCTCGAGAAGCTCACACAGTCATTTGGTTGGCCTCTGTAAACCTACACTTGTACAGTACAAGCTGTAGTGTGTGGGCTATTAGCCAGGTAGCAGTAGCAGCCTGCAACAGCATTTTCAGGTTAGGGGTCTATAGCTATGTGTATACGGAGTATATGCAGCGTATATCTACTGTAGATCAAGAGATAGAAATAGTCGGCAGCCGTTGAGAGGAAAGCTGGCAACAAATAAATATATAATAAGGTCACATGTAATTAGTTGAGGTTTTAATTGTGTCAACGACTCAAGCTTTACTGTTGCGACACCTAAACTCCTATAGCAGCTGCAGCTTGCAGGCCCGGCCTGTTTTGGCTCAGCTGGCGTGTCTATGGATATATCGTGATCTCCTAACGTGCAATGTATTTTTTTTTTTTTTTTTGACAGAACAACGTGCAATGTAGTTTAATGGTAGTTTAGTTGTGATCTCCTAACGTGCAATGTAGTTTAACTTCCGGCCACTATACTATATCGTGATCTCCTAACGTGCAATGTAGTTTAGTGGTAGTTGCACTAATTAACTTTTTGATTATATTAAAGCACTACTAGGGCCACAACATAACTTCCGTTTTTTTTTTCCTGAAAGTGTAATTTAAATCAGTTATCGGCAGTCTACTGGTTTTCTTTTTTTCCCCTTATAAGGTCTGGTTAGGTTATGTCACCAGATTCCACCCAGAAATCAATCTAGATGATCAAAAGAGCATATAAATTAGCTAGCTTAGCATTTTGGCTGGAATTAATACAGAAACCAGTCTCTGGCAACCGAATTTTGGCAACCGAACGCGCCCTAAATAAATTTCACATCATATCCCTTGGATTTATGTGAGTATATATTGTCTGATTCGGCCATGCTGGGATCTTATGGATGAGAACAGTGTGATTTGCGCTTCAAAACGAGCTACTAATAGACAATCTTTTTATTAATACAAGAGACAAAAAAAATTCGTTCGGTGCAAATGCAAAGAACACAAGAGCTTGAATAATAACACAACAGTACGGAGTATGCACACCTAAAAGTTGCATGAAGGACCGGTATCGGCGACCAGAGGGGGGGGGGGGGGGGGGGTGAATGGGAGCCTCAAATTTCTCGTGAAATATTTGGCCTCTGTCCCAATTCACTGCCAAACACGCAAATACCCCAAATCTAAAATACTCACGTCAACTGGTGACGGAAGTACCCAGACAAATTCTTTAGGGCGAGAGAAACCCAACGCAACTTACGGACTGCAAATCGGACTACGAATGACCAAATTGCACATAGAATGGAAAATCGGAGCTAGTGAAAGATTCGTCGAAAAAGCTGCTGGAAAATCATTCAACAAGAACACTCAGCTGCTGGTCAGAACCTACAACAGCAGTTCACCAACTCCTCTCAAAATTCTATCGGGAGAATTAAGAAACCAAAGCAGGCCTAAAGATCAGCTAATCAAGCTTTGGGAAAACACTGAGCAAGCACTAAGCTTTCTGGCTGGCAGCAACTGGTACAGAACCTCCTTGTCTCACACGATGAACACAACCTGCAGCAAACGGCGCAGTGGGGCTCGATGGCACCCAAACACAATCATGAACCTGCAAAGTAATGAGGAGCCACACATAGCAGCTAGCTTCCCAAACCTGCAATTGCACTCGGAGATGTGCTACTATAGTAGCCAATAGGAATTAAGAGTTCAGCCGACTGAGAACTTGAGAAAGATTTAACAAATCCAAACACTATTGCTCGATAGTGACATTTCTAAAAGCCAACAAATTATGTGAGCTACTACTCAAGCTGTTCTTTGCGTACAATGACAGAAAGCACGAACTGAAATATTTTGTGCGCTTGCCTCTTACCCAGCAATTGCTTATACCTTGTGCACCTGGAAATCGCTGCTAACAGATGCAGTTGTCTGACGAAGCACAGGACCTGATGCCTTGCTACTGAACTGCAGAGATCGACAACCTGAAAAGAACAGCTTCTGTCCGATGGAGCACAACGCTAAATTTCTCACTAACTGAACCAGTAGGAAGACAAAACAAGTAGCAAGAAACTGATTCTTTTGACCAATAAAAACAGGAACTCAGCAAGGGAAAGCTTGCTCTCTGACGAACTGAAAAACTGACAGAAAAGTGTTCTGAATTTGACTCCTTTCAAACCAAAGCGAGCGATAGCGAGAGGAAGCAAATCAACCGAGTACTAGTTCAAGCAATAGGAGTTGTAGAGTCATATACCAGCACTGGTAGCACTGCTGCCTGTCCCCATGTGCCAGCTCGAAGACACCTCAAGAACAGAGAAGAATACAGGTCTTCCAGATCCAGAAATCAGAGAACTTGCTGGAAACAAAAGCTCGTGCTCTCAAACTTGGCACATCGATTCACGCCGATAACAGAAAGCTACTTCTGAGAAATCATCACTTAATTCAAACTGAAACTTCGTGAACCTAAGAAATTCAAGTGCCAGCAAAAGGAGGAGGACAGGAACCAGAACACATCACAGTGACGAACAGAAATCACATAACAAGATAGCAAATCCCAGAGGGCATGAGGAGGGATTGGGCCTCCTCTTCCCACTCAAAAATCCCAGAGATACATGCTTGAATCTTCAAGTTTTTGTTCCCTTTCTCTCTCACTCAAGAAGCTACGGGAGGGAGGAGAAAACTACAGGGAAAAGGAAAAACGGGAATGGGGAAAGGTAGTGAGGATGGTGCTCCCACTTCCTGTCTTATTGGGCTTATTTTGATTCCAGTTTTGCCCTTGTTACATACATGAGCAATCCACCTAACCGAAGGGTATTGTGGACCAACTCGGTGCTTTGATGAACCGACGGCCACCGCGCCTCCTCACCGGTAGCCTTGCCTCCAAGCAATCTCCCCGATGCCGCCACGTGTCGTCCGTCCGCATCGGGACCTCCGCCCCGGTTTTGAGGCGCAAACCAGGGAAACCCGCCGCCGATGGATTTGAGGCGAAACCACCAAACCCTCTGCGAGTAGCGTAGCCCGTACGCGTCCCCCGCCGTGTACACTTGCGCTCATCGATGTCCTAGCCGTCGCCCACCACGTCCGGCCGCCCGGTCCTCGGTCCCTCGATCCAAGCCTCACGTCCGCCCTTCACCGCACCCGGTCCGTCGGCCACGGCACGCCCTACTTGATCTTCACCGACCGTCGACCACCGTCTCCGAGCTCGACACTGCCGCAGACAACATGAGCCAAGAGACACCATTGTTTGACACGTATCCGCGTGCCATCGGTTAGTAAGAATACACACGCCTTGTGTTGGCATGTTGACGATCACTCATCACACAAAGGTCCACACAATGGTTATGGTAAAAACCATGTGTCCTCAATCTCCCCCTTGATGAGTGCATTGTCAACACCAACACAAACCCAGACAACCCATCCAAATGACCAAGAGCCAAAGAAAAGCGAGAAAACGGGTCATTTGCAATGAGCAAAACAAAGTCACAACTTGGTCCCCAAAGACATGGGCAACGGCTCGACGCGACCAAGAAAACCAAAGCTAGCCCTCAAGAAGAGGCAAAAGGCTCAACACCACTAGCAAGGCAAAGAAAACCTGAAGAACAGCTAGACCCTCAAGAAGAGGCAACGGCTCAACACATCTAGCAAAAACAGCTCAAACCGGAGTGCAACTCCCCTTGACAAATGCATACTCACAAATGAGCTCTCGGATTTGTGGATGTTTCTCCCCTTGTTGGCACATGCACTTATCAAGATTAGATCAAAAGAGACCGCGCAACTCCCCCTCAAATCATGCCATGAAAGAAATGCAAAAAGATAGAGCTTCACAAGTATAGCAATTTGAGTACATGGATGATCTAGCAAGTATGGCAAGTGTATAACAAATGGCACAAGACAAAACCAATGCTCAAGCTGATCAAGTGGTACGGAGTATGAAACATAAGCATTTGATCAGGTGTTGGGCATTTTATAAAAGGTGTTCACCAAAAAGAATAGCACCCGGCACATGTAAGCGGAGATCAAACAAGTGCTAACACATGTATACAAGAGTGAACTACCCCATATAACGGTCACACATCATGTCTCAAAGATACACTTAACAACACTTGTAACTACAACATTGATCGAGTTAAAACAAATAGTTAACAAGGGTTCATTTAGACATGTGTAAACGAGAGGATCAAAAACTGTCCGCCAAAAAGATTGTTTTTATCATGTTTTTCAACCACGCCGAGTTCATCCCTTAGTGCAAGTGGGAAGCTATCTCGTCACGAGTGGTTGTGGACTAGCACTACAATGCCCAAGTTCATCTCACTCGAATGAATGAGAAGCAATCTCGTGACATTGCCGTGGGACGAGAAAAGATCCAACTCAAAACTTTTCATCATTTCTTAGCTTAGACATCAAGTTTTAGCACAAGATTATCAAGAGATCCGAGCTAAGTGAATGACTCAAGAAACATGAGACATAGCAACTCAAGCATACATATGAAAGCAACAAGGTTCTCACAAAACCTACACATGCTAGTTGCCATCTCAAAGGTGAACATTTTTCGGGTTGCATCAAGATTTAAGCAAATTCACATTTAGAAAACAGGCTTAGCTCATAACATGTAACAAGTGATCAGAAGAAGCCTAAGCCGCAAGCTCCAAGTGACATACACAAGACATACTAGCAAGAGCATGAATGTAATAAAAAACTACTATAGTCATGAAGCTCAATAAAGATAATATGATACATGATGATATGCAATATGATACACATGTAAAGCCAAACAAAAGCAAAGAAGAAAGCCAAAGATCATACTATACATCAAAATACAGCTACCCTACTCTAAAAAGGGTAGCAAATGCCCAACTCCGCTCTCAAGTGGGCAAATTGGGTTTGATCGAGGGGCTTTGTGAAGATATCGCAAGTTGTTCATGGGTTCTCACAGTCAAGGTCTATGTCTCCTTTCTCTTGGTGATCTCTCAAGAAGTGATATCGGATCTCAATGTGCTTGGTTTTTGAGTGGAGTACGGGTTCTTAGCAACGCTAATGGCACTAGTGTCACACCGAAAAGAGGCACTTTCCTAAAGTTCAACCCATAGTCTCTCAAGGTAGCAACCACCCAAAGCAACGAGAACAACACGCAGCCAGCCGACATATTCAGCCTCACAAGTGGATTGGGAAATAGAAGACTGCTTTGCGAGAAGACCAAGAGATCAACGACGAACCCAAAACTCACAAGTTCCCGAAGTGGACTTTCTCTTAATTCGATCACCCGCATAATCGCATCGGAATAACCCGAAAGAGAGAGATGAAGAGGTCGAGTACCATAGACCAAGCTCGGGAGTGAAGCGAAGGTACCGTAAGATGCGTTTGACGGCTGCCGTGCGAAGTGCGCGGTGAAGACCGGAAGCGTGCGCAAAGCGGGCGAACGAACGGATGTCGGGCCTTGTCGCCGTCCGGTACAAAGAACGACCCGATCATGCCGCGGTACTCCTTCCGGTCCACGACTTCTCCTTCTAGATCGGCATCCAAGGCGGTCGTGGTCGACATGGGAGTTTGAAGTGGCTTGGCATCACCCATGTCGAAGCGCTTGAAGATCCTTCGTGTACTTGCCTTGATGTACAAATGTCCCTTCTCGAGTTTGCTTGATTTGCAAACCGAGAAAGAACGCCGCCTCACCCATCATGCTCATCTCGAACTCCCCGCTCATCATATCTGAAAACTTTGCAACAAGAGCATGTGACGAACCACCAAAAATGATGTCATCGACATAAATGCTGCACCAAGAGAGTGTCACCGCCATGCTTGAGGAGAAACAAGGTTTTGTCAACCGACCCCATGGTAAAACCCTTACCCGGCAAAAAAAGGACTTCAATCGCTCATACCACGCTCTTGGGGCTTGTTTGAGACCATATAGGGCTTTGTGGAGTTTAAAAACATGGTCGGGATGCTTGGGATTTTCAAATCCTGGGGTTGCCTCACATACACTTCCTCATCTATGTACCCATTCAGAAAAGCGCTCTTTACATCCATTTGATACGGCTTGAACCCTTTCGAAGCTGCATAAGCTAGGAAGATCCTAATGGCTTCTAAACGGGCAACAAAAAGGTTTCCTCATAATCTATCCCCTCTTTCGATGACAAGTACCCCGAGCAACCAACCTAGCCTTGTTTCTCACCACAACCCCATCCTCACTCGCTTGTTCTTGAACACCCACTTGGTTCCTATGGGATGACACCGAGGTGGAGGTGGCACTAAAACCCACACTTGGTTTCTCTCAAAGTTCTCAAGCTCCTCATGCATGGCATTCACCCAATCTGGATCAGTTAATGCCTCAACCACTTCTTTGGGTTCGAAATTTGCAACAAAAGCAGAATGTGCAAAGTGCGAAACCTCATAGGATCTGTTGCGAGTGACCCGCTCATTTATGTTACCGATCTTGGTTGAAGGAGGATGGCGATGCTGAATGTGTCGCGGTGCTTCTCTTGATGAAGACGCCTCCTCAACAGCACTGGAGCTCCCTCGGTGCGGGCGGAACAAGCCGAGGAGCTCCGGCCGTACGATCCCCATGTGGTGGAGGATGTAGCGGTGGGGCCGTCAACCGAAGTAGTCGTCGCGAGGTCAACCGGGGCAGCCGGTGGAGTCGGCTCGGGATCACCCCAATCGGCATCGTCCCGCTCCTCCTCCACAAAAATGCTCTTGTTCATCTCCTCATCACCTGCACTTTCAAAGACAGGAGAGGAACAAGGTGCGGTCTCGTCGAAGGTGACTTCACAAGTCTCCATGACACGGTTAGTTTCAAGGTTAAGTACTCGATAAGCATGCGAATGAGATGCATAACCAAGAAAAATCCCGTCAGAAGATCTTGATTCAAACTTGTCTAAGTTTCCCTTCTTTAAAATAAAGCACTTGCAGCCAAACACTCGAAAATGGCTCACTTTGGGCAAGCGGTCAAACCGCAACTCATAAGAAGTCTTCTTCGTAAAAGCTCGAAGGAAGATGCGATTTGAAACATAACAAGCCGTGTTGATCGCTTCGGCCCAATAGCGCCTAGGAGTCCCGTGCTCATCAAGCATCGTCCCGGCCATCTCAACAAGGGTCCGATTCTTGCGTTCAACAATCCCATTTTGCTTTGTGGGACATACGGCGAGGAAAACCGATGTTCAAGACCTATGGATGAACAAAAAGTCTCAAAATGAGTATTCTTGAATTCAGTGCCATTGTCACTGCGAATAGCTCGCATGGCATGCTTTGGTAACTCATTTTGCAACCTTAAGATCAAGTCATGAACATGAGTAAAAGCCTCATCTTTGCTCTCCATGAAAAAGACCCACGAATAGCGAGAAAAGTCATCAACCACAACCAACACGTACCACTTTCCACCATCCGACCGGACCCGAGCCGGACCTACGGTGTCCATATGTAAAAGCTCGCCGGGCCCCTTGGTCATCACTTGGTTCACGGGAGGATGAGAAGCTGCAATCATCTTCCCGTGACGGCACGGATGACAAACAAGATCCTTCTCAAACTTGAGCTTGGGCAAACCCCGAATTAGATCAAGTGAGCTCAATCTTGCAAGCAAGTCGAAACTCAAGTGACCAAGTCCCTGCGGTGCCACTTCCCGAGCTCGAGGAGGAGTTTGCCATCAAACAGCGGGAAAGACCAAATGAGCGAGAAAAATCAGCACGAAACACTTTCCCAAAAGGCACAATCTTGCAAACGAGGTTCTCCTGAGCATCAAGAACACGACAAAGTCTTGGCTTAAATCGAACCTCAAAACCGTCATCAAGAAGCCGAGAAACGTAAAGCGATTGAAGTGCAAATTTGAAACCAAGGCCACATCCTTAAGCACAAAGTTCTCATTCGACGGATGGACCCACGTGAAAGCACTTTACCCTTGCCGTTATCCCCAAATGTAATGTATTCACTACACTTCATTTGGGTGAGGCCGGAGAACCATTTTGAGTTCCCGGTCATGTGTCGAGAGCAACCGGAATCAACTAGCCACGTGTTCTCCAGCCCTTCATCCTGCATCAATGGCGAGACATGGGATGAGCAAATGATCCAACACTGGGGTTAGTAAACTGAGGAGAAAACCAGTGTTGGCTCATTCGCCCACGAGAAGTGTTAACAAAAATATCATGCATGCCATGTCCCATTTGAGTAGAGCGATCACCACGACGAGAAAAACGTGGTCCGCTCATCCTGTAAGACTGAAAGCCACGGTCACGAGATCCAAGGTCATAAGAAAAACCCGAACCCCGCCGGCACGACCACGTCGTGGTCTCACACCTTGAGGCCTAGGTCCTTGAGGTGTTGCACCTCTTGGCCTAGCATTGTGCCTCTCGGAAACGTGGAGCAAACACACCATGAGTAGAGTTATGGAAAAGCTCATACTCATGCCGCTCATCTCTCTTCCTCCGAAAGCGAACTCAAACAAGTGACCATCATGGTGACAATAATCACAAAGTGATGCACCTCTCTCTTGGGTGATGGTTTACTCACTCTCTCATGGGTATGGGTCACTCTTTGGGTTTGCTTGTTCTTTGGAGGGGTTTAATAGAGATGTCGGGAAGTGTGTCAAGTGGGTTCCTTAGGTGGTTTGGCTTGGGAGTCCACACTTGTTTTGGAGGTGAAGCTTTGGGAGGTTCCTCAAACACACCATCTTTCACACTCGGGCTTGTTAGGGCTCATGGTGGAGTGATTTTGATCAACTTGGGAGTAGTGGAAGGCTTGGTGGATTTCTTCGGATGCACTCATACCACCGTGTTCACCAACCTTACCAAAAACATTTTCACCCTTCCCACCCGTAGCAAAGCCTAATCCCGTTGTGTCGGTTCCCCTCTTGAACCGACTCATCATCATGCCAAGCCGTGGTTCACCGCAAGACAACCAACGAGCATGGACCGAAGATTTGTGATTTCTTCTTCGGCCCTTTTCTTGTCATGCCTACAAGATTCTAGTTCTAGTTCCAAAGCTTCACAACAAGCACATCTAGAAACTTGACTAGTTTTCTCTAGCATGGCAATCCTAGTCATTTTCTCACCTAGCTCGGACTTCACTCATCACAAGATTTGCAAGGACTCACGAGAGACGTACCTAGCCTTAACCTCATCACGCTCATCTACCAAAGCCACATACTTGGACCGTACATCAGCTAGGTTCGCCATATGAATGGCACAAGCATCACACTCGACTCATCGAGAGATGTGCACGGACTCCCTAACGACTCTAGCTCTTTGACGGCAAGCTCCCACTTAGCCTTGAAATCTTTTCTCTCACGAGGCAAGACGCTTAAGCAAAGCATCTTGACTAAGCAAAGTGGTAGTCAAGTTATCAACCTCAGCTGACAAGGGACTCGAGATTTTGTTCTACCTCGGGCTCGGTGTCGTCGTTCTTCTCAATGCTTGGGGTAGACTCGTCGAGTGCCATGGTGCGATAGCCTCCAAGCTTGGAGTCGGCGAAGAAGCACGCGTTGAACTTGTTCTCGACCTTTGCTCGGCCTCATCATCACTTGGGGGTGAGCCGTTGTCGGAGTCGTCGTCGAGATCGCCGAGGGATGCGAGGAAGGCTCGTTGCTTCGCCTCTTGCTTCGCAGAACTTCTTCTTGACCGCCTCCTTGTCGAATCTTCCCTTGTACTTGTACTTGTACTTGGGTGTGAAAGACTCGTGCTTGTCCTTGCGCTTGCCGTAGTCGTTCTTGTTGTTGTAGTGGTTCTTGTCGGCCTTGGGACAAGGTTGGCGACGTAGTGGTCGGGATCTCCACACCCGAAGCATCCTTGCTTGGTGATGCCACGCCGGCGATTCAAACGGTTGTTGTGAAACCGTGAGAACCGGCTAATCACCAAGGCGAGCTCGTCGTCCCCAAGAGCCTCCATCTCGCTCCTCTGTAGGCCGAGACCGAGAAGACAAGGCAAAAGACAAACGTGAAGGGTTAGTCAAAGAACTTGAACCTCCTATACCCGAGACCAAAGCCACGGTAGGGGCACGGATTTCGATCCTCGCCCGCGTCGGTGGTCAATCTCGGTGGACTTGAGCTTGCGAACGGCTCATCCACAAGGAGAGTCTCATAGCCGGGCGATTCGATGATCGCCGAGACCTTTACTTCCCAAACCCTCCGATCTAGAGCATATAGAAGCTTAAGCGCTCTCTGATGATCGTCATAGGGCATCGAGGGTTGTTTGCCCTCATCTTGTTCACGATGGTTTGAAAGCGAGTGAACAAAGAATCAATAGATTCACCATCGATTTGAACAAAGTTCTCATACTCTCTCTGTGTGTCTCATAGAGTCTCGGTCTTGACATGGGCGTACCCTCATGATATTTCGCAGTCTAGACCAGATCTCTCGAGCGAGTAGCACAATCGAAACACGCTCAAATTCCTCCATAGAAAGAGCGAGAAAATAAGACAGTTAAAGCGGTGTTGTTCGCCTTGTGTTGGTTGATCTGTACTTGGTCAACACGGGCAGCAAGTACCACGTAGTCCGCATTCTCACAGATCTCCCAAACACGCGAATCAATCCCTTGGAGATGCGCCGACATGCGTATCTTCCAATAGGGATAGTTCTTGCCATCGAAGTGCGGTGGCTTGCCAAGCCCACGGTTCTCCATGATGTCGCCTTCGGGGATCACGGACCGATTAAGGTGGAGTGATCCTTAACCGGCTCTGATACCAATTAAAGGACCGGTATCGGCGACCAGAGGGGGGGGAGTGAATGGGAGCCTCAAATTTCTCGTGAAATATTTGGCCTCTGTCCCAATTCACTGCCAAACACGCAAATACCCCAAATCTAAAATACTCACGTCAACTGGTGACGGAAGTACCTAGACAAATTCTTTAGGGCGAGAGAAACCCAACGCAACTTACGGACTGCAAATCGGACTACGAATGACCAAATTGCACATAGAATGGAAAATCGGAGCTAGTGAAAGATTCGTCGAAAAAGCTGCTGGAAAATCATTCAACAAGAACACTCAGCTGCTGGTCAGAACCTACAACAGCAGTTCACCAACTCCTCTCAAAATTCTATCGGGAGAATTAAGAAACCAAAGCAGGCCTAAAGATCAGCTAATCAAGCTTTGGGAAAACACTGAGCAAGCACTAAGCTTTCTGGCTGGCAGCAACTGGTACAGAATCTCCTTGTCTCACACGATGAACACAACCTGCAGCAAACGGCGCAGTGGGGCTCGATGGCACCCAAACACAATCATGAACCTGCAAAGTAATGAGGAGCCACACATAGCAGCTAGCTTCCCAAACCTGCAATTGCACTCGGAGATGTGCTACTATAGTAGCCAATAGGAATTAAGAGTTCAGCCGACTGAGAACTTGAGAAAGATTTAACAAATCCAAACACTATTGCTCGATAGTGACATTTCTAAAAGCCAACAAATTACGTGAGCTACTACTCAAGCTGTTCTTTGCGTACAATGACAGAAAGCACGAACTGAAATATTTTGTGCGCTTGCCTCTTACCCAGCAATTGCTTATACCTTGTGCACCTGGAAATCGCTGCTAACAGATGCAGTTGTCTGACGAAGCACAGGACCTGATGCCTTGCTACTGAACTGCAGAGATCGACAACCTGAAAAGAACAGCTTCTGTCCGATGGAGCACAACGCTAAATTTCTCACTAACTGAACCAGTAGGAAGACAAAACAAGTAGCAAGAAACTGATTCTTTTGACCAATAAAAACAGGAACTCAGCAAGGGAAAGCTTGCTCTCTGACGAACTGAAAAACTGACAGAAAAGTGTTCTGAATTTGACTCCTTTCAAACCAAAGCGAGCGATAGCGAGAGGAAGCAAATCAACCGAGTACTAGTTCAAGCAATAGGAGTTGTAGAGTCATATACCAGCACTGGTAGCACTGCTGCCTGTCCCCATGTGCCAGCTCGAAGACACCTCAAGAACAGAGAAGAACACAGGTCTTCCAGATCCAGAAATCAGAGAACTTGCTGGAAACAAAAGCTTGTGCTCTCAAACTTGGCACATCGATTCACGCCGATAACAGAAAGCTACTTCTGAGAAATCATCACTTAATTCAAACTGAAACTTCGTGAACCTAAGAAATTCAAGTGCCAGCAAAAGGAGGAGGACAGGAACCAGAACACATCACAGTGACGAACAGAAATCACATAACAAGATAGCAAATCCCAGAGGGCATGAGGAGGGATTGGGCCTCCTCTTCCCACTCAAAAATCCCAGAGATACATGCTTGAATCTTCAAGTTTTTGTTCCCTTTCTCTCTCACTCAAGAAGCTACGGGAGGGAGGAGAAAACTACCGGAAAAAGGAAAAACGGGAATGGGGAAAGGTGGTGAGGATGATGCTCCCACTTCCCCTTATTGGGCTTATTTTGATTCCAGTTTTGCCCTTGTTACATACATGAGCAATCCACCTAACCGAAGGGTATTGTGGACCAACTCGGTGCTTTGATGAACCGACGGCCACCGCGCCTCCTCACCGGTAGCCTTGCCTCCAAGCAATCTCCCCGATGCCGCCACGTGTCGTCCGTCCGCATCGGGACCTCCGCCCCCGGTTTTGAGGCGCAAACCAGGGAAACCCGCCGCCGATGGTTTTGAGGCGAAACCACCAAACCCTCCGCGAGTAGCGTAGCCCGTACGCATCCCCCGCCGTGTACACTTGCGCTCATCGATGTCCTAGCTGTCAGCCACCACGTCTGGCCGCCCGGTCCTCAGGTCCCTCGATCCAAGCCTCACGTCCGCTCTTCACCGCACCCGGTCCGTCAGCACGGCACGCCCTACTTGATCTTCACCGACCGTCGACGACCGTCTCCGAGCTCGACACCTGCAGACAACATGAGCCAAGAGACACCATTGTTTGACACGTATCCGCGTGCCATCGGTTAGTAAGAATACACACGCCTTGTGCTGGCATGTTGACAATCACTCATCACACAAAGGTCCACACAATGGTTATGGTAAAACCATGTGTCCTTAGCATGTTCCATCAAGAACAGGGAGCTGCTAGCGCATGACACTCGCCAAAATCCTGAGAAGTAGCCCCCCTCTCCAGGACCCGCCAGATTCAACAGGCCGGCCGGTTGTGCCTGCGCAGGTTTCAGGGAGCTTATGATTTTGCCATCTTGAGCCTAGTAGTCGACTTGTGTTGCCTATGTCAAATCATCGTTTAATGTGATCTGCCGCCAAGTGCAGTAAACTTTGCATTGTTTTCAAAATATGTGCATATATATAGCCACGCTCTGTCCTCCAATTGATCACACAGAGAAAAAAGAGTTGTTCTGGTTATATGCTATCACACTATTTAAACTTTCAATTTGGCAAGACTTTCATGATTAATTATTCTAATATTATAGTTTGGAAGTATTACATTTTTTCTACATAAGGATATGTATTTACTATTCCATCAAAAAAGACCCTAAAACTATTGCGACCCCTCCCTCCCGCTCTGTCGAAGGCAGGTGTCGAACGCCTGCCACTACTACAACATTGATTTGCGAGAAACCACCCAAAACTTATTGGTTATTCCCAGGCTGTCCGGCCTCCACAGCACCCATCTCGGTTAATTCTTAATGGAGTTGGGCGCCTTGAAGTGACCATCTCAGTTAATCACCATTAACCGAGGCGGTTAGCTTACAGAAGTCATCAATTTATCGATTGATCGAGGCAGTCACTTTAAGACGCTTGTTTCGGTTAATCGATTAATCTAGGATGGTGACAACAGGTGTTGATAGTCTTTACTTGCAAGTTTTCACCGTGAACAAAGTGCACTTTTAAGTTGAACAATAGCAAAATCCATGTTGATAATGCTTAATCAAATACCAAATGCATATATTCTAGAAATCACTAACTTGCAAGCCCTAGTGAAAATGGAACAATAGTGGGCCAACAGAGGAGTTGCTTGACCCTCCCTTGGGTTGGTTGACCGAGGCTTGAGCCCACTGCCCCCTCCCCCCCATCTTGGCCTATGATGAAGAAACACAACTCTAACTGTCCATCACCGTTGATTCAACATCAGTGCAAGATCAAATGTCTGAATGGATGCTCACTTGGATTCATGGTTCGACCAAACCAAGTGTTGGTGCTCAACTTCATGCCAAACTTCATACACATGTTCTACATCACATGAAGGACCACCATGTAGAAGGAAAGAGGTCGACGCCTTAATATAGGTCACTCAACCTAAGGTGAGGATTCGAGCCTCATCCAAATCTGCATACAACCGAGAATGTGCAACCAACTTAGGGATAGTTAGGTGGTGGTGTTCGCCAGTGTGGACGGTGCTCCTATAAGGGTGGACGCTAGTCGAGATCTCTCATGGTTGTGTGCCTCTCTCCATTTGTTTTGGTTCTTGGCAGCCATGCACTGTCCCCAATGGAACTTGTTGTGGTATAGATACATGTTGAAGAAGGAAAATCTAGTGAACCGACACTAGATGTGGTTGGTTCGACCCTAGAGGTGATGACCTAACAGTGCTAGGATCGAGCTGATTCATGGTGCTTTGGTGCTTCAACAATGGAGGATGAGGTCGGTGGCAGCACCGCCGTTGTTGCTACACTCGAGGTCAGCCATGGCGTAACTACGGGCAACAATGGATGCTCAACACTCAGGAAGACATCAAAATTGAGAGTAAGTGATGGTTGATACCAAGTCTCATACAAGTAAAATGTGGCTTGTGGTTGTTACATATATGTGTCAACTTTCTTTCTTGCAGCGGCACATGATGCTTGGTCCTGCTTAGCAGTGGACAGAGCAGAGTGGTACAACGTCAGAAGACAACACTTGCAACATAGATGATGTGTGGCAACTCAACTTGCAGCGGTTTGTGGTGGGTACCCCGACTTGACTAAGGTTACCATGGTGCATGCATGTGGGAAATCATTGACAGATGGTACAAATAGGAGGTTTACTAGCGTGAAAGTGGGAAACATGTTACCTAGTGTTTCTGGTGGCATATGGTTGCTATATGCTTGTGGTGCAGTTGAGCTCGTGTTGATGGATGGGTAGAAGTTGGAGTGTTCTTTAGGCTTTATGGTGGCGTTGCATGTCTTTTCATTGGCAATACAAAACCATATTTGGAACATGGTGTCTGGCAGTGGATGTGGTGAGGTACCTATGCACAATGGTTTCTTTGAAGGTGACAAGAGTGGTTGTGGAGTCCAACGATGATGTAGCGAGGATCCATGTGTTGTGTTTTCATCACAGCGACTGTAGAGCAGCCTTGGTGAAGTCCAGATCTGGTGGAAAGTTTGCATCAATTAGGGTTTGTGGAATTGTAGTGGCACTACAGTAGTGGTTCCTACATAGGAGCAACCTTGTCAGTGGGGGTGTGGTATGCATCCTCTTGGTTTCTTGATAATGCAAGGCCATGGCTAGGGTTTTTGGCAACCACATAGATGCCTTGAGGTGTGAATGAGGACTGCAATTTGAGTGGCCTATGGTTGCAATTGAGAATCTATTGTGGTGGACGACAGTGTTGATAGATTTTGCGGAGTTTGCGGAGTTTGTAATGTGTGTTATTGTTGTTGACAAGCTGTAGAGTTTTAGATGTTTCTTTTTCTCTTTTCACACCTATTGGTAGCCTCCCAGGGCTACTTGCTTGTATTTTCTGCTATATCAGTAGAAATATAGGCAATGTGAGTGATGGTTCTTTTAAAAAAAATTATCTATTCTATCCATTTGATCCATGACACTTCAAACACTGTCCGAGCCACCAGAGACCCACACATTGACCTTTGATGAAATATTCTAATGCTTGCCGTGGTTATGAAGCTACGACCTGGCAAAAGGAATTAACCCAATAATAACACCATAGTAAATAGCTAGTTTCACCCCGTGGAACATAACAAACTAACATATGCTAGCTCATAGTTCAAAACATGGCCTACACTTTATTTTTAGAAATCAACAATAGCTTTTTTTAAGAATATGTTATCGATTACGATAAAACCTAATTCTTACTAAAATACATATACATGAAAAGGAATCTATATTGGCGCATCTTTTATACATGCTAAACATGCATATGTTTTTGAGTAATTCATAGTCAAAGTTTACAACATATTTTTAAAAAAATTCCAATATACTACCTCTGTTTTGAAATGGAGGGAGTAGCATTTAACATGCATATAAGGATCACAGTAGCATGTTAACAAGAAATTATATAACGTTACCCTCATGGTAATGATCTGTGAATGTTAATCTAATTTGAATTTCTTTCTGAAAGACAGATATTACTAAACATTTTTGCAAACATCCGTGAAATATTTTTTTGTCCTGAGTACCAAAACCAAAAATTCATGCAAAACTAAGGATTAACCAGACATCCATTCCATTGCAAACATCATATCATATTACTTGTAGAAGTAGAACCTCAGCACTACTGTCTTTAATGTCCAAAACACGCATCATCTAATTTAATCTCTTGGCTCTTTACACTAACTTAACTGCATGCATTAACCAGAGCGTACGGTCGTCCTCATCTGCTCAAGTGGAGGCATTCACGTTATTATTTCTGCTGTGGCCGCCGCAGCCGAAGCTGCAGTTGCAGTTAACTTTGTCGGCCTGCTGCACGTTCGTAGCAGTAGCAGCAGCCGCCGCCGCCGTTGCCGGCGGAGCGGCGTGTGGAGCTCCGAAGCAAGAGAAGCTGCCGCGGTGTGTCGACTGCATCAGTGCGTCGCCACCGCCGGCGGTGGCGGAGACGGCGCGGCCAATTACGTAGTCGCCGACCGCAGGCTGGCGCGGCGGCCCCGGGTACGTCGCCGGGTAGCTCATCGGGTGCAGCGTGGATGGTGGCGCCGTGTAGAGGTAATGGTACGAAGGCTGCGGCGACAGCCGGAACGGGAGGCACGGGTCGCCGATGCTGCCGCCGCCGGTGGCGCTGGCGCCTGCCCGGAAGTTTCCTCCCAGTACGGTCGGTGAGGCAGCGCCAGCCATACTCACATCCCTGAAACTGTACCCACAGAATTGCAATGGGTATCAGAAACTCAGAACTGAGAAACCCTAATCAAAGAGAACTCCAGCGCGATCGTGATCTTCTGCAATAGAGCGAGTATATATATGCGTTGCCTTTACCTTATCTGCGCGCCGACGGCGGCGAGGCTCTCGTTGCCGAAGACGAGTTGCCGGGCACGGTTGAGGGTTTCAGTCTCCCTCTCTGGAAGAGCAAGCCCAGAAATCAATAATAACCCATAAAAATGGAAGGAAATGTAAGAATTGTGAAATTAGCTAGGGTTATAGTGGTGTATGATCTTGCCTTGTCTATGGCGGTTCATATGGCCGCCAAGCGCTTGAGACTTGCCGAACTTGAGGGAGCAAAACCGGCACTCATACACCTTTGCTGCATCATCCTTCCCTCCACCCCTCTTCTTCTTTATCCCTGCACACATACATCGATCAGTCCCTTATGCGCTAGCGCTACAAAGTGCAGACAGATCTTCCCCTATGCAAAAATTGAGCGAGAGATATTTATATATTTGTACGCAAAGTGAGTACAATCTTTTATTCTTGACATTCAAGATCATTCATGAGGAATCCTTCGCATCAACAGACCTAGCACATTAGCTAGTTCTTTTTTTTTTTGAAAACGTGCATTGCACGTACCTCATTAAGAAGAAGAGAGAGTTTTAAGATTACATTCCAGTGTCCCAGACGGCGAGGTGCCACTGAGGCACTGGACGAAACACGATACAAATGGCGCCGGCTCTAACGGCGGAGCTTCAGGTGTTGTACTACTCTAAGCAAACAGATGTGCTCTTAAGAAAGCTCGTCGCTCACGCTCATAGGAAGACAGCAAGCGCCCGATGGCCCGCTGACACCCAGTCCTCCGCCTCCGTTTTGATCAAGCTTAGCAGGGCGGCGGACGAAGTTACGACGCCGTCGAACGTTCTTCTGTTCCGCTCTTTCCAAATCATCCAAGAGGTGAGAAGGACCACGCTGTCCCACCCTCTTCTACGCGCCCCAGCCACTTTGGACCTCGCGATGAGCCACCAATCCAGCAGGGAGTCGTTCGGCTGTGGAGCGAGCTGTTGGATGCCGAGGCGCAGCAGGACGCAGAACCACACTTCCCTGGAGAACGGGCAGGCGAGCAGGAGGTGATCCGTGTCTTCAGCGTGCTGATCGCAGAAGATGCAGACATCACTCCCCTGAAGACCATGGCGCTTGCGACGTTCCGCGGTCCAGAGACGACCATGTAGCGCGATCCAGAAAAAGAACTTGACCTTTGGGGGGGGCGGAAGCTGCCCACAGCTCCCTGGCTCCTCTCATCGGGGTGCGTCCCTCGAAGAAGGCGTGATAAGCTGAAGTGCAGGAGTAGGAGCCATCCGCGGTCCACCGCCAGACCAGACGGTCTGGCACACCTGGCTGGAGAGTGACATCCTCCAGCAGCGCCCAGAGTCTGAGGAACTGCGTCATGTATGTCTCCGTGGTCGCCGCAGCCGGGTCCCAAGCCCAGTTGTTCCCCTGCAATGCGTCACGGACCGAACGACTCCGGCGGCGCTTGGGGACGGCCTTATAAACCTCAGGCGCGAAGAGACACAGCCGCCCCACGCCGTGCCATGTGTCTGTCCAGAAGCGGGCACTCTTCAAACTAGCTAGCCGGGAATGTTAAAAGTACAGAACTTTAAGAAAGCTAAAACACCCCATTGCTGTTCAATTGCAGGACATTCTTTCATGACGCAACTAGAATTACTTCACCTTCAAACCAAACAAGAGAATATTAGCGCCGTAGTTACTTACTAGTAACTGCATCGGCGCTTGATGTGGCGGTGGTCGTGGAGCTCTCTACAGCCTGCTTGCTGCCGTACTCCTCCGGCAAGTTGTTCAGGTCCAGTGGGCTCCCTTCTTGCCTCCTGGAGTTCACACGCCACGCCATGGTGAAGAGCAACACATAAAAGAAAATTAAGTTCTTGCCCGAGAATTGAAGAACAATTTTTATAAATATATAGATCGAATCACAATGTTAAAGCAGATCCTATATACACAAGCATGAGCATAAGATCTCAGATATGATGAGCAAGATGTGCAGCTACTACTGCAGTAGAAGAAGCGAGGGATTAAAAATGAAGTAGCTATTGTGCATAGTACAAGAACGATCATCTAGACAAATAAGCTGTTCACGAAGATCCAAATCAGATTCCTGCTGCCTTTTGATAGCACAGGCTGATTAAGAGCTCAGACGCTCAGCACACATGTACTAGCAAACAAGAAACATCCAGGAGCAATGATCGATGAACAGGAAAAGAAAGAGAACACAGCAGATGTGCACACATAAACAGGAAACGCGCACACACAGAGAGACAATAATAGTGGCTCAGAAGAATAGATGGATATATGAACAATGCAAGAAAAGTGACGAGGGGTCGTTGTGGTTCTTACATGGTGGAGCAGAGAGAGCAGGCCGGCAGGGAGTGACGCAGCTGAACACTATGAGATCGATGCAATGGAGGTTTGTGCAATGGAGGTTTGGAAGGAGATCCGAGGAAAAACAGAAGGGGCCGGACTGGGGTATATATCGGGTGGTGGATTGGAATAGTAGAGAGAAGGGGCCGGGGGGCAGCTAGAGATCTGAGAGTGAATTGCAGCTCAGCAGCTGGTACTGGTAGCAGGGAGGATGTGTGATGTGAGTACTGAGGAGTGGAGTAGAGTATTACGGTTTAGTACTAGTGCAGTTTGATGGCACAAAAGCAAAAGGACAGCGCAGTTTGGTAGCAGGAAATGCATTGGGGAAAGGCTGTGATTTTTATTAAAGTGTTGGTTTGGGGCGTATAGGTAGAGACGTAGTACAGTAGTAGAGGGAGAGAGTACTCCCGTAGAGCTATTATGGGGGGGGTGTGTGTGGGGGGAGAGAGAGAGAGGAAAGCCTGAAAGTTCTCTATCAGTTCGCCTGTGTGCTCTCTCTGCACACAGCCGTCCATTTCTCTCTCCTCTCATCTCCTCTCTCCCCTACTACTAGCAGCTAGCACACATTCACACTGGCACACATCTAGTATAGTCTGCTGCGTGCGTGCCTCCCCGATCCGTCTCAAGTCTCACGGCCTCTCTACCCCTCTCAAGATGATGCCCCTCTCAAGATGCATGCTGCTTGTCTCACGGCCTCTCTACCCCTCTCAAGATGCATGCT
The DNA here is from genome assembly GCA_018135685.1 of Themeda triandra. Lineage (NCBI taxonomy): Eukaryota > Viridiplantae > Streptophyta > Magnoliopsida > Poales > Poaceae > Themeda > Themeda triandra. The sequence continues at coordinate 220,185 of JAENPR010000143.1, read as the reverse complement.
GCTGTGCTGAAAGCAGCTACTACTAGCAAATGTGATCCTTGGATTCTGTGATGGTTGCAATCCAAATGAAGCTGTGCTGTCACTGCTGTATGCCTTGTTGTATCTATCCCTTCTTAGGAAGAGAGCGAGCGAGAGAGCCTTGAGTGTGTCGACAACTCTACATGTCTCGCCATGTTTGTGAGACACTGAGACCGTAGCGTCCACATAACATCTAGTCTACTAGGCAGCAAAGCCCCACAACAACACCACTACTACAATCTTAACAGATGTGTTGAGGTTGAGGCCTCCCTTCTCCTGCTGCATGGATCATCATTAAATGGAGTAAGCTAGGGTTCTTCAGATCAGATCTGGCAAGCGCGAAGAAAACACAAACATCAGACATGCACATGCACACACACACAAACATCTGTACATGCATGATATGTATAGGCAATAGACCTGTCTGCTGTGTCCTTGGTTTGCTTCGTTCTCATCCTTCATCCTTGTGCCTTGTGCTGGTGAGGACATGCATGGCATGCACCTCAGCTGAGAGAGATGCAGAGAGAGATAGAGAGAGCAATAAAGACAAGGGCACCTCTTACAAAGCCCTGCTCCAGTATTTAGTTGAGGGCCGGCATGGAATGCACAAGCACAAGGGAGCTATCCATCAGGCTAAGGCCTAGGGCTGCATGCATGCGTTCTTAGCCTTTGAGCTGGGCTATCCTATTCCTACATGCTAGTAGATTGGTAGCTAGCAAGTGCTGGTGTCAAGTACTACTGGGAGTTTAGCACTTTAGGGGTGACGAGGACAGGAGAGAGAGGATATATTGGACTGTGGCAGTGGGTAAATTATTCCTACATGCTTTTTTGTTATATATAATATATATACATTACTAGTAAATTATTTCTTTTTATTTGTAACGAAAACACGAGACAGCCTTGGCATGTTCTGTTCATCCGCTCGTTTCAGCCGGCTTATCGGCCATACTGCGGCTTATTCACTCTCACAGAACATTATTGAAACGACAAAAATCATCTATGAAAACCATCCACCTTTTACCTTTGGGTTACGGTGCATGAAGAAGTAGGCAAGCAACTGAAGAAGAAAAAAATGGTATCATCAACTTTTATTTCATTTTCAGGAGGTAAAAAATGGTTCGCTGCTATGGCTGAGTTACATTGTATGAAGAAGCCAAAGCTAGAGCCGGATAGGAGCTGGAGCAATGTGTTTTCTCTCAAGCGGTTTTCTACCTTTTGGTTGTTTTTCTTTCCCTTTGCTTTAGTAAGTGTTGCATGGTGTAAATAGGGTGTTGTAATTGCTCCTTTTTTTCCTTTTAATATCATCTAATAAAATCCACGGCAAAGCTTTGCCGCCCTTTTGGAAAAAAGAAAACAGAACCGGTAGAGCTCGGTTGTACCAAACAAGCCTGAGACTTGAGAGAATGAATAATATGACCTCCCGTATGTATGTATATGACATGAAATGCACTACAAGTTTAAATTTCCATAGTTCTCTCTCCCTCGCTCCCTCCCTCTCTCTCTCTCTCTCTCTCTCCCTGGATTTAGAAATGGACGTATAGCGCAGGTCAATGGCTCTAGCTTTGGCCTGGCCTTGTAAGCCCAGACAATGAGACAACGGAGAAGGCTGGTGCCCTGATAGGATGCACGGGGTACTGCTTGGAAGAGAGATCGAGACAGGCGAGAGATCGAGACAGGCTTGTGACCCCTAAGTACATGCATGCTGCGGTAGTGTGACAGTTAATTTACTGCGGGTCAAGTCAGGAAGCTGCATCTGCATGCAATACTGCACATGAGCAGCATATCAGGCCGGCTGCTTCAGCTTTTCCTCGTGTGGTTTGCTTCGCATCTTGACTTTGGTTTGATCTATCCGTCAGAGTATGCAAAGAAACCAGCGGTTTCTCACTTTTACAACTGCTGCCGCCTTTGAATTAAGATCGCGGTAGCACCTACTACTTCTAGTCTATATAGGTTCATCCCAAGTCAAATTTGGACTACCATTTTGAAATTTTGTATAGATTATTACTGTCAACAGAGGATTGTCATTGCTAGATTATTAGTTATGGAAAGTACTTTCTTACCTCAAAAAAAAAAAGGAAAGTACTTTCACAATGTGCATATACCTTATCCTTCATAGATATTGATAATCAAAGTGTCATACGGATGCTTCGGACTTATATTTCATTACTAGCAAACATGCACATGTGCTACAAGGGAACCCAATTTGTCTTGGGTTTGAACTCGGTCTAATCTCTAGATGCGAGTTCTTCTAACTAATATGAGCAAGAAGACGTCATGGCATTTGGAAAGTAAAGAAAGCGGGACATAAGAACTCTGCGCTCTTTAATATGAGGTATATGTATATAGATACAGATTAGAAGTACATTGTATAGCCATTGCGGTCTCCCTCTCATTCTCTATGCTTTTTTTTTAGATAATATGAACTCAACTGAATTCTTTCTACCCTAACAAGTCCGATCTAGGGTAGTAATAGCTAGCTAACACTTGGAACATGAACACAGTTCTAATAATGCCAGTCTAGAATACTAATAAAAGTATATAGATTATTTTAAATATAAAGAATGTATATATTTTATGGTGAATCTACTTCACTAGCAATAAACCCTATGTTGTTGACATGTACGGGCGGTAGAAAAAAAAAGTGGATTCTCTGACGCTTGAGCAAGCGAGGGGTTATTTTGATGCGCTTACTTATGTCGTTATTATTATGTCATCAAACCTTTTGGAAGATCGACCCTCAGGCCCACAGTGTACATGCCAATTAGGAAAAGGCATGTAATGCCATATAGCATGACTATGCGTTACGTTCAATAATGCTCTTTGTGTGATTAAAACAGCAAAAAGTACCTGTGTTAAGGATGCATGGGGACCTAACATGTAGTAGCGTCTCATGTTGCTCCTACCATTCTAGAGTGAACCATATCAGGCTGCTGCCCTGCTTTGTTTGCATGGTGCGTGTCCACTGCCACTGTGCATGCATGTTATGGCAGTACCCTGCTATCAATGCACTATTAGAATCATGTGCCACATGGCTGGCGCGCGTGCAGTACCACTACCACTTTTTATGCCTTGTTTTTGCACCGTAGGCTCAATTATCTTTAATATTTTTTTTCATGCTACTATATATATATATATATTGTCACTATTGCTGCCAATGCCCTTCTGAGTTCTTACTCATCTATAGTGATGACATTCCTTTTTGTATCCTTTTTATCGACCGTGCGTGTGTGTGAAACCGCTAGCCGGTCCTTTTTCTCTTGAACAAATAGTTGTTCTTCAATATTATATCACTGAGGGAAATAAGCTTGTATGCCAATACTTCTCATAGAAATGAATGCTAAATATAAAAGTAATATGACTATATCCACTATTGGTAATGTTGGTACATTTGCTAGTGTACAAAGAAAACCCTAGAACAACAGTGCTAATGAATTCATCAACAACTGAAATGCTAATAAAAACAACACATTGCAATGAATTTCTTCCTAGAGAACAAACTAAACCTAGGTTAATTTGATGGTAGTGCCTACATATCATGGTCTTGTTATGAGCATATCACCTTTTGGAACATCGGCAATAAACGCAGGCATAACGATGTCGCTTCCACAATTTGTTTCATCATCGATGCCACGACTAGATCAACATTAGCTATCACTCCTATAGTTCCCTTGCCACCGCCATATGTAACTTTGGCTAATAGCCTAATATGTAACCAGCTTTAGCAAAGATGAAAGGCGATCTTCATAAAGGTGTTTGTCGAATCCTTTGAAATTAAAGTCAGAGGTTAGATCACGTACCTACCAAAAGCCATACCCTTCCTACTTCGATGCCATTATATTATTTATCCTCAAGGTTATAAGATTCCTAAGTTTCCTAAATTTAATGGTGAAGATAGTCGAATCACATCTTACACCGGCAAGGCAAAAAACATGATCAATCAATTTCCAATATGTCTGAAGATTTAGAGATGTTAAAAATTGTTGCTATAGTCTTGTGATAAGTGTAAATTAAAGGATCTGGTTGATCTTGTGCTTAATGGTTTCAGAACTCACATTAAAGAGAGAAACTAGAATAAGGTGGTAAGCACTACTACATTCAGACCTATCACAAACGTTATCACTATCGGTTGTATTAAAACCGACGGTGTGATAATTATGACATCTGGTTCATAATGCGAAGCAACAGTGATGAGAATGTTACTGTTGATATATAATATAAGAGCACTGGCGTTGATAACTATCACTGTCGGTTCGTATTACCGACTGGCGATGATACTCCATATCAGAGCTAGTTTGGACCACAAACCGACGATCGATGGTGATGATGTGCTCCCCATTACTGCCGGCTCTCCACATGAACTAGCTGTGAAGAAGTTTTTCACCGCCGGCTTGCAAGTGATAACCATGTATACGTTGTACCACAATAAAATCTCTAATTCTTTCAAATAACACCAGACAGAAACAAACATTATATCAAATTTGTAAACCAAATACACCCTATATGTATGAGCAGGCAAGCAGTGCAATGTAGAGCCGTACGTGGCATGGCATATATCGATCCTTCCAAACGTATGCTGCATGCGCGAGGTAGGAGAGCGCTAGGCTTAGCGAATACACGAGAGAAGCGCACCACGCAAATGACAACAGAAAGAGTTTAAGAGTGGACAGGAGATCGGGGAAGCGTGAAAGATTTGCTGCATCGATCGATCCTGAGCCGCAGTGCTGCAGACAGACTGACAGAGATATGATCGAGATGTGTGCGTGCCGATCGATTGGGACAAGCCACTCACATGCGAGGGTGGCACCGGCGTGGCCGGCTGCCAGGGCGTGCTCAGGTCGTCTCTTTTGCAGTGCATGCAAGTGCAGCGCGATGTGGCGCATGCAACCCTAGCCAGAGGCCAGACAATGAGACACAGTCGCAGTCCCCAGCTGCTTCCCGTTCCCATGCAATTTTTCTCGATCGATCACCTGCGTGTGCTGGCACTGGCAGGCAGCTCATGCTGCCGCGCTATACCGCCTCATCAGTCATACACTACCACTCTCGCCACTTCACATGGCGGTCCACACCTATAATCATCGTCAACCTCCAGATCCAACAATGCAAAGCCAATCAGAGCTCCATCATATCACCGATCATTATATATATGGATCCGGGCTTAGTGGAATGATGGTCGACTGGCCATTTGGGCTGCTAGCTGGGTCGTGGGTACGTATATAGTGTGGTACTTGTACCGGAGAAATTGTGGAATCCATGGATCATGTGCCAAACACTGCTGCTTGGCCTGTAGATGAGTCGTCGGTGTGAGTACCTATGGATGAATGCGCAATCAAGCATGAGGCATCTGGAATCTGGATGCGCTGTAGTTCGTGCATGCTGAGCGCGTACGTGTACGCACGCCACAATGCACATTTATTTCTTGAGTTGTTCCGGCCTGTTAGGGCATGTACAAAAGTGAGACAGTTGTTGTCTATAAGTTCTTGGAATTTACAACACAGACGGATAAATAGACATAATTGTTATCTTTTTTTTGTTGTCTACAAATCATTTAATGCTTGTAGTAGCCATGATCAATCATAAGTAGTATTTCTATACGCTATTGTATTGCTAATGGATGTAAAACAAGTTCTACTAATTAAATCATACATTATATAAATAATGATGAAAAGAATCATTTTGCCCCCCCCCCCCCCGCTCCCCGGGGGCGGCACGGGCGGGCAGCCAACCCTAGCGCCGCCGCCCCCATTCCCGCCGTGCTCTTCGGCTGCCGCCCTCGGGTGCGCGGCGGCGGCGGCCAGCTACGGCTGCCCCAAAAAGGCCCAGTCGCGACACCTTTCCCCTCCTCCCTCCTCCGCGCCCGGCCTCCTCCACCTCTCCCCCTCTACCTCCAACTCTCCGGCGTTTCACCGTGGTGGCCGGCGGCGGCTCCTTCCCCGCGTCCCCGGGGCCCGGATCCGCCCCTTCTTGGGCCAGTTTTGGCCACGGGACGGCCGGCGCTTCTCCCATGGCGGTGGTGGCCGGCCAGTGTCTCCGGGCGCGCACTGGCCGGCCGCCGGCGGGCCGGCGCTCCTCCCCCCGCCTAGTGGCCGACGGCAGGACCTTGGGGCCCGGATCCAGCGGCGCCAGGGCCGGATCGGCCGCTCCTGGGCGTCCCTCGGCCGGATCCGGCCGCCGGCGGGCCGGCGCTCCTCTCCTCGCCTGGTGGCCGGCGGCGGGACCTTGGGGCCCGAATCCAGCGGCCCCAGGGCTGGATCGGCCGCTCCTGGGCGTCCCTCGGCCGGATCCGGCCGCCAGCGGGCCGGCGCTCCCCTCCTCGCCTGGTGGCCAGCGGTCGGTCATTGGTGGCTGGCGGCGGCTCCGTGGGGCCCGGATCCAGCGGCTCCAGGGCCGGATCCGGCCGTTGCGCGCCTCCCTGTGGTGGTGGCGGTCGACGGGCAGGGAGAATGGTCGGTATGCCTCCGATCTGCTTCCCTGGGCTCTAGGGGTGGCGGTGCCGTGGTGTCGACGAAGCTATGTAGTGCCGGTTGGTGGCCGCGACCTGCTGTCCAGGCCGCCATTGCAGGTGCTTGGAGTGGTCTGCCTCCACGGTGTGCACGAGCTGGGTGAAAACCTGCTCGGCTTGCCCGGGCCGGCGGCAGTGGCGCCACTGGCATCATGTTCCTCGTTGGAGGTGCCGTCGAAGCTCCTTGTTGACACAAAATGTGGCGCACTGTGTCTCACACACAGCAAGCCGGAAAGCCTAGCTTCAATCGGGTGCCCGGGTGTCTGAATCCGGTGGCGTGCCAGTCGATTTGACCTCGAAAATCGACAAGGGATGAAACGGTAAGATCATAACCGGAACGTGCTTTGGGTGAGACCGACAGTTCCATCTTTACGGCCCCGAAGCCACTTACGACGACACATAGCTATAGAAGCTATCCGCCAACGAATGCGCTTCATTCGGCTAATGTGATATGACCGACATGAATAAAGCCGAACTTGCCGAATGCGTGTAAACGAAGACATGTTTGAACAAGATTAAATCATCGAAGCATATCAAACTACATCTCGTGGTTTAAAGCATCATCAAGCACTAATAATTAAGGATAAGTAACTTATAAATATAAATCTACTAAGCAACACATGCATAGGCTACTCCAACTAGTCTCGCCGCACGTCTAGCCTTCATAAACCCGTCGAGAATAAACCCAAGCAAGCTAATCCACCGCATGATACCACTCGCTATGAATTTACACCACTCCTTACTACTAGATCAATCCACCGCATGATACAATCTAGCAATAAAGAGCTAAAAGCACGTAATTACCTAACAGATCTATAAATACTCGCTACATGTGTGAAGCATAACCGTATCGGCAAGATTGCCGAATCGGGGTCCATGAAGAAGGAACAAACATGTAACATGTAAAAGAAACCTATCAGGTTAAACCGATCTCTAGTCCATTGGATGACTAGCTCTAGAGTAACCCAAAGACCTTCATCTGCCGCACGGTACCCGGTCCTGTCAAGGCTTATCTACATCTAACGTGAGTGAACCCACAACACGTAACAATCTAGATCGATCTAATTCGGCTATATGAGCTTGATCTACTCGATATTGAATAAGCATGAAAAGAACGATCAACAAGCCGAAAGAGTATCAATCTAGATTGGGCAAAAGAGTGTTGCAAATAATTAAACATTAAATAAAGCAAGCAACACGTGATAACTTAATGAATCTATTAGATCATGCCAAATCTAAAAGAGCCGATAACTATCTTTACTCATGTCTTAATCCGCCGCACGATACAAGGCACAAGCAAAAACTTTCCATCATTAAGCTTAAATCCGCCGCACGATACTAAGCAAAACGGATGAGACTACTTGCATCATAATCTAAATCCGCCGCACGATACTAGACATGATAGCAAGGTTGCCGGGACTTACGGAGGTCGACGGATCGATTGGCCCTCTCAAAGAACTCGACGACACGACTAAAGGACTCGAAGGGTGGCACGTAGCCGGTTGTATTGATTTGGTTGTGAACCATTATTACAATGGTCGAGGGTTTATATTTATATCCTGGACAGATCATGAGTCCTAAGCACTTACGAACTATTTAAACAAAATTGGAAAGACCAAAACACGCTAACTCTATCCATAATCGGAGCCCTTGACCATCACGACTCCTTCCCTTTTCGATCGCTTCCTTTCCTTTTTCCGCCTTCAAACGAAACGGTTGCCGACCGCTTGGCCATTTGCCGAACACATGGAAATTAGCCGACCGCATATGCATTTGCCGAATCTCTCTCTCTCCGCTGCGGGTCCACCCGTCATATTCCCCGACCAAATTCTGGTGTTAACACATGCCCCCTCAATTTCGAGATAAAAGGGTTTTATTTCAAAATTGACTCGTCGCTCCTTTCGCCTAGGTCGGCACCGCCAACGCCGCAGCCGCCACTTGAGATCTGCGCTCGGCTCTTCAATGGCGACGGAGACTTCAACTAGCTCCATCATGGCAACAGGAACTCAAGAGGAGTTTCTAGAGGTAACCCTACCCGCTTTCACCCATTCGGAAATTTTCTTGAATCATTTCCCGATGTGTTCTTGATTCATCCGCTTTACTTTTATAAAGGAAATGAAGAACGAGATTTTGATTTCCAATCTTGCTCATCCCGGGTCATTTTTCCTTGGTCCGATGGGAGACCCTAATCCGAGGGATTTTATTGAAAAGGAAACTTTGAGGATCCCATTCAAATCTAGGATTGCCCCCTCGAATAGATGGCCGAACACTTTCAAAACTTGGCCCCTTCCTTCAATCACAAGATGGCGTGATTGGTACCGTAGGATGCAATCCAAGAACAGCGATTTCTAGGAATCACAAGATATTCAACACTGCTTGGAGCTCTCTTTAGCTGATATGCCGAGAAATGACTCCCTCCTGATAGCTGCTTCCCACTTCTGGTCTGATGCTATCAATGCATTTGTCTTTGGTCATGGCCCAATGTCAATTACTCTATCAGACATTTTCATGATGACCGGTTTGAATATCACCAAACCAACCTATCCCTTCAAATACAAAAGCACTAGCTCACAGAAGGCAGTCAAATCAGGAGGAGGTTGGGCCAAGTATGTTCAGACTTATGCTTCAACTGGCCCTATGTCTGATAAAGAGTACAGGGCTTTCATGAACATGTGGTTATGCAGATTTATTTTCTCGTGGCAAGTCCAATGAGCCCACTCGAATCACATAGTGATGGCTAAAGAATTGGCCGCAGTGCAAGCCGATTCCTTTGGGCAAATATCTCGTGGGAGCATTCTACCACATGATGCATCGATCACCGTTCGGATGAGGAATCGGTGAAATCTCCCGTGTCAATGGACCATGGTGGCTTCTTCGAGATGTGGTTGCAACTATATATGCATCGATTGTTTCGTTGATCTTCACAACCTGAACTTTCCTTCAATCAACTACGCTGAAGGTGAAGATCCCACATACAAGTCTTGTCAGACATATGGAGAGGCTGCATCTTCAATCATCATTGACTTGGACCTGGGCCATCTTTTCAAAATCTTCTACAAGGGATTCAACCACGCGATCTGGTTTCCTTACAGAGAGAATGAAAATTTAACCCTCCCCTGCAGATTTAGCTATGAGCTGGGCTGCATAGATGATGATTCCAGGGATATTTTTAATTCTTTCATCAGGCCCTGTGCTCTGCCAGCAGAATTTCACCATGGCCGGTTGATAAGCTCAACTTATGAATTTTATAACCCAAACATGGTTGCCAGGCAGTTTGGACTTGGTCAATTGCCCCCAAGGCCATATTTTTCAAGCATCATCAGACCCAGGGAGTCATTGCTGAACATAACCGAGGCCAACAAAGTCTTCAACCTTGGATGTAAGCTCCCAATATATGAACCTAATCCTTTGGTGATAATTGAAGTTGCTCATCCCTCATTCACTCTTTGGTGGCAAGAATGGCATTCTCATATTTTCGTAGCACAAGTCCATCCTTTATGCCAAGTCTTAATGCCCTCATTCTCTTCCGATGATGAGGTACACGCTTATGGTTACCTTTTACTTCTTGTCTCTCGCTCTTTTCGAACATCTTTTTGAACAGACAATGCTCCTCCAAGTCCTCCAGAGGTTCAATACGGCAACCCGGCCCTAATGCTGCCCGGGGCATGATGCTCCAAGTTTAACGGTGTTCAACAAAACACCCGCCGATGACACAAAGGTTCTCGAAGGACCTTAAAAGAAAAATTCCTTCTTCCCCTATCAAGGACACCGCGATTCCCAAGAAAACAAGATCAAAGAAAGCTAAGCCACTCCCTCGGGTATGAATGCTTTTGACCCCTTATTTTCCATCTGCAAATGTATTTGCACTTATCACTTTCTTTCAACAGGCATGTGCCAACCCTCAAAGTCCCGACAGGTAGTGATCTTGGAAAACTCTCCCGGAGCCTCTACGGTCAAGCAAACACCAATGAGCCTACCAAATGATATGCATCGCCGTGATGACCAAGCAGTGAACAAGGAGAAGTAGCAGAAGAAATTCCTTCTTATCGGGTTGATGAACAAATAGAAACGGAAACGTACATTCCTCTTCATCAATCGGAGAAGCAACAGAAAAAATCCTTCTTCAAGATGTGCCGGATTCAACTCCTTCGGCAATTCAAGATATATCTACTCAGGAGGCTATTGATCAGGCTTTCGCCGAAGAGGTATTATCTTAATCTTTCTCAGTCATTCCTTATTTGAATTGAGTCATTCGGCTAAAATAAATTTTCCTCCTGTTATCAGGGTACTGCTCTTCAACAGGCCAGCTTCTCTCTCATTGCTGAAGAGTTTGCCGATGATGATGAAGTCTCTTCCAATCGGCAATTATCATCAGAGAGTCAGGTTAAACTGAAGGCCATAATTTCATTCTTGGAGAGGGACATTGTTGACCTGACTCGGGAGTCTGACAAAATAAGGGAAATGGCAGAGCCACTTGGCCAAGAGCTCCCTTCTGATCTCAAGGACGCCATAAACGCCTTGTCTCATCTTGATGATCATTTTGCCGTTGTCAAGAGAGCACATAAGAATACAACTGACAAGGCTATCTTGGAGACCGACAAGGCAACCAGAGAACAGCAGGTTAAGGAGCTCTACTCTGAATTTAAATCAGCCAAACATGCCTTGGGATACCTTGGAGCCGGAGTTGCGAGTATGAGAGATGAGAGGATCGGGGTAGCCCAAATTGGCTCAATTGGACGCCAACATTCAATCTCATGAAGCCAAACTTGCTACTCTGCCACCTCTTGACTCGGCTAAGACCAAGATAAGCTCTCTTGTCAGAGAGACCAAGCAAATCAAGAACAGGCTGCTGGAGATCCAAAATTCCGAAGTTGAAGACAAGAGAGCCCTTGATGAGGTTAATAGAATCAAGACTGATGCCCTGAATATCATCAGTTCTTATCTGAATGTGTAAAACCTTCAATCTGTAGGATAAAATTTGTAAACATTATGCTCTGAATGCATTGCACTCGGCAAAAATTTATTTTCTCCTGATTTAATATTTTGTTTTTTCTCTTTCTTCTCTGCTTCTGTTATCATTCGGCTCTTCCAATCATGACTGTACTCTGTGCGTTTTAACCGAACGTAACTGCTGCTGCCCCAAGTGCTCACTTTAGCCGAATAGCTCTCATCAACTATTTAGCCGACCAAGCGTATGGTAACTGAATCGCCAGTGGTGATGGGCTCGGCCCAACTCAACATCGGCCCATAGGTGTGGAAACCCTATCTTGTCGCTTGGCTTTCCCGCAGTCTCGCCACGGCTCCCACGTTCATAAATAGGACCAGTCGGCTCCCACCATCATCACATCAAGCACAAGCAGTTGCTATCATCCCTAATCTCTTCCACTTCCTCTCCGCCTTTAAGCCCCAAAAAACCCCCACCACCACCAATGGCGAGCGGCGGTGATCGCAACAAGCGTCCTGCTCAGGACGAGGCGGAGGGAAGCAGCAACCGGCGCCGACGGTGAGATCTTCAACCTTTTGAGTCGTGTTGGTTGATAATTTTTTACCCGATCTGAGTCTCTGCCCCCTTGCGGTTGTTCATCTTCTCGATCTGTTTCAGGGCCGTCGGGAACACCGGCGACTACGTCGCCAACTTTCAGAGGCGGGTCGCCCGGGCCGGCACCCACACTCCTCCTTCCGCTACCGCTCCTGCTCCTGCGGCGGACGCGGCGGAGGGAAGCAGCCGTGGTGGCCGCCGTCTGAAGTAAGAGATAACTTCCCCATCTCGTTTGCAGTTTCTTTTTCTTATGTAGCCGATCTTGATTGCACCTCGTTTGTAGGACGGCGAGGATCAGCACCGGCCAATGGCGTTTCCTGGCGCCGGCCGCGGCGTTCGATGCCTCTGCCCCCGCGCCGGCTCCGGCTCCGGCTGGCTCTCCTCGCTCCGCACCGCTCCGCCTCGGCCTCATCGGGTCCGCCTCTTCGTACCGTCCTATATGGGACAGAATGATGAGGAGATCCCGCGCGTACCCGCTACGACGCCGCCGCATACCGCCGCGAGAGGGACGAGGCGATGGAGCTTCTTGGTGAAGAAACCAAGAAGTTTGGGATCGCCACCGGAGTTGGAGGACAACCGCCGGCAACCGAGCGAGGCCATCACCGTATTTGTTCTTCAACAATTGCTTTCGATTCCGTTCTTCCCGATTCATCTCGCTCACCGATCCATCTTATGTTTCTTTGCGCACCTCACCGCGGAGCTGGACCGCCTGAAGGTGGCGGCGACGGCGGCGGCCAACCACGTGAACGCCCAGGGGGCGACCCTGGCAGATCGCCTCGAGGCGGTACGTGGTCAGGTCGACCAGGTTGCCCTTCACGGCGTGCGCCTCGGCACCGCGCTCGGCCTGGCGGGGATGTCGTCCTGGACCGGGGACGACTACGCTCCGATGCCGACTGGCTTCCGGGGCGGGCTTCCTCACGAGGTCGACGGCATCGAGGGCCTCCTGGCGTCGTATGATGACCACGCCGATGCCATGGCCAACGCCACCAACCCGGAGTCCGTCCTCAACAAGCTCTTCACCGAGGAAGAGGAGTAGCTTGTACTAGGATCGGCGCGGGTTGTAAATAAAAATTTTAATGAAGAATGTTGGTCTTCTTCTTGTTCTTGCTTGTCTGTGATGGTGTTCATCTGTCGCATTTGCCTTTTGCAAATCTTTCCTTAGCTAGAACTTGACTGCAACATTCTTGCCAAACGAAATTTTCCCGAACGCACAACGTTGTCTTAGCCGATTAGATCTTGGTCCTGTTCCACGACTTGACGGTTTGTAGCGTAGTACTTCAATTCACTTTATCTTCTCCCGATAAACCTACCAAACTGAGAGATAAAACCGTTCATTTATACTTTAAAATTGGCTAAAGGCGATACAACTGTATCCGCTATTTTTGTTCTGAAGACGATACACACGATATCGGCTATTTTTGCACTAGAGGCGATACAATAATATCGGATATTTTTCTCCAACTTCTTCCCTTTGTTCTGAAGGCGATTTTATTCAATTGGCTAAACCACGTTTACGTCATAGTCACAATTAAGATCCAACTTCGATACTTGGATAAAACTTCTTAAGGTATCTGCCATTGATGGCTCTAGTAAGTTCTTCTCCAAATAGCGTTTTCAATATATACGCATTACCAGGTGCACAACTAACAACCCGAAAAGGTCCTTCCCAATTCGGAGACCACTTGCCGAATGTTTTGTCTTTGGTACCAATCGGCAATATCGTCTTCCAAACCAAGTCTCCTTCTGCAAATTGTTTAACTTTAACTTTCTTGTTGTAGTACCTGGCAACACGCATTTTATTCTTCTCGATGTTCTCCAAGGCTTTAAGACGAATCAAATGCAAATCTTCTAATTCATCCATCATCAAATCCTTATAATCTTTTTCTGTCAGGTCCTTTTGTAACTCAACTCTCCTTGATCCTGATTGCAACTCCCAAGGCATTATAGCATTATGTCCATAAACCAACTCATATGGAGATGCTTGTGTGGATCCATGACAAGCCATTCGGTAAGCCCACAATGCTTCATTAAGGACCAAGTGCCATCTCCTTGGCATCTCATCGATCTTCTTCTGGATAATCTTGATCATGATCTTATTCGACGCCTCTGCTTGGCCATTGGCTTGTGCATAATAAGGAGAAGAATTATACAACCTTATCCCCATGCTTTCGGCAAAGTCACAAAACTCAAGAAGTGAACCGAGTCCCCGATCGCTTGTAATGGTCTCTGGGAATCCCAAACCTATGAATTATATGCTCCTTGACAAAACTGATCATATTTTCTCGATGTGACCTTTTTCAAAGGGATAGCTTCAACCCACTTGGTGAAATAATCTGTTGCCGCAACACAAATTTGTGTCCTTTGCTAGATGGAGGATTAATTTGTCCAATTAAATCTATGCCCCATCCTCTAAACGATCATGGTTTGATTATTGGATTCGAAAGCGGATGCGGTGCTCTTTGAACATTACCAAATATCGACAATCTCGACACCCTTTGTAATATTCAAAGCAATCCTCCAACATAGTCGGCCAGAAGTACCCTGTTCTTCGGATTATCCATTTCATTCGGTAAGCCGACTGATGTGCACCACAAGCTCCTTCATGGACTTCAAACATAATCTTTTTAGCTTGTTCATGATTCAAGCACTTGAGCAACACTCCATCTATAGATTTGTGGTAGAACTGATCATCAAGAAGTACGAATTTAAGGGCCTTATACCTGAGCCTTCGGGAAACTTTTTGAGATGGGTCTTTCAAATAGTTGATAATGTCACTTCTCCAATCATTACTTATCTGATCAGAATTGAAAGCACCTTCTTCTGCTGTATAGACTTCATGATTTTCCCGATATCCGGAGGCCGCTTGAGCTAATTTATTTGCTTCTCCATTGTGCTCTCTAGGTATATGATGCAAAGTAACTACCGAAAGCTTTTCGAAGTTCCCTACACCGTTCATGGTACCCTTTGCAAGACATCATTTTTGCATTCATATTGTCCCGTCAACCGATTGATCACCAATTCGAGTCACCAAATACTTCAACAAAGAATGACCTTCACTTCTATCAATAAATTAAGCCCTCTAAGCAAAGCCTCATACTCGCTTGATTGTTAGTGACAGGATATTCAATTGAAAAAGCAAACTCAAATGTATTTCCACGTGGGGATATCAAAAGAATACCAAGACCACCACCTTTGTCACATGATGATCCATCAAAAAATAATGCCCATGGGGCAATGTTAATCATATCAATGATAAATCACGATGTTGAGTAATAAAATCGGCAATTGCCCGTCCTTTCACCGCTTTTGCCGATTCATACTTTAAATTAAACTCGACAATTAGTGCTAATACCCATTTGCCGATTCTTCCATTTAAAATCGGCATTGACAACATGTGTTTAATTACATCAAAACTAGATATCACCATACATTCGGCATTTAATAAATAGTGCCAAAATTTGGTGCATGAGTAATAAACACACAAACGAGCTTTTCTATAGCCGAATACTTTGTTTCAGATCTAACGCGGCTAAGGTAAGCTATTACCCTCTCTTTTCCATCAAACTCTTGCATAAGGGCCGATCCTATTGTTAGGCTATCGGCCGCCACATACAAACTTGAAAGGCTTTTCAAGTTGTGGAGGTACCAACACCGGTGGTGCCTTCATATATTGCTTGATCTCATCAAAAGCCTTTTGCTTTATGTCACCCTGACAAATTTCGATCCTTCTTGAGCTTCAACAATGGAGAGAAAGGCAATACTCTTTCGATAAATTGGATATGAATCTCCTCACAAAATTGATCTTGCCCAAAGAATGATTGTAACTCTGTAAGGTTAGTTGGGGGCATAACTTTGTCTATTGCCTCCATGCTCTTTTTCCCAACTTCTATCCCTCCTTTGTGGATCAAGAATCCCAAAACTCACCAAATAGAGACTCCAAAGGCACACTTATTTGGATTCATCTTTAAACCATGTTTCCTCGTGCACTCGAGTCTTTCTCAAATCGGCTAAATGTCCTTCATGGTCTCCGGATTTGACTACCACATCATCAATATAAATCTCTACAATTTTGCCGATCAACTCGTGAAAGATATAGTTCATGGCTCTCGATAAGTTGCACCAAAGATTCTTCAATCCAAATGTCATCACTATCCACTCAAATAATCCAATGTGGCCGGACATCCGAATGCAATCTTTGCAACATCTTCAACTGCCATGAAAATCTGATTGTAGCCGATTGCCATCCATAAAGCCGATGATTTCATACCCCGCTGCTGCATCCACTAGTAAATCGGCAACTCGGCATTGGGTAACCATCCATGGGAGTAGCTTTGTTGAGATCTCTCGAAATCTATGCATACTCTCATCTTCCCATTCTTTTTGTAAACAGTACTATGTTTGAAATCCACTCGCATACCCGCATGGCCGAATAAAGTTTGCTTCAATCAATCTTTCAATCTCTTTCTTTACGTCGGCCAATACCTCCTCTTTATAGATTTTTCGTGGAGGTTGTTTGAAGGATGAAATCCAGGTTTTATAGGCAATTTATGTTCAACAATTGATCGATCCAATCCAGGCATCTCTCGTATAATCCCAAGCAAAACAATCTTTGAACTCCTTCAAAGAACTCTATTAATTTCAATTTATATTCTGGGTCTAAATTTGCACCGATATACATCGGCCTTGACTTTGTGCTATCACCAACATTGATTTCTTCTAACTTGTCGGCCGACATGAAACCACGACCAGTTTGCCTTTGTTGCCATCGATTGGATTGCCCATTAAAAGTTACCGCCGAGCCGACCGCTTGGATCGGGTCGTTGATCTCTGTCGAACACATTGACGGACCTTCTTTCCACTTCTTACCCGAAAGGCAGTCTTGTCCATCATATTCCCAATAAGCGTGCTCGGAAGTGGCAACACTCACCGAATCATCGGCTTGAACAACCTCTACATCATCTCCTATCCACTCGAATGAGAATTTGATGCATAGTTGAGGGTACACAACAATTAGCATGGATCCAATCTCTTCCCAGAAGCATGCTATATGCCCCTTGCCATCAATGACAAAGAAAGTAGTGATCAAAGTCTTGGATCCAATCATCAGCTCCACATGTACTCGCTCCACGAGTATCGAAGCATTGCCGCAAAATCTCTAAGAATCATGTCGGTCTGCGAAGAAATCTTCATTTGTCATACCAAGCTTTCGAAAGTAGCATAGGGCATAATATTGATAGCAGCCCCTCCATCAACAAGCATCTTGGTTAAAGGTTTGCCATTGACATATCCCTTTTGGTATAATGGTTTCGATGGCGATTTTTAACGCTTGTCAAAGATTGCTTGCCGAGTCAACACAAGTTGAGCCATCGTCTCTCGGCATTCGGCCATCAAAATCAATATATTTCATCCCGAACTTCTTGATCTTCGTGGAGCTCTAAACTCCAATGGGATAAAGAACACCATGTTAGTATCGGCCAAAGGACCTTGTCCATCATCCTTTTTCTTAGGACGCCACACGATTTCTTTTCGGCTAATTCACGCTTCAACTCTTGATTTCTCAAACGCCGAACTCTTCTCTTTCCGCTTTTCCGCACCAGGAGGGCACCATTGTCCTCTTTGCCACCCGTATGAGCTTTCCTCCGCATTATGAACATTGCTATGAGCCCAAGCTTGATCTCGCAAATCTTTTCCTCGATGTCCATCAAAATTATTCATTTTTATGCGCCGATCGTCCTCGGGAATTCTTATTCCAAGTCTATCATGGACGGGACGGTTGACTCGAGATTGCCTATACTACGAATATTGATCACCGCATTCGGGGCAATTGTTTTTAGCAGCAATTTCAAGCCTTCATTCCAACAATGTCTGAAGAAGGAACAATTCCAATGTGATCGCTCTTGCTCTCTCATATGTTCTTCCCCGTTCTCTTCGGCGCACTTCGCTTCATATCTTCGACGCTCTACCATGAATCTACGTTCCTCTTCAATGTACCGCTCGCTCCTCATCATACTCCATCTTCTTTTCCCACGCCATTTATTCAACAAGTGTCGTCTTGTAACTCTGCGCTTTGGCTCGCCGTGTATTCGGCAATTTCCCTTAGCTGCATCTGAAGTTTGGCCTTTCTCTGTTCGGCTATTTCTGAACCGCACTTGCTGCACTTCCTCCTTGGTAACTTGCCGATTAGGGTCAACAGCACCACTCTCCTTGGCTCTTTCAGAGGTCAAAACCTTCATCTTTCCCTTTTCTTTTGATTCACTGGCATCAACCATGCCTATAGAGAAAGAGACCATATTCTGAGGGAACGGGTTTTTGTCTACTTTCATCTTGCCATCAAATCTCAAGTGTCCATCTTGAATAGCTTTCTCGAATCTTTACTCGAACACTCGGCAATCATTGATATGATGAGAATTTGTATCATGAAACCCACAAGTACTTCTTATCCTTTACCCCTTTAGGGCGCAAAGATAGGATGTCCTTCTCGCGCTTGACGCGTCCCTCTTGGATCGATACGAAAGAGCTTATCTCGCTTTACTAACATCAAAATCATAAGATCCCTTTGCTTCGCTTCACCCATCGATGACCGACCAAAGTAGGCTCTTTTGTCCAATTCAACTCTGCAGCTTTACTTCATCTTCATCTTCATATTCGATGCTTCTTCTAGAAATCCGATACATGTCAACAGTTGCACTATTCTTCCGAAAACGAGCATCTCTTCGAATCCTTGGGCTTGATTGCTCATGGTCACAACTTTGTGCAAGCCAAAGTCCAAGGTCTTCAAACTCCATGCCGAATAGCTTGTCTCGATATGTGGCAAAGATGCCCGCAATGACCAATTGTGCGAGTTGATCATCGGGAATAGTCGAGAGAATAGCACATGTTCTTTGCTTCTCGAATCTACGAAGATACTCCATTGGTGTTTCAAAGAGTCTTCATCCTCATAGCCCAAAGATCAACCATCTTCTTCTCATTGGTTCCCGTATAAAAGTATGAATGGAACTTTTGCTCCAACTCGCCCATGTACCAATGGAATTAGCCTACCGTGATGCAAACCATGTGAAAGCCGGCCCCCGTCGAGACATAGGAAAATATCTGATCCTCCAAGCTTCATCGCAGCGCTTCTCCAAGTTGCATCGATATCTCACGATATGCTCAATGGTATCGGTGTCATCATCGACCGAGAGAACTTGGTCAAATCCGTTGGTGGCTTAACTCTTGGTGGAAGAGCTACCCTATTGTACCACTCGGAAAGGAGATTTGTATGCATATGTCTCGATGCTTTGGTTTAAGGCCGAATTGATTCTCGCATCATATCATTCCATTCTACTTAGAAGGTCATCATTTGCATCTTGCGCTCCTTGTCTCCTAGAAGGTACTCCCGATGCACTCCTGTATCCCGGATTCGGCAAAGCACTCGTAGCAATCGTAATCGCAAATTCATTGTACCCATCTCCATAGATACTCTTCTGCAACCTATTAGCCACTGGGGAGATCTTGTAAGCAGATGCGGGTATGTCTGTTGTTGCACCAAAAGCTACTTGACCATGAGTTGGCTGCTCGGTAACAGGAGGCTTCTCTTTTTCATCATGAATAGCTCCATCCTTGCTTGTACCGATCATCTCTCCTGCCCCGGTTGGCTTCCCTGAAGATTGCTGAGTGTTGAAGTACACTGGTCCAGCAAGCTCTCCAAATCTTTCTTCAAAGCGCTTGTCAACCGCTGGACCAAAAGTGTCGCCATGATTTTGCGGAAGGTGCCCGGAAAGCCGTGTTGTGATTCAACATAGTGTCTCCCACAGCTTTGTAGATGGCTCCAACTACCCTTTGCATCTCTTCCTCGTCGTGTGATATCGATCGACCGGCGAGAAGAATGCGTGGCGTGATTGCTTGATCATTACTCCCCCACTCTTGTTCTTGGAAAAAGACATCGACATTTCGCCGAAACTGTTCCATTGCTTGTTCTACCATCCGGCGTTGTTCGGGCGCGGCTCATCCATGGTCACGTTCGAACGTGATCGTTGTCAATTTCCGATCCCATCCTAGACTCGAGAAATTGGTCCCACTGGGCGTGCCAAAAAGTGTGTTGACACAAAATGTGGCGCACTGTGTCTCACACACAGCAAGCCGGAAAGCCTAGCTTCAATCGGGTGCCCGGTGTCGAATCCGGTGGCGTGCCGCCGATTTGACCTGAAAATCGACAAGGGATGAAACGGTAAGATCATAATCGGAACGTCTTTAGGTGAGACCAGGCAGTTCCATCTTTACGGCCCCGAATCCACTTACGACGACACATAGCTATAGAAGCTATCTCGCCAATGAGAATGCAAGCTTCATTCGGCTAATGTGATATGACCGACATGAATAAAGCGAACTTGCCGAATGCGTGTAAACGAAGACATGTTTGAACAAGATTAAATCATCGAAGCATATCAAACTACATCTCAGGTTTAAAGCATCATCAAGCACTAATAATTAAGGATAAGTAACTTATAAATATAAATCTACTAAGCAACACATGCATAGGCTACTCCAACTAGTCTGCCGCACGTCTAGCCTTCATAAACCCGTCGAGAATAAACCCAAGCAAGCTAATCCACCGCATGATACCACTCGCTATGAATTTACACCACTCCTTACTACTAGATCAATCCACCGCATGATACAATCTAGCAATAAAGAGCTAAAAGCACGTAATTACCTAACAGATCTATAAATACTCGCTACATGTGTGAAGCATAACCGTATCGGCAAGATTGCCGAATCGGGGTCCATGAAGAAGGAACAAACATGTAACATGTAAAAGAAACCTATCAGGTTAAACCGATCTCTAGTCCACCGGATGACTAGCTCTAGAGTAACCCAAAGACCTGCATCTGCCGCACGGTACCCGGTCCTGTCAAGGCTTATCTACATCTAACGTGAGTGAACCCACAACACGTAACAATCTAGATCGATCTAATTCGGCTATATGAGCTTGATCTACTCGATATTGAATAAGCATGAAAAGAACGATCAACAAGCCGAAAAGAGTATCAATCTAGATTGGGCAAAAGAGTGTTGCAAATAATTAAACATTAAATAAAGCAAGCAACACGTGATAACTTAATGAATCTATTAGATCATGCCAAATCTAAAAGAGCCGATAACTATCTTTACTCATGTCTTAATCCGCCGCACGATACAAGGCACAAGCAAAAACTTCCCATCATTAAGCTTAAATCCGCCGCACGATACTAAGCAAAACGGATGAGACTACTTGCATCATAATCTAAATCCGCCGCACGATACTAGACATGATAGCAAGGTTGCCGGGACTTACGGAGGTCGACGGATCGATTGGCCCTCTCGAAGAACTCGACGACACGACTAAAGGACTCGAAGGGTGGCACGTAGCCGGTTGTATTGATTTGGTTGTGAACCATTATTACAATGGTCGAGGGTTTATATTTATACCCTGGACAGAACATGAGTCCTAAGCACTTACGAACTATTTAAACAAAATTGGAAAGACCAAAACACGCTAACTCTATCCATAATCGGAGCCCTTGACCATCACGACTCCTTCCCTTTTCGATCAGCTTCCTTTCCTTTTTCCGCCTTCAAACGAAACTTTACCGACCGCTTGGCCATTTGCCGAACACATGGAAATTAGTCGACCGCATATGCATTTGCCGAATCTCTCTCTCTGCCGCCTGCGGGTCCACCTGTCATATTCCTGACCAAATTCTGGTGTTAACACTCCTGCACGTCTGGGTAGACCATGATCGAAAGACCTACTCCTGCTTCGGTTAGCGTCGTTGGCGTCCGAGGATGTCAAGCTCCTTCCTGAAGGCTTCGCTACAACGCCTATGCATCCTACCTCCTGCCGCTCCAGGTGTCGCCCTTGTCTCTGCCTGCCTGTGTCTCTTGGTCATCTGCGCAACGTTGTGTCAAGTGTTTGGTGTCGCCGTCGTCGTTTATCCCACAGCGGCTTCCTGGTCGTTGGCGAAGGTGGTGTCTTGCCCCGCAGTGACTACCTGGTCACTGGCGCGGCCCTTTGCGCAGCGGCTTCCTGGCCACTGGTGCTCTCTTCGCAGCGACTTCCTGGTCGTTGGCGGACTCTGTCGGTTGTACCCCGCAGCGGCTACCTGGTCGCTGGGGAAGAACTCTACCATCCTAGCGAACGTTGCGTCGATGTATTTTTTCTTTGCAGGCATAGATAGCTAGTTGGGGTTGAGGCGGGGTTGTCCCCTTGCCCCGTGTATTCTTTCTGTTGTTCGGTATGTAGGGCTTTGTAGGTAATACTTCGATTACTTGTGAGCTCTTTGTATCTGTGCTCTGGCCTTTCTTTTGGCCCCTCCTCTTAATGAAATACGGGTATGAGACCCGCTCGTGAAAAAATTATATAAATAATATAATATGATATAATATAACATATTTGATAAATCAAATATAAAATAGGATCTTCTTCAACATAAATTAAATATGGTTGAAACATTTATGTCTAATTTTCTTTATTTTCATAGCGTTGCCATATATGCTTAATCAAATATAACATACCAACTTCTTCCCCATAAATAAATCAATATATTTCTATATAAGACATACAATTTTTCATTACAATCTTAAAACTTCATGGAAATTTTCTCGAGCACCTAGCATGCAACCAAAATTGTTGCCACTCGTTGAGCAATCTCTTATCTAGAAAATCACCTAGCATGAGACCACAATTGTTGCACCTCATTGGCCAATCTTAGATCTAGATAAGCATATGAACGAACTAATCCATCACAAATAAAAAAAAGTGATGCCCGGTGTTGGCGTCGGTGTTGACGAACAAGAGCTCGTCCTCGCCGGACATCGTGTCCCGGGCATGGAAGCTCCACGATAGCACCTGCCACCTGATCTCACTAGATGGGGTACGAGGAGTTTAGGGTGGCTCTACGGTGGAGGAAAGACGACGGCAAGTCTGCTTGGCCATTCTTTGCCGGCCGGAAACCAGCGACGGCTCAGGCAGAACCTGAGCATGACCAAGCGTTAGATACAGAGAGAGAGAAGCACGTTGCAGCTTCCAGGGACGTCATCCGTGCTTGCCTACAACTCGACACGCGGAGCACCGGATCGAGCGATGGGAGAGGCATTCATGGATTAATTCTTGGAGCACGAGCTGGCGCTGTCGTCTCGGCCTTTTTGCAAGAAACACAACATACAGACAGCTCATGACGGTGCGTTGTACGGGCTTGCTGTGAGTGTGATGAGCCATTGCATGCATGCTCACGCATGCCATGTATAGCGTGTCACGATGACTCAGATGAGGCTATATAATTGAGCCGGCTGATTTTAGATAATTCAATAGTGTCATGTGAGATAGAATAAACTGGAGTAAGGCTGATAAGCTGGCTGAAAAGGGCCAACGAATGGGGCAATATATCCATAATGTTTTCTATAATGTCGAGCTCAGGGGGGCACGTGGCAGCCCTGGGCGTGACCTAGGAGGGGGAGGGGGCCGGCGGCGGTGGCGGCAAGGTGGAGGGGCGGCGCGCGCGTGGAGAGGGAGAGGGGGGCTGAGAGAGGGAGGGAGAGATAAATGGGAATTACCCCTTTCTATTATTGCCTTGATCTGGTGACATATGGGGGATATATATAGCCTAATTGACCTAGCTTAGATCCTAAGCTATTCTAGAGAATTCTTGCAGATATTCTCTTTCTTTATTTTACATCTCTAATTATAGAAAATACTTTATTGACGGATTGTTGACGTGGCGGAGTGGTGGCGGCGGCGCCAGGCGCGTGCGCACAGGGGGCGGCGGCGGCGGATGTGGCCCTGTGGCTGCCCTAGCCACGGCCTATGTCATCGTCGGCCTCTTCCCGGCCCATATTTGGCCCAAATTCATGTCAAACTAGTTGGGCCGTGATTGCACTTGTTACAGGGCTCCCCCCTTTTCCGCCCGACGCATCCTCGTGCCAAAATGCGAGCCAGGGATGGTTGCCATCTTCAGTTGCTGGAGTTTGAGGGTGTCTATTGCCGATGATCATTGGTGAGGGTACTGGTAATGCTAGGACTGATGGTGCTGGCAGACATCGGTTGGAAGTTGGTATTATTGGACGTTGGCCATTGCTGGTGAAGGATAGGGACAACTCCGTAAAATACCAAGTGACACTCCCAAGGGTTTTGAGCCATGGTAGGCCTAATATCATGTCGATTCTGTTGCCAATGTCCAGGAGATGTGCGTTGATAGAGAAACTATGTCCATGTGTAATAAAGTTGGTGTTGTAAATAGCTGATCGACATTGTACCTCCTAGTCGTTGCCAATTAGCATTTTGCTGGGCATTCTTCGCTTCGGCAGTTCATTCTCGCGTGCAAAGTTAAAATCAATGATGTTGTGGGTTGCACCTGTGTCAACGAGGGCATAGACTAAGACGCCATTGAGTGTGCCGTTGAGGTAGAATGGAGCTGTTCCTGGCACTGCTGAATTGGTTTTGCCTATGAACATCATGAGGGTACCGGTGTTGTCTTTGACAATAGTGATTTTGAAGAGTTGTTTGCATTTGTGGTCCCTAACAAATGGCTCATCACAATTGAAGCAGAGACCCATGCGGCGTCGTTCTGCCATCTCCTCAGGTGTCAGGCGTTTTAAGGGACGCGGGGTTAGTGGTGGTTGTGTTGCAGATGATGCTGGAGGGGTTGCTGTTGTGAAGGCGGGGGATGTTGTTGGTACCTTTGAGGGGAAAGGGCGTGTTGGTTTAGATGCTGCCGATTTGCCTGATTCTGTGATGACTTCCAAGTGTCTCTCATATGCCCTTGCTAGTGGCATTGCTGCTTCTATGTCTTGGGGACTGAGCAGTTCCACATCTGTTTTGAGTGGTTCCATAAGTCCAGTTGTATAGATGTTGACTTGTTGTTGTTCACCAAGATGGCCTGTGCAAGCTACTAAGGCTAAGAAGCGCTCTGTGTAGTCATCAACGGTTCCTGTCTTGCGGAGTGCTGCTAGTTCTCCCAACGGATTGCGTCGTGTTGGTGGACCGAATCTCTCATTAACACATTTTGGAGAAATAATCCCAATCTGTCACTTCATTTTCCTATGGGAGACGCATATACCATTGTTGTGCTATACTAGTGAGATGGTAAGATGCATACCAGGTTTTCTCATATTCCAGAGATTTCTGTCCTCTGAAAAATTGCTCATAGCGATTGAGCCATGGTAGGGGATCCTCCTTGCCGTCGTATGTGGGAAAAGATAGTTTGTGAGTTTTGATCTCTAGGCCAGAGGAATTACCTGGTTTTTTTTCCTTGACACCTTCGTTGCAAAATAATTTAGCCTCCACTTTCGCTGCAATTTCAGACATGTGTTGGTTCTGGGATTGTTCTACCTGTTGCCTGATAAATTCGCGGCCGGCTTTGAACATGGTTTCTTTGGTGGTGATCTCCAATGTTGTGGCGAGGTGTTCGTTGTCCTTCTCCTTTTCCCTAGATTTGTCATCGATGCCAGATCCTTTCTCGAGGTTGATCATCCTCTCGTTCATGGACGTCATCTCCTTGGTGATGTTGTTCGCCTTGGTGGAGAGATCCTTGGTGAATTTCTCCATGGGCTTCAGGAGCACAGCGATTTCAGCCATGGCGGCGGCATGGATCGATCTGAAATCCCGATTCCAGGTATAACAGGTCGAGCTCAAGGGGGCACGTGGCAGCCCTGGGCATGACATGGGAAGGAGCGGCGGCGCGGTGGAAGGAGTGGCGGCGCGCGCGCGTGGAGAGGGAGAGAGGGGGGCGACGGCGGCTGAGAGAGGGGGAGAGATAGATGGTAATTATCCATTTCTATTATTGCCTTGATCTGGTTACATATAGGAGATATATATAGCCTAACTGACCTAGCTTGGATCCTAAGCTATTCAAGAGAATTTCTGCGGATATTCTCTTTTTTATTATACATTCCCTAATTATAGAAAATATTTTATTGACGGATTGCTGACGTGGCGGAGTGGTGGCGACGGCGCTAGGTGCGTGCGCGCAGGGGGCAGCGGCTGTGGCCCTGCGGCTGCCCTAGCCACGGCCCATGTCGTCGTTGGTCTCTTCCCGGCTCATATTTGGCACAAATTCATGGCAAAGTAGTTGGGCCATGATTGCACTTGTTACAATTTCTGTTCCATTGGGCGCCACTGCAGAAGAAAAAAACACAAACTTTCATTATACATGTTTGTATTAATGAATTTCGTATTAGAACTACATTTATCTTGTCCACATTATTATTATTTGTGTGTGTGTGTTTGTGTTATATTTAAAAACTATATCAATAAGTATTTCACTTCCCAAGATCTCTCGATCAAAACCAGACTTTGGGATTGAATATTTGTGTGCATATACGTAAACATTTGTGTTTGTACTATGTTTCAACACCGTAGAAGGAGCTAGAGCCATTTGAAGCTGTGCGCTAATCACTTAATGAGACCTTAAAGAGGCAGTAAAAACGCAGGCAACAAGCTAATGCAAAGAGGACAATGTACCGTGCAACGCACATTGTGCAGTTTCTTGGAGGATCTGTGTTTTTTCCCCCCGTCGGATGGAGGCTGCTGGCAATATCTTGGAGCAAGAAAACAAAGACGGCCTCATCATAAAGTTAAGGCAAGTTAACGTACGTACCCTACCCCTGCTGCAGGCACGGCACTGGCACAAGCATTGGCATGCGCTTGCGTTGCGTGCGTGGTCCTCCACTCCTCCTCAGAGCTTCGATCATGGATCGGTCGATAATCGATCCTAGGCTTCTGTAGCTGCATACCTAGAGCTTACGCATCTGATCTGATCATCTTTAGTGTCAAAGCACACACTGGTACGACTAGTGGTACTGCAACTGCGTTGTAAGAGGCGCCCTTTGTCCTCACGCGATTGCTGCTATTCAGTGTTTCATCAGTTGCTGCCTTGCTGGCTTTGCTGCGGCTCAGCTGCTGGCAGTGTCTTCCAAGTTCCAGCTCAATATGGCAATGGGTACGTATCCGATGGGTACTGACCACCCATACCCGTACCCGCCAGATCAAAACCTATTCCATCGGGTTACCCACGAAAGCAGACGGGTGCGGAATTCATTCCATACCCGCACCCGACGGGTAATTCTTACCCGACGGGTATTCCATACCCGACAATACACCCGAGAATCACGTACAAATTATAACATGAAGCAAGTTAAATATAGCAATTCATGGGCTAAATTGTAGAGACTGCCTATTTATATGGGCCAAATTCATGGGTCATTTGCTTATATGGGCTAAATTGTAGAGGCTGCCTATTTAATTTTGCGGGTATTTCTTACCCACGGGTATGCGGGTATGGGTAGTGCTATTCCACACCCGTACCCGCCATACCCGATGGGTAAGGGTTTTTGCCCAATAACACACCCGCAGGTAGAAAACTCGTTCCACACCCGCCTTCTTAGCGGGTAAAACCCGTCGGGTAGTCGGTTTCGGGTACCCATTGACGTTTTGAGTTCCGGCCCAAGGGGATGACTTCAAGAGGGCGGCGAGGGCGGCGCATTACCCTGTGGACCGTCAAGGCGTCAAGTCGTCAACTAACACCAATCATCGTCTTGGTTTCCAGTGTTCCGTAGTAATTCTGTGTTTGCAGTTGCAACCTATATATTCTAACGTTTTGTCAACCCTACATTCCAGATACTTAGGCCTTGTTTAGTTCCCAGAATTGGTCCCAAATTCCACTATGCAAAAAGAAGATTCCCCATCACATCAAAATGTTAGCACATGCATGGCGTACTAAATATAGATGAAATCAAAAACTAATTGCATAGTTTAGTTGCACTTTGCGAGACGAATCTTTTGAGCCTAATTAGTAAATATTTAGACAATATTTCACAAATACAAACGAAATGCTACAGTGCACTACAGTGCCAAATCCTAAATTTAGATTCCCCAACTTGGGGGAACTAAACAAGGCCTAAGTGACAGATGGTAGTAGGGCATGAACCTACACCTGCATACTGTAGACCCAAGATTCAAACCCTTCGACAGCTTGTGCTTCTGGCAGAGACCGATTGACTTTTGCCGCATGATTTTCAGGCACACAACAAAAAATCAATTGACTTTTTGCCAACATGACTGAGGCGTGGACGCGTGGTAGCACTGGCACTAGCACTAGCAGTAGTAGTCGTAGCTTTCAGGTATCCATCACTCTGCCTTGATCGGCGTGTCGTCCGTCCTCTGTGCCGAGACGCAGACGCAGGCGCTTTCCAGTTCGGGCGCTGCATACCTGGATAGGCTTTCGCCGTCCTACCTCCTCCAGCCCATGTCCGGCGGCTCCGGCGACACGGCCCCTGGAAACCTGGCGGCAGCCCGCAGGCCACAATAGAGGGGGAGGGCCGGCAGCCGGCACAATAGAGGGGGGACTGCATCGCAAGGCATGCCTGAAAAGGAACGCAGGCCATTGGAGCAAGTTTCTGCATCGTTTCTTCGTCTCGTAGACTCTAGTCTCTACCGCCCACATGTGTGCATATCCAAGCCTGGAGTACTATAGGATGATCGTATAGAAATAGAATTCATGCCCACGCTTGGATTTGGATGGAACATCATTTCAGGAATCAACTGGAGTACAATAAGTACAATGATCGAACATGTGCTTGTAACGTACGTATACTAAACTGTGTACAACGTCGAGCAACTTCTGTAAGTTGATGGTGCTTGAGCAAATTTTAGCACCACTACAAGATACACATGTGATTCCTACACATCTGACCTATACAAGCTGTACTGCTCAGTGCTCACTGGAATGCTATATGCACAGGTATAGAGTTCTACGTACAATCAGGTCTTCACCTTCCCATAAATAAATAGATACATGAACAGTGGGGTCTTTATCTTAAAAAAACATGTTCAGTGGGGTGCATTTGCAGATCTAACTAGCACCGCGTCCTTGGAGGGCCAGATGATGTCCTAACGATTTCAGAACCAAGTTCGTGTATCTTGTGCAACAACATCGCCTTCTCCCGCTCCAGGGTTTCTATGTACTCTTCCTGCTCGCCCTGGATGCCTTCCATCTCCGTCACGGCTAGCGACAGGGCCTCCGGGTCACCACCATCGTCGATCAAGCCTGTGAATTTCTTCAGGCTGTCTCTCATCTGCGAAGAAGTCACACAGCACATTGGTTACACCGTCAGAAAATGAATGTCATACGGAAGTTCAGAGTTCAGATATTATTTAAATTTCAATAAAAGCACGGTAGGGAACCCCTCCCTCCTGTTTCCCTTAAAAAAACATTCAGATGTTCCACACACCTGTGTCGATATCTTGTGTCCTTTGCCAGATGGATCTGTCCCGAGCAATTTTTTCTTCTCGGAGTCTGGTACGGATACCCTTCGCGCGATCTTTACATGGATTTCTCCGCTTTTTACCCCTTGGAGCGGTATCCATTTCTCAGCAGATTGGTTTGGAGACAGCATGCTGTATTCAACCGTGCAATGGCCGATGCTAGCCGTCGGAAGGACGGCATTGTGGTCCTTCACATGCAAAACCAGGGGTTCTCCAGTTTCTGGGAACTCGAATGTCTGGTTCCACTGTGGAGAGAGAGTTTTGTAAATGACCTGCACAGAAAGAATAAGAAAGCTTCAAGAAACTGTGACTTCTTCATGCATAGCATCAATCAAAAATATGCTGCCAGGAGGCCACAATTCTTTCTGTACTCAAACTTGAGAAACTGCAAGCACACACACAAAAGAGCAAAGCCACAGCTGCTACTGTACAATAAAAAGTAACAAGGCTACTAATCTGAAGTATGTGATAAGTAACAGTAGCACCAGACACTACTTCTCCAGCATAGTTTCGCAAAGTTGCTTAGAAAATCAGTATGGCTAGCACGTCCTATTAGGCAGAGAGATTTTGTGCAAACATGGTAAGTAGAGTCACCAAAAATTATAATCTAACCTTGGTTCGTTTCTTCTTGTTCCCATAATGCACCCTGACATAAGGATCACTAGTGCCTCTCAGATCAGCAGCAACAAGATCTCTGGCTTCCATTACAACTACCTCAATCCAACCAGCTCCAGCTTTACTGCTTGAGCTCTGAAAATAGGAAGGAAGAACCATATTTCAGAAGTAGAGAACCAATATTTGCAACACAGTGATCCTAATGAAATGTTGTGAAATTGTCAATGAACTAGTTCTGCTACAAGCTTCGAATATTTAAATGTTTAGTGTTCACCATCTTAAAGATTCCAGGAGCTCTAACAATCTAATCCAGGCTGAAGAGACCAGAAGAAGAGCACATATATACCTGCATGCTATTGTTCTGATCATTCTTTATTGGCTCTATTTCAAGCCTGATCTCTCCTGAATCTACTTTTTCAAGTGGGACCCAAACATCACGGCTAACACCATCTAAAAGTCCCTCCAAATTAACTCTTGCACTACCAATGCTTTCATCACCGAACATATCTGCATTATAGCATTTGATCTTCAGATATTCACCACCAGAGATCTCATCAAACTCAAACTTGTCATTCCAAACTGGTCGGATTGTATGTGACAGTGTTTTTGTTCGGTATAGAGCCTAATAGAAAAATAAAATATTAGAATTTGAAATTGTCTTAACTGAATAGTTTGGAAGAAGTAAACTTCAGCAAGAGAAGTAGGGAACAACTAACCTTTCCGTACTGGAGTTTCACATAAGGGTCACATTTTCCTGATTTACTATTAGCTGTAAGGGCCCTACCCTCAACAACTCTAACCCTAAGTCTTCTTCCTGTTGTGGACTGAAGCTTTATCGCTCCATCAAATGAGGATGGAAATCCATTGCTCAGAGAATTACTCAATGTAACCGACCCATCAGAGAACTGCCATTCTTTTAGCACAAGGTTTACAGTTAACTGCAGGGGGGAAAACATTACCATCATTCATACTTCCATAGACAAAATAGGAGGGATAAGGCAAGAAATGTCATAGTTGCTTCTCTTATAGTTACCCAGTTTGTAGTTGAACAAGAATCCATAGGTCTAATATAATTTATAATTGGTATGCCAGTATGATTTTAGTTCTTACAATCAGGAATTTATCCGTCAAAATAGCGCAGGCCACAGATGCTCTGATTAATTGGCTCATGTTACCAACATAAATGATTAAGATTTGGGACAATGACTCAACACAAATGATTTTAAAAAAATGTATAACAACTTAAACAGACAAATTGGGATGCGCTGCACTACTAAAATCAATAGTTTGGGATAAGAAGGATAAATAATGGTGTTATATAATATATCATTGCACTGTATCATCAAAATGACAAGTGATTATTCAGCTGTTTCTAAGAAATTATTGAGGTTCAATTGAATGAACTTTTTCCTTGAATGTGGATGGACATCTCTCTAGCACTTTATCTTTCCTTCTCGCTTACAAAAGTGTTAGTAAAATCAACAATCAGCAAAACTTCCTTTTTATATAATATCTCATATGATCCAACCATAAAGACTGACAGAGTGTCAGTTTAATAGAGAAGTAATATAGAATTATGGAAAGTGGAAGTTTACAGCTACGCATAAGTTACAGTGGTCCTAGCCTGTGTTAATTCACAACATTCGTTGATGATGATCTCCTA
Source organism: Themeda triandra (assembly GCA_018135685.1). Classification (NCBI taxonomy): domain Eukaryota; kingdom Viridiplantae; phylum Streptophyta; class Magnoliopsida; order Poales; family Poaceae; genus Themeda; species Themeda triandra. Next base: position 188,573 of record JAENPR010000143.1, on the reverse strand, counting down.
TAAACACGTGGCATAATGGAAGAACAGATGGATACAGTGATGCCTTGAGAAAACTAGCAAGCAGATGGTATTCAATTTCTACCAGTTGGCTATTCATGCCTTACAACCTTATACCAGGTTCAAAAACTGAAATAGGGATGTAAATGAAATGTACCTCGCCATTGATATCCTCAAAAGGAACAACCATTCCAACTTCTTGTCCGCAATGCTCAGTATGCCTTGCGACAACACCAGAGTTATGTCCTATAGCCCAAAATATTGTTGAACCATCATGAACATACTTGACCTGTTTACATTACTGCTTCAGTATACTTGGATATGTGGGAAGAACCAGAATTGTCACAAAAATAGGGGAAAATTCACTAAAATAGAAATAGCTTTATATCTAGAATACCTTTATCTCACAGCTTGTCAAGTAATTGAATTTGACACCACCAGAATCCAATTCATACAGAAGAAACTTGACAATGCCTGTCTCTCCATGCAGTACCATGTTAAATGTACTGTTCCACGTAGGGTTTAGACCCTTACTGGTACTTGTTTTTCTCATCAAGTTGCCAACTTCTACCTCAACAAGTGACACCTTGTTATCAGCAACTCCATACGCGGCCCCTCCATTTGAGCTTTGGCGGTTCCCTATATCATTAGTTGTGCACTTACAGAGGTTACTAGCTGATACAACAGTAACCGAGAGAACACCTCCAACTGCTCGTTTCCTTAGATCTACTGCTGGCAAAGGAAAACATAGCCGGTGAGGTTCAACCATTGTTTTCCCTATGGTTTCAGTCAAAAGCTTCACCTGCATGGTCCATAAAGTACACACTAGATAATTAGATAGTTAGATGTAGCATACAAATCACGCGATGCAATGTCTGCCGTCACATGAAGAGAATACAAGACATCAGCAACTTTTTGAAAGAATTTCAATTTGAACTAAATGTTTGAGATTTTCGCCTTAAATTGTTAGCATAAACCCACCAGCCACGTTGAGACACCTGGTAACTCCATACCAGGAATTGCTTGGCTTCCACCACTTCCAAACGCTACCCCAATCCTGACTTCTGGGGTTGATTCAAAAGAATAGAGTATAGCTTCCCCATCAAGTATGGGTAATAATAGAAGCTGCAATAATACAACTGAATCAGAGATAGTGTTAAGACTCGATCTGGCACACACGAGTCATGAGTGGCTGATGAAATAATCTGCTTTAGGAATTAAAAAAAAAAGTACTTTGCAGATTATTTAAAAAAAATACACACACACAATACTACATAATAAGTTAAGTAACAAGACACAATGGAGAGAGGAAAAAACATACATCTCCTTTGATGTGAATGCTGTTTATAACAATTCGACAAGTCCCAATCAGTGGCTTCGCTAATTTCGCCAAAAACATTACACTCATCTCGTGGCTATTCCAATCAAATCCCAAGCGCATGACTTGCTGTGTGAGAGAGAAAAAAGTTCATATGAGAGAACATGTGACTACTAAACTGCATACCTCCATAAAAGCATGTGAAATGTTAAACTGCTAAAGGTAGGGGGGACATTAAAAAAAACAGTGATCAGAATTGACGAAGACAACATCAACAAAGCGTAAAGCATCCAATGATTTACCTTTTTTTCTTAATTCTTTTTCAATGCCTCAAAGATATAGGATTAAGTCTGATTAATTAAATATTCCCTCCATCCAAAGATAAATGACCTTACAGGTCTGGGCACAGGGATAAAGGAGTGGAAAGGTGTGGCGCGCAGAAAACAAGGAAGAGATAGAAAGAGGTAGAAATAATGATGCATCGAAAAAAGAGAGAGGTGTATTGGGAAAAGAGAAATGTGTATTGGGACAAAATTTGAATCCTATAAGAGCAGGTACAATAAGCCATGTCAGCTTGGCTTATAGCCAAGACAGCTCAGCAAAATCCTATGTGGATGAGAGAGAAAAGAAGAGAGAGAACGAGCTTGGCGTCACATCTTGTGCCGAGCTCCAGCGCGAGTAACAAGGCGGCAGAGCCGGTTTAGCGCCGAACTCGGCGATTACAGAGGCGGCCTGTGGGCCTCTTTCCTTCTTTTCTCAATCCCGTGTGCCTTGCCCGCTTTCCCCCGCCGCGATTTTCCTCGAACGCGCGCTCAGCCCGCGGCAATTTCCCCTTTGCGCCAAAATTCTTCTCCACAAGGCACCAAATCCTCTCCACCAGGCGCCAAATCGTCTTCTTTCAATCACGATTTAAGTTCCCGCACAATTTGTTCTATGATTTTCCATATGCCGTAACCCTATCCTTGGAATCCGATGTCTCGCCGGTCGAAGAGAGAGATGGCGCCGCCGCCTCAGATTTCCTCTCCGTCCGTCCCCATGACGCCCGCGGCACGACCAGAGTCCTCCGGGCCTGGGTGTTTCCCTACGCCACCAGCTTCCATGAACACCATGATGGGTCTGCAGCTCCCGAGCCTTGGTGGTGCGGGCTGCCGGTGCCCCAGCAAGGTATGTCGTGGTGGCCTGCACCTAGCTGTGGTGGTGGTGCCGCTGCGTCGTCTTCCCAATCGGTCCGGAAAGATGACATCAACTCTGATCCAAAGGAATGGCAAGTACCTCCCGCAGCGCACATTTTTGAATCTCTTATTTTTCATATAAGATGGATTAGTGGAAAGTTGGGAGATCCTCTCGTTACTAGTACGCTAGTCTCTGTAATGCATATACTGTACATGGTCATTCATTCTAGTACTGCAGTATTCTAGTTTTAGTATGCCTGTATGAACTGCATATACTTGTTCATTCATTCTAGTAAGCTACAGTAATCGTTACTAGTACGCCTGTATGGACTACTCTAATTTTATATGATAATGCGATGCAATAAAATGCCATTGTCCTAATATACTGGTTTTAGTTGACTTCGTCCCTTTTAGAGTTGTTTTAGTCATATGGATTTGTTTACCTAGTTGCAGGGGTGTGGATAATCACCCACCTGGTGGTTTCCTCAGCTATTTCAATCACCCATGGAGTCAGTCACTTCCCCAGCCGACCCCACGACATTTAGTTGATGGAAATAGAGGGAAAGGGAGCCCGGCAGTGTTAGTTCTGAGTCTCATCGGCGACGCTGGCCTTTGATCAATTTAGACAATGATGAGGATAATGCAAATGGTGCTAGGATTGACATACGGCTAAAATATACAAAACCAGAGGAAGTGTGCTTGGTGTATCCAAAGGAAGTGTATCCAGAGCAAGTGGTCCAAGGAAGTGTATCCAAAGGGACCATGAAGGTGCTCACCAATGTCTTGTAGCTGACTACTTTGCTGAAAATCCCCTCTACCCTGAAACAAATGTTCCATACTAGATTTAGGATGACAAAGCATCTCTTCTTGTGCATCGTCAATGCCCTGAGTGAATGGTCTCCAATGGTCTCCATACTTCACTCTGAGGGCAGATTGTGCAAATCGCCAAGGGCTCTGCAGCAGAAGTGCACATCGGCAATTCGCATGCTTGCATATGGCACACCTGCTGATACCCTTGATGAGTACCTGAAGATTGGGAAGAGCACTGCATTGGAGTGCTTAGACAAGTTTGCACAAGGTGTGATTGAGGTGTTCTCAGGGGAGTATATGCGTGCTCCCAGAGTTGAAGATGTGCAGCGTCTACTTCAGGTCAATGAGTCTCGTGGCTTTCTAGGCATGTTGGGAAGCATCGATTGCATGCATTGGAGGTGGGAAAATTGTCCTGTGGCTTGGAAGGGGCAATTTACCTGTGGCGACTATGGAGTCCCAACGATCTTCCTGGAAGCAGTTGCTGATAAGGATCTCAGGATATGGCATGCTTTCTTTGGTGTGCCTGGTTCTAATAATGACATCAATGTGCTGAATCAGTCCCCATTATTCATTGAAGCATTGAAAGGTCAAGCACCTCAAGTTCAGTTTCTGTTAATGGGAGGCAGTATAACACCGGCGACTATCTTGCTGATGGAATATACCCAGAATGGACAGCCTTTGTGAAGTCAATAAAAGCACCTCAGATGGAGAAACACCAGTTGTATGCATTGAATCAAGAAGGGTGTAGGAAATATATTGAGCGTGCTTTTTGGAGTTTTGCAGCACGTTTTAATATTGTGCGTCGTCCATCACGGCTGTGGAAAAGGAAGAGTATTGGGAGAATAATGAAAGCTTGTGTCATACTCCACAATATGATAGTCGAAGATGAGAAAGAGATGGTGAAATTTCCTATTAATTTCAATGAGCAAGGTGGATCATCAATTGCTCTACCTCCAGAAGTACAAAGGGGTGGAGGCCCAATTTTCTCTGAAATTTTACGTAGAAGAGCAGAAATCCATCATCAACCAACACATAAACAACTGAAAAAAAGACTTAATTGAGCATATTTGGCAAAAGTTTGCCAATAGGAGAAATAATTAGTTGTGTGTGCAGTATCCTGTTTCTTTAAAATGTAAGATATAATAACATTTCATTAGGTTTATTATTATCTGTCGTACCAATCATTAATATACTTGTCAAGTTTTTACAGGTTCCTGTTGGGGGTTCTTCCTGAAGACCTGAGTATCATCGACGGCTGCTGGTCATCAAGTAATATGGCTCAATAAATTGAGACTCTGGATGCTAGATGTGTTTCCAAGTCATTAGTCTAACAGCTGCTCATGGTAGAAGCCTTCTTTTGTTTATCAGGTTTCAGTTGGAGATATGGCTAAATAAATTGTGACTCTGGATGCTAGATATATTTCCAAGTCATTAGTGTAATAGCTAGCTGCTCATGGTAGTAGCCTTCTTTTGTTTATCAGGTTTCAGTTGCACTGCAGATGATGTTTTATTCCTTAAGCTTTTAAATTTGTGTGTCCCCTTTGGTCTATCTTATATATGCTGTGAACTTGATGTAACAGCCATTATATTTTACCAATGAACAATATTATTGCTTATTGCTTCAGTTGGCAATATGTTTGATTTATTTGTGAATATACCCATGGACCTGTGAATGTTAGCCAGCAACACGAGTGGCTACATAGATGTGTTCAGTGTTGATCACCATGTCTAGATGCACTACAGCGACTTTAATATATGAGTATTTATTGTGCAGCCAAACTAACAGCCAAGCTGTTGTATCACTTGTCTCTTAAGTTGGCTCAAGATGACATGGACTTGGCTTATAGCCAAGCTTATTGGCCTTGTTCTAAGGTCATCGATTTTGGGACAAAGGGACTAAGGGAGTAGACAACAAGTACTACAATAAGCTAAATCGCTGTCAATATAATTTGGTCGGACTATAAACTGCCTAATAACTGTATAGAGATTATGTGCAAGTGAAACTTTCAGATGCACCTGCAGTTCAGAATAGATATGACTAACCTGGTCACCAGAAGTAATCCAACGCATGCCCTGATCTCCCAAGGTAGGTGGACAAGAGCCAAGTGAGAATTCCTGTAATTCTATTTTATCCTAGTGAAAGACAACAGCTTTAGCCTGGAATTAGATGATATACACATAAAAAGAAAAAATAGAAAAAGAACTTACTATTAATTTTGGTTTTCGATTCTTTAAACGTCTCTGCAAAATCATAGAGCTATGTCAGCTGTGTATGGAAGATGCATGATAGCATCTACATATGTTCCCATACATATTCTTGCTAGTGAGTACTTTTTATCTGGGACCCACTTCCAAGAATCAAATGCACCCAACTCTCAAACAGAACCTACTCTGAAGCTTGTTTGTCCTCTAATGTTTATCAATTAGCTTATACAGAAATGGAGTAAAAAGTTTCAAGGAAGTAAAATTGCTAGATTATATCCCCGAAGTGCAAAATTACTAAAGGTCAGTTTGTGGTTAATGTCACTGTGCTTTTTCTTCAAGCTGTTGCTGAGAAACTGTTGTTAAAAAACTCTTATTTGGAAAATTAGACTAGACAAACCCTTGTTTCTCTCACAATTATTTGTGATTCAAAATGCATCTTGTGTTGCCGCTTAAATTGAAAAAAGAAAGGAAGTTAACCAGACACTAAATTTATAGAAGCAATTCTACAAACAAGATTACCAGTATCCACTGTCAAGCGGACCCTAAGTGTAACTGACATCTTTCATGAATCAAGAATAGTGGTGAACTGATCCTAGCAACCTAGTGCCTTGTGCTCGAGAGCTACAGAAAATAATAGCTTCCTCAGAGAAGTGCTATAAGGAACAAATATTGAGCAAGATTACAAAAGCAAACCTCGACGGTAGACTGAAACCTCTTTGATAGTTTTGGTTCCATGTAATTGGGCCAAACTTCTAACAAAAGTTTGTTCAACCATTCGCAAGGCTCGATTGGTGTGGTGGGCTACAGAACATAAAGTAGTACGACTCAGAATCTATAAAAATGCACCGATAAAAATAGAAGAAAAAGAGCATACTGATGTATTCAGTATAAGATGCTTCCATCTTTTGTTCAAATCTTCTACAGTTGTCCTCCTCTTAAACCTCCCATACTGCGGTTAATCATAAAGCAAGGTAAGAAGGCCAAAAAAACTATAATAACAGGGGCAGAAACAATTCCTAAATAAAACAATGAGGCAGGTGCAGAAGCATAGTGCTGTTTGACATTAATGTTTCCCTGGAACCTTGAGCACTTTTCACAACCCGAGGGCCAGACAAGGACATCATTATCAAGAAAAGGGCAATTGTCATGCTAAGTTACAAATCATCATCTCAAAATCCCCTTTCAGATACTATGCTTCTACTGTTCTACCAATTCAACATGGTATCAAAGAGATTGAGCAAACTCCATCGAATCTCTGAGCAAATTTAGATGAAATAACATGGCAGAAACAGTGAAACACACACCTGAATGGTTGCCCAAACAGCAGCAGCGAGGGGAACCCAGTTTGAGAATGGCACAACCCACCGTTCGACGAACCACGCAAAGAGGCCGAGCGGGATCAGGAAGGGCAGCAAGGGTTGCTCCACCATGACCTGGTTAAAGAACTCCCGAGCATCCTTGCCATACAGTTTCTTCAACTTCTTCTTCACCATGGCTCCTCCCTTGTATCTTTAGCTTCAGCAACAAGCTCCTTTCTGACCTCTCTTATAGGAGACACCTTAACGGCTTAACCTTAGTGGAGATAACTTTCCAGCTTTATGCCTTTGTTCCCACTTGATCCTCAGCACCTTTCACCGCCAGCCACTCCATCTCCCTTTTTGCACTGTAGTAATGGGTACCTGTCCACCAACAAGTCAGGCCGAATTAATACCCACAAGAAGAGCGACACCTAAGAAACGCATGAGATGAGTGTGACATATTGCCCCCACACTAATTGAGATCTTTAGCAGACCGGCTTCTAGAGAGAGGACCAGGAATTTCCAATCCTATCGTGTTGACATTTCTAATGGCAGGCATGAACGAGAGATTGACCATGACAATATTTTCAGCCTAGTCAGCAGGTTAATTATATCACAAAGAATAGATGTCCTTAGCTACTGCTACTGGTAGATCACATAAAAAAGGTAGTCTACATAAAAACCATCAAGAACAACCGAATTGACTGCCAAAAAAAAAAAAAAAGGACTTGCCCGTAACGCTTAAGCTGCAGGCAAGATTGGTGGTCAACGATCAGAGGTAGCCATATCGGAGCTCGATGTAATAATCAACTAATAAGAAACAAGGCGGCTTCCGGGTAGGGAACAAACCAATTGTGCGAGGCCGGTGCTCTAGATTCCTGTAACAGACCCCCAAAACGCCTCCTTTCGCAACCAGCCCGCCGCAGACGCGCCTGCCGCCTGGGGACTCGTTTGGGCGCTGAAGCCCCAAGTCCCGGAACCAATCACAAGAACGGCTACTGCAGGCGGAGCCTTCTTTCGAGCCTAAATACCAATCGGCAGCAGCACCTAGAACCCGAAGCGGTCGGCAAAGATCAAACCTTTGCAGGTTTGGAGCGGTCCCGCAATTTTTCCAAGGTTTGGAGTGCTTCTGCGATCCAAGAACAGGGAGCACGAAAGAAGCGGAGGGTTCTACTGGTGGGATCGAGGAGGATTTGAACTGGGAGGGAGGACCGGAGGAGTCGGATGGAGTTCGGGCAACACCATTGTTGGAAGGCGTCAAACTTGGGAATCATCGCCCGCCGCCGCCGCGTCGTGCTCGCAGTCGCAAACGTTTGCTTGATGTGATTTTTTTTTTTTTTTGAGCGAATTCGCTGATGTTGATGGGTACGCTGGGCCTGTTTGTTTGTGTCCTGCAAGCACGGCCGGCTGGCACAGCTCGTCCGTGCAAGGTCCAACCTCGTGTGTTTTTTAAGAGCATCTCCAAGAGTTTTCTAAAACTTATTGTTATTCTTATTTTTTTTGGTAAAACTAGGAAAATTAAGATCCAACAGTTTGGCGTATGGGCTAACAAATTTTTTCAACTTGCCATCTACCGGTCCTTTACGCGCATATTTACAACTTGCCATCTACCGGTCCTTCACGCACATATTTGCGCGCGATAGGCGTTTTGCCATCGCGTTGCCATCTTTTTGGGTGACCATGCAACCACTTGTTTGTTGCCATGCAACCACTTGTTTGGTGCTATGCAACCACTAGCTAGTTGATCGGTTGCAAGTGGGCTTACTATTTTGATTTTTGCCAAACCTAAATGGCAAACTATTGAAGATGCTACAATATTTCACTTGCCATATATTTTAAACACTTACCACATTCAAGATTTGCCAAGTGAGTTTTAGCAAACTCTTGGAGATTTGCCAAGATTCGCAGGAGTTGAGTGAGGCTCAACTCAACTCCTGCGAAGGTCCGTTTTTCCTTTTCCAATTCTAGAACCACGCAGACTATCTTATTCGACTTTTCAAACCTTGCGTTTTTACCTTGTTACAGTAATTTGAAGACGGTTTTGTCATTTTTTTCTTATTTATTTTGACTGAATCTTTCAAATTTCAAAGTAAATCATATAAAAATTATAAAATAAAACGTTGGACTCCACAAGAATATATCTATATTTTAGTACAAAGTTTTTTTTGCTATAAATTTATATATACACTTTTTTATAATTAATTGAAATACTTAATTCATTCCAATTTATAAGATGTTTGACTTTTTTAACCTCAAGTTTGATCACTCATCTTATTCAAAAAATTTGTATAAAAATAGTCAAATTTAAATCATTATTAAAGAACTTTTATTAATAAAGGAAGCCATGTCAAAAGAAGTGACATTTTCAACACATTTTTAAATAAGACGAACGGTCAAAGTTGGTGTCAAAAAAGTCAAACGTCTTATAAATTGGAATGGAGGGAGTAATTTATAAGTGTAGTTCCTATGGTCCAATTGTGGTGAAACCTTTATGGTGGTCCAATTATTATATGCTTCATCTGTAGTAAAATTTCCATACTGGATCATGTATATATGCATAATCCAATGAGTGTGAATTTATTGCTACAATTCAATCATACAATAGTTAGACTACCATAAAATTTCACTACAATTGGACCATAGAAGTTCCAATTATAAGTTATTTCAATTAATTACAGGAAAACACACACCTAAACAATTCACTAAAGCAACTTGTTAAACAATAAGATGGCGGTTATGCAAACTAAGTGCTCTAGCTCCAATATACCACAAGCAAGCCTTCCTAGATAAAACTAGTTGCTATAGTCTCTAGGATAAGCACACCAATTAAGTAACTACACAACTAAGTTAGAGAGCTAATCTATAACTCTTATAGTGCAAAACCCCATTAGCAATTTCTCTTGATATTAAGGTGCCCACCTCAGTGGTTCCGCAACAACATGCGAGGTATTCTCTTAGTTACTCACAATTACAACTACAAGCTGCTCTACTAGTAAGGCAAACAAACAAGCTCTACACAAGTATACTACGGAAGTAAAGAGCAAGTGATAGGAGCTACTGAACCGGGCAAGTGTTAATCATGAATACCAAGGAGACAACATGACACAAGATACATCCCCCTGGTTCATTGCTTGCCGGCAACCTACGTCCATGTTGTAACGAGATACTAACTTGGTGGCTCACACGCTAATAGGCATCACATGCTTAGCCCATCACTTGGATGCCGTAAGAACTACACAAGAGAGGCTCCACAAGCCATGATTCCACTATAGTTGCCTTTCACGAATCTCCCATCAGAAATAGGCACAAGGGTACAAGACCCTTTTGAAAGCTCCGGTTTGGTTTTGGTAATTAATAACACTCAACGTTGCTAATGCTTTGCTCTAAGTGTGGTTAGACACATAGCAACGTGATGGTGGATGATGGAGCTTGGCGATCACCGCGATGAACATGATGGATGTGAAGTGATCGAGCTCCGACGGAGGCCCATGGAGATCAAGGCGAAGGTATATTTGATAGGGCTTTCCGGTTTGGTGGTCAAGACACTTAGCGAGTGTGACCACATTTAGGATCAATAACCGACTATCAAGAGGGGTTTCCTCGGTTCATTCGCGGTCCTAAGTGCCTCTAGGTTTAACTCGACATGATGCATGAGAGGCTAACTAGAGTGCTAACACTTGTCGACGTATTCATGAGATGATACGCTAACTCCGGTGCTTGAGTTGTGATCTACTCTGTGGAGTTGGCACCTAAGACAAGTGGTTTGGACATTGGATCGACGACGGCGCGACATCGAACATCAAACAACATTGCAGGTGTTCTCTGGGCGTCGGACGCAGGCGCCGGACGCCGGGCCACGCGGGCCGGACGCGTCCGGCGCGTTGTGAACTCGCCTGGGCGGCTGGTTGGGCGCTGCTGAGCGCCGGACGCCGAGGAGGCGCGTCCGGCGCACGCCGGACTCGGACCAGAATGTTTCTGGTGCTGTGTGTTGCGCGCGCGCAGGGGCGTCGGACGCGTCCGGCGTGAGGCGGTGGACTCGGGCGGCAGACGCGCCACGTCATCACAGTTTGAAGCCAACGGTCGGCTGGCACAGCGCGGGAGGAGGCGCCGGACACGTCCGGCGGCCTCGACCAGACACGTCCGGCGTGTTGGTTTCTGGCGGCCCGAAGGGGCAACGGCTATTTTCGGAGTGTGCTCTATAAATAGCCCCTTGGCCGGCCAAGGGAGGCTCTCTTGGCCATTTTTCACATACTTGTGCATCCTTTGAGCTAGAGAGACACTCCTCCACTCATCTCTTTGATTTCTTTGCTAATCTTGAGAGAGATTTGAGTGAGAACAAGTGATTTGCATTGAGAGTTGCATCTAGAGGCACTTGTTCATCGAGTGAGCTGCGGATTCTTGTTACTCTTCGGTGATTCCCGTCACCGTAGACGGTTTGGAGCGGCGGGTGGTGGTTGAGCTCGACTTGGTGATTGTTCGAGGCCACACCGGGTTCTTGTGAGGGTTCTTGATCCTTCCCGCGGAGTTCGCGAAAGGATACTCTAGTGGATTGCTCGTGGCTTGTGGATCTTTGTCTTGTGTGGAGATTGCGGCTCCCCATTGGGGTCTTTGGCACCGAGCCAATTGAGCGGGCAACTCACCAAGCAAGTGCATCGCCACAACGAGGACTAGCTTGCCGGGAAGCAAGTGAATCTCGGTAAAAAATCATTGTGTTGATTTGTGATTGCCGAGGCTTCGACCTCCTTGTGCTTGTGCTTGAGCATCTCCAGGTGATTGGCTTCTACACCGGTGATTGGCTATCTTCTATTCTTCGCGGCGGTATAAACTTCCATCGCCTCCTTACTTTCCGCAAAGTAGAATTGCTTGTTGTGGTCGGTCGGGAACCACTCTTTGAGTAGTTTAAATCCCGTGGGTAGAACTACTTGTTGTGGTCGGTCGGAACCACTCATTGTGTAGAGTAAATCCCGTGGGTAGAATTGCTTGGTTGGTTTCGGTAAACCGACATTGTGTAGCTTGATCACCGTGGTTGTTGTGCATTTGGATTGAGTAGCCTTGCTTTGTCTAGGGCAGCTTGCATAGAGTAGTCGAAGTTTTAGCTTTGCACATTTGCCGCCTTGCTATCTAATTTGGTGTCTAGTGTTATTGCTAGAATTTTTATTAGGCTATTCACCCCCCTCTAGCCATTGTGACCTTTCACGTGGTATCGGAGTCGGGCACCGTTTGTTTGAGTTGGATTAACATCCTACGGTGAAGCAATGGCGTTGGTTATGCATATCAACAACACCAAGAAGGCACCATCATTTCGAGGTGATGACTATGCCAAATGGAAGCTCAAGATGAAGAGTCATCTCAAGTCAATCAACCTTGAGGTGTGGAAAGTGGTGGAGACAAAGTTTGAGCTTGTTGGGGGTGTGGTGCCAACACCGGCCGAAGAGAAGAAACAACAAGCAAATGACATTGCCGTGAGTGCTTTCCATGAGGCGCTTGATGATAAAGCTTTTGAGCTCATCAAGAATCTTGAGGTGGCTCATGACATTTGGAAGAAGCTAGAAGAAGCTTATGAGGGCACCGAAAGTGTCAAGACCGCAAGAGCCTACATGTTGCAAGAGAAGTTTGCAAGCTTCTCAATGAAGGAGGATGAGAGTGTGCCTGGAAATGTTCCATAGGCTCCAAGTCATTGTCAATGAGCTCAAGGGACTTGGAGAAGAGATCAAGGACTCTCAATTCTCCACCAAGTTCATGAGGTGTCTTCCCAAGAGATTTGACATGTTGAATACCGTCATGGTGAAGACAACCATGAAGGAGAAGCCAACACCCAACCAAGTCCTTCAAGAGATTATGGCCGATGATGAGTTTAGAGAAGATCATGAGAAGGAAGAGTTGGTGAAGAAGAAGAAGAAGGAGAATGAGAAGAAGGATGATGACAAGAAGAGTGTGGCATTCAAGGCCACATCATCCAAGAGCAAGGGCAAGAAGAAGAAGGAAGAGTCTTCAAGTGAAGATGAGCCATGCTCTAGCTCAAGTGATCAAGAAGAAGAAATGAATGAGCAAATGGCACTTCTTGTGAAGAAGATGGGGAAGCTCATGAAGAAGGGGTACCGGTCAAAGGGCAAGAGAAGCTCATCCAAGTCTAGTGACCGTCCCATGAAGTGCTTCCGGTGCAATGGCAAGGATCATCTCATTGCCAAGTGTCCCTATGCAAGTGATGATGAAGATGCTATGAGAAAGGAGAGGAAGAAGCAAGAGAAGAAGAAGGAGGAGAAAGACTCCTCCCATCACAAGAAGAAGGGTGAATCTCATGTGGCAACTTGGGAGAGTGATTCATCTTCCTCGAGTGATGATGATGATGATTCCAAGAAGAAGAAGAAGAAGGGGCACGCAAGTATTGCCATTCAAGAGAAGCTTTCTCTATTTGGTGCTCCATCATCTTGCTTTATGGCCAAGGCCACTAAGGTAAAACCTCCATCCGATAGTGGTGATGAGAGTGATGATGATGATGAGACCACAAAAGAAGAACTCTTTGTCATGCTTGAGGATTGCAAGGGTGCTTTCAATGACTCTAGAAAGGAATGTAGGGGCTTGCGCAAGGATAAACAAAACCTTGAGCAAGAACTTATGAAGTTGAGGGCTTCTTATGAGAGTCTAAAGGTAGACCATGAGAAGCTAGAGATTGCTCACTCCAAGCTTGAAAAGGCTCATTCTTCTCTAGTTGAGAAGTAAGAGAAAGTGCAATCACAAGTGGTGATCATAGAAAAGAAAAGTGTGTCTACATCATGTGATTCACTTGATGATTCAATTGCTGTTGCATCACTTGGCCCTTCATGCTCTCATGCCTCTACTTCATCTAGTAGTGTTGGTCATGCATGTGATTCTACACTAATAGTTGAGAATGAGTCCCTTAAGAAGGAAGTCAAGGAGCTCAATCACACCTTGGCTAAGGCTTATGGTGGTGAGGACCGCTTGCTTATGTGCTTGGGTAGCCAAAGAGCTTCTCTCTACAAAGAGGGATTGGGCTATTGTAAGGTCCTAGATGGCTAGAGGGGGGGGTGAATAGCCTATAAAAATTTCTACAAACTCACTAAGCAAACTTCGTTAGATACACAAACGGCGGAAAGTAAGTTTTGCTTAGCCTACTAGATGTTGCAAGCCTCCTATCCAAACAATTCTAGTAGGTGATCACTTAGCACACACAATAGCTACCGCTAGTGATCAAGAGTTCTACCCACGGGATTTAATCTACACAAGGAGTGGTTCCCGACCGACCACACAAGCAATTCTACCCACGGATTTAGTCTACACAAGTTGTGGTTCCCGACCGACCACGCAAGCAATTCTACTTTGCAAGAAAGTAATCAAAGTAATACAAGAGAGGGTAGGAGCGTGTTATACCAACGCATAGAGTCGAGGTTGCCAATCACCAATAAGATGAACAATCAATCACAATCGGCAACACACAAAGGATGATGACCAATCACCGGGAGACAAGATGAACACAATGATTTATCCCCGGATGTTCACTTGGGCACCGCCAAGCTACGTCACCCGTTGTGTCGACCAACACCTAGATGGTTCCTCGGTGTGACCCTCAAGTCACTAGCCCCTCAAGGCTCGCCCCGCAAGGCACCGCAAGACACCACTCTCAAGCGAGGTACTCAACGACACGCGCAATCCACTAGGATGCTCTTCGTGATCCCCACGAGGTGAGCTCAAACCTCTCACAAATCAACCGGAGGTGGCCAAGAACATACACCTTCTCTTGCCAACGCCTCCAACAATCTCCAAGCCGGCTAGGAGCGGTACTCTCCAAGAGTAACAAGAAATCCACCGGCTAAACCACCCACAAGTGCCACTAGAATGCTCTCAAGCAATGCAATACACTAGGTGATCTCTCAATCTCACTTTGGATGAGCAACAAGCAAGAGAGATGAGAGGGAGAGTGTTTCTCTAGCACAAAGGATGAGCAAGTGAGTAGAAATGGGCAAGAGAGCCTCCCATGGCCGGCCAAGGGCCTATTTATAAGCCCAAGGCGAAATCCAACCATTACCCCTCGGTGAAAGGTCACAATGGCTAGAGGGGGTGAATAGCCTAATAAAATTTCTAGCAAGAATACTAGACAACCCAATTAGATAGCAAGGCGGCAAATGTGCAAAGCAAATGCTTCGACTACTCTATGCAAGCCGTCCTACCAAGCAAGGCTACTCAAATCAATTGCACACACAACAATGGTGATCAAGCTACACAATGTCGGTTCACCGAAACCAACCAAGCAATTCTACCCACGGGATTTACTCTACACAATGAGTGGTTCCCGACCGACCACAACAAGTAGTTCTACCCACGGGATTTAAACTACTCAAAGAGTGGTTCCCGACCGACCACAACAAGCAATTCTACTATGTGGAAAGTAAGGAGGTGATGGAAGTTTATACCGCCGCGAAGAGTAGATGATGGCCGATCACCGGTGTAGTTGCCAATCACCTAGGAAG
Organism: Themeda triandra; assembly: GCA_018135685.1. Lineage (NCBI taxonomy): Eukaryota > Viridiplantae > Streptophyta > Magnoliopsida > Poales > Poaceae > Themeda > Themeda triandra. The sequence continues at coordinate 173,287 of JAENPR010000143.1, read as the reverse complement.
CTCAATCACAAGCACAAGGAGGTCGATGCCTCGGCAATCACAAATCAACACAATGATTTTTACCGAGGTTCACTTGCTTCCCGGCAAGCTACTCCTCGTTGTGGCGATGCACTTGCTTGGTGAGTTGCCCGCTCAATTGGCTCGGTGCCAAAAACCCCAAAGGGGAGCCGCAATCTCCACACAAGACAAGGATCCACAAGCCACGAGCAATCCACTAGAGTATCCTTTCGCGAACTCCCGCGGGGAAGGATCAAGAACCCCTCACAAGAACCCGGTGTGGCCTCGAACAATCACCAAGTCGAGCTCAACCACCACCCGCCGCTCCAAACCGTCTACGGTGACGGGAATCACCGAAGAGTAACAAGAATCCGCAGCTCACTCGATGAACAAGTGCCTCTAGATGCAACTCTCAATGCAAATCACTTGTTCTCACTCAAATCTCTCTCAAGAATGTCAAGGGAACCAAAGAGATGAGTGGGGAGGAGTGTCTCTAGCTCAAGGTATGCTCAAGAGTGTTAGAATAGGCAAGAGAGAGCTCCCATGGCCGGCCAACCTCTTATTTATAGACCCCAAGTCGAAATAGAGCCGTTGGTCCTCGGGGTGTCAAATAACACGCGCAGACGCGTATGACCGGAGGCATCGACGCGTCCCGGCGCGGCGTTTTCGCCAAACGGCCGCCCGAAATACATGCGCGGGACGCGTCCGCGCCGCCCGCCGGACGCGTCCGGGCGCTCTTCTTTCAAGCGCCGCGACCGGCCGACCGTTGGAGTTTAAAGTTGCCACGTCACCGAGCGCCGGACGATCAACGGTGATTCGCCGCGGTCCGGCGACCGCGTCTGGCGTGCGTCCGGCGTGTCCTCACGCGAGAGACGGCTTGACCGTAAAGTTTCGGTCGGCGTCCGGCCGCCGCGGACGCGTCCGCCACCGCGTCCCGACGCTCTCGCGTCCGCCGGCCTAACTTGCGCGGTCCGGCCACGCGCCGGACGCGTCCCGGCCCGCTAGGCCCCGCGTCCGCGCCCGCGTCGACGCCCGTGACTTGTCACCTTCTCGTTTGATCTTCGATGTCGCGCCGTCGTCGATCCAATCTCCAAACCACTTGTCCAAGGTGCTAACTCCACGAGTAGATCACTTCTCAAGCACCGGAGTTAGCGTATCTTCTCAAGATCACGTCGACAAGTGTTAGCTCTCTAGTTAGCCTCTCATGCATCATGCAAAGTCACAACTAGAGGCACTTAGGACCGCGAATGAACCGAGGAAACCCCTCTTGATAGTCGGTTATCGATCTTAAATGTGGTCACACTCGCTAAGTGTCTCGACCACTAAACCGGAAAGCCCTATCAAGTATACCTTCGCCTTGATCTCCATGGACCTCCGTCGGAGCTCGATCACTTTACATCCTTCATGTTCATCACCGTGATCACCATGCTCCATCATCCACCGTCACGTTGCTATGTGTCTAACCACACTTAGAGCAAAGCATTAGCAACGTTTGAGGGTCATTAATTACCAAAACCAAACCGGAGCTTTCAATCTCCCCTTTTTGGTAATTGATGACAACCCCCTCGACAAACTCACAAAGATATGGAAATTGAATTCAATATGAAATTGAATTGCTTGCCCAAGACATTTTGATCATGAATCTTGGATTGGACAAGCATTTCAATTCCGGTTTTGGTAGTGGTAGCTCCCCTACATGTGTGCATCAAATGTTTGGTCGATTTTCAAGCACACATGCATAGATGAAACTTTTGTGAGAGTTACCACAACCAAAATGGTACTAAGGTTTATAGAATTGACCTTTGAAGCGTGAAACCAATCGGAGTGCGATAATAAACCTTCCTTAGCACCATGAGAAACTAGACATCCATCAAAACTCAAAATACCTCATGAGATCACATTATAAGCAAGGTACTTTGAACAAGAGTAACTCTATGTCTAGAAACCACCTATGCATGCTAGTACTTCATTTCATCAATCAAGTTCTATACTAGCAATACACCAAACAAGCATGAATATTGAATTTAGCTTGCAATGCTCCATAACAATATGTATGCACATACAAATGCAACAAATAGTCTATGAGCTTGCTCCCCTATTTGTGTGCTCATGGTTGGGTCATATCATAAAAATTGATCCCCTTCCATTGCTCTTTGTGACTTATTTCTCCCCCTTTGTCAACAATCACCAACAAGGGTGCATAAGATGAGAGAGACAAGTCAATCAACTATGGCCAAATCTAAACCACATGCCTAGAAAATGTATCTCAGTTTGAACCAAGGGCAAACTTCTTCACACCTTATAAGAATAAGGGTTATCTTGACCATGTTGAGATACACATCATGAGCAAGTGCTAAAGATTCAACACTAGGTTCACAAGCTCACAAACAAGTCATATGCCACCACTAGATCAAATCAAGCATAGAAACAATAGTGGTGCCATATATCCTTCAAATTCATTTGATTTGCAATGAATGAGTCTAGCAAGATGCACATGTATACATGTCTACACAACTAGCAAAGGATGCATGAGATGCAACAACCAACTTTACCTTGCTATGTTGGAGGAGAGGCATGTCATAAATGGGGGTGCATCAATCCATGTTGGAGAAGCTAAGTATGTTCAACTCATTCCTCAACTTGCAAAATCTTTTCTCATCAAGAGGCTTGGTGAATATGTCGGCTAGTTGATCTTCGGTGCCAATGCTTTCAATGCTCACATCTCCCTTTTGTTGATGATCTCTAATGAAATGGTGCCTCACATCAATGTGCTTGGTTCTAGAATGTTGAACCGGATTGTTTGTCATCTTGATTGCACTTTCATTGTCACAAAATAAAGGCACATGCTTGAACGTGATCCCATAGTCCTTCAAGGTGGCTTTCATCCATAGCAATTGTGCACAACAATTCCCCGCACTAATGTACTCGGCTTCGGCGGTGGAGAGTGCCACACTATTTTGCTTCTTTGAAGACCATGATACAAGAGATCTTCCTAGCACTTGGCATGTTCCACTTGTGCTCTTCCTATCAATCTTGCAACCGGCATAGTCGGAGTCGGAGTATCCAATCAACTCAAAGCTTGACCCCTTGGGATACCAAAGACCAACATCTTGAGTACCCTTCAAGTATCTCAACACCCTCTTGGTTGCCGTCAAGTGACTCTCTCTTGGAGAAGCTTGAAATCTTGCACACATGCACACACTAAACATGACATCCGGCCTTGAAGCGGTCACATATAGCAAGCTTCCAATCATTGATCTATATAGCTTTTGCTCAATCATCTTGCCACTATCATCAATGTCCAAGCCACCATTGGTTCCCATAGGTGTGCTAATAGCCTTAGCATCTTGCAATCCAAACTTCTTGATCATGTCCTTGATGTACTTGCCTTGACTTACAAAGGTGCCATTCTTCATTTGCTTGATTTGAAGACCAAGGAAGTAGCTCAACTCTCCAAGCATTGACATTTCAAACTCACTAGCCATCATCTTAGCAAATTCTTCACAAAAGAATTGATTTGTTGATCCAAAGATGATATCATCCACATAGATTTGCAACACAAACAAGTCATCTTCTATCTTCTTGGTGAAGAGAGTGGTGTCAACTTTTCCCATCTTGAAGCCTTTGGATATGAGAAAGTCCCTCAATCTTTCATACCATGCCCTTGGAGCTTGCTTCAAGCCATACAATGCCTTCTTGAGCTTGTAGACATGGTTGGGCTTCTTGTCATCTTGAAAACCGGAGGTTGTGCAACATACACTTCCTCATTGATGAACCCGTTGAGAAATGCACTCTTCACATCCATTTGATAGAGCTTGATGTTGTGAGCACAAGCATAGGCTAATAAGATTCTAATTGCCTCCATTCTTGCCGCCGGTGCATATGTTTCTCCAAAGTCAAGACCCTCAACTTGTGTGTAACCTTGAGCCACTAGTCTTGCTTTGTTCCTCACCACTAAGCCATCTTGATCTTGCTTGTTCTTGAAGACCCACTTGGTTCCAATCACATTGTGCTTCTTTGGCCTCTCGACAAGCTCCCAAAATTCATTCCTAGTAAAGTTGTTTAATTCCTCATGCATGGCATTTATCCAATCCGGATCCTTTAATGCCTCATCAATCTTAGTTGGCTCAATGAATGACACAAAGGAGTAGTGCTCACATATGCTAGCCAATCTTGATCTTGTTTGTACACCTCTTTGAATGTCACCAATGATATGATCTAGAGGATGATCTCTTGCAATGTTTGAAGGTTGAAGAACTAGCTCATTTGCATTGCTTGCTTGACCTTGATCTTGATCTTCATGTTGAGTACCACTTGTGCTTGCCTCATTGGAATCTTCTATCACAACTTGAGTTGGCACTTGCGCCTCATCACCATCATCCACTTGCCTCGGCCTAATTTCACCAATGTCCATGTGCCTCATTGCATTGTTCAATTGATCTCCACCCATATCTTCTTGATTTTGATCTCCAACTTGAGAACCTTGGGTTTCATCAAATTCAACATCATGAACCTCTTCAACTAGCCCACTAGCCAAGTTCCACACTCTATAAGCCTTGCTAGAAGTAGAGTAGCCAAGTAGAAACCCCTCATCACACCTCTTGTCAAACTTGCCAAGTCTTTGTCCCTTCTTGAGAATGTAGCACTTGCAACCAAAGACCCGAAAATAGGAAATGTTGGGCTTTCTTCCATTCAAAATCTCGTATGGAGTCTTCTCTAACTTCCCATGGCAATAGAGACGGTTGCTATAGTAGCAAGCCGTGTTGATGGCATCACTCCAAAACTTTTCACTCACATTGTACTCAATTAGCATAGTTCTTGCCATCTCAATCAAGGTCCTATTCTTCCTCTCAACCACACCATTGGATTGGGGAGTGTAGGTTGGTGAGAATTGATGCACAATTCCAAGCTCATCACACAACTCTACAACTCTTGTGTTCTTGAACTCACTCCCATTGTCACTTCTAATCTTCTTGATGGTAGTGTCAAACTCATTTTGCACCCTCTTGACAAAAGACTTGAATAGATCATAGACTTCACTCTTGTCATAGAGAAAGAACACCCATGTGTATCTTGTGTAGTCATCCACAATCACAAAGCCATACTTGTTGCCCCCAATTGATGTGTAGTGAGTTGGGCCAAACAAGTCCATATGCAATAACTCAAATGCTCTTGAAGTTGACATCTCATTCTTCTTGGGATGTGAGTTCCCATGTTGCTTGCCGGCTTGACATGCACTACAAGGTCTATCCTTCTCAAATGTGACATCATTCAAGCCTCTCACTAGATCATGCTTCACCAACTTGTTCAATTGCTTCATTCCAACATGTCCAAGGCGCCTATGCCATAGCCATCCCTTGCTTGACTTGCCAATCAAACATGATGAAAGTTAAGCTTCACTAGCATTGAAATCCACCAAGTACAAGCTTCCATGCCTAAACCCCTTGAATATGATATTTGCTTGATCTTTGCTCACCACCTCAACATGCTTGTCATCAAATATGCACTTGTAGCCAAGATCACACAATTGTGCCACCGACAAAAGATTGAAGTTCAAAGTATCAACTAGCAACACATTGGAGAGATCCTTGTCATTGGAAATTGCAACCTTTCCAAGCCCCATGACATCACCCTTGCTATTGTCACCAAATGTGATGGAGTTGAATCCACCATTGTCATTCTTGTCAAGTGACTTGAACATACTATCTTCACCGGTCATATGATTTGATGCACCACTATCAAGCACCCAATGCCTCCTCCGGCTTTGTAATTGACCTACAAGAAGACATCAAGCTTTAGGTACCCACTTTTGCTTGGGTCCTTGAAGGTTAGTCACTAGAGTCTTTGGCACCCAAATAGCTTTCTTCTTTGAGCTCATCCATGGTGTACCAATGAATCTAGCACTCACACCACTCTCACTCTTAACAAGCATGTAAGAAGCACTCAACTTGTAAGAGGAGGCACTAGTGTTCTTGTTCTTGCATGCATGCTCTAAATGACCAACTTGCTTGCAACTCTTGCAATAGCTACCATTGTTCTTCACAAAACTAGTCTTGTGAGGAGTAAAAGCGGCCTTGCCTTTCTTGGGGGTATAGCCCAATCCCTCTTTGTAGAGAGAAGCTCTTTGGCTACCCAAGCACATAAGCAAGCGGTCCTCACCACCATAAGCCTTAGCCAAGGTGTGATTGAGCTCCTTGACTTCCTTCTTAAGAGACTCATTCTCAACTACTAGTGTAGAATCACATGCATGACCAACACTACTAGATGAAGTAGAGGCATAAGAACATGAAGGGCCAAGTGATGCAACAACAAATGAGTCATCAAGTAAATCACATGATGTGGACACATTTTTCTTTTCTATGTTCACTGCTTGTGATTGCACCTTCTCTTGCTTCTCAACTAGAGAGGAATGAGCTTTTTCAAGCTTGGAGTGAGCAATCTCTAGCTTCTCATGGTCTACCTTTAGACTCTCATAGGAAGCCCTCAACTCCTTAAGTTCTTGCTCAAGGTTTTGTTTATCCTTGCGCAAGCCCCTACATTCTTTCCTAGAGTCATTGAAAGCACTCTTGCAATCCTCAAGCATGACAAAGAGTTCTTCTTTTGTTGTCTCATCATCATCATCACTCTCATCATCACTATCGGGTGGAGGTTTTACCTTAGTGGCCTTGGCCATGAAGCAAGTCGATGGAGCACCAAATAGAGAGAGCTTCTCTTGAATGGCAATGCTTGCGTGCCCCTTCTTCTTCTTCTTCTTGGAATCATCATCATCATCACTTGAGGAAGATGAATCACTCTCCCAAGTTGCCACATGAGATTCACCCTTCTTCTTCTTGTGAGAGGAGTCTTTCTCCTCCTTCTTCTTCTCTTGCTTCTTCCTCTCCTTTCTCATGGCATCTTCATCATCACTTGCATAGGGACACTTGGCAATGAGATGGTCCTTGCCATTGCACCGAAGCACTTCATGGGACGGTCACTAGACTTGGATGAGCTTCTCTTGCCCTTGGACCGGTACCCCTTCTTCATGAGCTTCCCCATTCTCTTCACAAGAAGTGCCATTTGTTCACTCACTTCATCTTCTTGTCCACTTGAGCTTGAGCATGGTTCATCTTCACTTGAAGATTCTTCTTTCTTCTTCTTGCCCTTGCTCTTGGATGATGCGGCCTTGAATGCCACACTCTTCTTGTCATCATCCTTCTTCTCATTTTCCTTCTTCTTCTTCTTCACCAACTCTTCCTTCTCATGATCTTCTCTAAACTCATCATCGGCCATGATCTCTTGAAGGACTTGGTTGGGAGTTGGCTTCTCCTTCATGGTTGTCTTCACCATGACGGTCTTCAACATGTCAAATCTCTTGGGAAGACACCTCATGAACTTGGTGGAGAATTGAGAGTCCTTGATTTCTTCCCCAAGTCCCTTGAGCTCATTGACAATGACTTGGAGCCTATGGAACATCTCCGGCACACTCTCATCCTCCTTCATTGAGAAGCTTGCAAACTTCTCTTGCAACATGTATGCTCTTGCGGTCTTGACACTTTCGGTGCCCTCATAAGCTTCTTCTAGCTTCTTCCAAATGTCATGAGCCACCTCAAGGTTCTTGATGAGCTCAAAAGCTTTATCATCAAGTGCCTCATGGAAAGCACTCACGGCAACATCATTGGCTTGTTGCTTCTTCTCTTCGGCCGGTGTTGGCACCGCACCCTCAACAAGCTCAAACTTGGTTTCCACCACTTTCCACACCTCAAGGTTGATTGACTTGAGATGACTCTTCATCTTAAGCTTCCACTTGGCATAGTCATCACCTCGAAATGATGGTGCCTTCTTGGTGTTGTTGATATGTATAACCAATGCCATTGTTTCACCGTAGGATGTTAATCCAACTCAAACAAACGGTGCCCGGCTCCGATACCACGTGAAAGGTCACAATGGCTAGAGGGGGGTGAATAGCCTAATAAAATCACACCTTGGCTAAGGCTTATGGTGGTGAGGACCGCTTGCTTATGTGCTTGGGTAGCCAAAGAGCTTCTCTCTACAAAGAGGGATTGGGCTATTGTAAGGTCCTAGATGGCTAGAGGGGGTGAATAGCCTATAAAAATTTCTACAAACTCACTAAGCAAACTTCGTTAGATACACAAACGGCGGAAAGTAAGTTTTGCTTAGCCTACTAGATGTTGCAAGCCTCCTATCCAAACAATTCTAGTAGGTGATCACTTAGCACACACAATAGCTACCGCTAGTGATCAAGAGTTCTACCCACGGGATTTAATCTACACAAGGAGTGGTTCCCGACCGACCACACAAGCAATTCTACCCACGGGATTTAGTCTACACAAGTTGTGGTTCCCGACCGACCACGCAAGCAATTCTACTTTGCAAGAAAGTAATCAAAGTAATACAAGAGAGGGTAGGAGCGTGTTATACCAACGCATAGAGTCGAGGTTGCCAATCACCAATAAGATGAACAATCAATCACAATCGGCAACACACAAAGGATGATGACCAATCACCGGAGACAAGATGAACACAATGATTTATCCCCGGATGTTCACTTGGGCACCGCCAAGCTACGTCACCCGTTGTGTCGACCAACACCTAGATGGTTCCTCGGTGTGACCCTCAAGTCACTAGCCCCTCAAGGCTCGCCCGCAAGGCACCGCAAGACACCACTCTCAAGCGAGGTACTCAACGACACGCGCAATCCACTAGGATGCTCTTCGTGATCCCCACGAGGTGAGCTCAAACCTCTCACAAATCAACCGGAGGTGGCCAAGAACATACACCTTCTCTTGCCAACGCCTCCAACAATCTCCAAGCCGGCTAGGAGCGGTACTCTCCAAGAGTAACAAGAAATCCACCGGCTAAACCACCCACAAGTGCCACTAGAATGCTCTCAAGCAATGCAATGCACTAGGTGATCTCTCAATCTCACTTTGGATGAGCAACAAGCAAGAGAGATGAGAGGGAGAGTGTTTCTCTAGCACAAAGGATGAGCAAGTGAGTAGAAATGGGCAAGAGAGCCTCCCATGGCCGGCCAAGGGCCTATTTATAAGCCCAAGGCGAAATCCAACCATTACCCCTCGGTGAAAGGTCACAATGGCTAGAGGGGGTGAATAGCCTAATAAAATTTCTAGCAAGAATACTAGACAACCCAATTAGATAGCAAGGCGGCAAATGTGCAAAGCAAATGCTTCGACTACTCTATGCAAGCCGTCCTACCAAGCAAGGCTACTCAAATCAATTGCACACACAACAATGGTGATCAAGCTACACAATGTCGGTTCACCGAAACCAACCAAGCAATTCTACCCACGGATTTACTCTACACAATGAGTGGTTCCCGACCGACCACAACAAGTAGTTCTACCCACGGGATTTAAACTACTCAAAGAGTGGTTCCCGACCGACCACAACAAGCAATTCTACTATGTGGAAAGTAAGGAGGTGATGGAAGTTTATACCGCCGCGAAGAGTAGATGATGGCCGATCACCGGTGTAGTTGCCAATCACCTAGGAAGCTCAATCACAAGCACAAGGAGGTCGATGCCTCGGCAATCACAAATCAACACAATGATTTTTACCGAGGTTCACTTGCTTCCCGGCAAGCTACTCCTCGTTGTGGCGATGCACTTGCTTGGTGAGTTGCCCGCTCAATTGGCTCGGTGCCAAAAACCCCAAAGGGGAGCCGCAATCTCCACACAAGACAAGGATCCACAAGCCACGAGCAATCCACTAGAGTATCCTTTCGCGAACTCCCGGGGAAGGATCAAGAACCCCTCACAAGAACCCGGTGTGGCCTCGAACAATCACCAAGTCGAGCTCAACCACCACCCGCCGCTCCAAACCGTCTACGGTGACGGGAATCACCGAAGAGTAACAAGAATCCGCAGCTCACTCGATGAACAAGTGCCTCTAGATGCAACTCTCAATGCAAATCACTTGTTCTCACTCAAATCTCTCTCAAGAATGTCAAGGGAACCAAAGAGATGAGTGGGGAGGAGTGTCTCTAGCTCAAGGTATGCTCAAGAGTGTTAGAATAGGCAAGAGAGAGCTCCCATGGCCGGCCAACCTCTTATTTATAGACCCCAAGTCGAAATAGAGCCGTTGGTCCTCGGGGTGTCAAATAACACGCGGCAGACGCGTATGACCGGAGGCATCGACGCGTCCGGCGCGGCGTTTTCGCCAAACGGCCGCCGAAATACATGCGCGGACGCGTCGCGGGTCCGCGCCCGCCGGACGCGTCCGGCGCTCTTCGCAGCGCGCGACCGTAGCCCGACCGTTGGAGTTTAAAGTTGCCACGTCACCGAGCGCCGGACGATCAACAAGTGATTCGCCGGCGTCCGGCGACCGCGTCGGCGTGCGTCCGGCGTGTCCTCACGCGCGAGACGGCTTGACCCGAAAGTTTCCGGTCGGCGTCCGGCCGCGCCGGACGCGTCCGCCACCGCGTCCGACGCTCTCTGCGTCCAGCCAGCCAACTTGCGCCGGTCCAGCACGCGCCGGACGCGTCCGGCCCGCCAGGCCCTGCGTCCGGCGCCCGCGTCTGACGCCCTGTGACTTGTCACCTTCTCGTTTGATCTTCGATGTCGCGCCGTCGTCGATCCAATCTCCAAACCACTTGTCCAAGGTGCTAACTCCACGAGTAGATCACTTCTCAAGCACCGGAGTTAGCGTATCTTCTCAAGATCACGTCGACAAGTGTTAGCTCTCTAGTTAGCCTCTCATGCATCATGCAAAGTCACAACTAGAGGCACTTAGGACCGCGAATGAACCGAGGAAACCCCTCTTGATAGTCGGTTATCGATCTTAAATGTGGTCACACTCGCTAAGTGTCTCGACCACTAAACCGGAAAGCCCTATCAAGTATACCTTCGCCTTGATCTCCATGGACCTCCGTCGGAGCTCGATCACTTTACATCCTTCATGTTCATCACCGTGATCACCATGCTCCATCATCCACCGTCACGTTGCTATGTGTCTAACCACACTTAGAGCAAAGCATTAGCAACGTTTGAGGGTCATTAATTACCAAAACCAAACCGGAGCTTTCAATCTCCCCTTTTTGGTAATTGATGACAACCCCTCGACAAACTCACAAAGATATGGAAATTGAATTCAATATGAAATTGAATTGCTTGCCCAAGACATTTTGATCATGAATCTTGGATTGGACAAGCATTTCAATTCCGGTTTTGGTAGTGGTAGCTCCCCTACATGTGTGCATCAAATGTTTGGTCGATTTTCAAGCACACATGCATAGATGAAACTTTTGTGAGAGTTACCACAACCAAAATGGTACTAAGGTTTATAGAATTGACCTTTGAAGCGTGAAACCAATCGGAGTGCGATAATAAACCTTCCTTAGCACCATGAGAAACTAGACATCCATCAAAACTCAAAATACCTCATGAGATCACATTATAAGCAAGGTACTTTGAACAAGAGTAACTCTATGTCTAGAAACCACCTATGCATGCTAGTACTTCATTTCATCAATCAAGTTCTATACTAGCAATACACCAAACAAGCATGAATATTGAATTTAGCTTGCAATGCTCCATAACAATATGTATGCACATACAAATGCAACAAATAGTCTATGAGCTTGCTCCCCCTATTTGTGTGCTCATGGTTGGGTCATATCATAAAAATTGATCCCCTTCCATTGCTCTTTGTGACTTATTTCTCCCCTTTGTCAACAATCACCAACAAGGGTGCATAAGATGAGAGAGACAAGTCAATCAACTATGGCCAAATCTAAACCACATGCCTAGAAAATGTATCTCAGTTTGAACCAAGGGCAAGCTTCTTCACACCTTATAAGAATAAGGGTTATCTTGACCATGTTGAGATACACATCATGAGCAAGTGCTAAAGATTCAACACTAGGTTCACAAGCTCACAAACAAGTCATATGCCACCACTAGATCAAATCAAGCATAGAAACAATAGTGGTGCCATATATCCTTCAAATTCATTTGATTTGCAATGAATGAGTCTAGCAAGATGCACATGTATACATGTCTACACAACTAGCAAAGGATGCATGAGATGCAACAACCAACTTTACCTTGCTATGTTGGAGGAGAGGCATGTCATAAATGGGGGTGCATCAATCCATGTTGGAGAAGCTAAGTATGTTCAACTCATTCCTCAACTTGCAAAATCTTTTCTCATCAAGAGGCTTGGTGAATATGTCGGCTAGTTGATCTTCGGTGCCAATGCTTTCAATGCTCACATCTCCCTTTTGTTGATGATCTCTAATGAAATGGTGCCTCACATCAATGTGCTTGGTTCTAGAATGTTGAACCGGATTGTTTGTCATCTTGATTGCACTTTCATTGTCACAAAATAAAGGCACATGCTTGAACGTGATCCCATAGTCCTTCAAGGTGGCTTTCATCCATAGCAATTGTGCACAACAATTCCCCGCACTAATGTACTCGGCTTCGGTGGAGAGTGCCACACTATTTTGCTTCTTTGAAGACCATGATACAAGAGATCTTCCTAGCACTTGGCATGTTCCACTTGTGCTCTTCCTATCAATCTTGCAACCGGCATAGTCGGAGTCGGAGTATCCAATCAACTCAAAGCTTGACCCCTTGGGATACCAAAGACCAACATCTTGAGTACCCTTCAAGTATCTCAACACCCTCTTGGTTGCCGTCAAGTGACTCTCTCTTGGAGAAGCTTGAAATCTTGCACACATGCACACACTAAACATGACATCCGGCCTTGAAGCGGTCACATATAGCAAGCTTCCAATCATTGATCTATATAGCTTTTGCTCAATCATCTTGCCACTATCATCAATGTCCAAGCCACCATTGGTTCCCATAGGTGTGCTAATAGCCTTAGCATCTTGCAATCCAAACTTCTTGATCATGTCCTTGATGTACTTGCCTTGACTTACAAAGGTGCCATTCTTCATTTGCTTGATTTGAAGACCAAGGAAGTAGCTCAACTCTCCAAGCATTGACATTTCAAACTCACTAGCCATCATCTTAGCAAATTCTTCACAAAAGAATTGATTTGTTGATCCAAAGATGATATCATCCACATAGATTTGCAACACAAACAAGTCATCTTCTATCTTCTTGGTGAAGAGAGTGGTGTCAACTTTTCCCATCTTGAAGCCTTTGGATATGAGAAAGTCCCTCAATCTTTCATACCATGCCCTTGGAGCTTGCTTCAAGCCATACAATGCCTTCTTGAGCTTGTAGACATGGTTGGGCTTCTTGTCATCTTGAAAACCGGGAGGTTGTGCAACATACACTTCCTCATTGATGAACCCGTTGAGAAATGCACTCTTCACATCCATTTGATAGAGCTTGATGTTGTGAGCACAAGCATAGGCTAATAAGATTCTAATTGCCTCCATTCTTGCCACCGGTGCATATGTTTCTCCAAAGTCAAGACCCTCAACTTGTGTGTAACCTTGAGCCACTAGTCTTGCTTTGTTCCTCACCACTAAGCCATCTTGATCTTGCTTGTTCTTGAAGACCCACTTGGTTCCAATCACATTGTGCTTCTTTGGCCTCTCGACAAGCTCCCAAAATTCATTCCTAGTAAAGTTGTTTAATTCCTCATGCATGGCATTTATCCAATCCGGATCCTTTAATGCCTCATCAATCTTAGTTGGCTCAATGAATGACACAAAGGAGTAGTGCTCACATATGCTAGCCAATCTTGATCTTGTTTGTACACCTCTTTGAATGTCACCAATGATATGATCTAGAGGATGATCTCTTGCAATGTTTGAAGGTTGAAGAACTAGCTCATTTGCATTGCTTGCTTGACCTTGATCTTGATCTTCATGTTGAGTACCACTTGTGCTTGCCTCATTGGAATCTTCTATCACAACTTGAGTTGGCACTTGCGCCTCATCACCATCATCCACTTGCCTCGGCCTAATTTCACCAATGTCCATGTGCCTCATTGCATTGTTCAATTGATCTCCACCCACATCTTCTTGATTTTGATCTCCAACTTGAGAACCTTGGGTTTCATCAAATTCAACATCATGAACCTCTTCAACTAGCCCACTAGCCAAGTTCCACACTCTATAAGCCTTGCTAGAAGTAGAGTAGCCAAGTAGAAACCCCTCATCACACCTCTTGTCAAACTTGCCAAGTCTTTGTCCCTTCTTGAGAATGTAGCACTTGCAACCAAAGACCCGAAAATAGGAAATGTTGGGCTTTCTTCCATTCAAAATCTCGTATGGAGTCTTCTCTAACTTCCCATGGCAATAGAGACGGTTGCTATAGTAGCAAGCCGTGTTGATGGCATCACTCCAAAACTTTTCACTCACATTGTACTCAATTAGCATAGTTCTTGCCATCTCAATCAAGGTCCTATTCTTCCTCTCAACCACACCATTGGATTGGGGAGTGTAGGTTGGTGAGAATTGATGCACAATTCCAAGCTCATCACACAACTCTACAACTCTTGTGTTCTTGAACTCACTCCCATTGTCACTTCTAATCTTCTTGATGGTAGTGTCAAACTCATTTTGCACCCTCTTGACAAAAGACTTGAATAGATCATAGACTTCACTCTTGTCATAGAGAAAGAACACCCATGTGTATCTTGTGTAGTCATCCACAATCACAAAGCCATACTTGTTGCCCCCAATTGATGTGTAGTGAGTTGGGCCAAACAAGTCCATATGCAATAACTCAAATGCTCTTGAAGTTGACATCTCATTCTTCTTGGGATGTGAGTTCCCATGTTGCTTGCCGGCTTGACATGCACTACAAGGTCTATCCTTCTCAAATGTGACATCATTCAAGCCTCTCACTAGATCATGCTTCACCAACTTGTTCAATTGCTTCATTCCAACATGTCCAAGGCGCCTATGCCATAGCCATCCCTTGCTTGACTTGCCAATCAAACATGATGAAAGTTAAGCTTCACTAGCATTGAAATCCACCAAGTACAAGCTTCCATGCCTAAACCCCTTGAATATGATATTTGCTTGATCTTTGCTCACCACCTCAACATGCTTGTCATCAAATATGCACTTGTAGCCAAGATCACACAATTGTGCCACCGACAAAAGATTGAAGTTCAAAGTATCAACTAGCAACACATTGGAGAGATCCTTGTCATTGGAAATTGCAACCTTTCCAAGCCCCATGACATCACCCTTGCTATTGTCACCAAATGTGATGGAGTTGAATCCACCATTGTCATTCTTGTCAAGTGACTTGAACATACTATCTTCACCGGTCATATGATTTGATGCACCACTATCAAGCACCCAATGCCTCCCTCCGGCTTTGTAATTGACCTACAAGAAGACATCAAGCTTTAGGTACCCACTTTTGCTTGGGTCCTTGAAGGTTAGTCACTAGAGTCTTTGGCACCCAAATAGCTTTCTTCTTTGAGCTCATCCATGGTGTACCAATGAATCTAGCACTCACACCACTCTCACTCTTAACAAGCATGTAAGAAGCACTCAACTTGTAAGAGGAGGCACTAGTGTTCTTGTTCTTGCATGCATGCTCTAAATGACCAACTTGCTTGCAACTCTTGCAATAGCTACCATTGTTCTTCACAAAACTAGTCTTGTGAGGAGTAAAAGCGGCCTTGCCTTTCTTGGGGGTATAGCCCAATCCCTCTTTGTAGAGAGAAGCTCTTTGGCTACCCAAGCACATAAGCAAGCGGTCCTCACCACCATAAGCCTTAGCCAAGGTGTGATTGAGCTCCTTGACTTCCTTCTTAAGAGACTCATTCTCAACTACTAGTGTAGAATCACATGCATGACCAACACTACTAGATGAAGTAGAGGCATAAGAACATGAAGGGCCAAGTGATGCAACAACAAATGAGTCATCAAGTAAATCACATGATGTGGACACATTTTTCTTTTCTATGTTCACTTGCTTGTGATTGCACCTTCTCTTGCTTCTCAACTAGAGAGGAATGAGCTTTTTCAAGCTTGGAGTGAGCAATCTCTAGCTTCTCATGGTCTATCTTTAGACTCTCATAGGAAGCCCTCAACTCATTAAGTTCTTGCTCAAGGTTTTGTTTATCCTTGCGCAAGCCCCTACATTCTTTCCTAGAGTCATTGAAAGCACTCTTGCAATCCTCAAGCATGACAAAGAGTTCTTCTTTTGTTGTCTCATCATCATCATCACTCTCATCATCACTATCGGGTGGAGGTTTTACCTTAGTGGCCTTGGCCATGAAGCAAGTCGATGGAGCACCAAATAGAGAGAGCTTCTCTTGAATGGCAATGCTTGCGTGCCCTTCTTCTTCTTCTTCTTGGAATCATCATCATCATCACTTGAGGAAGATGAATCACTCTCCCAAGTTGCCACATGAGATTCACCCTTCTTCTTCTTGTGAGAGGAGTCTTTCTCCTCCTTCTTCTTCTCTTGCTTCTTCCTCTCCTTTCTCATGGCATCTTCATCATCACTTGCATAGGGACACTTGGCAATGAGATGGTCCTTGCCATTGCACCGGAAGCACTTCATGGGACGGTCACTAGACTTGGATGAGCTTCTCTTGCCCTTGGACCGGTACCCCTTCTTCATGAGCTTCCCCATTCTCTTCACAAGAAGTGCCATTTGTTCACTCACTTCATCTTCTTGTCCACTTGAGCTTGAGCATGGTTCATCTTCACTTGAAGATTCTTCTTTCTTCTTCTTGCCCTTGCTCTTGGATGATGCGGCCTTGAATGCCACACTCTTCTTGTCATCATCCTTCTTCTCATTTTCCTTCTTCTTCTTCTTCACCAACTCTTCCTTCTCATGATCTTCTCTAAACTCATCATCGGCCATGATCTCTTGAAGGACTTGGTTGGGAGTTGGCTTCTCCTTCATGGTTGTCTTCACCATGACGGTCTTCAACATGTCAAATCTCTTGGGAAGACACCTCATGAACTTGGTGGAGAATTGAGAGTCCTTGATTTCTTCCCCAAGTCCCTTGAGCTCATTGACAATGACTTGGAGCCTATGGAACATCTCCGCACACTCTCATCCTCCTTCATTGAGAAGCTTGCAAACTTCTCTTGCAACATGTATGCTCTTGCGGTCTTGACACTTTCGGTGCCCTCATAAGCTTCTTCTAGCTTCTTCCAAATGTCATGAGCCACCTCAAGGTTCTTGATGAGCTCAAAAGCTTTATCATCAAGTGCCTCATGGAAAGCACTCACGGCAACATCATTGGCTTGTTGCTTCTTCTCTTCGGCCGGTGTTGGCACCGCACCCTCAACAAGCTCAAACTTGGTTTCCACCACTTTCCACACCTCAAGGTTGATTGACTTGAGATGACTCTTCATCTTAAGCTTCCACTTGGCATAGTCATCACCTCGAAATGATGGTGCCTTCTTGGTGTTGTTGATATGTATAACCAATGCCATTGTTTCACCGTAGGATGTTAATCCAACTCAAACAAACGGTGCCCGGCTCCGATACCACGTGAAAGGTCACAATGGCTAGAGGGGGGGTGAATAGCCTAATAAAATCACACCTTGGCTAAGGCTTATGGTGGTGAGGACCGCTTGCTTATGTGCTTGGGTAGCCAAAGAGCTTCTCTCTACAAAGAGGGATTGGGCTATTGTAAGGTCCTAGATGGCTAGAGGGGGGGTGAATAGCCTATAAAAATTTCTACAAACTCACTAAGCAAACTTCGTTAGATACACAAACGGCGGAAAGTAAGTTTTGCTTAGCCTACTAGATGTTGCAAGCCTCCTATCCAAACAATTCTAGTAGGTGATCACTTAGCACACACAATAGCTACCGCTAGTGATCAAGAGTTCTACCCACGGGATTTAATCTACACAAGGAGTGGTTCCCGGCCGACCACACAAGCAATTCTACCCACGGGATTTAGTCTACACAAGTTGTGGTTCCCGACACCACGCAAGCAATTCTACTTTGCAAGAAAGTAATCAAAGTAATACAAGAGAGGGTAGGAGCGTGTTATACCAACGCATAGAGTCGAGGTTGCCAATCACCAATAAGATGAACAATCAATCACAATCGGCAACACACAAAGGATGATGACCAATCACCGGAGACAAGATGAACACAATGATTTATCCCCGGATGTTCACTTGGGCACCGCCAAGCTACGTCACCCGTTGTGTCGACCAACACCTAGATGGTTCCTCGGTGTGACCCTCAAGTCACTAGCCCCTCAAGGCTCGCCCGCAAGGCACCGCAAGACACCACTCTCAAGCGAGGTACTCAACGACACGCGCAATCCACTAGGATGCTCTTCGTGATCCCCACGAGGTGAGCTCAAACCTCTCACAAATCAACCGGAGGTGGCCAAGAACATACACCTTCTCTTGCCAACGCCTCCAACAATCTCCAAGCCGGCTAGGAGCGGTACTCTCCAAGAGTAACAAGAAATCCACCGGCTAAACCACCCACAAGTGCCACTAGAATGCTCTCAAGCAATGCAATGCACTAGGTGATCTCTCAATCTCACTTTGGATGAGCAACAAGCAAGAGAGATGAGAGGGAGAGTGTTTCTCTAGCACAAAGGATGAGCAAGTGAGTAGAAATGGGCAAGAGAGCCTCCCATGGCCGGCCAAGGGCCTATTTATAAGCCCAAGGCGAAATCCAACCATTACCCCTCGGTGAAAGGTCACAATGGCTAGAGGGGGGGTGAATAGCCTAATAAAATTTCTAGCAAGAATACTAGACAACCCAATTAGATAGCAAGGCGGCAAATGTGCAAAGCAAATGCTTCGACTACTCTATGCAAGCCGTCCTACCAAGCAAGGCTACTCAAATCAATTGCACACACAACAATGGTGATCAAGCTACACAATGTCGGTTCACCGAAACCAACCAAGCAATTCTACCCACGGGATTTACTCTACACAATGAGTGGTTCCCGACCGACCACAACAAGTAGTTCTACCCACGGGATTTAAACTACTCAAAGAGTGGTTCCCGACCGACCACAACAAGCAATTCTACTATGTGGAAAGTAAGGAGGTGATGGAAGTTTATACCGCCGCGAAGAGTAGATGATGGCCGATCACCGGTGTAGTTGCCAATCACCTAGGAAGCTCAATCACAAGCACAAGGAGGTCGATGCCTCGGCAATCACAAATCAACACAATGATTTTTACCGAGGTTCACTTGCTTCCCCCGGCAAGCTACTCCTCGTTGTGGCGATGCACTTGCTTGGTGAGTTGCCCGCTCAATTGGCTCGGTGCCAAAAACCCCAAAGGGGAGCCGCAATCTCCACACAAGACAAGGATCCACAAGCCACGAGCAATCCACTAGAGTATCCTTTCGCGAACTCCCGCGGGGAAGGATCAAGAACCCTCACAAGAACCCGGTGTGGCCTCGAACAATCACCAAGTCGAGCTCAACCACCACCCGCTGCTCCAAACCGTCTACGGTGACGGGAATCACCGAAGAGTAACAAGAATCCGCAGCTCACTCGATGAACAAGTGCCTCTAGATGCAACTCTCAATGCAAATCACTTGTTCTCACTCAAATCTCTCTCAAGAATGTCAAGGGAACCAAAGAGATGAGTGGGGAGGAGTGTCTCTAGCTCAAGGTATGCTCAAGAGTGTTAGAATAGGCAAGAGAGAGCTCCCATGGCCGGCCAACCTCTTATTTATAGACCCCAAGTCGAAATAGAGCCGTTGGTCCTCGGGGGTGTCAAATAACACGCGCAGGACGCGTATGACCGGAGGCATCAGACGCGTCCGCGCGCGCGTTTTCGCCCAAACGGCCGCCCGAAAATACATGCGCCGACGCGCGTCCGGCCCGCCGGGGCGGACGCGCCCGGCGCTCTTGGCCCGCGACCAGCCGACCGTTGGAGTTTAAAGTTGCCACGTCACCGAGCGCCGGACGATCACCGCGTGATTCGCCGGCCCGGCGACCGCGTCCGCGTGCGTCCGGCGTGTCCTCACGCGCGAGAGACGGCTTGACCGAAAAGTTTACGGTCGGCGTCCGGCCGCGCCGGACGCGTCCGCACCGCGTCCGACGCTCTCGTCCCGGCCAGGGCCAACTTGCGCCGGTCCAAGCACGCGCGGACGCGTCCGGCCCGCCGAGCCCCGTGCGTCCGGCGCCCGCGTCGACGCCACGTGACTTGTCACCTTCTCGTTTGATCTTCGATGTCGCGCCGTCGTCGATCCAATCTCCAAACCACTTGTCCAAGGTGCTAACTCCACGAGTAGATCACTTCTCAAGCACCGGAGTTAGCGTATCTTCTCAAGATCACGTCGACAAGTGTTAGCTCTCTAGTTAGCCTCTCATGCATCATGCAAAGTCACAACTAGAGGCACTTAGGACCGCGAATGAACCGAGGAAACCCCTCTTGATAGTCGGTTATCGATCTTAAATGTGGTCACACTCGCTAAGTGTCTCGACCACTAAACCGGAAAGCCCTATCAAGTATACCTCGCCTTGATCTCCATGGATCTCCGTCGAGCTCGATCACTTTACATCCTTCATGTTCATCACCGTGATCACCATGCTCCATCATCCACCGTCACGTTGCTATGTGTCTAACCACACTTAGAGCAAAGCATTAGCAACGTTTGAGGGTCATTAATTACCAAAACCAAACCGGAGCTTTCACTCGGGCAAGCCGATTTCAACCGCCGGACGCGTCCCATGGCTCAGCGCCGACGCGTCCGCGCCTCCTCGCTTCCGCGATAACCCGACCGTTGGCGGCCCAACGTTCAAATCACCTCGCGTCCGGCCCGCGTCCGGCTGCGTCCGCGGCCCGCGTCCGGAGGAAACGCCCGCTCGAAACTTTCGTCCGCGTCCGCCCACGCCGGACGCGGCAGCCCAAGCGCCCGCCGCCCTCGGACGGCCCAGCCCCGGCCTCGCGACGAAGCCCAAGACGCGCGGACTGCGCATGGTGAACGGCCCACGTCCGCCGCGTGCGTCGGCGCGCGTCCGACACGCGACACTCGCTCACGCCAAGTCACAATGCGCCGGACGCGTCCCGGCGCCCAAGCTCCCAACGCGTCCGGCCGGCGTCTATCAAAACTTCGTTTTTCAGCCCGTCGTGACGCGCAACTTCTCGACATGCTATCCAACAAGTATACCAACTTGATCAACGGAGATAGCATGATTTCAACCAAATTTTGCATCCGGCGCAATAGAAAATATGCATCCATTTTTCCCGAAAGCGCCGAATCCCGCCAACACCACAGCGGGAGGAAGAGAGGGACCCAAACCCATCTCTACCCCGCAAACCACAAATGCGCCCAAGCACCACCTTTGTAAATGTGCCAACACCACCAAGTGTACATCTCCATGTGCTTGTGTGTTAGCTTTTCACAACCATTTCCCAAAGGTTAGGTTAGCTCACTAGGCCCTACATGCAATGCACTTCATGAATTCACCTAGTGGCACCCGTGCGTCGAATAGCCGATAAGACTTCCCTCTTAATAGTGCGGCTATCGATCCTAAACCACTCACACCCTCTATGGTGTCTTGAGTGCAAAACAAAATGGCCCTATCGGTTATACCTTTGCCTTGAGCCCATTTTGTTCCTCCAAATGATATGAACGCTTGACACCATCATGTGACCGTTTCGATCCATCGACCTTGACTTCACTTGCCCTTCACCGTGCATCGGTCCATCGGCGCCTAGTCTTGCCCGAGCTTCACCATCGCATGGTCCTTCACTCCAAGCCTCAACTAGCCCTTCACCTTCAACACCGGTCCATGGAGCCAAGCATCGTCTTGATCTTCATCTTTGATCACATGACGTGTGTCATGCTTCATATTCAATAAGCTCATCATGTGGACAATCTTTCTCTAAATCAACCACTTAGATAAACAAGGTTAGTCCTAGGTTTCATCAATTAGCCAAAACCAAACTAGGGACTTTCAATCTGCCCTTTTTGGTAATTGATGACAACCTCAACAAAGATGATTTTATAATAAAGATTTTGAACTTGTCATACTTGTCCAATCAATAAGCTCACAAGAGGAATTTGGACAACTATAGCAAGTTTGGTTTTGGTAGTATTGCTCCCCCTACATATGTGCATAGAGTTTGGATTTGAAGCTTTGCACATATGCATGGATATTTAAAGTGTGGGGAGAGTAATTCTACCAAAATGATGCTAAGGTGTAAGAAATGGACCTTTGAAGCGTGATACCACTCGGAGTTGCCTTTTACACCATCCTTAGCACCATGAAGTAACTAGACATCCATCAAAAACTCAAGAACCCCGTGAGATCAACATTATAAGCAAAGTTCTTGAACCACTTGTAAGGCAAGGGGAGTCTAGTTACAACCTATGCATGCTAGTAGATCATTTCATCATACAAGTCCTATACTAGCATTGCACCACACAAGCAAGGAAACACCACTTGTATAAAACTTTAAAACTAGGTGCCATGAGCAAGTCATATGAGAATGCACAAACAAATGCAACAACTTTGTTCATGAGCTTGCTCCCCTTCTTGTGTGCATCAAAATTTTATTTACCCCTTTATCATGTTCAATCATCTTTTTCTCTCCCCTTTGTCAACAATTGCCCAAAAATGGGATCAAATTGTGGAGAGAAAAGGACTTTGATGGAGTAAACAAAACTTTAGTCAAATTTGGTTCAATCTAGACCACTTGCCAAAGACATTTAATTCGGTTTGAACCAAAGACAAGCTTCTTCACACCTCATGACAAGGGTTATCTTGCCTATGTTGAATTAAACACTTGTAGCAAATATTCTAGATTCAACACTAGGATTGCAAGCCCACAAATATGTCATATGTCACCACTAGATCAAGCAAAGCATAGAAGCAATAGTGGTAAACATATATACATCAAACATATTTGATTTATCATGAATGCTCCAAATGCACCTTGTATGTCTACATGTGCTACCACAAGTATAGTCCTAAGCATGAATGACATGTCAACCAATGGTACCTTGCTTAGTCGAAGGAGAGGCATGTCAAGTAGTGGTGGGGTGCATTCAACACATGTTTGAGAAGTCAAGAATATTCAATTCATTCCTTAGCTTGCAAAACCTTCTTTCATCAAGTGGCTTGGTGAGGATGTCGGCAAGTTGATCATCGGTACCCACACTTTCAATGGAAATGTCACCCTTTTGTTGATGATCTCTTATGAAGTGATGCCTTATGTCAATGTGCTTTGTTCTTCCATGTTGAACCGGGTTTTGTGTCATCTTGATTGCACTTTCATTATCACAAAACAATGGCACATTCTTGAAGTTGATGCCATAATCCTTCAAAGTTGACTTCATCCAAAGCAATTGTGCACAACAACTCCCCGCACTAACATATTCGGCTTCGGCGGTAGAGATTGCCACACTATTTTGCTTCTTTGAGGACCATGACACAAGTGATCTTCCAAGAAGTTGACATGTACCACTTGTGCTCTTTCTATTGATCTTGCAACCACCATAGTCGAGTCCGAATATCCAATTAATTCAAACTTTGACCCCTTGGGATACCACAATCCAACATCTCTTGTTTGCTTCAAGTACCTCAATATTCTCTTTGCGGCCGTGAGATGACTCTCTCTAGGTGAGGCTTGATATCTAGCACACATGCAAACACTAAACATGACATCCGGCCTTGATGCGGTGACATAGAGTAGGCTTCCAATCAATGACCGATAATCCTTTTGATTCACCATATTGCCATCATGATCACTATCAAGATTCCCATTGGTGCCCATTGGAGTTGAGATTGGCTTTGCATCTTGCATCCCAAACTTCTTCAACATGTCCCTTATGTATTTCCCTTGACTCACAAATGTTCCATTCTTCAATTGCTTGACTTGAAGACCAAGGAAATAGCTAAGTTCACCAATCATGGACATCTCAAACTCATTTGCCATCATTTCACCAAATTCTTCACAATATGCTTGATTGGTTGATCCAAAGATGATATCATCAACATAGATTTGCACAATGAAGAGATCATTACCAATCTTCTTGGTGAATAGAGTAGTATCAACCTTGCCCATAATGAACCCTTTGGAGTGAAGAAAAGTCTTCAATCTCTCATACCATGCTCTAGGTGCTTGCTTCAAGCCATACAAAGCTTTCTTCAATTTGTACACATGGTTGGGTCTCTTCTCATCTTCAAACTCGGGAGGTTGCTCAACATATACTAGCTCATTGATGATCCCATTGAGAAATGCACTCTTGACATCCATTTGATATAACTTGATATTGTGGGCACATGCATAAGCCAATAGAATCCTTATTGCCTCCAATCTTGCCACGGGAGCATATGTCTCATCATAATCAAGACCTTCAACTTGAGTATAGCCTTGTGCAACTAGTCTTGCTTTGTTTCTAATCACAACACCATCTTGATCTTGCTTGTTCTTGAAAACCCATTTGGTTCCAATGACATTGTGATCCTCCGGCCTCTCAACTAACTCCCACACATCATTTCTTGGAAGTTGTTGAGCTCTTCTTGCATTGCCATGATCCAATCGGCATCATCCAAAGTTTCCTCAATTTTCTTTGGCTCCTTGGTTGACACAAAAGATGCAAACTCACAAATCATAGCCACTCTTGATCTTGTTTGCACACCACTTCTAATATCACCAATAACACTATCAATTGGGTGATCTCTTGCAACATGTTGTGGTTGTAGCACTTGCACTTGATTGCTTGAACTTGGTTGATCACTTGACTTGTCTTCATTGGATGAGCTAGCACCATGATCTTGCACTTGAGCATTGCTAGCTTGCCTCAATGGAGAATTGAGCACTTCATGTTTATCATCTTGCACATCAACCACTTGCTTTGCTCTTATGTCACCAATGTCCATGTTCTTCATAGCTTCAACCAATTGGTTTCCACCAACATCTTCTAGATTCTCATCTTCATCTTGTGACCCATTGGTTTCATCAAATTGCACATCATGAACTTCCTCTCTAATGCCACTTGAATTGTTTCAAACTCTATAAGCCTTGCTTGTAGTTGAATAACCGAGTAGGAACCCTTCATCACATCTCTTTTCAAACTTCCCCAATCTAGTGCCCTTCCTCAAGATATAGCATTTGCAACCAAACACTCTAAAATAGCCAATGTTGGGCTTTCTTCCATGAAGTAGCTCATATGGGGTCTTCTCTAACAAGGTATGACAATAGAGCCTATTGATGTAGTAGCATGCCGTGTTGATTGCTTCATCCCAAAATGATTGACTAACATTGTACTCATGAAGCATTGATCTAGCCATATCAAGCAATGTTCTATTTTTCCTCTCAACTAGGCCATTTGATTGTGGAGTGTACTTGGCCGAGAGTTGATGACCAATGCCATAGTGATCACACAATTCTTCCATTCTAGTATTCTTGAATTCACTCCCATTGTCACTTCTCACTTTCTTGATTCTCATGTCAAACTCATTGTGAACTCTAGTGAGAAAGGTCTTGAAGGTGTCATACACTTCACTCTTGTCACTAAGGAAGAATACCCATGTGAATCTTGTGAAGTCATCCACTATGACAAACCCATACTTGTTGCCACCAATACTTGTGTATGTAGTTGGGCCAAATAGATCCATGTGCAACAACTCAAATGCCTTGCATGTGCTCATTATACTCTTCTTTGGATGTGAGCTTCCAACTTGCTTCCCGGCTTGACATGCACTACACAACTTGTCCTTCTCAAAAACAACATCTTTCAAGCCTTCAACAAGATTGTGTTGTGTGAGCTTCTTCAATTGTTTCATGCCAACATGCCCAAGCCTTCTATGCCAAAGCCATCCCAAACTTGATTTTGATATCAAACAAGTTGTCAAAGAAGCTTCACTAGTGTTGAAATCAACAAGATAGAGATTCTCATATCTAAAGCCTTTGAACACCAAGTTGGACCCATCAAGAGAAACTACCTCAACATCATTTGTCCCAAAAATGCACTTGTAGCCTCGATCACAAATTTGTGCCACGGAGAGAAGATTGAAATCCAAGCTTTCAACTAGCATCACATTTGAGATACTCATGTCATTTGATATTGCAATCTTGCCCAAACCAACCACCTTGCCTTTCTTGTTATTGCCAAAAGTAATTGACTCAATGCCACTATCATTCTTCTCAATTGAATCAAACATTCTTGATGTGCGGTCATGTGTTGAGAACACCCACTATCAATAATCCAATGCCTTCCTCCGGCTTTATAATTCACCTACAAGCAAATCAATGAAGCTTAGGTACCCATTTTTGCTTGGGTCCTTGTAGGTTAGTGACTAAGCTCTTTGGTACCCAAATTGCCTTCTTCTTTGGGCCAACAATGGGTGTACCAACAAACTTAGCTTGCACACCTTTCACACCCTTGGTAAGCACATAACAAGAATCAAAAGGTATAGCATTGTCAAGTTTCTTGTTTTGTTGCTTCTTGTTGCAATTTTGCTCTAGGTGCCCAACTTGCTTGCATCTATAGCAAAACCGACCATTGCTCTTCACAAAGCTAGGCTTTGGAGTTGCAAAGGCCGACTTGCCCTTCTTGGGGGTATAGCCCAATCCCTCTTTGTTAAGAGAGAACCTTTGGCTACCCAAGCACTTTAGCAAGCGGGCCTCACCACCATAGGCTTTGCCTAAGGCATGAGTGAGCTCATCCACCTCCTTCTTGAGAGTCTCATTCTCAACCATAAGTGTAGCATCACAAGTGAAGCCATCACTAGTAGTAGAGATAGAGTCGGTGGTGGTGGTGGATGTTGAGCTACAAGAAGGGTTAGCATTTGTCATGATGATAGGTTGATAAAAAGACTCATCAATGATGTCACAAGTAAGGCCTATATCACATGATGCAACCACCACTTTCTTTGCTTGTTGCTCAAGTAGAAGTGAGTGAGCCTTTTCAAGCTTAGAGTGAGCATCACCAAGTTTCTCATGGTCTAACACTAGACACTCATGAGTGGTCATAAGCTCACCTAGGGCTTTCTCAAGTATTGCTACTTTCATTGAAAGCTTCTTGCACTCCTTTTCCTTGGCAATAGCTATGTCTCTAGTTTCTTGCATCAAGTCATATAGTTGATCCTTAGAAGGTTCATCATCATCATCAACATTATCAACATCATGAGCATATTCCATCTCACTATCATCATCACTATCATCATATTGTACCTTGGTTTCCTTGGCCATGAAGCACGATGGTGATGAAGAGAATAATGAAGACTTCTTGTTGATGGCGATGGAAGCCATAGCCTTGTTGCTTGTATCTTCATCTTCATCATCATTGTCACTCTCCCAAGTGACCACAAATGCACCATTCTTGCCCTTCTTGAGTGTCATCTTGGCCTCATGCTTCTTCTTCTCAAACTTGCCCTTGTTGTAGTTCTTCTTCTTCTCATATGGGCATTCGGCTTGTAGATGCTCGGTGCTATCACAATTGAAGCACTTCCTTAGTTGTTCTTGCTTCTTGAAATTGTTTCTCTTGAAGCCTCTTCTCTTGATGAACATGTGACCCATCTTTTTCACCACAAGAGCAAGTGCCTCATCATCAATCTCAAAGTCACCATCTTCATCATTATTTTCTTCTTCTTCAAACATTGGTGCTTTGCCCTTGGAGGATGTGGCTTGGAATGCCACGGTCTTCTTCTTCTTCTCCTCTTCCACCTTCTCATCATCTTGATCAAATTTGTCATATGTCAAGACTTCACCAAGCAAATCATTTGGCTTCTTATCTTCAAGCCCATCTCTTTGTAGCATTAGCTTCAACATCTTGAAGCTCTTTGGCAAGCATATCAAGAACTTGTGACAAAAATCTTCATCTTTTGTCTTGTGCCCCAAACTCTTGAGATCATTCACAATCACTTGCAAACGATGAAACATTTCAATGATTGTTTCATCCTCTTTCTTCTTGAAGTTCTCAAACTCACTCTTGAGTCCATATAGCTTTGCACTCTTCACAACCTTGGTGCCTTCATAGGTCTCACCCAACCTTGTCCACACTTCACTTGCACGCTCCAAGTCCTTGATCCCCTCAAACACCTTTGTATCAATGCCATTGTATAAGGTGTTGAGAGCCATTCTATTGCATGTTGTGTTGGCTCTATCTTCATCGGTGAGATGATCATTATCAAGAATAGCATAGTCATGCAAAGTAACTTGCAAGACTCTCTCTTGAATTGAACCGAGATACATGATCATCTTTCTCTTCCAATGGTCAAAAGAACTAACTCCATCAAACATAGGCGGTTTGCCCCCAACATGGTTGAACACAATTTGAGCCATCTTAACACCGTAGGATGTTAAGCCTTGCACAAAAACGGTGACCTCGGCTCTGATACCACTTGTAAGGTCCTAGATGGCTAGAGGGGGGGGGTGAATAGCCATCTAAAAATTTCTACAAACTCACTAAGCAAACTTCGTTAGATACACAAACGGCGGAAAGCAAGTTTTGCTTAGCCTACTAGATGTTGCAAGCCTCCTATCCAAACAATTCTAGTAGGTGATCACTTAGCACACACAATAGCTACCGCTAGTGATCAAGAGTTCTACCCACGGGATTTAATCTACACAAGGAGTGGTTCCCGACCGACCACACAAGCAATTCTACCCACGGGATTTAGTCTACACAAGTTGTGGTTCCCGACCGACCACGCAAGCAATTCTACTTTGCAAGAAAGTAATCAAAGTAATACAAGAGAGGGTAGGAGCGTGTTATACCAACGCATAGAGTCGAGGTTGCCAATCACCAATAAGATGAACAATCGGTCACAATCGGCAACACACAAAGGATGATGACCAATCACCGGAGACAAGATGAACACAATGATTTATCCCCGGATGTTCACTTGGGCACCGCCAAGCTACGTCACCCGTTGTGTCGACCAACACCTAGATGGTTCCTCGGTGTGACCCTCAAGTCACTAGCCCCTCAAGGCTCGCCCGCAAGGCACCGCAAGACACCACTCTCAAGCGAGGTACTCAACGACACGCGCAATCCACTAGGATGCTCTTCGTGATCCCCACGAGGTGAGCTCAAACCTCTCACAAATCAACCGGAGGTGGCCAAGAACATACACCTTCTCTTGCCAACGCCTCCAACAATCTCCAAGCCGGCTAGGAGCGGTACTCTCCAAGAGTAACAAGAAATCCACCGGCTAAACCACCCACAAGTGCCACTAGAATGCTCTCAAGCAATGCAATGCACTAGGTGATCTCTCAATCTCACTTTGGATGAGCAACAAGCAAGAGAGATGAGAGGGAGAGTGTTTCTCTAGCACAAAGGATGAGCAAGTGAGTAGAAATGGGCAAGAGAGCCTCCCATGGCCGGCCAAGGGCCTATTTATAAGCCCAAGGCGAAATCCAACCATTACCCCTCGGGCCGAGCCGATTTCAACCCGCCGGACGCGTCCCGCGGCTCAAACGCCGGACGCGTCCGGCGCCTCCGCGCAAGCCCATGACAATGACCGTTGGCGGCCCAACGTTCAAATCACCTCGCGTCCGGCCCGCGTCCGGCCATGCGTCCGGCGGCCCGCGTCCGGAGGAAACGCCGCGCTCGAAACTTTCCGGTCCGCGTCCGGCCCACGCCGGACGCGACCAGCCCAAGGCCCGCCGCCCTCGACGGCCCGGCCGCCTCGCCGACGAAGCCCAAGACGCGCCCCGGACTCGCACGCTGAACGGCCCACGTCCGCCCCGCGTGCGTCGGGCGCGCGTCCGACGCGCGACACTCGCTCACGCCAAGTCACAATGCGCCGGACGCGTCCGGCGCCCAGCCCTAACGCGTCCGTGGCTTCAAAACTTCGTTTTTCAGCCCGTCGTGACGCCAACTTCTCAGACATGCTATCCAACAAGTATACCAACTTGATCAACGGAGATAGCATGATTTCAACCAAATTTTGCATCCGGCGCAATAGAAAATATGCATCCATTTTTCCCGAAAGCGCCGAATCCCGCCAACACCACAGCGGGAGGAAGAGAGGGACCCAAACCCATCTCTACCCTGCAAACCACAGCGCGCCCAAGCACCACCTTTGTAAATGTGCCAACACCACCAAGTGTACATCTCCATGTGCTTGTGTGTTAGCTTTTCACAACCATTTCCCAAAGGTTAGGTTAGCTCACTAGGCCCTACATGCAATGCACTTCATGAATTCACCTAGTGGCACCCGTGCGTCGAATAGCCGATAAGACTTCCCCTCTTAATAGTGCGGCTATCGATCCTAAACCACTCACACCCTCTATGGTGTCTTGAGTGCAAAACAAAATGGCCCTATCGGTTATACCTTTGCCTTGAGCCCATTTTGTTCCTCCAAATGATATGAACGCTTGACACCATCATGTGACCGTTTCGATCCATCGACCTTGACTTCACTTGCCCTTCACCGTGCATCGGTCCATCGGCGCCTAGTCTTGCCCGAGCTTCACCATCGCATGGTCCTTCACTCCAAGCCTCAACTAGCCCTTCACCTTCAACACCGGTCCATAGAGCCAAGCATCGTCTTGATCTTCATCTTTGATCACATGACGTGTGTCATGCTTCATATTCAATAAGCTCATCATGTGGACAACCTTTCTCTAAATCAACCACTTAGATAAACAAGGTTAGTCCTAGGTTTCATCAATTAGCCAAAACCAAACTAGGGACTTTCAGCTATACCCCCAAGAAAGGCAAAGCCGCTTTTGCTCCTCACAAGACTAGTTTTGTGAAGAACAATGGTAGCTATTGCAAGAGTTGCAAGCAAGTGGGTCATTTAGAGCATGCATGCAAGAACAAGAACACTAGTGCATCCTCTTACAAGTTGAATGCTTCCTATATGCTTGTTAAGAGTGAGTGTGGTGTGAGTGCTAGATTCATTGGTACACCATGGATGAGCTCAAAGAAGAAAGCTATTTGGGATGCCAAAGACTCTAGTGACTAACCTTCAAGGACCCAAGCAAAAGTGGGTACCTAAAGCTTGATGTCTTCTTGTAGGTCAATTACAAAGCCGGAGGGAGGCATTGGGTGCTTGATAGTGGTGCATCAAATCATATGACCGGTGAAGATAGTATGTTCAAATCACTTGACAAGAATGACAATGGTGGATTCAACTCCATCACATTTGGTGACAATAGCAAGGGTGATGTCATGGGGCTAGGAAAGGTTGCAATTTCCAATGACAAAGATCTCTCCAATGTGTTGCTAGTTGATACTTTGAACTTCAATCTTTTGTCAGTGGCCCAATTGTGTGATCTTGGCTACAAGTGCATATTTGATGACAAGCAAGTTGAGGTGGTGAACAAGGATCAAGCAAATATCATCTTCAAGGGGTTTAGGCATGGAAGCTTGTACTTGGTTGATTTCAATGCTAGTGAAGCTCAACTTTCATCATGTTTGATTGGCAAGTCAAGCAAGGGATGGCTATGGCATAGGCGCCTTGGACATGTTGGCATGAAGCAATTGAACAAGTTGGTGAAGCATGATCTAGTGAGAGGCTTGAATGGTGTCACATTTGAGAAGGATAGACCTTGTAGTGCAAGTCAAGCCGGCAAGCAACATGGGAACTCACATCCCAAGAAGAATGAGATGTCAACTTCAAGAGCATTTGAGTTATTGCATATGGACTTATTTGGCCCAACCCACTACACACCAATTGGGGGCAACAAGTATGGCTTTGTGATTGTGGATGACTACACTAGATACACTTGGGCGTTCTTTCTCTATGATAAGAGTGAAGTCTATGATCTATTCAAGTCTTTTGTCAAGAGGGTGCAAAATGAGTTTGACACTACCATCAAGAAGATAAGAAGTGACAATAGGAGTGAATTCAAGAACACAAGAGTTGAAGAGTTGTGTGATGAGCTTGGAATTGTGCATCAATTCTCACCAACCTACACTCCTCAATCCAATGGTGTAGTTGAGAGGAAGAATAGGACCTTGATTGAGATGGCAAGAACTATGCTACTTGAGTACAATGTGAGTGAAAAATTTTGAAGTGATGCTATCAACACGGCTTGCTACTATAGCAACCGCCTCTATTGCCATGGGAAGTTAGAAAAGACTCCATATGAAATCTTGAATGGAAGGAAGCCCAACATTGCTTACTTCCGGGTCTTTGGTTGCAAATGCTACATTCTCAAGAAGGGGCAAAGACTTGGAAAGTTTGACAAGAGGTGTGGTGAGGGATTTCTTCTTGGCTACTTTACTTCTAGCAAGGCTTATAGAGTGTGGAATTTGGCAAGTGGGCTAGTTGAATAGGTTCATGATGTTGAATTTGATGAAACCCAAGGTTCTCAAAGTGGAGATCAAAATCAAGATGATGTGGGTGGAGATCAATTGAGCAATGCAATGAGACACATGGACATTGGTGACATTAGACCAAGGCAAGTGGATGATGGTGATGAAGTGCAAGTGCCAACTCAAGTTGTGATAGAAGATTCCAATAAGGCAAGCACAAGTGGTACTCAACATCAAGATCAAGATCAAGGTCAAGCAAGCAATGCAAATGAGCTAGTCCTTCAACCTTCAAACATTGCAAGAGATCATCCTCTAGATCGTATCATTGGTGACTTTCAAAGAGGTGTACAAACAAGATCAAGATTGGCTAGCATATGTGAGCACTACTCCTTTGTGTCATTCATTGAGCCAACTAAGATTGACGAAGCCTTGAAGGATCCGGATTGGATAAATGCCATGCATGAGGAATTGAACAACTTCACTAGAAATGATGTGTGGGAGCTTGTTGAGAGGCCGAAGAAGCACAATGTGATTGGCACCAAGTGGGTCTTCAAGAACAAGCAAGATCAAGATGGATTGGTTGTGAGGAACAAAGCAAGACTAGTGGCACAAGGGTACACACAAGTTGAGGGTCTTGACTTTGGAGAAACATATGCACCGGTGGCAAGATTAGAGGCAATTAGAATCTTATTAGCCTATGCTTGTGCTCACAACATCAAGCTCTATCAAATAGATGTG
Source organism: Themeda triandra (assembly GCA_018135685.1). Taxonomy (NCBI): domain Eukaryota; kingdom Viridiplantae; phylum Streptophyta; class Magnoliopsida; order Poales; family Poaceae; genus Themeda; species Themeda triandra. The sequence goes on along the minus strand of JAENPR010000143.1, from coordinate 140,468 downwards.
AAGAGTGCATTTCTCAATGGCTTCATCAATTAGGAAGTGTATGTTGCACAACCTCTCGGTTTTGAGGATGACAAGAAGCCCAACCATGTATACAAGCTCAAGAAGGCATTGTATGGCTTGAAGCAAGCTCCAAGGTTATGGTATGAAAGATTGAGAGATTTTCTCATCTCCAAAGGCTTCAAGATGGGCAAAGTTGACACTACTCTCTTCACCAAGAAGATAGAAGATGACTTGTTTGTGTTGCAAATCTATGTGGATGATATCATCTTTGGATCAAAAAATTAATTCTTTTGTGAAGAGTTTGCTAAAATGATGGCTAGTGAGTTTGAAATGTCAATGCTTGGAGAGTTGAGCTATTTCCTTGGTCTTCAAATCAAGCAAATGAAGAATGGCACCTTTGTGAGTCAAGACAAGTACATCAAGGACATGATCAAGAAGTTTGGATTGCAAGATGCTAAGGCTATTAGCACACCAATGGAACCAATGGTGGCTTGGATATTGATGATAGTGGCAAGATGATTGAGCAAAAGCTATATAGATCAATGATTGGAAGCTTGCTATATGTGACCGCTTCAAGGCCGGATGTCATGTTTAGTGTGTGCATGTGTGCAAGATTTCAAACTTCTCCAAGAGAGAGTCACTTGACGGCAACCAAGAGGGTGTTGAGATATTTGAAGGGTACTCAAGATGTTGGTCTATGGTATCCCAAGGGGTCAAGCTTTGAGTTGATTGGATACTCCGACTCCAACTATGCCGGTTGCAAGATTGATAGGAAGAGCACAAGTGGAACATGCCAAGTGCTAGGAAGATCTCTTGTATCATGGTCTTCAAAGAAGCAAAATAGTGTGGCACTCTCCACCGCCGAAGCCGAATATATTAGTGCGGGGAATTGTTGTGCACAATTGCTATGGATGAAAGCCACCTTGAAGGACCATGGGATCAAGTTCAAGCATGTGCCTTTGTTTTGTGACAATGAAAGTGCAATCAAAATGACAAACAATCCGGTTCAACATTCAAGAACCAAGCACATTGATGTGAGGCACCACTTCATTAGAGATCATCAACAAAAGGGAGATGTGAGCATTGAAAGCATTGGCACCGAAGATCAACTAGCCGACATATTCACCAAGCCTCTTGATGAGAAAAGATTTTGCAAGTTGAGGAATGAGTTGAACATACTTAGCTTCTCCAACATGGATTGATGCACCTCATATATGACATGCCTCTCCTCCAACATAGCAAGGTAAAGTTGGTTGTTGCATCTCATGCATCCTTTTGCTAGTTGTGTAGACAAGTATACATGTGCATCTTGCTAGGCTCATTCATTGCAAATCAAATGAATTTGAAGGATATATGACACCACTATTATTTCTATGCTTGATTTGATCTAGTGGTGGCATATGACTTGTTTGTGAGCTTGTGAACCTAGTGTTGAATCTTTAGCACTTGCTCATGATGTGTATCTCAACATGGTCAAAATAACCCTTATTCTTATGAGGTGTGAAGAAGCTTGCCCTTGGTTCAAACTGAGATACATTTTCTAAGCATGTGATTTAGATTTGGCCATAGTTGATTGACTTGTTTCTCTCATCTTATGCACCCTTGTTGGTGATTGTTGACAAAGGGGGAGAAATAAGTTACAAAGAGCAATGGAAGGGGATCAATTTTTATGATATGACCCAACCATGAGCACACAAATAGGGGGAGCAAGCTCATAGACTATTTGTTGCATTTGTATGTGCATACATGATGATATGGAGCATTGCAAGCTAAATTCAATATTCATGCTTGTTTGGTGTGTTGCTAGTATAGAACTTGATTAATGAAATGAAGTACTAGCATGCATAGTTGTTTTCTAGACATAGAGTTTCTCTTGTTCAAAGTACCTTGTTTATAATGTGATCTCATGAGGTATTTTGAGTTTTTGATGTCTAGATTCCCATGGTGCTAAGGAAGGTTTATTATTACACTCCGATTGGTATCACGCTTCAAAGGTCAATTCTATAAACCTTAGTACCATTTTGGTTGTGGTAACTCTCACACAAGTTTCATCTATGCATGTGTGCTTAAAAATCGACCAAACATTTGATGCACACATGTAGGGGGAGCTACCACTACCAAAAACCGGAATTGAAATGCTTGTCCAATCCAAGATTCATGATCAAAATGTCTTGGGCAAGCAATTCAATTTCATATTGAATTCTTTTTCCATATCTTTGTGAGCTTTGCGAAGGGTTGTCATCAATTACCAAAAAGGGGGAGATTGAAAGCTCCGGTTTGGTTTTGGTAATTAATGACACTCAACGTTGCTAATGCTTTGCTCTAAGTGTGGTTAGACACATAGCAACATGATGGTGGATGATGGAGCTTGGCGATCACCGTGATGAACATGATGGATGTGAAGTGATCGAGCTCCGACGGAGGCCCATGGAGATCAAGGCGAAGGTATACTTGATAGGGCTTTCCGGTTTGGTGGTCAAGACACTTAGCGAGTGTGACCACATTTAGAATCGATAACCGACTATCAAGAGGGGTTTCCTCGGTTCATTCGCGGTCCTAAGTGCCTCTAGGTTTAACTCGGCATGATGCATGAGAGGCTAACTAGAGTGCTAACACTTGTCGACGTATTCATGAGATTATACGCTAACTCCGGTGCTTGAGTTGTGATCTATTCTGTGGAGTTGGCACCTAAGACAAGTAGTTTGGACATTGGATCGACGACGGCGCGACATCGAAGATCAAACAACATTGGAGGTGTTCTCTGGGCGTCGGATGCAGGCGCCGGACGCCGGGCCACGCGGGCCGGACGCGTCCGGCGCGTTGTGAACTCGCCTGGGCGGCTGGTTGGGCGCTGCTGAGCGCCGAACGCCGAGGAGGCGCGTTCGGCGCACGCCGGACTCGGACCAGAATGTTTCTGGTGCTGTGTGTTGCGCGCGCGCAGGGGCGTCGGACGCGTCCGGCGTGAGGCGGCGGACTCGGGCGGCAGACGCGCCACGTCATCACAGTTTGAAGCCAACGGTCGGTTTGGCCTTGGCGCAGGGGAGAGAGCGCCGGACGCGTCCGGCGGCCTCGACCAGACGCGTCCGGCGCGTTGGTTTCTGGCGGTCCGAAGGGGCAACGGCTATTTTTGGAGTGTGCTCTATAAATAGCCCCTTGGCCGGCCATGAGAGGCTCTCTTGGCCATTTTTCACATACTTGTGCATCCTTTGAGCTAGAGAGACACTCCTCCACTCATCTCTTTGATTCCTTTGCTAATCTTGAGAGAGATTTGAGTGAGAACAAGTGATTTGCATTGAGAGTTGCATCTAGAGGCACTTGTTCATCGAGTGAGCTGCGGATTCTTGTTACTCTTCGGTGATTCCCGTCACCGTAGACGGTTTGGAGCAGCGGGTGGTAGTTGAGCTCGACTTGGTGATTGTTCGAGGCCACACCGGGTTCTTGTGAGGGGTTCTTGATCCTTCCCCGCGGGAGTTCGCGAAAGGATACTCTAGTGGATTGCTCGTGGCTTGTGGATCCTTGTCTTGTGTGGAGATTGCGGCTCCCCATTGGGGTCTTTGGCACCGAGCCAATTGAGCGGGCAACTCACCAAGCAAGTGCATCGCCACAACGAGGACTAGCTTGCCGGGAAGCAAGTGAACCTCGGTAAAAAATCATTGTGTTGATTTATGATTGCCGAGGCTTCGACCTCCTTGTGCTTGTGCTTGAGCATCTCCAGGTGATTGGCTTATACACCGGTGATTGGCTATCTTCTATTCTTCGCGGCGGTATAAACTTCCATCACCTCCTTACTTTCCGCAAAGTAGAATTGCTTGTTGTGGTCGGTCGGGAACCACTCTTTGAGTAGTTTAAATCCCGTGGGTAGAACTACTTTTTGTGGTCGGTCGGGAACCACTCATTGTGTAGAGTAAATCCCGTGGGTAGAATTGCTTGTTTGGTTTCGGTGAACCGACATTGTGTAGCTTAATCACCGTGGTTGTTGTGCATTTGGATTGAGTAGCCTTGCTTTGTCTAGGACAGCTTGTATAGAGTAGTCGAAGCTTTAGCTTTGCACATTTGCCGCCTTGCTATCTAATTTGGTGTCTAGTGTTATTGCTAGAATTTTTATTAGGCTATTCACCCCCCAGCCATTGTGACCTTTCACCTTTACAAGAACTAGAACGGAGCCGACAATAATCACCAAAGACGCTCAATGATCTCCCGCTGCTCCAAACCGTGTATGTGGCGACAAAAACAAAGAGTAACAAGAGAACTTGCAGCATATCTGATCACAAATGTCACTAGGTGCCTTAACTCAATGCAAATGCACGCTTTTTTTCGACAAGAATGCAAATGCACGTTGGGTGGCTTCCAACTCACTTAGATGATCAATCTATAGAGTAGCTGAGAGGGAGGTGTTGGGACCCTGCTGCAAAGGGATGTTGGACTGTCTGACTCCTTGGTCCCTATATCAAAATAGACTTGAATAGAGCATCAAAACTTACTTTCTTATTTATAAAACGTGTCAAACCCTACTTGAATAGAGTTAATTACAAAACAAAACCATCTTCAAAGAAGATCCCCATATCACAACCACGTGCCCTGTAAGCTCTGAGGGCTGAGGCCATATTTGGGACGTGAAAAGTTTTTCTTGTTTCTACCCGATTTTATATAAAATTTATCAAATTGTTTCCTGTGTCATTTTTTTTAAAAAAAAATCTACATTTCAAATAAGCATTTAACATTTATATTTATATAGCAGTAAAAGTGTCCCTATTACGTTTATGTATTTTCATCTCATGGCAGAGGTAACGACATGTAAGGTGACATTACCTCATTACACATGGTATAGATGGATTCTATCCCGACCTTATCACACACATTAGCAGAGACTGAGACACGGGAAACTCTGGAATAGAGGCAACCATGCACTTCGCCTCCTTCTTCTCCGTGCCAAATCTGCATTCTCTGTTCCACACGTATACAGAGACCGCAATGGTGGTTGCCACATCCGTGGCTGGTGTGAGTGTGTGACAACAAGCAAGAACATTGCGCTAGGGGTGGCGGCCATGGCCCATACGATGATCTTATAGAGGCGACAACGGCAGAAGGAGATAAATGAGTGAATGAAAACGTCCAGTCGGTAGCTCTTTTATGTCAGGGAGATGAGATTAACTCTAATTTTTGGTATTTTCCAATTTTATAGAGAGGAGAGGACTGCTAGAGATCGAAAGAATGCCACTCCAAGTGAGCGTGGCGTGGCCCACCCGCAGCCACAGATCATAGCATTATCTCATCTCACCACCAACCACCTTCGCCTCTACCCGGAGAATCAATGGGCGGGCGTCTTCGTTGTCCGATTTGAAAGCTGCAAATACTGAAACACCTACTTTACTATTTACAATGCAGTGTGGTGGAGCTAGCACTCCTGCCCACATATCGTCACGTTTTTATCCCGAAAAAGCATGGTTTGTCAAGGATATACCAGCGTCATGATTCATGACTCACACGAGCTTCATACGACACTGAATAAGATCAGGCAGCTTTTTGACACAATTGTACACGTACCTATATCCAGGGCCAGCTCATCTCAACGTCACCAAAGTTGTTTCCCAAACAAACAGAACTTTCTTTTGAGCATTCCAAACACACAGAACTGAAAAGCTGTACCAGAATAGAAAGTGGTATTGCAGAGAAAAAAATACGCAAGAAGTTTCACAAGATTACGCCGAGATAGCGAGGAAACGGAAAACGGAGGCGAGCGTGGTGACTGACCAGAGAGAGCCCCAGAGAGAGTCCAGAGCGGCGAGGAGCGTGGGAGAGACGGACGGGGACGGGGGCGGGCGGGTGGTGGTGGTGCAGTACACGCGACGCACGCGGCACCCTCGGCTCGTCGGGCGCAATAAAATCCAGCGCCTGCGCGTCCTCGTCCTCGCTCGTCTCTGTCACAGCAGCCTTCCTCCCTGTTCCTGCTCGTCGCCTCTCGGAGATCACGAGCGCGCACCTCTCTTCCCCGCGCCCGCCGTCCCCTCCCCTCCCCTCCTCCGTGCCAGCTATGGCGATGGACGACGTCGCGGGCTCCTCCTCCATGGCGGCCGCGGGCGCCTCCGACCCCACGCACGGCTGGCAGACGGTCTCCTACCCCAAGCGCAACCGCAAGCAGGCGCAGGCGCCGGCCCGCGCGCACGCGCCCGATCTGGCGCTGCAGCACGCCAGCGGCAAGGGCGGCGTCTTCGACGCCGTCGAGAAGCGGTCCCAGGAGCGCCACCGCGCGCTGCAGCAGCAGCTCGCGTCCCGGGCCGCCGACCTCGACGACGCGCGGATCGCTGCGGCCACCTACGACTCCGACGACGACGACTCGGACGAGGCCGGCGCCGCCGCCGCCCCGCGCCCGGAGGGGGAGGCGAAGAAGCCCAAGAAGCCCAAGGTGAAGAAGCCCAAGGTGACGGTCGCCGAGGCCGCCGTGCTGATCGACGCCGAGAACCTCGCGGCGCACCTCGTCGAGATCTCGGTAAAACCACGTCCAAAGCCTCTCGTCCCCGTAGAATTCCTGTCCGGAATCAGATCTTGGGCTGATGATCTGGATCAAGGTTTTGTCAGTTTCTTAGCTGTCGGATCTGGGTAGGGTTTGGCCATGGATCTTGCTGGGTTCGATGAAATTCCGACGAAATGCTAGGTGCTACAGGGTTTCGGATCAAGTTGAATCAAAATTCAATCTTATATATAGTACTGAACTGTTGTCTTACTTCAAAGTCGGATTTCAGGATGTAAAGATGGGATCTCGGGGAGTTTGGGTTTTGGTACTAGGAAGTAGATACTTCAAAAGGCTGGTACGCTTTCTGTTGCGAATGCATATTCTGATGATTATTTGTTGGTGTGCAGGCATCGTACGAGAATCAACAGGACATTCAACTCATGAGGTTTGCTGATTACTTTGGCCGGGCATTTGTAGCTGTAAGCGCATCCCAATTTCCATGGGCAAAGATGTTCAAGGAATCACCCGTGTCCAAGATGGTTGACGTGAGTTATCGTTTCCCTAGATATTATTCTGGAATCTATTTATGCACGTGATCATTTTTTTTTCAGATTGTGCTTAGATTCAATTGCTATCTGTAGGAGGTTTATGTTTTAATCGTACGTTGCTGTGATGTAGCCGTATGTAGTGATATATTTGGTATTATGTTTCGCGCCAAAATTTGGAAAGTCCATGCAGTAACGTCTCTGGTCTTTTATGCACGTGATAATTTTTTTTCAGATTGCGCTAAGATGCAATTGGTGTCTGTAGGAGTGTTTTAATGTTACATTACTGTGCTAGCTGCACGTAGTGATGTGTTCGCGCCAAAATTTGGAAAATCCATGCATTAATGTCTCTGGTTTGGGAAACCGTTATGACACTTTTGTCATATCTTAACGAACTGAGATATCCAACCGAGGAAAGTGATTGAGCCTACCATATTATTAGTTTATTACAGTAACAGACATGTTCCCTGCATGGTGGCAAGTAGGGGCTCGGATTGGTTGAGTCCTGATTGGCCATCAATGCGATGATTGTAACATGCATGCCAAGAATATTGGCTTGATCACACCAATTTTGCGTAGTCGATTGTGTTGCAGTATACAGCTGGATCAAGTCATTTAATTACTATATACTTTTTAGCAACATTCTCTGTATTAGGATGAAGTTATAGTCCTTCATGGGTCACATTGATTTATTATTATGTAATTCTACAATGCTAAAATCTTATCTATGCCTGTTATTATTTTTTCCGTATACGGAAGGTAGTTGACACTGTTATTCTGGCTTTGCGAGCCCGATTGTGTAGTTGGCACTGTTATTCTGGCTTTGCGAGCGCGATTGTGTTTTTACATTACACTATGAGATTTAACAGTGATAATGCCTCTGATTTCTCTTTCTTGGTCATTTTTAGTATGCGTCTAACTAGTTTACTTTGTTGAGCAGATCCCATTGTGCCATATTCCTGAGGCCGTCATCAAGACTGCGAGTGATTGGATCAGTCAAAGATCTTCTGATGCCCTGGGAGACTTTGTTTTGTGGTGTATAGACAGCATCATGTCTGAATTGTCAGGCCCATCAGCAGGACCTAAGGGTTCAAAGAAGGCTGCCCAACAGTCTCCAAGGGCCCAGGTAACATCCACGTCATGCTTACTTTTAACTATCATCCTAGAGCGTGTAATGTACATGTGTTTCTAAACACAAATAACATTCTAGTTGGAATCTTATTCCTTTTGATGGATATGAAATGACTATATATTCAAAGCATCTAGGTGAACGGATGAAATTGTATATTTGGTTTAATTAACTTTATTCATCTGCAAAGATAGCGGATAAACTGGACATACCAATGCCATTCCATATGTTTAATCATATGTGTTGAACTGGATCCCTGTTACTGGTGACTGTCAGTAATGTATTGTGCTAGTATGTTTATAGACCATCTTGTGAAGAAGAAATAGGTAGGTCGTGCAAATGTTGTATTATTTGAGCAATATGCTGACATCCCACATTTATAGATAATAAGGAGTATGTGCTCTGTAGTTGCCATATACATCAAGTTCCAGATTGTGTAAAATTCCACAGTTCTTTAGATCTCCTTTCATACGCATATGAGTATTTGGATGTGACCATAATTATTTGACCAGAGGACTAATAATTTTTTTATTCTATAATGTGGTTTTTGTTACCATCTGTTTTTTTTTGGCATTCGTGACTCTGTTATTGAATTGTTAATGTGAATTGTGATTCTCCAGTCTGCAGTATGCGCCCTTTTTCCCCTTTGTGTAAAGTGTTTGTGAGTAGATCAGTAGAATCAAATATTTGCATTAAGATCCTTCCAGACTATGGATCATATAGGTCTATCTATATGATAAATCTTAAGTTGTTGATCTTGACCAACACTCACACTGAATTGTTGGCCTTTCATTTGTAATGATGAATGGCTCCATCTTTCTTTTTGGCTGGTATTTTTTGACTGATTATTGATGATGACAGGTTGCAATCTTTGTTGTTCTTGCCATGGCTTTAAGAAGAAAGCCCGATGTTCTGGTAAATGTTATGCCAAAGATAATGGGAAACAATAAATATCTTGGACAGGAAAAGCTTCCCATCATTGTCTGGGTTATTGCTCAGGTACTCTTTTACCTGGCACCTTTGTGCTAGTTACTTATGCTTTCCAATTCTTTAGCATTTTATAATTATAATTTTGTTGTGCCAATTCTCTTCTGATGCACTGTAGGCATCTCAAGGTGACCTAGTGACTGGCATGTTTTGCTGGGCTCATTCTCTATTTCCCACATTATGTGCAAAGTCAAGTGGGAATCCCCTGGCAAGAGATTTGGTTTTGCAGTTGCTTGAAAGGTACTACATAAAGCTCTAATTAGTAACATCACGGTGTTGCTGTGTTCTATTATAGAGCACCGTTATTTGTAGTTCTAACACCTTGCTGTTTGTGTGTAGAATTTTGTCTGTCACCAAAGCTCGTTCTATCTTATTGAATGGTGCTGTTAGAAGGGGGGAACGCCTAGTTCCCCCTGTTTCATTTGACTTGTTCATGAGAGCCACATTTCCTGTTTCTAATGCTCGGGTGAAGGTTCGTTTTTCATTCCCAAGCTCCTGTTTTAGTAAACATTCATGAGTCATGCTCTGATGACCTAAAACAATTCTGTAGGCTACAGAAAGGTTTGAAGCAGCCTACCCAACAATCAAGGAGTTGGCTCTTGCTGGTCCTCCTGCCTCTAAAACTGTGAAACAAGCATCAACACAGCTTTTACCTTTGTGTGCAAAAGCAATGCAAGAAAGTGAGTTGACATACAATGTTTTAGTAGTTTACTGTACAACATATTTTTTTCTTTTTGCCTTTGTTTTGATACACATCTAATCAGCTTATCATATCCAGACAATGCAGAGCTCACCAGGGAGGCTACTGATGTATTCATTTGGTGCTTGACTCAAAATGCAGAATCCTACAAGCAGTGGGTGAGTAGTATTTTTTCCATTTGACCTTGTACTGAGCTCTGAGCAAAAAAGTTGTGCCTGAAGTGGTTTGTTTTTTCAATTTTTAGGAAAGAATTTATCCTGAAAATATTGAAGCCAGTGTTGCTGTCCTGAGAAAAATTGTGATTGATTGGAAGGATGTGTCTCCTAAGCTCAGTTCTGAAGCTCTCAAGGCAACAGTGAAGAACTTGAAGGCTAAGGTAAGCCAAGTGATTGTTGCATAAATTGCTTTGTTTGGCTTCAACCTTTTTACAGTTCAGATGTTTGTGTCATCCACATTTTATTTTGTGTTCAATTTTTTGCTTCTCTGAATAGACTTTAAAGGATTATTTTTAAAATGTTAACTCACATTGTGAACTTGTGAAGTGCCTTAGAGGGTATCATGTCAAAAATGAGCAACACATTATGTTACTTTAGGCATTTCATACTGTGAATCATATGCACAGCCAAAGCATATTAGTATGACCAAGGCAGGCAATATTTTTAAACACATCATATCCCTAGACATTCATGTTTTTTTTTTTTTAATTTATACATTTGTTGCTATGGCAGAATGAGGCAGTGCTGGAGTCAGCAACAGATGCTGGAAAGCAGGCATCTATCAAAGAAGCAGACAAGCATTGCAAAGTGATCCTTGGAAAGCTGAGTCGTGGTGCCACCTGCCTGAAGAGCACCCTGGTGGTCATCGGGCTTGCTGTTGCTGCTGGTTTTGTGCTATCTCCTGACATGGACCTCCAGTCCGAGTGGGAGAAGGTCCAGGCGATGGTCTCATCGCACCTGTCCATCTAAACATACCAGAATCTCCAGATGTGAATCTAAGTTATACAAGCCATCCAACGGGGATGGCTGACTCAGCAGTGAAGAGAGCTCAGGGGGGAGAATAAGAGGGGGATAGGTGCTAGAACCGAAAGGGTATAGTTTGTTGAGTTGCCGTTTTTTCTTTTGGCGTCTCCTCCAGCAGCAGCAGCAGTGCCTTGGGAGGAGATGCGGTCGACTTTGCAGAGAGTTAGTTAATCGGTAGACTGATGGGGTGCGAAGAAGGTTCAGTCAAATGGCTCAACCAGAGGATTAACACCTTTACTTTTCTCTTTCTGCATCTGAGATGATGATGGCAAACAGTTTTGGTTTAAAAATCTAGAATCTTTGAATCTTATCCCGTGCTGTGTGCTTGTCGGTTAAATGTATCTGTTGCGTTACTATCCGGTTAAATTGCGTGTGATGCCGTGACCATGTCCATGTGCTTTGTACTTTTGTCCAAGATCTCCCTTTTCGCAGGTGTGATGTCGGAGCGTGAGGATTATGCTTTGTGCTTTTGTCCAAGATCTCTATGTTGGGGCGTGAGGATTATTTGAAGTGTTCTATTTCCAGATTGCTTTTGGACTAGGGAGTTGCTGTTGAATTTCTGGGTTTTTGATTTGTTATTATCGGTTTGAATTTATGGGTTTTGATTTTGAGGAATCGGTCTGAATCCCAAGGACCTGTGTGTAATATACTGTTCTACTGTTTCTTGGTGGTGTGGATGAGAAGGTTTTTCCTTTATGGCCGATTATCTGCACTTTACCTGGAACTGGACCAGATGTCAAGGATTTATGTATGATCTGCATTTCTTGGCAGCGCAGATGTTAAGGATTTGTGTACTATCTAGCATTTCTTGGTGATGACGGGGCGAGGTGAAGAGCTAGCTCTTTGGATCTCAGTGATTTGTCCATGATCTAAAATATCATTGGAGCAGTAGAATAGAACTGACCATACGGACAAAAAGTTTGGACTCAGATACCATGAATCCAGACATTCTCTCCGTGTGGGAAATCATACAAGCGAAGGCGTGCGGAACCGATATTCCCGGGCGGCGACGTGTCGAGGCGGAATCGCCGCGCCGGCGGCGAAGGAGATTGGAACAGGGGGTTCTCGGCTTCGCCCCCTACACATCCGCACATGGCTGTGCGTGCTTTGTTTGACTCGTGATGTAATGGAGTCAGCACTCAGCTGCACCAGCACGTTGCTGGGTTGCGGGCTGCGCCCGCCCACGCGTCCACCGCCACCGTCCCCGGCCGACCTCCTCCGGCGGGCCCAGCCACCGACCTGCCCAGCATGGCAAGGCAGCCGCACGAGCGCGCGAGCGAGTGGTGTAGGTCTCCACTCTCCATGTCGAGGCACCGGCCGGCCTGAGTGTGCTCGCCACTGTTGCAGAGTGTCCGTCCAGTGGTGCGTGCCTGCCGCGGTACAAACTACTACTACAAAGGGGAGTCCACCTGCGCCCGACTCGAATGGCAGCAGCTCGTGCTCGTCCCCTCCCCCACCCGTTGTCCTCTCCCGCGTCCGCTTCCCCCTCGCCCCCGAGACATGGCGCGCTGCGCGTCCCCGTCCGCCCTCGCGCTCTCCGCCACCACGCGGGTACGTCGCCGGCCCCAACAACGGCGAGAATTCGCCACTATCCTTTTATACTCTTCCTTTCGTGCTGCTGTGCAGCCGGTTGATTTGCTCTGCCTTGCGGCTCCTGTTGCTGCAGGTCAGCAGCCTCCCGCTGACGCTGGCGCTGGCGCCGCGGCCACGGCCGGAGGCGCGTGTGCCGCTCGCGCCCAGCGCCCAGTTCCGCCCGTCGACCGCGTGCTCTTGGCCGCGCCCCTTGCTGCCCGAGCTCGCGGCGCCCGGCGCCCGCGGCACCGGCAGGGCGCAGCCGCTGTTCCGGCCTCGCGCATGTACGCACCCTTTCTTTTTCCTTGCTTCCTTTAGCAGTTCGAATTATCTGTTTGAATTCCCCTGGCTGAAATTGAGCTGTTGGGTTCCAACGACAGTGATGACGACGTCTCAGATTGCCAGCTGCGCCTTCACCCTGGGCACGGTCGCCGTCCTCCCCTTCTACACGCTCATGGTCGTCGCCCCCAACGCCGACATCGTAAGCCATCTCCTCCTCCACACACACAGAGCTTAACAACACAAGACTTACACGTCGTTCTCTCGTCACCTCATGTCCTGGTCTCCCTGCTCTTGCGCGCAGACCAAGCGCACCGTGGAGAGCAGCGCTCCGTACGTCGCACTAGGCCTCCTCTACGCCTACCTGCTCTACCTGTCCTGGACCCCCGACACCCTGCGCGCCATGTTCGCTAGCAAGTACTGGCTCCCTGAGGTACTGCTGCAGCATCACTGCAGAAACAGTTACGCGTTGTCTGAATATTCTGCTGCTGTTAGGATTAAGCTGATGCATAGAAATGGGACGATTTTGTCTCTTATCCGCTTTGCAGTTGCCGGGCATCGTCAGGATGTTCGCGAGCGAGATGACCGTCGCCTCTGCCTGGATCCACCTCCTAGCAGTCGACCTCTTCGCCGCAAGGTCAGGCACCACTGAACCAAACCAAGCATCAGTTCTGCATGCTCTGCCGGGGCTGGGGGGTGCAAGGGAACGCGTTAACAAATGTGTTTTGGATTTGCAATGCAGGCAGGTGTACCACGACGGCCTCAAGAACAACATCGAGACGAGGCATTCGGTGTCGCTGTGCCTGCTCTTCTGTCCGGTTGGGATCCTAGCTCATGTGGTGACCAAGGTATTGATAGGGGCAGTTGGCCGCTCACAACATTGATGATTGGGATTGGGTGGTTGTATCTAGGATTCCATTGTTTAGCTGGTGGATTTTATGTGATCTGGATATGAATAAAATTGGTTCAAGGCATTGATTCTTTCCATGTGGGCTCACCTTTTTTTGAAAGAAAAAAATGTTTATGCCAACAACTGTTGTCAGGGATTCCTAGTATATGGTTCATGATAATCAAATCAGACTTTCTAAATTGCCACTGAAGAAAAATAGAGTAACCCTTATGTTCTCAGACAAGCCAAATATTCAGGCATCGACAAGTCCACTAATCCCCACTGAATGGCATAGGTACATAGGTACATCTTATAGAGCAAGGTATATCAACTTCTAGATCAAGTTACAACCTTTAATTTATAGATTAAATACAAGACCTCCACACGAATTGGGATCATGGCATGATTGAGATCACAATGTATGTCATCATTACAAGATCATACCATAAAACTGCTCTTTAACTTCGAGGAGCAGCACTAGGGGAATAGTGTAACACCTACCTGTACAAATTAAAATTGTAAAACAAAATAGGTTTATACTTACAAACGCAGATAGAAATGAATAACCTCTCCGGATTCTGTGTTTCATTATTACAAATTCATGCTAATTTGTTGAAGTATATGAATGGACCAATCCTTGTAATAGCTATATCCTTCTTTTTATTACAACTGTTACTGTACTCGAAGTGGTATATCATCTGCTTTATCCCCATCAAATATCCGGTTAAGAATCAACGCCAATCTGATTCCAGCCTGTGCTAATCTCTTCTCCACAATCGGGTATCTAGTGAAAAAATAATCATCTGCATCCCAGAATTGGAGAGTATTGTTTATCCAAAAGATTATGCAGTTTTAATCATATCACAGTGATATATGCTTACCTCCTAGAGTAATGCCTTCCTCCACATCTTTGTAGGCATAGTTGCAGGAATAATCAATGCTCTCAATTGCATAGCTGCATGTCAAGGTCATATGATGTCAATTCTGTATGACTGTAAAACATGAACGAAATGAAAGCTTCCAAATTGAATAAGAATCCTACTCGTTTGCGCAGGTCTTATATTTGTTCCCGCAATTTTCCCAGTGAGTAATATCGTCAGACCATCCATCCTACAACTTACAGCATTAGAAACTAGAAAAGCATCCATGTCCTTGAATAACCTTGTAGCATACTTACTGTAAGGTTCGTCTTGAGAGTCTCTACCATGATATCCATGCTCTTGTTGTAGAAGTCCTTGATTGCCGTATCTATAATGCTGACATCCCACACCTAGCAAAACACAAGATTCTGACTCTCAGACTGAGTACCTGGTGAGTGCATCTGAAATTTGGTACCAAAGTTACATCAGATTTGCAAGCACAGACATGATGGAGGTTTGCTTTCCTTCGGTACCAGTGGACGTTGATTGTGTTCCCGCCTTCGTCATCTTCAAAGCCTACATGCAGTGGCTGGTGGACGTCGCCCACGAAATGTGCCAGGAACATCAGGCTCTCCGTCAGGTTATCTGATACGTGTATATGAATGTTCAGAAGCAATAACCACTCATGTTCGATCTGCTAGACTAAACAGAGTTCCCACATATCCTGGAATCGTTCGGCACACTTACACGAAGTCTTCTGGCCATAGCTGTATAACTGTTCAGTGTAGTTGTTGATAGCCCCGACGACGCACATCCCTTGCTGGCCACGAGAATTGTGGCAATCCCCTGAAAGGAACATTTGACAGCATGTGTTAATTCCAAATTCTTGATGCTGGTACACACACTGAGTGATCAGAAGAGTGTACTTCCGGCTGGGCTCTTCGCAACATCTCTGTCAGTCTGTCACTGTATGGCAAAGTTTGTGGGTTGTCAGATACGTCTCTTTGATTTGCTACATGGATATACCTCAAGTAACAGTGGATTGTTTGCTAAAGCAGCTGATTTAGGTAGTCTTTTTTTTTCATCCAATCTGATTTTACTGGTAATTTAGCATCACATGTGACATCCGATTCTAACAACACTACAAGAGTTCTTTCAAAAAATGCAACACTACAAGAGGCTTTGTGTGCACATGTGGCTGCCGGCGACGATCTCGATCGGGGGCGGTCACATTCCTGTCCCTTAAGAACGTGGGCCAAAGATAAGGTACGGAAAATATCCTGTTCTTAACTGGGACAAAGAAACACAACTGTCTCGCTGTCTCATTCCACGTGCAATTATTTGTTCAGTTTTTCTTCTGCCTTTTATCAGTTCACCATTTTTTGGATTTCAGTTAGGCTCAATGGGGGTTTTATTTCCATTAAATACCTGATTGAAACGAGGAGGAGAGAGCCTATGGTTTCACCATGGTGAAACCAGGGTGGTCGTTTCCTGCGCATTGAAAACCGAATGAAACCAAAGACTATTTTATCTCGTCGAGAGAAATTAAAGTGTATGATCCCATACACATGTTAAGATTTTTTCTGAATTGAGGTTTGAAGTTTGTTTCTAGCATAAATTTTGTTTGTGTTTATTGACACACACTGACCAGACCGACCTTATATCCACCGGGTATACAATATTCGGAGAGAAATAGAATGGGGTTAAGATTTTTTCTGAATGAGGTTAGTAAGATAACTAGCATAAGCAGTGTTTATTGCGATGAAAGCGGCTGCTTGAGGGCTAAACAATCAGACCGAGCATGTGGTAGATGCGTGACGCAAAGCAGCTCAGAGATCTGCATCTTCACTCAACCCCTTGTCCTGTCCAAGAAGCTACAGGTATTCGGTTGGTCATGACTTATGACACTTGGAGGAAGCCATTCAGAACGGTATGGCATATCCGTGGCATCTCAACATAGATAGCCAATTTTTAACTCGAATTTTTTGCATTGATAATGTCAATTAACATTGCAAATCTAGAGACTGTTATATTAAACAGGATTATTCAGGCTAAACGACCACTTAAATAGGCAAAATGGCCGCATAAACAGGATAAACGATGGATTAAACAGAGTACTGTGTAGCATTTGAACAACGTGTAAACGGCTAACGAACACTGCCTAGAAGACAAGTGCAGTGGCAATTTTCCACTAAAAAAATGCTACGATGGACTTGCGCAATTTACCTGATGACGATGACGTTTTCTTTATTTGTTGGTGAACAACCAAACAACCCAGTAAAGTTTATTCTGTCAGCTAGTTGAATATTTGTCCTACTTTGGTAACGTGCTCACTTGAAAAATCCTAACTATTTGCTGAATTTTATTCTCTATATACGCCTGGCCTGCCAACATAAGATACTGCTAAATTTTGTTTAAATCACATTATTATTATTATTATTATTATTATTATTATTATTATTATTATTATTATTATTATTATTATTATTATTATTATTATTATTATTATTATTATTAAATAATATATAGTGTTGTTTGGCTGATTGTTTCTATGGCGGATAAGCTAGCTAATATTGTTTTCTTGTGAGAAAAATAACATTGCAGTGTATAGTATTTTTCTTCTTTTTCTACAGTGCCTGGACTTCAGTTTGAATGACGCTAACATTGCTACACAGCTTATAAAGAAAAAAAAAAAGAACATTGCTGCACAAACACTCTGAAGTCTGAACAACGCTCACTTTGGGCTCATGAATTGGTTTCCAATTGCAACGTTCATTGATGGCGGGCAATTAAACTCCCATCAGTTTAACGCAAGGCCACGCATTGTTCAAGTGGGTGAGCAGAGGAAGGCTGGGAAGGAAGGGATCGAAGAGGTAGCAGCGAGGGGGAGACATACTCGAATACTTGAAGTTGCAGACTTGCGGGGTGTTGACGTAGTGGAGCGGGCTGGCCCAGTGGTAGTGCCAGCGCACCGTGTCCGCCCACGGGCACATCGTCGACAGCTCCCCGCCCGCCGACTCCGGCAGCAGCGCCTGCACCGCCGCCGCCGCCTTCTCCGACAGGTACTTCTGCACGCCGCACAAGAAGCACCCATCAGAATTCAGAATCCAGGAACAAGCTCTGCTGTCTACAGTTCGATCTGAGTTTCCCAGTGCGGAATCGGGGCGCGACCTCGGCGATCTTGCAGACCATGATGTGGCCCTCCTTGCCCCACGCGTCTGCGCGGGGCGGGGCGGCGAGGAGGACGACGAGTGGGAACAGGAGCAGCGCCCGCTGGTGGGGCGCCATGTCTCTCTGCTCGCGGCGCTCCTCTGCCTCCTCTCTGCGTGGCTGCTCTGTTCTTGACGGGAAGGAAGGACAGAGGGTTGTTGCCTCGTGGAATGAGCTTTTTTTGGTGGGCTTGTTATTTATTGGCGTTCAGAGGGAATTTTGGGTGGAGGAAACGTGGTAGCTTTTGGGCCTCGCCTGGATAAAAGGATAGGCCGAAGCACGTCGATGTAGTTAGGCGCAGTATCAATAATCGCTCTGATGGCTCAGTCGTGGTAAATATTTAAGATTTTCTGTTCAATCTGTCAGAGATTTTTTTTCATAAAATATACTAGTTGTGTATATAGATTTATATGTATATGTATAGGAGAAAATGTGCTTACATATATGTATGTTAAAATATGCGTTTGTTGTATTTTTAAAGAATAAAAAAGTAAAATATCTTATTTTTGTTCTTATATGGGCCAGACCGACACTGGCCGGAATGAGATCGCCTAACTTCAGGGCAAATGACTGCATATGCAGTCACGCGATCTGCGTCGTTGGTTGAAATCGAACGATGCCTCTTCGAGCAGGGCTGCGGGCGTCCAGTTCACGCGTCATCTATCTGGGCCGGCCCACAAACAAGTGCATCGCTCCCTTTCCTTGGCGCCGTCATTTTCCTTTTGGCGCCAGTTCCGTCTCATTTTCCCGCGAGTTCATTCCTTAGGCGTCGGAGTCGGCGATTTGTTTTCCGCGAGCACAAGAGGCGATTTTCTGCTGCCTGCTGCTTGTCTGCTTTTGTTTGGTCACCAGAAAGATGTTCGCAGGTGAGCATTCAATCTCTCCATGATTCTTTACATTGCATCGGTACTATTCTAATTTGTTTGCCGTCCTCACGCATACATCAGCTCGTGTTGGACTTGGTTAAAGAATCATCAACTTGCGTTAATCACAAAATAGAATCAGGATATATGAGATGGAAGGAAAGAGGTGTGTAACCCGTGCTTTTGCTTCTTTCTTCCCCGTGTGTTTAGATATATTCTAGTTGTTTACTGTATCACCACCAAATTAAATATTTTGTTTGCTGTAGGGATGGGTTTTCCCCTATATTGTTACCTCAAGTTGGCATGGAATTCAATAGTACAAATGAGGCTTGGATGTTTTGGGTTAACTATGGTGGTCAAAGGGGTTTTGATGTTAGGAAAAGGTACTTAAACAAAAGAAAATCAGATGGGAAGGTTAGGTCATGCAGATTTGTTTGTGCGAATGAGGGTCACAGGTTGAAAGATAAAAGGGATCATTTAATTAAGTGTCCAAGAGCTGAAACAAGAACTGATTGTGAAGTTCATATGGGTCTCATACTAGACCGGGAGAAAGGAAATTATAAAGCCACCGAGTTGATTTTGGAACACAATCACACCCTTCAAATTGCCACAAACCTCACATTTGTTGGTGTCTCAAAGGAACATTTCGAGGTTCAAGGTTTTGAAATTGAGACGGCCGATCTGCCGGTATTGGACCTAAAGCTGCACATGAGTTGGCTTGTATCCAAGTTGGTGGCTCAAAGACATCTCGCTTACACTCTCCAAGACCACAAGAATTATTTAAGGGCCAAGCGCCAACGTGAGATGGCATATGGTCAAGCTGGAAGCATGCTTGTGTATTTTCAAGAAAAAAATTGTCGAGAACCCGTCATTCCAATATGCATTGCAAATGGACCGGGAAGAACAAATAGCTAACATTTTTTGGGTTGATGCTAAAATGCTCACCGACTATGCATATTTTGGTGATGTTGTTACTTTTGATACTACTTTTGGAACAAACAAGGAGAGTAGACCTTTTGGAGTATTTCTTGGGTTCAATCATTTCCAGCAACCGTGGTTTTTGGTGTCTGTTCTCATGTATGATGAGACATTTGAGTCCTTCAAATGGCTATTTGAGACCTTCCTAAAAGCACATAATGGCAAGCAACCAAAAACTATCTACACCGATCAAGATGCAAAGAATGGGAAAGGCCGTTAAGGAGGTATTTTTAGAATCTTGGCATGGTCTATGTGTTTTTCACATTATGCGAACGCTGTTAGGCATCTTGCCGAACATGACGATGAAGAATCGATACTCCTCCAAAAAGAAAGAATAAAAAGAACAAGGAAGAACCAAAGGAACCAAGTATTCTCGCAGATTTTAGTACATGCATGTATGAGTATGAAGATGAAGAAACATTTCAAGAAGCATTTGACACTCTGAGGACAAAGGCCAGCAAGCAAACTTGGTTGGATAGTATATATAAGTTCAGAGAACAATGGGCTGCTTGTTATATGACTAATGTGTACACATTAGGAATGAGGAGTACTCAATTGAGTGAGAGTTTTAATAGTGAGTTGAAGCGACATTTCAAATCAGATTTTGATATCATTCGATTCTTTAAGCATTTTGAAAGGGTTGTGGAAGATAAAAGACATAATGAATTGCATGCTGAATTTGAATCAAGGAAAAAATTACCAAGACTTAAAATGAGGACACCTATGTTAGTCCAAGCTAGCAAGCTGTACACACCAATTATTTTTGAAGCTTTCCAATGTGAATATGAGAGGTCCATGGCAGCATTCACCACACCATTGGAAGACAAAAATGAATATCTTGTAGCAGTTGGGAGTCTTGATGAAAATTTTACCCTTGAGAAGGAGTACAAAGTTACCGGTGATCCCGCAGACCAGACAATCACATGCAGTTGTGGGCAGTTCAATAGAATTGGAATATTGTGTGCCCATGCTCTAAAAGTTCTTGATTTGATGAATATCAAGTCAATCCCAGAGCAATATATACTGAAACGATGGACTCGAGAGGCACGCAAAGGATAGTACAAGACAACAAGGGCAAAAACATAGTAGAGGATCCAAAATTAGATGCTAACAATTGCTACAAAGATATGACTCGCAAATTCCTCAATTTGGCACACCGAGCTGTGGGTCATCCACGGTGTGTCCAATTAGTCCATGAGGCACTTGACATGGTTAGCAAGCAAGTCGAAGAAGAAATCACTAGTTTTCCTATTGCAGTGAATCCAATCAATGTTCCCACAACCGATTCGCCCCCCAATTGATTTGTTGAGTACAGCAAGCCTAAAGAAAAAGGATGTCGAAACTAAAACCTCAAAGCGCAAAAAAGCTTGGTTTGAAAAGATGCGTAGAGTTCCAAAGAAGGGAGGTAAGAAAGAAGAAAATGATTCAAAGGTATGTGATAAACCAAAATATGATTGATACTTTTTTACTGTGTTCAACGGATCATGCTCAGTTTGAATTTTTGATTTGAAGGAACAAGAAACTGCAAAGAAGGGAGGTAAGAAAAAGAAAAAAGAAGCATTAGTACAAGAAGCAACAACAGTACATGACACTGCAGCCCCAGTGCAAAATATTGATCCTACTACTTTGCTGGAAGAAATGTCTGCACCATACATGGCCATCAACACATTCTCTCAAGTGCTGACAGTAATATTTTAAACTTATACACCATTTTTTTAAACTGTACATGGCCATCAATATATTCTCTCAATTGTTTATCTGAACCATGTCATTTGCAGGGGGCAATCACGGATGATGTTATTGCTGATTACTAGTAGTATGGACATTTGCTACAATGTAAATGTCTTTTTTAAATAGCTTTTGGAAACTCCAGAAACACACATTGTTTAGGAGAAAAGCTTTTGGAGAACAGCCTCATGAAACATATGTTATTGAAGTGTAAAGTTCAGACAATTGCATCTCTGAACAACAGAGCATTTTGTGCATCTCTGAACTTGCAAATCAGCTGCATTTTTAATTTAATTCCAGGATAATTTACAGCATGGCAATGTGTACAATTTCCATGATTTTGATGCTTTGGATACAATCACAAGTTACAATCTCGCTAGCTGCAATCTCTGCAGTTCAGAGCATTGGAATGCAGTCCTAGACTCCCAGTCTGTGTACAGGTAGAAGATGTACAGGCCGACAGCAGCCAACAGCTTCCAGGACAACAACGCCACTACGCTCAGCAAGGGATGGTGAAGGCGCGTCGCCCGGCGAGGATGACTGCTCGGTGAGGGTGATGACCAAGCGGCGCTCGGCGAGGACGGCACGGCCCACGGCGACGGCGGCGGGGCGCATGGTGAGGTCGGCGCAGCGCACGGCTGAGGACTGCTGCTTTGCGAGGACGACTGAGGACAGCTGCTCGGCGAGGACGGCGACGGAGCAGCCCTTGGCGAGGACGGCGCTGCGCGACGCGGCGCTCGGCAAGGACGGCAACGATGCGGCGGGGCGAGTGGGGCTGCTCCGACGGCGAGGAAGTTCCTGCGTTTGGTGGTTTCCCCGTATACAGGAGCTTGCAAAACTCGTGGGCTGTGTTGGGCCTTGCTTTTGTGCAGCCCATGGCAATTAAAGGGAGCTGCCGTCGGATCAGCGAGCAACGGCGCAGATCGCGTGACTGCATATGCAGTCATTTGCCCTGAAGTTAGACGATCTAATTCCCACTGGCCAGTCTGGGAGATGTAACAGGGCTATGATTGGTTAATTCTTTCAATACAGCCTGGCCACGAGCCTTTTCTTTTTCTTTGCCAGAACATCAAATACAATTTTCATTTCTTGAGTTTCTAGAGGTTGATTCGAGGCCTTTGGAATTATAGTTGCGCAAATTGAATTTGGGTAGGTGTCCTATGTAGAACGTGGTCTATGATCAGCACGGCCAGAGTGCCTATATCTCGAGTCATCAATTGTTTGCATGTGTCGTATAGGCTCTTAAAATCCTAAAATGTATTTTTGGATTTAGGAAGTTGGTTCGGGTCAGTGAATACATCAGAGATCTTTGAAGTTGTTTGCACGTGTCGTATAAGCTCTTAAAGTCCTAATGTATTTTTGATTTATGAAGTTGGTTCAGGTCTCATTTAGTTCCAAACAAATGTTTAACATTGCATGTCAATTCAGCGATTGCATAGATCCGATAGATGGGACCCATATATCAGCGGTAAGGCTCCACCTTAGAAAAATCATATATTTTAAACAAAACGTCAGATGAAGATGATTTCTATATGTAAACTATATAGACCTCACTAGAATCTACAACTTTCTATTTTTTAATGCCTTAACAATCTCAAATAAAAAGAAAATCAAAACTAGAATTATGTAGATCTCATCGAGGACTATAGTTTTCATATAAAAATAATCTTGATCTGATGTCATATGAAAAATGTCGTTTTTTTAAAAAGAGATTGAGATTTAACGCTGACATGTAGGTCCCATCTATCAGGACCATTTAAGCGCTGAATCCATATAGTACCACGTTACACGTTAGCTACCCGATCGAGTAAATATCCATTTATAGGATAGACAAGCTACGACGACATAGGTACATGACACCATGTGTGCGCCTACATGCGTATCATGTTTTTTTGTTTAAGAAAAAGAGCTGCATATATATACATACAAAGGGGGAAAAAACAGTGCACGATGAGTTTCTTGTCGATAGTGTTTGTATCTTCTCCGCTGCAGTTGTTTCCAAAGCGATGGTGCTTTCAATCTGCATAAACCCAAACGATGCTGGTGTGCACATTGTCTATTTCCTTTTAGAATGTGAACGCTCGAGTGCTGATGCACAAGCTTCAGCAAGAAAGGGGGCGAAAGCGAAAGCTCCCATGGATGCAGGCCGGCAGCCGCGTGCAGGTGCAGCTCCGGTTGTTTAAAGTGGAGATCAATCTGAACAGGGTCTGCAGGTTTCAACCAAGGTGTGAGCGCGATGCGCCGATGCCGATGAGCGTTCATGGCCCGTAATCCGACAGGATATGCGACATTTGTGCCGTATCCCGCCCATGCCGAGAACCCGTCCGGAGATCGCTCCCTCTCTCTCTGATGGCATTCCTCTTTTAAACCACTGCTGTGCGGCTCCGATCTGTCCGACTGTCACCCAGGACTCAGAATTCAGAAATCAAGATGGAGGCGGCCGCAACTCTTCCCCTGCTGCTGCCGCTCCTCCTCCTGGCGGCGCTGCTCCCGGCGCCGTCGCACGGCTGGGGAGTCGACGGCCATCTCATGGTTTGCCAGATCGCACAGGCACGCGAGCTCCTCTTCTTTCTTTGCAGCCTACGAACCTGTCCGTCAGTCCATTCTGCAACTCGATTTGCGTTCTTCTGTTCTGAGACGCATCGCTGCGATCCAGGGCCGCCTGAGCAGCGCGGCGGCGGCGGCGGTGAAGGACCTGCTGCCGTCCTACGCCGGCAACAACCTGAGCAGCCTCTGCTCCTGGGCCGACGACGTCAAGTTCCGGTACCATTGGTCGTCGCCGCTCCACTACATCGACACCCCCGACGGCGCCTGCACCTACAGCTACGACAGTAAGCGGCCACGCCACTCGTTCTGAGTTTCTGAAACTCTGAATGAATCTGACACGCAAGCCTGTGCTCATGGCCGTCGTTTTCTGTTTGGTCAGGGGACTGCAAGGACGAGGACGGCGTCAAGGGCCGGTGCGTCGCGGGTGCCATCAACAACTACACCTCGCAGCTCCTCACCTACGGAAAATCTTCCTCCCCTCAATGTAATGTTCTTGCTCAACTCCAGTTCTTCAAAACTCTGAACATTTTCAGTCGTTAGATACTGACAGTGATACTGATAAACGGTTCTGTTTACTGCAGACAACCTGACACAAGCGCTTCTTTTCCTTTCGCACTTCATGGGAGACATACACCAGGTAGAAACCGGAAACAAGATTGCTGTGCTCTGTTTAGTGTGATCAGATCATCAGTAACGTAGCTGATCACTGAAGATATTGACTGTACACTCATCAAGTAATACTGTATTTTGCAGCCACTTCATGTGGGGTTTACCTCTGACAAAGGAGGAAACACCATCGACGTCCACTGGTACAGAAGGAAGACTGTTCTTCACCATGTACGTCTGTCATTATTCAGGCTAAACATTGGACACCGTCATGAATCATGATCCTGAAATCTGAAGGAACCTAAATGCTGGGACATGTTTTGGTTTCTGCACCAATCGTCAGGTTTGGGACGCCAACATTATCCTGACGGCTGAAGACGACTTCTATGGAGACAGTGTGGCCGGTTATATCGACACCCTGAACAAAAACATAACGGTATGAAATGAAACTAGGATTAAAGTGTTTTCTGTAGATGTGTTAATTAATTATTGAGATCTTCATTTGCTCTGCAGCAGGGAGAATGGTCAGAGCAAGTGTCTAGCTGGGAAGCATGCGGCAAGAACCAGACTGCATGTCCAGACATGTATGTATGCCTTGCTTCACATTCAGAATTTTTGCTTGGGTATTTCATTGATTTTTGTATATTGTTGCATAAGCTTGAGTTTTTTTCGTTGGAAGTAATTGTCATAATGTTTCTTTATATTGCAAATCCTTCATAAAGTAAGATTGCTCCTTTTGAGTTTTGACTGGATTTCTGGTTGTAAATGACGACAGATATGCATCTGAGAGCATCACTGCAGCATGCGACTGGGCGTACAAGGGCGTCGAGGAAGACTCAACCCTAGAAGGTACTTCTAATACTAGCACATTACCTTTTTAAATTCAATTAGAATAACGCCCAACATTACTGTTTTGTACTATGTGGCTCTTACTAATACATGATTTTAACATGAGGGAACAAGAATATGCTAATTAATTTTTGCTTACGTTCTTGATGCAGATCCCTATTTCTCCAGCAGACTGCCGATCGTCAACTTGAGGCTAGCGCAGGGCGGCGTCAGATTAGCTGCCACTTTGAATAGGATTTTTGGTTGAGATGTAATATGAAACAATTATGGAATTAAATGATACATATAACTATTGGTTTATCAGAAAAACTTGTCACACATTGGCTTTGTTTTTCTTTTTTCTTCAGCTTTTCAGTTTTGACTAGGAAATATGCCCGTGCGTTGCTACGGGTGAATAATACATTTTATAAATTTCATAAATTTTTTATCCAGAAGGGGCCTTGTTAATTATTTGTATAGGGGCACATATGGTGGAAAATTGCAAATCAGCTAATCAAAAATACTCCCACCGTCCAACAAAACATGCTATTATGGGTTATTATGTGCCCATCAAAAGAAGTTTATATTTTACCATATTTCTATTAAATATTATTTATATGTATGAATTTATATTAATTTATTAAAAATATATTTAGTAATTAAATCTAATTGTATTTATTTGATATCATAAACAATGACATTTTTTATCTTTAATTCATTAAATTTGAAACACTAAACCATAATATTATGCTAGAATTGCATGTTTCCTAGATAGAGGGGTTATAGCTAGGTCCATCCCTGCTCTCTTGGTTGGACATACAGCTTGGGGCACTGCACTGGCTTTCATATTCTTCCCTTTGCCCATATGTGATTGAGAAAATTAAAATTACTCGAGTCGCCCTCTACGCCGACTTTGCCTGACCATCTTCTCGTTGCAATGTTAACCATATCAAAATCAAGATTGGTAGCTTTTGAATTAACCATATCAAAATCAAGATTGGTAGCTTTTGAATTCAATGACACCCTCGCAGATAAATGACCCAAAGCATTTAGGACGCATAAAAGCTGTCCATAATAAATATGCAGAGATAGATTTTTGGGAACAAGTAGAAAATTCAGGATAGCAAATAATTACACTTTTTTTTTCTATGAATCTGTTCCTCCATGTCATTGTTCCCCTCATCCATCATAATCAGATCCTCATTATCACGAGGTCCATGTACCTGCACAACAATCACCGGTCTGAACTCCATATACTCATCGATCATCTCAGCGTCCATTGCCATTTATCTGAAATATCCAGTCTCCTAAAATATGAGATAAAAACAGGATCAACTTTAGACACATTCCGATGATCACAGAATAGCACCACACCAACTTGCTGCGATAGCTGAAGCGAAGTCACTGAAGGACACACATGACTCGGGACGCATAGTGCTGACAGCCTGACATGGCATGCATGGTGTAGCAGTTTGTATATATTCAGAATTATACACCGCAATGCGTAGTACCTGCTGCAGCTTCTCTGCACGGTGAGATTACATACACTGTTATTTGTTCAGCTTGTCGAGGAGATAAGTAACTGCTCTGCTTGGACAAGAAACCCCAATGGAACCTTTTAATTTTATTTATAGAAGATCCAACCGAAGAAAAAAGCAAAAGGAATTTGTGTAGAACTGGAGATCGTAAAATTACCGATCCGATTCCGATTCCATCTCCACCGAACGACACCGGGATTGGCGGCCGGCCGGCCTTTGTTGCCGGTGGAGCCGTCCTGGGTCGCCGCCCTGGATCCAAAGGTTCCTCAGCATGCGCCCGCGCCGCCGTCTATCTACCAGCGAGGAGATGCTTCCACGCCGGGCATGGCCGGAGAGACGAAGTCGGGGAGGGATTGACGGGCCGCGAGGTATGGAGAACCGCACCGTGCGGAAGGAACGCTGCGGCAGTTGAGGAGACGACCGCGGACCTTCCCTTCCAATCCCGGTGTCCTGCGGTGTGGCGGCGACGCGGCACTTTGTTTTTTTATTACGGAAAACAGCGACCACGCTAGGCGGCGAGGGAGAAGGCCTGAAAGCCATAAGCAACGAAAAAGTTTGTGCTTTCCTTTTCTTGAACGGAACCTTTTCTTTCCCAGAAAACGTTTGCATGTCAAGGATAAACACGGACGCTATTTTTTTTCCAAGACCCAACCTCGGACACGGCATACCGAGCGGTCAGAATTTTTTTGGCAGACTGAAATTTTAGGCACACTGAAATTTTGGGCTTTTATTAATAGGTATATAGATATAGATATAGATATAGACTAGTGTTGCCACTGTAAATTTGGATAATAAATAAATTTTTTTTTTTGAGAATCATAAACAAATTTATTTGTGCGCAATAGTAGAGCTACGCAGCAGACACTCTCCGCCGCGGCCCGCCTCGCCGAAAATCTACAAGAACAAGAATGTCCTCGCTGCTCTTTGTGGGCTACACAGCCCAACAGAATCAGTCGAGAGATAAAGGCCCAGAAAGGCCGTGCTCAAATAGAATCGTCGAAAGGGCATCCCATCCCAACAGAATCATCGAGTTGCCAGATTATAGCTGGTGAAGTCTTGGAAAAAGGCCCTTTTCTCTCCTTGAGCCATTGTAGGAGTCTGGATTTCCGGCCTAGCAAATCCTCCCATTGATAAAAAAGCTTCTGGTGATGTGATACAGATATTTTGGTTTTATTAGGGACGTTTGTGCAAGATGGTTAGTACAGCTGTTCGTGTATCCTTCACGTATGTATCTGTATCTGTATTCTTGCGTGTATACGCTTTCCTTACTCAGTAATACAGATACGGTTTGATAAAAAAAAGGAGTCTGGATTTCCTCCTCAAACTTTAAAATTGAACAAATTATCTTTGTCCACTCTAATACCTCCCTTTCCAGTTAGACATGGTATATCCTTCTTTAACCCCAAAAATGGCAAATATCTAATATGAATTTTAAACCATAACAAAAAACATCTATAAGTTTTTGTTCTTTTAGAAAAAAATCAAGTTATATTACGACATAAAAAATCTAAATAAAATATTTAGAGATCAAGAAAATATCTATAGAGGCTTCCATTAATTGGATTTTATATTTAGGAAAAATAGAAAAACATCTATAATTACAAAATATTCTAATCAATGTTTAGTTGAATTTTGAAAACTTTTCACAACCAAAATATGAGAGGACCCAACATGCTGGTTGTGTCTCATAGTTTGGTCTTGGAAAGTTTAAAACTCATTCAACATTGATTAGAAAAAATGGGATTTTCTAGATTTTTCTGGATAGTTTTACCATTTTTGTAGAGCAAAATCTATTTTCTAAAAGCTTCAAAGTATACGAACTCTAAGCATTTTATTTGTGTTTTCCCAATATATCACTAGGATTTTTTTTAGAGTTTTTAGAAGCTTAGAGATATCTTTCATAGTTTAAAACCTTATCATGTGTTTACAAGCAGCAGAGGCACGGTTCCAAAAGTTGATGGAGACCACTCGTAAGTTCCAACATGAAACTTACTCCCATGATAGTTCAAAGTAAAAAGAATCTTTCCAAATCTCTATGCAGTTTCGGCATGTGTTGTGGATTGCACTTAACCCATCTGTTATAACTAAAGAGAGAGTGAAATGCCCTATAAAGCAGCTAGTTGATAACATAGCTCTAGATTAACTCTCTGTGGATTAAGAGTAAGTTAGAGAATAAGAGAACATCATAAGTGCACATCTTGCTTGAGTAGTTTTACGATTTTTCTAGTGAAACTTTTAGTTGAGCCCTAGGGTTTAAATTTGAATTCTACACCCATTCACCCCTCTTGGTTGTTCATGGGACCTTACACAGCCGCTAGTCTAAAACATTTTCGTAGGGAATTTACTTAACCCTACAGCCACTATAAAATGGTGATTTATACTAGAGGTTGACTTATACCACCAATGGAAATACCTCTCTCTCTACTAGTGGTAGGTTAAGTGAACAACCAATAGAAATAGATCTATTAGAGCACTCACAATGCAAACTCTATCAGAGTCTAAGATATTTATTACCTCAAAGATATCAGAGATTTAGAGTCTACATAAGATTTAGAGTCTTGGTTTTTTTCCTTCACTCTTCAATAAATATACCACAACATTAGCAAAATACTATAAATAGAAGAGTAATAAATAGAATTAGACTCTATGGTAAAGTTTACACACTATAAGTGCCCTTAGTACAAATAGTTTCATTGGACAGACCACCCGTGAAAATGGATGGTCACTAGCGGTTCTAGGCCTTGGGTACCCAATCCACTCTACACCAGGGTTGACATTTTTGTGTAGCTAGTGAAAAAATGAGGTGCTAGTAGAAGCCGCTTTTGTTAAAACAACACATTCAAATTAAAATCAATACTTGTTTGAAACACATTACAAAAGCAGACACCCATATACATGCGTGTGCGCGTGCGCGTGCCCACACACACTCAAAGTCACTACATATGCCTCGCCGTTGAAGGGTACATCGCCTATACCAAAATAATATCACTGACAAATGCTAGAATAAATCTAGGAAAATACGATAACCCATTAAGTTGGTTAGCAGGTTCGCAATGTAAAACAAGTAATTCTTATTAGTTGTTGATATTAAACATGAATATTCAGTGCTTATGTCTTATACTCCACCTGTCTCAAAATATTTGTCCAAAAATAGTTGCTATTCTAATGCAACTTTCTCTTCTCCCTATATACCTTTTTCTTTTTCCAGTTCATTTCTTTATCTAAGTACACATCAGTACATTCAATGAATTAACCAAAGGCTAGCTTTTCTTTGGCAACATGGAGTATGGAGCACGATATACGCCCTACTTAAACCCCTAACATGTTCATGCATGAAACCTGGCTAGCAATTCAGTCCCAACTGGCACTTAGAGCATCTTTAACAAGTTGGCAAATGCACTTGGCAAATTTGGAATTTTGACAAAATCAAAAAAAACCTCCTCCAACAACTTGGCAAAACCACTTGGCAAATTGCCAAGCTTGGCAAAAGTAGCCTCTCCCGGCGCAAATTTGCGCGCGCTCGAGCGCTTGGCATCCGCTCGGTCCGCCCGGTCCGCTCTAGGGCCCACGCGGAGAAGAGAGAGAGGGAGGGTGCAGAGTTAGGTGGAGGGCAGCCTGACTCCGCGCCGGCGCAGCGCGAGCGCAAGACGCCCGCCGCTGGGCGCAAGGGACGCCCGCCGCCGGAGCTCCATGGCCGGCAGCGCATCCGGCCGCATCCGCCTTGCCATGGCATCCGGCCGCATCCGCCGAGCTCGTCCCGCGTGCTGGTGCCCTCCCCTGTGCTCCGCCTCGCCATGGCGCTGAGGAAGGAGAGGGAGGAGGGGCCGCCCGCCGAGCGCCATGGCTGGGGAAGGAGAACCTCGAGCCGCTACCGCCACCGGGGAGGGCATGAGGCCGGGCCGCGCCGCCGCGAGCACGGCCGCGCGCGTCGAGATGGGGTCACCGGATGGGGATTGAGGAGCTGCGCCGCGCCGGAGAAGGGGGCGCCGCGAGCTTGCCCGGTGGTCCGGACCCTCGCCTGCCCGGAGCTAGGGCGGTCCCTCAACGATGGCCTCCTCCCTCTCCCGACGACGACGCGCGGCTACCAGGCGTGGGGCTGCGAGGCACTAGGCGCAACGGTCCCACCAATTTGCCAAGCCCAAATGCCAACTTGTTGGAGAAGGCCTAATTTTTCACTTGGCATTTGGGTTTAGGACTTGGCAAAACTAGAGATTTGCCAAGTAATATTTGTCAACTTGTTGGAGATGCTCTTAGTAACCTACGGATACATTCCCATCCAGCTCATGCGTGTACACGTCGTACACAGACAATAGTCCTGATGGGAGCTTGGAACTAATCATGGTGAATCGATCTTTGGCCACATGCATCCAAAACATCCTCACTACATGTTGCTGGGGAACACTACTGTCAAATAAAATTTGTGTTGAAGGCTTACACATGCATGTATATACTCCCTCCGTCCCAACCCAAAAAATAACTTTGATTAATTATATATTAAAATATATAAATATTTATACTAAGTAATTAGTATCACCGATGTTTATGTCTAGTTTTTTAATAAATTTAGTTGGAGATAGAAATATTACACGTATATTACAAATCGAGTCAAATTTGTGATGGAAAAACCCAAAACAATACTTATTTTGGGATAGTCTATTCTTTCTTATAATGCGCTAACAGAGCGCCTGCTCTGATTTGAGCTTTGAGAATGAAATGACGAGCTGCCCGGAGACGGCCGGCGAGATAGGCGGAGCAGAGGAGGCAACGCAAGCAGCTGGAGTTTAGCTATAGCAGTATTCTGGAATCTGGATGGTGGCACCGCAATGATTGTAAATTTGTAATGTGGCCCGGTGGTGACACTGACAGCTGTGGCCCGGTGGTGACACTGACAGCGATCTAGTATCTGGATAATCGCTTCATTTACTCATAGGCGGCTGTCGTGTGCATTGTAATTTATTCTCCCGTGTCATCGAACAACGGTAAGATTGCTTGCTGCTGCTGCTGCTGATTTACGTATGAAACCGGTCCACGCACTGGCTATTTAATGGGTGAAACTCGCGATCGAACGTTCTACGTAGAACGCCGTTCGCGGCCCACTAAGACGCCGGCCCAAATCATTGAACAGGCCACAACACAAAAGGCAGCAAACCTTCGTTTCCACCTCCCGAGTCCCGACCTCCCCTCGCTCCCGATAGGATTTAGCGCCGCGCGCGCCGCTGGGAGGACCAGCAACGAGCTCACCGCCGTGGGCGCGCCTCCCAGCCCGCCGCCGCCGTGCACCTCCAACTTCCCGACCCACCGTGGCGCGGCCCTGCTTCCGTTGCCACTGCCGCCCCTGCTCCAGCATCGCCGCCGCGCCGCCCTCCTCAAGGACCTCGTCATCGCACCATCGTTGCCCGAGCCCTCGCCGTCGTGCAGCCGTTGCTGGAGTGACATCACCGACGCAGGCCGACAAATTGTTGCAACAATCTATCATCGCCGCCCTTTCCCCCACCCAAATGTCTCACTTGATGCAACAAATTGAATTCCTGACAGAGAAACGCCCATATGCCCACCTCCTCCCCTCATCGTAGCAAGGGATCCCAGGAGATTTGATGTAGATGCATGAAGGACGAGCTTCGATCGGCAAATTACCAGTGCACCGGTTCAATCGAGATGTTGCAACAGCAAATCTAGCAGCAGTGCGCCTGAGGTAAAAGAATCTGGAATTTCAAACTTCTTCCAACATACAGACTGTATGCAGATTACCATGTGGTTGTGAAACATATACTGTAGATGTTGTTGATTTCTGGATGTTTTACAAGATTGTGTGCCCTTTGTTAGTTAATTGATGTTATGGATGTTTTGTTTGATACACATGTTGAAAAATCTAGCAGTAGGAGGGCAGCTGTTTACCTTGCTGAACATTGCAGCAATGCCTGTGTGATATGCCTTGTGAATGGAACATCTGTGTACTCGCTTATTTAGTACTGTCAAAACTGAAGTCCTCCATGCCGCCAGGGTTGAAGTCTCAGGGCGCTTAGCCGCTGAGGGTGTTTTGAACTTGCCGTGAGAACGTGCTTATGCACTGGGCTGTAAAACTTGTTTGCTTTTGTTAATGCAAAAGCGGGGGAAACCCTTTTCTCTAAAAAAAACTGAAATCCTCCAAGTGAAACATGTTTGTACAGAACGAAACATAGAATCACAGTATCTATCTGGAATGCTTGAACTTATACAGCCATAAGGTATATATATGCAGGGTGTGAATAGCATCATGGAATGGCAAATGTTTGTTGGGATTCCACAAAGTGTAGCAAGTTCAAGCAATAATAACGGCAGTCGCAGAATGGTTGGTTTTGGTTGTTGCTGAGGTAACAGTGTTTTACTACATGAAACATCAGTTCAATATTTTGATTCGACAAAAGGATGCATAAGTGTGCATTGCTTAAACCTTTTTGGAACATTGATATGCAGGGTCAGGATGAAAATGCTATCAATCACAATGTCTCCAAGGGAGGCCAAAGGATAAAGTTGATAGGAGGAAGAGCACAGTAGAACAAGGGGCGGCCAAAGCCAAGAAAAGGAAGAAGGGAAGCCAAAGTAAAAGAAGACATGCTCATACTGCCATGAAGAGATATTGAAAGGATTGAAGAGATATTAAAAGAAGACCATGGCGTCCAGGATTGTGAATACATGAAAAGGGCAGAAGAGATATTGAAAGGATTGAAACAAACACAACTGAAACTCTAGTGTAGTGGAAAAAAGGTCTTGTTCACTTTTAATGTAATTTGTAGCATTTTTACGATATGATTGGTGGCTGCTCAAAAAAAGTGTGGAAAAAATGTGGTGGTAGTGTGGAAAACAGTTGCAATATAATTTAATTTATTAAATTCTTTTGTTAGCACATGAATCAACACTATATCTGAAATTGTGGTCATGAAACAACATGGTTTTCCCATTTGTTACATATTATGGGAATAATTTAGGGCTGACAAAAGGTTGTTACAATTGGGAGCACATGAGTGAAAAAACAACATGGTCTAACCATTTGTTACATCTGGGAATGGTAAAATGTAACAATCAAGGATGGGGTATTGGTACATATGAATTCCTGAAACTAAAACAAGATAGTTTCCCCACTTGTTACATCTAGGATTAATATAATGAAACAACCAAGGATGGGGTATAGTTACATATGAATTCCTCTTACTGAAACAACATAGTTTTCACATAGTTACAACTAGGATTAATATAATGAAACAAAGCAAGGGTTGGGTATAGTTATAAATGAATTCTTCTTAGTGAAAAGGCATAGTTTTCCCACTGTTACATCTGGGATTACTATAATGAAACAACAAGGGCTGGGTATTGTTACATATGAATTCCTCTCACAGAAACAACATAGTTTCCCCACTGTGGGATTACTATAATGAAACAACATTGAAAAGAGAATGGTAGAATGAAAAAAAACAAAATCCATATGTTGATATAACCAGAATTTCATATGAAGCAAACTCATTGACATACACACCATTGTCACAAAACTCATAACACATTTTTCGATATACATGGTCCTAGTAAGTAGTAACACAACATTGCATTAAAAAGGAAAAAGATTCAACATAGTCTTCATGCTAAGACCAATCCAGGATACATAGACCTAAAAAGGCAACAAAGCATCTACATTTTTGCCCACATAACATATGAGAGAGAGAGAGGGGGGGGGGCTCCACTCCATACATTACATTAGGAACCACCGTTCCTCAAAATGAAACATCTCTACTAACACATTCCTAAAACTAAAATACCAGCAACTGGATCATCGAACAATTTCTTCATGGCAGCTTGATAGTTCTCCGCAAATTCATCTTGCTTCACCACATTGTACCGTGAATGTAGGAGTATTGCAGCAGTCAGCTTCTTGTACTCTAGTTCCGACCCCTACACATACAAAAAAATAATGAAAGAGAGATACAGAATGCGAGAGAAAAGTTTTGAGGCTTTAGATAGAAAAACTTTAGATGGGAAAATATACTTTCACAATCGATGAATCCACGATACTCCTACGGTCCTACCATCACATGATTCCATAAAATCCATGATGAACAGCCCGCAGTCAAACCTTTTACAAAAAGAAACATAGAAAAAAAGAAAATTAAACATGTGGACAAAAGATAGAAAAGTCGAAACACAAAAAAATTACATGAGAAGACATGGAGAAAAAGCTAGAAAAGTTTCTAAAGCATGCTGAAACAGTTATAGACATGGCATATAATGCCGACACAAAAAACAACTAGGGAGATATCATGCTGAAACAAATGGAGGTATCATGCTGAAACAAATGGAGACATATTGTTTGAAACAACAAAAGAAAAGCATGTTTGAAATATATCAAAAAGCCCCGATTAATATCCATTTACCTATAAAAAGCCAGGACATAGCAAAATGAATTATGCACTAAAAACAGATATATAAAAGGCAGATAACATGGTTTCAAGACATTTGGTAACTCAAATGTAGCAGATATAGAAAAAAGGAAAAACATCTCTTCATTTGAAACATGGGTGCTTTGCTTGTGTTGACTCATTTCAGCTACACAAGACAGTTGTAGCAAGGGACTATCCAGTGACAATAAGCTAAGGCATGTGTGGTGAGAATTGGCAAATTGAGTCCATAACTGCATATGAAATTCTAAAGCATTACATCATAAATCCCAATTGTAGAGAGTAACAAAGCTAGCTACCATTTCCCTGATAAAACATGTTCAATTCTTCGGCCAAATGATGCAAAATATCTAACTAACAAGCAGCCTGGTGCAGCTTCAGGACAACAATTGATACTAAAACTAAAACAGGGTGGGCAAAAATGTGCATGTGCAGTGCAGAAAGCTTTGACATCATAAGGTGTGTACATACTAACATTCTGAAATTTTCTTAGGAGCAACACTATGTTCAGAACAAGACATTCATCAATAATGGCGACATGCTTCCTCCCGGCCGCATGCTTGTTCAGAACACTATGTTCAGAACACTATGTACATACTTCATTGGAGACTTGTTCTGTGCTTTGCTCGAAGATGTTTGACCTTCATCAGTAAAGACCACATACTGCCTCCTGATCGACAACATCTGCCTCCCATCGAAGTTGCCCGACTAACTGCCCTTGTAGGGGGACACATCCAACCCTGATCGACTAGTGTGCATCGCCAAAACACTCGGGGTATGTGACGCCTGGAGAAGCAAAAACTAACACATGAGCAGCAAAATACCAAAAAAACCGTGGCTAGGATTTCGTGGGTACGGCGTTGAATGAGAATCAGGCAAGGCTGTCTTCGCGATCCAGCCGCTCGCGAGCGCGGTGGAGGCCACCGAGACAGCAGACGGAGTGGCGGCTAGGGTTCGGAGCTACGGGACCGGAAATGGAGAGATGGGGAAGGGAGGAATCGAACCTGTCGACGCCGTGGGTGCGCTGCAGAAGCGTGCGCGCGGAAGGCGGCGGCACCAGCGGGTGGCGCAGTCCACACGCCCCCCTTCCCGTCCCACGGCGCGGCGGTTGATTCGCCGGCGAGGAGAACCCCTGCCGCGGCAGCCGCTCGTTTCTGTTTGAAGCAAACAGCTTCGGGAAGGGGAGGAGGAATAAAGGGAAATTGTTGTTACAGCTTGAGAGCGAGTGGGAGGAAATTGGGCCAGCGATCTGGGCCGCCGGGTGAAAAGCCCAGCAGAACTTGTTGTTCGACGGATAGAACGTAAGAAGCACAGCATTACCGGTTCGAATATGAATAATCGTCTCTCTAGCTATACTACTAGCTAATGTAGGCGCGTCTTTTCCAGTTACATCACTTCTCTCTCTTTGGTGCTCGTTAAGATTTGGATGCTGTAGAAAGCACTTGTTTCCTAGCCCCTCAACTAGCTAGCTAGCTGTGATTCCACTAATCCTGATCCCGTTCACTACTAGTACTACGTGTGAATTGAATATGCATGGCATATATTGTTCTCCACGGAACAGGACCGAAACGTGCAGAATTCATGCGTGATGGATCGGAAAGCTAGCATACATGCAATTCAATTAAGTAGTCATTGGTCAAGAGATGGGTGTAAGTAGTGAGTGCAGCACGATCAGATTTAGGCTTTGATCCCTGTACATGACCGCATAGTCATCATCGACACATATTCGCTCGAACAATAACCGTGAAACATAAGCAAGAGTAGCGTGTTCAAGTTACGGTCGCCCATGGACTTGTCACTTCACCTGCTGCCACGTCCTGATGATCCAACAACACACATGCCGAGCGAAGATGGTTGCCGCCGCCGTCGCCCGCCGTCGGCGTCACAGTCGTCGGCGTCGTCGGCGTTGCCCGCGCAAGGTGCGCGCGTAGGTAACCTACCCTAATGTGCATAGGCTTAGACTCTGGCGATCAAAACCACTTGATCGCGCGGAATAGGCAAGTGGAAAAGACGTTGGTATCATCAGATCCATCCGTGCATGATGGGAGATGGAAAAGGAGCTGAAAAAAGATTCAACGGTGGCGATAGACCCCCTCATCTCCTCCTTTATCATCATGTTACACCAGTGAGATGAGAATGAAATGGCCATCGCTTTCTGAGGGGACTGGAGGAAGCAAACCAGGAGTCCAAGTGCAAACCTGGCTGCCATGTGTCGATCGTGGAACGCAACCAAATGTTGGGTTCAAAGGTCTCCAGATCATGTCAAATCAACATAAAGATGTGTACATTTACGAGCAAGTTGCATCCAAATTAGAGCATGTATGGATCCTTACGTGGCTGATGACAGGTGGCCCTATGCTTACGTGTGTCAGCCTTTTTTTTCTTTATTTCTCGAACACAACTTCATATGTTGTCGGTGTTTCGAGCCCCAGGGGCCTTACACCAACGAGTAAATTTGTATTGCGTGCTCTCTAATCCGGATGGTGATGCAAGAAGAACACAAGGGTCTATCCTGGTTCGGGCAAAGAAGGCCCTACGTCCAGCAGAGGGGGATAATTCGTGTTATCTTGCACCGAAGCGCTTGTACAGGGGTCAATACAAGAGGACGTTGTGAGCGAGTGGGTGTGTGAGTGTTGCGCTTGCGCGTAAGTTTGCAAGGGCTTGTAATGGCCGTGCCCTACACTAGGCCTGGCGTCCCCTTTTATAGGCGAAGGGGAGGCTCCAGGTTACACTGTTGCTAGGGCGAACGTAGTGATGACGTTGAGGCGCTGACGACCGGCTTTGTCACCCTCGACTATAGCGGCATGGTCGGCGTATGGTGCGTCCTGTAGTGGCATGGGCTGTGACTGGCGTCCATCCTTCTCCCGGAACTCCGGTGTGTGGTCATCGAGGTAGGAAAGATAGGATACTGTATGTGGCGTGCCCTGGTCGTACCAGCCATCATTTCTCGAGCGGTCATTAACCGCTTTGAGGGGTCGGTGGCCTGAGAGATGGGACTGAGCCACGAGAAATGCGGATTGGAGAGTTGACTATTGTGTTTTCGAGGGGGTGTCGTGCAGGACACAGTGCTCGGTGTGGAGGAGCAGTGCGATTTGACCTGCCCGAAACCGGGGCATGAGCGGTAAAGTAAGAAGTGACCAGG
This sequence comes from Themeda triandra, assembly GCA_018135685.1. NCBI lineage: Eukaryota > Viridiplantae > Streptophyta > Magnoliopsida > Poales > Poaceae > Themeda > Themeda triandra. The sequence goes on along the minus strand of JAENPR010000143.1, from coordinate 102,174 downwards.
GTACTTCTTACTATTACCACCGCTGTAGCCATGTGGTTAGGCGGGCAGGCGTACTTTGGACTGTGCTCAAGCACTGTAGCCATGACGACAGATAAAAAGGCGTTCTCGAGGGAAGTTGGCCTTTTCGAGGCCTCCATTCGCTCGACGGGTTTCCGTAATATTTTCGAGGGGTCGAGAGGTCCTGTCTCGAAACGGTTGAGCCATACTGTGTGGCTCAAGCCTGTTCGTAGGCCAGCCCTGTATGGCTCGAATCGAGTGTGGTTGGATGTTCCCTCTAAGTAAGGGATTGTAGGAAGACAATGACGATTCTGTTCATCTCTAAGCCCACGGGTTAAAGACCCCATAATCTAGGTACCCAACATATGTCTTTTTTATTAAGTAGAAGGGGGCCAAAAGCACGGTAAATACAACACGACAACAGAGACAATGGTTAAAACAAACACAACAAATAGGAGATTCCCTAAAAAAACAGGAGAAAAAAGGGCCCTCCACCACGCCCAACAACCCAACCTTGCGACGCAAGGTGCAACATCGCAATGATTCCAGCTCAGGAGATGTAACCGTGGCAACACAGTCGCCAGAGCCTATGCAACGTCTGGGAGGGGGCATCATCACACTCTCGGCGGCGACCGCCCGAGGAGAAGCCAAGCGCAATGTCGGTGACCGGGGCGGCCAAATAACGACGACGACAACAATAACGACAACACCATCAACCAAGCTGGAGGGACGAAAACAATGACAGAGCAGAGGCTCACACAACGTGGACACAACAAGACCGGTAGGGGCAGGGCGCGGTGTCGAATGGGAGCTTTGAGGGTGCATCAACAGAGCTTTCAGGAAGGAGATGACGCCCGTGGATGCCAACTTCATTGAGACATGCACCCATGGGAGCTTTCGTTCCCGAAGTTGCTCCGACAACAACAGTCGACAAGCAATAGAGACGACACCTTCAAGAAGGTGATGACGTTGGCACACCACCGTCATCAGTCCCAGGCGTGAAGCCTAAGGAAGTTGTTTTTTTTTCGCGCTGCTGTGGACCGCTGCTACAGACGAGGAAGGTCGGCCATCTCCATGTTGGGGCGGAGCCGAGTTGGTGGCTCGCACGCCCCAACGAGCTCGATGGACGCGGCCAATCCAATGATGTCGGATGTCTTCATGTTGCCCACCGCCAGTGATGAAGCTAAGCCAGACTGGGAAGGGGGAGGGTGGGTTTGGCCAAGAAGGGCTCGAATCTAGCTCGTCGACCCTAGAACAATGCTGGAGCGGCAGCAGTGGCGGAGGTGCGCCAGCGCATAACCATCGCCAGAGTAGCCGCACCCCGTCGCCCACCGTAGGAGCTGGTAGGGGGGTGTTGGCATTTCTTAGTGCGTCCACTAAAGATAGACGGATAGTTACCTCCAGCAACTGCGCTAGGAAACGCCATGATAGATCTTAACCTTTAGAGATAATATCCGCAAGCACACGGATCTATCGTCGTAGCATTTCACCCGGAAGTACTATTAGGGTATCATATTTATAATTTCCCGTAGGAAGGCATGGAATGAGTGAAGTGCTCTAGCATGGATATTGGTTTATAACGCCAGTCATAGAAATAAACCAGCTTGTTATACAGGGGGTAAAATAATATGATTTGTAGATAGTGGACACACACACAGAGCAACCTCAAGGATAAATAAATAGATAGAAGAAATAAGAATAAAAGAATATCCTAAACGGAACAGGTACATCCTATTAGTTGTGCGTAGAACAGCTAACGCCATCTGTTGTACACGTCAGGAGATAGGTCAAAGTCAAGAGTAAGGGAGACCCCAACAGCTGGTCTGCCAGCCGAGTGAGGCATTTACGAACTCCTACATGACATACGAACGTGGGAGATACGAGGGATGGACAGGGCTGTCACCACTTGCCGCTTACCCCTCAACCCTGGCATGCCATCATATCTGTAGGTTCCCTCATATCCGGACACCACGTCCGCACACTAAGGAGCTACCCAAGTCCCCGATGGACTCCCACCCTACGGATGGCCGAGCTAAGACAAGGGCAAACCCGAAAGTACTACAAACCATTACTCCATTCCTATCATCATCTCTAGCTTTGCAAAACATATGAACATCTATGAACGCATATGAACATGATGAACAATTCTCATATGAACTATAGTCTAATTCATAATCCTGGAATATATCATGATCACAACCATACTATAGTTCTAGCACAAGACTATATATATGAAATAGGAACTTGAATAAGGAAGAACTCATATTGAAATATTACCAAGAGTAGCTCTCCTTCCAAGGAGACAAGCCCTCCTTGATAGCTCAACCTTGCTCCAAGAATAACTAAGTGGCTAGACTAAAGCAAGAGAGTGAAGCTCCAAAATGTGGTGTGTGTGAGTGTGAGCCTCTCCCCCTCCTTTTATAGATTGGCATAGGCGGTTCCAGAGGGAATATTCTGGAATCCACTCGCGCACCGTCCTCCTGGGCATTGAATATATCGACATGAGCCGTCGCACCACAGGACGCCACGTCGGGGGACGATCAACCCCTGGGGGCGATCGCCCCTGAGTAGCACCGTCCCCCGACCGACTTCGATTGGTCGGTTACTGGATGGGCCTGGGCTTCTGTGCTGTTGTGGATTTGGCCCAATTTGATCCTGAAGTGGAATTCCTTCCTTTTAGTTGGCTTTACGTTTCTGTGGAAAGCGCCTTCCTGCTGCGTTTATTCCCTGTACTCGGTGTATAATCTGCAGAGTGTAGAATCTTCCGGTACAAGTGGAACTAGGTTAATAGTAAAAGTATATGAGTATGAAAATACATAATCCTCCCTTTTTTGACTTATAGTTGGCGGTATAAAATTGTCAATAAGAACCGCCAATAGGGGGAGGGACGGATTGGCCACTGGTCGTCGCCGCTTCGCTCAACCTGAGCATTGGCGAGAGGGCGCCGCCAGAGCGGCCGAGGCCCATCGCCCACCATAGGAGAGGGTGATGGGGAGGGGCCGGCTGGCCTTCCCACGGCCCATCCCCATGAGGAGGCTAGCCGGATTTGCCGGCGGCGGCCGCCAACCCTAGGTCCCGACCCGTCGCCACTGCACGAGCGTGCACGCACGGGAGGGCTAGCCCAGAGCCGCTGCCATGGGCGCACGGGAGCCGAGAAGGGGCCGGCCGGCTATCTCGTCGCCGGTGGCAAACCATTGGCTTCACCCCATCACCACCATGAGGCGTGGTCCACCGAGCCACCCCGACGCATGAACCGACCACGCGGGGGGGGGGGGGGGGGGGCGGGGGGTGCGATCTCTAGATAAGCCAGCCAGCCAGTTGGACCGACACAGGCCTAGACCAGCAAAGCACAACCTAGGACTGATGCGACATGACTTGCCTTGTGCCCATGCCTAGCTCGGCCCGCCACTATTCTCATGTTGTATACGAGGCTAATAGTGTTGGTATAGGCACAACCTACTCCAACCAACGACACCACTCTCAGTCGTTGATCCCCTTCCCTTCGCTCCTCAGCCATTACATCTTCCCATTATAGGGGGGTATATATGAGGCCGCACCATCACAACCGCTAACTCACTCAAATCTGAAACCCTAGTTCATTTGTTTCATTGGTTCGCTTTCTTTGTCCTCTCTCTAGCTCTCTATCTCCGCTCTCCGATCTTGAAAATCATTAGGCTCTCTACTCTCTTCTTCTTGCCCTCGGGTGTCTAGTTGAGCCAACGTTGATCAGCATATGCACATGACATGCCCATGCAGACCCGTCTTCATGATCTATGAATAACAATGTAGCCTCATTCTCCACATAGTGTCCTCGCTGTCATCTCCAACTAGTCTTCATCGTCGACCTCACCGTCCACTAGCACCTCTAAGCCTTCTGTAAGTGCCCTTAGACTCTCAATCTCTGAGTTGTGGCTGTTTTAAGCATGTTTTAATGTCTTGATGTGCTTGTTTTTGTAGGCCTTCAGCCCAGGCGAAGCTGTTGAGGTACCAGGGACCCACATATGTGCGTCATCGACCTCGCTAGTGTCTTCATTGGTCCGACTGTAGAGTAAGCTCCACCTTCTTGAACCCTAACCCTAACCCTAAACTTGACCCTAGAATTGTTCTTGTTCTAATCTTTGCTTCACTACTTTGGAGATGGTAGACGACGGGATTGAGCACTCCATGGCCATCAACGAGGAGTTGCGACTATGCAAGTTGCCTGGAGACGATGAGCATGACAATGTTCATGCAAACACCAAGGAGATCTTCAGTCATTCTATTGTTGATCCCTTTGCCCTCAACTAAACTAAGCACACTGTGGTTAATTATGTCACTAGCACTATTGTCACCAGCCTTATCGGTGGCTAGAATTTATAGCTCTGGCCAGCCAGAGCTAGGAACTTCCTCTTGCCCTCATAGCTCTAAAATCTAGGATGACTTGAGAAACTCTTCAAAACGGTGAATGGTAAGCATGTCAGGTATGGTGCTAAGTGCCTCTATTGCCATAGGCGGTACTATGTCACTCGGTATAAAGTTAAAGCACATCGAGAAATATGGTGAAACGCTCGAGCACAAAAGAGAGGAAAAATGAATCATTTTTCTCTATAATAAGTGGCATGGTGGGTATTTTTCTCCATCTCGACTGAACCTAGATTTGGTGGATTAACCCCTGAGCTGCTCCACCCTTCTGGTGAATCTACGGTCACATCCACCCTTTTGGTGGATCAAATCCATGGTGGAGCTGGTGGAGCTAGAAGTGTTTTGGTGACAAAAGGTGAATCTGGATCTAGTTTTCTATGAATCTAAAGCCGATGAATCTCTGTCAAATAGGCACCATGGCCGTGTGCTTACTTTTCTAGTTCAGTTTTATAGGCTAGTTGATATAATTGGAATTTATGTTGCATAACCCTTTTGCAGTAGAGATAGCAATACACACTACTACAAAAAACTTTATCGAGATGGGAAAAAATGATTAACTGAGGTGGGCATTGAAAAAGGTCACGGTAAATGAGGTATTTTTTTGAGGTGTTTTGATGCCCACTTGATAAATCAAATAAAAATATAAAAAAGGAAAATACGTGGATGAGCCCTCTGAGCCCATCCACACGCCATCGCGACCGCAACGCGTTGGATCTACGCACGTTCGTAGCCGCTCGTCGGATCCAAGCTCCCGCTTGACGGCTCCGGGCACCTGCTCGTGGGAGAGGGAGAGGAGGACATTTCTATCTCCGGGGAGCCCCTAGAAGTCTAGAGAAGTCGTCGTGATCTACGAGGGGAGGGAGATGTAAGGGACTTATCTAAGAGGAGGGAGAGAGAGAGAGAGAGACCTCATACTATTGCTAGTCACTACCACCATCCTTGATGTATGTCTCGTGGCCCCCACCACCAATAGCCAGGGTGCGAGGCCAGCACCGCTCTCCACACCGCTAGGACTCATGGCCCCCGCCACCACTGGCTAGGGTGCAAGGCCAGTGCCATGATGCCCTCCATGCCACTGCTTGAGAGAGAAACAGGAGAGTGGTGCCTAGGAGGGAGATGGAGAGATTGAGAGGGTGGCTCCAGCCTGGGCGAGAGTGGGAGCGACTGTTGGTATTTGTTAACACACACAGAGAAATACGCAAGCGCACGGATACCGTTGTATCTTTCACCCAAGAGTATTCCAGGGTATTGTATTTATCCTCATGGAAGCAAAGGGTAAAGAAGTTGATAATTAACCGTCATACATCTGCTAACTAATATACCAACTAGATTAATGAGGGGGTAAAAGATATAATCGGGTTTTTAGATAAGTGACACACACAGGAGAACCCTAAAAAGATAGCAGAGTAGACTAGCTAAGCTGAGAGGTCTACAGGAGATGCCAAGATTCCTATTTTCTTCTCCATTACTGTGGTTCTATTCTAGTCTATACCAAAGGGATAGCTAAGCGGAGGTCAACATAGCTGTTACACCAAGACACTTCGGAGCAGCTGTTCCTTTCCGGTTCTCGAAAAGACTGGGAAGACGTAACTGGGGTCAGGCAGCCAAAGCTCTATGAAAACACCAGCCCGAACGTGGTGGAATACAAAGGCCTGGTCGGAGCCGTCGCCCCCGGGGCTACCACAACTATCCATGGGGCTGGGCGCATTCTCCGGTAACTCGCTAGCCCAGACACCACACTTGCACTAGCGGTTACTTACTCTAGTCACGATCTATAACTAGAGCAATCGGTCAACCAGAGAACTCATGCCAAGGTATAAACACTACACTAACCAAGATTAGCTAAAGAACTAAGGCATGACAAGATAACCAAAAAGGCATTGCAATAATGTAGAGAATATTAATCTATTGAAAACTGTAAGTCTTACAGAGGACTGATACAAGAAGTGTCGGAACTCCGAGGACTACTCTGGATCTTGAGCTTTCCTCTCCCTCACTCTCAACTATGCTAGTGCTACTCTACATCTTGGAATGTGGTATGGAGCTCTTCCTTGTGTTGTGTATTTGAGAGTGCCTCCTCCCCTCCTTTTATAGCTCAACTAGGACGGTTTGGCGTAGGTAAATTTGGAAACACCCTGAAACCGTCATAAGGAACCGCCATAGCACCTTCCAAATGAAGCTGGGCCCAGGAGGCAAAGGGCTGGGCGCGCCCGCGCCCGGTTGGCACCTCCCCCCAACCGCCTTTGGCAGGTCGGTTGTGGAGTGGGCCTATGCCGCAGTGGTGTTAGGGGTTTGGCCCAGAATGGTTCCGAAGTGGGCTTTTGCTATTTTCCTCTTCTTTTGCCATGGGCCAAAATAGTGTTTATTATTCCTTTATTCTTTGTTTGTACTTTTGACTCACTTTATATGTATTTTCATGTAATGATCTGCAAAACAAGTGAAACACCAAAACTCGTGGAAATCATTAGTCGTAAGCCCTATATCTAAGTTTTGGCAAACATTTTATTTGTATGTTGGCAGTAAAAAGTATGCAATAAGGAGCGCCACAGCGGCGCGAGAGAGATGGAGAGCCGGGCTACTGCACCCCTTGGGAGAGAGGGAGTGGGAAACCCAAACCTCGCGTGTATATATTAACCCGATAGCTAATTGGATATGGGCTTTTCTAGGCCTAGGGAATATTAACTAAGGTAGGCGTTATAAGTGGCCCTCCTCTAAAAATCGGGGTATTTTTTATGCAAGACACTTATAACTCCCGCCTCGGTTAATAGATTTTAGGCAATTGCCTTTGTAAATTGATGTTGCGAGGTGGTTTCCGTGACCGCCTCAGTTAATAAAAATGGATGCCTCGATTAATCCGAGGCATTTATCGGGGCGGTTGAAAATACTGCCTGCCTCCAATGCAGTTTTCAAAAGATTTCGGTAAAGATTTTGTGTAGTAGTGACACCTAACAAAACCTTATTAGCTACACATCTTGATAGTTTATCTTTTATAGGTTTTGCTTACGATGATTTTAGCGGCCTTAGTTAGAAATAGTTTTGAAGTTGTCTAATTCATCCCTTCTTAGACATCACGGTCCTTTGCAAATTGTAATCTTATCTCATTTGGATGAAGACTACATTACTATTATGTATACTTTGTTGAAACATACATAAGGATAAAAATGTGAAATTTCTTATAAGTAATAAGTATTTTTATTAGGTAGAGATATTAAACAATAACTAAAGCCTATGTCTTCTAGCTCGTGGAAGAGCACGGGTGGATGGATTAAATATAAACGAGAGTAAACACCCCTGTTGTGCTGCGATTGGATGACAACTATAATGACAAAAAGAAGAGAATAATCCACACCGTGCTCTCCATTAAAAAGAACTGGTCTTTCTGAGACTCACATTAAAAGAGCTGGACGCCTGTACCCAAAGTCATGCTGATGCAAATGCTTATTTCATTTTCGCTTTGCTTTGTACATTTTGCGAGCTAATTATATAGCCTAATATAGTAATATTATATTGCAGTGACTCAGTGAGCGGTTTCGTGATCCAGACAGAAGATAACCCCTTGGGTACGGTAGTGCGTGGTCCATAGCGAAAGTTTGCCGGTACAATATATGCAAGTGTTAAATTTTGGACCACCAATTAGATACTTTTTTTTTTGTCTAAGCTAGTCTATCTAGTTGTTTGTTACTTTCAGCTAGAATTGTCGTGAGCATTCCTAGCTAGAGTACTCGAGATCGACCACAGTAACCTAGCTAGGTTGCAAGTTGTAATAACTGCATTTAGCTGCAAATAATTGATTGGTTCATTATTTAAGCTATGTAATAATTGATTGGTTAATTATTTAAGCTATGTAGTACACATAGATAATCTGTACCATCACGCTTATTCTAGTTTCCATGCGAAGGCAAGTTGTAATAACAGTATTTAGCTGCAAAGAATTGATTGGACTATGACAATGAATCAAGACAAATTTAGCACTGATCGCGTACCACATGGTATTGATGTATCACACACGTATGATGCTTAGTTAGTCCTCCAACCCATGAATCATAATACCTGTTATATGTATAAACTGAAAAATTGCACGTTCTGGATGCATGTTATTCTTTTTTGAAAATACACATGTTGTCGCGCACACACGTACTGTGGATTTCCATAGGCACGCTGGGCTTTAAGAGAAGGTCGTAAGGCCCATAACAACCAAGGTACATATATTGTTTCCATCTCATATATATGATGTTATTTATTATAAATAAACCAACTAGCTGAACAAATAGCAAAAATTAACATCCTTGTATCAACCAAAATTCGGTAGCCAGCTAGGTTGTATTGGCAAATTTGAGCAAATTTGAACATCCCTACATGATGTTATGAGGGTTAACATGGATGCTTAAAAAGTAGCCTCTAGTGTATAACAATATAATAGTAACATTTGACAAGTACATAGGGATTTAGACATGAAGGACTGAGAAAGGCGACCAAAGTGGGGTGAATCAGAGCCAATTTACATTTCTCACAAAATTGGCCGCTGTCCCAACACCGCCCACTGAAACTCCAGGACTCTGAGATGAGGACACGTGTGCTAACCGATGGCAAGATGTACTAAAAACACTTAGAGAAACTAGCGGAAACAACATGGAAGTAATGCAACAAAGAACAAAGTCGGAAGCCAAAAACACTTCAAAATGGGATAGCCCACTCAAGAAACCCGGCTAGGCCTAGATTGAAACCCTGCCTAGCATATAAGCAATCCTGGCTAGGCCTACATCTAAACCTGACTAGGGCAAGAATGCCATCCCGGCATGTTCTACTTTTCCTGTTCCAACAGCCTAAACCAAACTCCAAAAAGGAAAAATTCCAATCAAATAAATTCATATTAAGCTCAAATTTTGTAAAGATATTCTAATGATGTTTAGAAACTATCCACAAATGTTCATCTCCAAAAGATCAAAGTGAAACTTCAAAGAATCTAAAAAATATATTTTGTTTTAAGTTTTTCTCATCTTTTGTCAAAATTCCCAAACTTGTCCTATGTTTGTTAGTTTATCCTGGTGGGTGAGGACGTTGGTACAACGGCCGAGATTCTCATCGGCATTGCAAGTGAGCCGATCCAGTAGTGGCTCAGATGACATGGTACAGGGCCTCGGGAGACGGCTTTAGACACTTGCAAGGTGATGGAGAACGACAACAAGGCTCCAGACATCTTATGGAAGCAACTACTGAGAGACTACACTCGTTGTAGAGAGGTCAACGAGAGGTACATGAGTACGATCCTTGTACGGAGGAGAGTGAATCTCATCTAGGACTACCTATAGCAGGAGGATACTTAAAAGCAATCAAGCAATAACTAGTTATCAATATGTTTTATGTCGCTATTACCTAGGAAATATGTATTTATGTCACCGTATAGGAGTAGAAGGAGGATATAAATGAGTGATTCTAGGAGTATTTACATGTAGTTGTTAATTATGTCAGTGATTTTGGGAGTATCACTATGTATTTATGTCAGTTGGACGACAGAATAAAATGTGTTTTGGAGTGTCATGTATATAATTAGATGAGATTCAACCAGTTCAACCACTCTTAGAAACTCAAAAACAAGGCAAAGAGATGGGACCCAAAGAAAAATCGAAATCAAACCAAAAGGCCTTGAGATATATGAAATAAGAGAAAAACTTATTTTATTGCCACAAGATCAGATTCAACATGGTGTAGTCTTTTTTTCTTATAGACATAGGACTATAGAGGATACAAAGACAAAAACTAAGACTAACCTGGAAGAGATGACTGGCTTGGAGTAGTCCTCCTCATATTTATAGTGTTGTTACACATGTCCAAGCCTACCCTTGAATATTTTAGCTGAGCCACTTAACTAGAGGGGCATAATGGTCCAAGTAGAGATCTGTGCATCTGATGGCAAGAAGCCCTTCACATGAATGCTTCGTCTTGACGCAAGCTTCCTGATGAAATCACGTGCTGCCTTGAACTCCATCTCGGGTTTTGAGACCCAAACTCGACAACGTTAGCCTATGGTTTTGGCTCAAACCACCAAACCTAGGTGGAGTCGTGTATCCGCTATGCTTCCTCCATGATCTTGATGCATGTCTCCACTTGTCCTAGGCTTCTCGATCACCAAGTCCCCGCGTCCCCGCTTGACTTGGTCAGCCTCTATATTAACTTGGTCAACACCTGCTAACGACATGCCAAAACACTTCTATGACAACCATCTTCTGGTCCTAGACATGAACACTTCTATGACAATTTCTTAAAATATTGTCGTGGAAGTTCATATGTGACGCAAGTTCTGTGACGGTGGGTTTTTCATTAGAGATTCGTTGTAGAAGTGAAATTATGACGAATTTGGCTTACTTCATGACAAAAATAGATCGTCATAAAAGTTAAAATTTGTACTAGTGATCGTGTCCACATGTACATCCATGGGCCGCCCTCGCACCTTGGCCCCTCAGCTGTCCAAGTATCCACGTATGTCCTTCACCGCTCCTAGTCCATCAACACAAATTTGGTTGATCTTCTCCGTTGTCATCGACCATCTCAACGGTCAACACCTACACGGCTACACCCATCACAAGACAAAGTGACATGATGCACAACACCACGCTCACGCCATGGTTAGTCTCAACACTAAACCAAAGCTTGACCATCTCCTTGATAATCACTCGTCATCACAAAATAAACATAAGTACATCTCAACCATATGTTCGCAAGACATAACCCGAAGGCTTAAGGGTCTAGACCTGATCTCTGGGCCCATTATTATTTCAACAACACTTGAGTTGATTGCACACTTCCAATCGTTGTTATTACTTGTTTACACTTATATGATCTTATTATGATTTGACCCAACTTAACCATATTAATATGAGTTGTTCATTTTTCTTGTGCATGACGCAGTGACCGTTTATTTGACTATGTTTTCAAGAACATTCACGCATGCTCCAAGTACTTCTCTCTTCAGAACTTTAGAGTATGCTTTGTTGTACAGAAAATTCAGTCAAGAATGATGCTAATTGGGAAGCCGCAAAACAACCACTTTGGACGAAAAATTAGGTGAAACACAAGGATTATTTGACCGCCACACTGCTCAATGCAACTGTGGCAACATCATTGACAAACTATTCAAGCTAGCTAATCCTTTGAATTAGTTTTCTTTTAACAGCATGCCTGCACGGTTAGGTCAAAAATCATTATGTTCGAAAAATATTTTATTGATTACCCGGGGAACCTGTGCAAGCATTCCTACCTAATCTTTGCTTACTTCCCAGGGTGCTGTCTCCAAAGCTTAGTGTTTCATCGGCTTTTTGAGAAAAACAGAAGTGCAAAAAGCTACACGCTTTGCCAGCAGAAGTCTCCCTGATTGATTGGTTATTCTTTGCTTGAGGCAGACTAGCTCTGGCCAGATGGATTCAGTCCAAATTGGTAAATTATTATGTACCATGCATGTTGTTCTCATTCAAGATAGTTCTGTGTCGATCATAGGCTCATCAGTTGCTTGAGTGAATAATATAAACATCTGGATTTCATACTGTTGTATGTTCTTAAAAGAATAAACCAATGATTTAAGAATAATAAATAAATAAAATGTGATTCTATTGCATTCATGTACGTTTCAGTTTTGGACTGGATCTTATCCCAAAGAATAATATATATACTAAAAAAATCATATGTCGAGGAATATTATTTGGCGTGTAGGTGATTTGTTTATTTCAGTGATGGAGCGCAAAAGGAAAGGAAGGAGGTGGTTCACCTTCAGCAGAGATGTGTACATCCAACAATTCGCCCGATCGGCATGTCACTCCCCCTCTCTCGTCTAATCCCAATAGTGCAAGGGTGACAAATTGTTCAGTCAAACACGCTTCATGTAGCGAAGAATCTAAGGGCTGTGTTATTTCAACAAAAGCCGCCTCCTCTCTCTCTCTCTCTCTCTCTCTCTCTCTCTCTCTCTCTCTCTGAAGGTTTTGCCCCTTTTTGGTGTGTAACTGCACTACCACTACACTTGGCCTTCTTCCCCTTGAAGGACACAAGTAGCTAAGGTAGCTACCAAACCACTCTCTCCTACAAGTCCTCAAATCTTAGGACTTAGGATCAGCATCAGCTGCCTTCTCACATGAGGCATCCCTGCATATGATTGCCACAAGTCATTATAAAAGGGAAGCCACCAATAAGTTATCTCTGTCTCTTTTCAGATAGGTCCGAGCCTCTCAACTTGTTCTTCTTCTTCTAACTGATCATCTACTTCCTTTTCTTTTCCAATCCCTACACCTACACACCCACCCACAACTTTAAGGTAGCTGCTATTAGTGCTAGTGCATGGCTATATATATATGCATCTATAAGTAGAGTAGGTTGCACCCTCCAAGGGGTTCACCATTCATCACTCACCTTAGAAGCTCTAGGTGCATGCCAGGAGACAGGGCACAATAATGTCTCAGAGGAAAGGGGCTATGGCTGCAGCTGCTGCAGTGACGAGCAGCAAGCACCATGAGGATCAGGAGATGATGATGGAGCTCAGGAGAGGCCCCTGGACGCTTGAGGAAGACAACCTCCTCATGAACTACATTGCTTGCCACGGCGAGGGCCGCTGGAATCTCCTCGCCCGCTGCTCCGGTGAGTATGTCGTAGCTAGTCCGGCCAGCCGATTCTATTTCTCATTCTCTATTAATTAGGCTATCAATCTATCTCATCTTGATGTGCTGCATGCATGCTTTGATCAATTAGGGTTGAAGAGGACCGGCAAGAGCTGCCGGCTCCGGTGGCTTAACTACCTGAAGCCTGACATCAAGCGCGGCAATCTGACGCCGGAGGAGCAGCTCCTCATCCTGGAGCTCCATTCAAAGTGGGGAAACCGGTGGTCGAGGATCGCGCAGCACCTGCCGGGGCGGACGGACAACGAGATCAAGAACTACTGGCGGACGCGGGTGCAGAAGCAGGCGCGGCAGCTCCGGGTGGACGCCAACAGCGCCGTCTTCCGCGACGCCGTCCGCTGCTACTGGATGCCGCGCCTGCTCGAAAAGATGGCCGCCACGCCGTCCGCGCACCACGGCGAGCTGCCGCCGGCACTGCTGCACCCCTCGCACATGGCCGGCATGGACACGGACTCAACTTCCTCGCCGACCGACTGCGGCAGCCATGAGCAGGACCCGAAGACGGGCAACGCGCCGGCAGGCAGCGGCGGTTACTACCAGCGGTACCACCAGGCCGTCGTCGACCCGAGCCCGAGCACGTCGACGACGTCGGGGTCAACCTCGGCCGCCGCGCTCCCGCCGGTGCCCTGCTTCTCCGAACTGAGCTGGGTCGACCAGTACGGCTACGGCCCTTACAGTTACACCACCGACCTCGACGGCGCCACCGGCGTGTCACCCGTCGACGACTCGGCCGCGCTGGAGAGCCTCGGGCTGGACGGGCTGGACCTGGGGCCGGTCGACAGCGACGTGTACTCGGACACGACACTGCTGGACTACCTCAACTCCACGTGCGCCGGCGGCACCATGATGACTATGATGGGCGGCAGCGGCGGTGGCGTCCACAACAGCTGTGGCGGCGCCATGGGCGGTGGTGGCGACGGCGCCGACTACGGGCGCCCGTCGTCGTCGTGGCGCATGGACGAGCTCGTCATCCAGGCGTCGTCGGCGAGGACGCTCGGTGATCATCAGCATCATTGGGGAGGAGGAATCTAGAAGCAATCGAGAGAGGTAGCTAGCTAGCTTGCTAAAGCCTAGAGAAAGGATGATGATGATGGGCCGTGGGCGCAGGTTGCTTCTTGCGACGTCTCTCTCCCAAAGTGATATGATCGAGATGTCACACTAGTTTATTCAGTGGAGCTAGCTAGAGGCGTGAGTGGCGATCAAAAACCTTAGCTAGGCGATGTTCCGATCGATCGAGATTTCTCTTCTGTTAATTTGATCGATCGTGGTTTGTGTAGTAGAGATGTGTAGTTTGATGGTGCACGTATGCATATATATGTGCGTACACGTGTTGTGTTGTCACTTTTATTACTAGTTAGTGGCGCGTATAATTCACGTACATGTGTGTGTTATTCCTTGGATTCGATTGGTTTTTCACAATTCATTCATGCGTTCTCCGCTTCGTCCGTTATCGAAAAGATGAAAGTTCGTCGTGTTGGCCGGGTTCTTCGATCGATCAGGACTTGAGGAGAGGTCGTTGTCCCCAAGTGATAGATCGACCGAGAGATCGATGTTGGTGGTACGTGGTGGGTGGTGTAGTAACGTCGATCGTCTCTCAGATCGATTCAGATGGATCGATGGATACGTACGTGAACGTGAGTGATCGGGATGGTCTCGATCTCGTACGTGCGTGCTCACCAGGGAAAGTCGGCAATGACATGTCGCTTCGAGATCGATTCTCTCCGTCGTCGTCGTCGTCGCCGGCCGTGTGGTTGTGGTTGCTAAGTTACAGCTGGTGGCAACTGCTTTTTGGAGGGATCGAATGATCGATCAAGATCAATCGGTTTTAGACTGCGTTTGTCCGTGGATTTAGAGTAGCATAATGCAGGGCCACGGAGAGAGCTCTTGGATTTTGACCCCACGCTAGGGGCGTAGGCGCGCGCGTACCCCCTTTTGTTCCCTCAGCTAGGGTTGTTTTGTAACGCCTACGACTTCATCCACACACCAAATTTTTCCTTAAAAAGTAGTGATATTCATCACACCCCATAGACTTCATCCAAAATGATATGTAGGAAGCCCTTTAATTGACTGCGTGGTGCTTAGATTTTTTCCTAGAGTTAACGGTGTCGTTCTTACTTCTTAGGTTATGTGTATCTACCTACACTGAGGCGCATGCGATGAAGTTGTTAATCTTGAGACATGAGCCTTTCGAAGGTGCTCACAGAGCAAAAGTGTATGTACATGTGTATTCATAAGGATGATTGTTTGTGTCTGTACTGTGATTCTGGAAAGATGTGGAGCTTTTCTGAACATGTTACACATTATTCGACCCGTTCGACATAGCTTATTGGGGATGACCTCCCCTGAGAAAATTATTGTATATTCTTTCTATCTCAATATTCTAGGTTTGGATAACAAATCAATATTTTCTAAGTTTCACCAAGTTTTTAGAAAAAAATGTCAATATCTGTGTCTATTTGCTATAAAAACAACATTCCATAATCAATTGAGTAAGATTTTTTCGGTGTTGTAAACATTATGTTTCTTTTAGATTTTGGTCAAACTATATTGTTTGATTTCTCAAAAAGTGAGAATTGTGCTTTTGGAAATGGAGGGAGTAATTTCAGTTATGGTGAATCATCATCGAGGTCGTCCCAATATAAAGATGATTCGTCATTTTCCCATCACCACTTTTTTGGGGGATAATCATGTTCAAAGTGGTACCTTGGCGCCTAGAGATCTGGTCTCTAACAACCTCCTGTTTTCAACACGGATCAGGACATATTTTGAAAATAAAACCATCAACTCTAAATTGAATTATTTTATAATGGTTGAACAAGGCTACTATACCAAAAAATATTAATTTATTTTTTTCGATTAAAAAATATTCATTTCTAGTTCTTGAAAGTTCTGAGAGTCGTACCATCCTTGTGAAGAAAATGCCAAACGTACTATAATGAAGAAAATATGTACTACCACATTATATCCCATCAAATATGATGGGGAGAGCCAATAATTTTTGCATTGATGGCTACGATTTAATTTCTTCCTTGCCGTATTTCAATTCAATATCGTACTTTTGTTGATGGGGAAAGGCAGAAAAGAAAATCCTACCTATAGTTGATGATTCCAACTTGAATTAATGACTTGATAAGACCCATGGTGCTTTCAAGCTCACTGTACTAGTAGACTTCCTCTTAAAGGGTGTGGGACATGGCTTCCGAAAGAGAATGAAAGGAAATAAAGTGTTGTGATCAGATGAAAAAGGGAGAGCCTGATTGGAGAGTATTTTTTTTGAAAGAAATGATTGGAGAGTATTATAAGTTAAAGTGGACTCATACCCTTTAAATTACCCCTTTTTTTTATCTAAAAACTGTGGGAGAGTGCCTCTACAGTGCAAGCAATTTGTTTTGTTTATAGGTAAAGGAGTCTACGTTGCAATGGTTTAACTTTCTTTAATTTTCAGATTTTGTGGAACCATATCACTAGTTTTATTTCAAAATTGGAGAATTTTGAAGCCTAATTAATCTTTCAATATTTTTTATAATGTATATTTAGTCTAATTTCAAATTTAAACCATATTAATAAAATATGTTTTTAATGGAAGACTAAGTGGACATGTGTGTTATGGAACTATATATCAATAACTTTTTTTACATATCAATAATTTGGATTTTCATGTTAGCTAGTTTTCTAATAAGATTAAAATTTGAATGCCAAAAGCTGGATTCATGACATCATCAAACATAGGTTAATTGTAATAAGAGGCACTTAATGGAAGGTAAGATTCAAACTAAATGCGTATTAAAGACATACAAATGTGTTTTTAGAGGGAGGAAATTGTGAATATGAATAAAAAATATATAAAGTAATTAATAACTTTATAACAACTAAATATTCACTTTAATCCATATGTGTTGGAGTGGTTTCATATAGAACCGGCGGCGACAATACAGCAAGAGACATAGGCCGCGGTTCGAGGGGACTGCCCGAGACCTGCCTCAGAAATATTCCGCTCAGACATCGTCTTCCTGTCTGCATGCATGCAGAATGGACGGACATCTACAGCTACACGCATGAGCATGATGCAAGCCCGGCATGCCACCCTTTTGCTTGTTCATCCTGACCGCCAGGGACAAACACACATGTCCAAATTTTGCAGGGTACTGCTCATCTACTACTACTCTCCATGTACCTACCATCTGATTCATGTTCATGCATCCCTGCTGCTAGCTATTCCAAATTACTGTACTCATTACAATAATCCAATATATGACCAAAGTTCATCCAGAAGAAACTTAAATATTCAGGGGCTAATACAGTTTTTATGAAAGTCTACATGTATACTGCAGTGATTGGTTAGCTTATCCTCTACTCCGTATCTGCTATAGTAGCGCTAGCTAGAGGCTAGAGCAGCATGGACATATATATTGCAGGATGTCGACAACCAACCAGACACCTATTATATGGCTCTGGAATCAAAAGTAGAAAAGAAAATGAACACATTTTTGACAAATTAGCAGGTTTCAATCTGTTTTGCTGCGGTGTATGTGTGGAGGAGAATTATCTCCTAGTCTTTTCAATATCGAATCCATCTGACTCTTCCACGCTATTTAGTACTTAGCGCATGCCTGCAAGCAAGGGCAAGTAGGAGCTAACCTAGTGCAGTAGTGCTAGATATATTATGCTGTCTTGGAGGCTTCTAAATATAGGCATGATCAATAAATCGTACTATAACAACCTTACGACAACAGTAAGGTTAGCATTGGTCCATCTGCAATGATTGTGAATTAGTTAATGCTCAAACTGATACTAACAGGTCTCTATATCTTTTCATATATAAGTGTAGTCCTGATTTTATTTAATATTATTTATGTGTCAATTGATTTTCCTATATAAAATTTTTCTGTTTTTGCAGAACTCGGTAAACACAGGCAGCCTGTTGAACTGTTCAATCCAATTAGTTAGGGCCTCTAAACAAAAATGAACACATTGAGTTTTTTTTTTTGTTTATTACCATTGACATTGACTTGGCTGGCCCTATGCATTATAGAATGGAAAATGAGTTTGTGTATGTATGCCCTTTCCTCCGCTTGCTCTTTTTTTTTGGGTGTGTGTGATGGAACACCATCCATAAGATATTTATAGGATGTGTGATGTAAACGTCACAAAATAATCCTACCACAACAAGGCTGCAATCTGTGTTTGGTGTCCTCACTTGTCAGTTGTCATTGCAAGTAAAAAAACGTCCGAGAAATTAAATTTGGGTCACCGTTTGGCTGAGGGCAATCTGGTAATCTATATTTATTTGTATAATAATACTAAAAAAATCTTTCTTCTTTCTTTTTTGGAATAATAATTTTTTTCTTCTTTCTCTCACTTCTTGTTCGTCCCACATGGTTCTTCCTCTTTGGGTTAATCTTCCCTCACTTTCATCCTTCTCACTTTAAGTTTGGATCCGTAAAATTTTTATTGGCGCCAAACCATACATGTCAGGGACTAGATGCCTAAGCCCGTTCCCATTGTGGCGCACATCTGGGCGTGTGGCTCGCTTTCCACATTTCTCAAATGTTTATTGGCCACATATTTCAGTTGAGTCAATCTCAAATTGATTTTCTAAATAGGGTTTACTCGCTAGCAATTATTATAGGCTTAGGGTCTACTATTTTATTTAAGTTTAGATCTAGCCTAATTAAATGTGACAAAAATAATTTTTTTTTTGAAAAATCTGGAGGGGCAAAAGCCCCTACAGTAAATTTATTGAAAGAAAGCAATTCTCAAACCGATTACAAGACTACAACACAACACAAGAAGGCAGAGAGGACAAAGAAAATTAAGAGACAAAGAAGGTAATGAAAAAAATCTGCTCTAGGCAGCTAACAATGCCAGATTTTGTATCCATAAATCAAACTGTGTTTGTTGTCCTTCTTTCAACCTATGCTGGAGCAGGTTGAGTTCTTTGAATAGTATTCTGATGCAACCGTTTCTGTCAGTCCCAATTCCTGTGAAGATTAGTTCATTTCGGGTAGTCCAAATCGTCCAACAGAGTAATGCTGTTAATTCCATAGAGAAAGGTGAGTTGATCTGTGCTCTGAGTATTGATGCGCAAACTCAGGAAATTCCACTTGCGCCGGTATTTCCACCCCAATCAGGTCCCAGCACATTCTTGCAAAGTCACAGTCAATGAATAGGTGCTGGCTTGTTTCTTATGTTATGAAACTGCATAGGGCACAATGATATGTGTTGAGCTCCATTCTTTTCCTTCTGAGTAGATTTTTAGTATTCAGCCTATCAATAGCCAAAAGAATACTTTGTGCTTGGGTTGCAGTCTATTCTTCCAGATCCATTTATATACTTGATGTACTTCATTGTGGCCTACTAGTGACTTATACACTGTCTTTGTCGAGTAGAAATCAGTTTTCCCACCACAACTCCATTTGTCAATTTCTGTGTCATTGGCTCTTGTCTGCATCACCTCCTGAAGCATTTGCAATTGGTTGAAGGCCTGATGAGAGAGTGGCAGCTGAACCAACTCAATAAGCTCATCATGACTGAAGGCCTTTTGTGTAGTGATCTATTGATTCTTTGCAAAGGATGAGAGTTCAGGATATTTTTGTACCAAGGGCCCATCAATCCATGGGTCTTGCCAGAAGAGGACTGTGGAGCCATTGTGTAGCTGTGGTTTGGCAATGTTTTTGAACTTTGGCAGCAGCTTTAAGACATCTCTCCACCAAAATGAACCTTTCCTGATATGACTAGGCAGCTTGTGATTAGAGTAATGTTTTTCCCAGATCAGGTTAACCCATGGTAGATCTTGCCTATTGTAAAACTTGTGCAGGTTTTTGATGATGAGTGCTTTGTTTTGCTTCTCTAGGTCAATGACTCCCATACCCCCTTCAAAAATAAATTGCTCTTTCTATTTGGCATGAGCACCGTGTAACAAATTGTACATCCATTGCACTGTATACACATGTTTGCTAGTGTATATAACTTGATATTGAAACAAGAAAATTTGTCTCCTTTTTTTTGTCCACCAATATCACTCTCCCTCCGGCCCGTCTATCCCTCCTCCTCCCATGTCCCCCGACCACACCAATAGCACAAGAGTCCTATCCAATTTTTTACTAAGTGTATAACATGATGAATTACTCATTAGAGATAACAGTCAACTAGTTTACTATCCCGTCCTTGACCTGAACTCACAATCCATGCTCATACAAGTTCGTATAGTATGTATTCAATCCCAATACAGAGTCTATTTCGTTTTTAGGCTTGTTTGAATAGGCAAGTTCAAGTTATTAGTTAAGCTAAAAATAGCTTAAATGAACTGGAGTTAGTTAGCTAGTTGGTTAATAACTGGTTGAAAGCTAAGTTTAAAATTAGCTCACTTAATAACCCATCATATTTGGATGCTAGAATTGACTTTAGGTAGCTAGCGCAATCAGCTCTTGCTCTTGTATATCGCTGTAAAAACAACGTGGCATTATTCTGGACGAATATCTCCATCATGCACGCATCGCATCAACAGGGAAACCATCCCATCCAATCAAGGCTGCGGATCATATCCGAAATCGACCGTTCATTGTCATCCTGGTGTGACCCACCTGCATTCATTTGAAATGACAGAACTCAACTCTTGGAAACCACCGGTCACACGACGCAGGGCCACCTCAGCTTTTGGCTTTTGCTAACGACAAAGAGTATGTTTAGTCTCCGGCTTAAGAAGTCAAATAATTTAAGATGTAACTAAAGTTACATAAAAATATCAAATATTGTACCCGTTCCAAAATAAATATACTTCTATTTTTTTTCAGAAGATCATATTACTAGAAAATTACGTATTTATCCATACCAAAACTATTTCAGCATGCAATGATTACACTTTGTATGTAGAGGAAAAATGAGGAATTTTAAAAAACTACTAGAACTAGAGATGGACCATACCTACAAATACATTTATGTTAAGACAAATTTTAAATGCTAGAAGTATAATTATTTTGGGATGTAGGAAGTATAATACAAAATAAATACTAAATTAATTATAAAATATATTTCACAGTAAACCTAATTGAAGACATAAATCTTAATATACTCTTCACTATAAACTTATTCAAATATGGGGGTGACTCCCCCCTCTTGTGTCTCATTAAGCAGAGAATCTCAGTTCTTCCTGAACTAGAAAACAGACCCTCTGGGAGCCGTAACCTGGTTGTCCTTCGCCATAGGCCGATTCGCTTCCACCAGGAATCAAACTCAGGACCCGAGGGGTGCCACTAAGTGTTGCTGGCTAGGCAGAAAAACCCAATACCCTTTGGCAATTTATCTAAAGACTAAGGGCTCTTAAAATAGGTGCAACAATTAGGTTGGTAGTGAATTGTATTTTCGTCGATTTTTTTTGTTAAGAACATCAACAAATTCTAGACAAGAACCAAAGGCGAAAGGTATTTCTTCGATGGGCGCAATACCTACATTTATCCCAAAAGAATAAAAAAAATTAAAATAATAGTATAGAAGCTAGCTCTACACCATAGGAGTAATCTAGTGTGCTTGTTGCTACCATACCAACTCGGTGATCGGAGTCTTTCAGATAAGTGTGTCAACTTTTAAGTAGCCTTTACATTCTTCAAGATAAGAGTCAATGCAAGAAAAAACTGCAAGTCATCCCTGTCATGTCTTAGTCAAACTGTCATTATTCTGAGTATGTGCATTGAACCTGTGGAATGAAGCAAGAATTGGCCTACTACTTGTGTGTTAGCACAGAGGTTACATGAGAACAACCTATAGCAAGCTACTTACACTAGGTGTATGATGTTAGCTTCCATCCATGAGTTTCTGCACGTTTGCCTGACCCCTAAAAGTGAATCTTGACTGCTTGCCTAACTTTGAACGTGCATATAATAATCGTATAATAGGCCATGCACCAGTTTTTACTTCTCTTCAACGTCTATATAGCTAGGTAACTTACTAGTAGGAGCAAGCTAACTATGGAGATCAAATAACCTTCTCTGTTCCATCATCTCATCGCAATCTTCAATTGCGGTTTTGCTACACCTACACAACACATGAGTCACGAACTCATTAAAGCCCATGGTCATTATTTTTCGAAGAACTTTTCAGAAATATACTCGAAGGGTTTGGAAGCCTTAGCACGTTCATAGGCTAGGCTCCATGCTTCAAGCTTTTTCTTTTTTTGGAAGTTTTATTTAAGATGTAGTCATTTTATTTTACAATCGAAATTCTAGTACATATATATACTCTTTTCTTCTAATACATAGTTGCCTACTTATTAGTGACCACTCCATAACTTATTTGTGGCCTGTTTTCTTCGGGCTCAAATGTTTTGGGTATATATTTGGCGGAAAAGATGTTTTTTTGTTGGCATTTTTTTATTTTACTACTGATTTTTTTAAATAAGTTTTAAACTTATCAGCACATTGAGAACACATTTCTACTAGCTTTCATTTTTTAGTTCATTTTCTTAAAAATCAGACTTTTAGTTTTCTGAAAGACAACATGACAGCTAGTTGTTTCTTTCAGCTTTTAGTTTCTTACAACGAAAATCTAGGAAATACTGAAACAAACAATGTCTAGTGGGTAGGCTATTTTCTCATGGCATTTTGAAACCATTATCGTCCTTAATTATGATATATATAATTATAAATGGCACACAATCATGCCCTACCTTTGGTGACTTCGATACTTCCATACGTTTGACACAGATAATTGGCACTCTAAGAAAGCGACAAAAAAAAAAAAATCAAATGCTCAATTTGACATTTTTTCCACATGACAAGGTGTAGGGAACTTTGAGTGGCTAGGAGGGGTAAAAATTGGGTCACTGAAAACTTTAGATCTACGATTTCAGACTAGGTAAACTAGATCGATGAGTAAATTGTGCACTTGCTACTTGCCAAACCAACAAAAATATTTGCGACCTAAGCTAGAGTCAAATTATCAATTAGCCTAAACTAATCTAGTAAATATAAATCTACACAAACAAAGCACATATGAAAACATAAATGTGGCAAGTAAATAGTTCAAGTAAGAAAGTGCAAACTCCTGTGATGATGCAATGTATCATGTAATGTTGTCGGTCGACAAAATTTAATCTCTACTTCACTTGCAACAAAGCACGTCAATGAAGGACTGAAGACTAATACCACAAGCCACTAAGGCTCACCACCATTGGCCCACTGCCCTAGTCTTCATTCACTATGGAGTTTTTCCACCAAGGGGTTTACTTGTCCCCTATTAACTAAGTCGTCGCCGCTTCATGGAAATTCATAGCGTCATCTATGTTGCCATAGTGCTTGGTGCCACACCAAGCCGAGTGTTCCAACACAACAAGAGATGTGTTTTCAAAGTTCGTAGACCTAAGTAGCGCATGTCGACAAGTTCAGGGGCGGTCATGCCAAAACGATCTGCTAATAAAGACATGGCATAGCAAACATGTTCACTAATTAAAGAAGGATAGCTTGCCAAACCTTGAACAATTTCGACACCACTACTTGCTCTGCTCTGGACGACCTCTGGTAGTGTACACCCATCTGAGAGCAATCCATGTCATATATGGTGACCCTCTACTGTCCATCCTCCAGGAGTCAGAAGAGACGATAATCTCAGATGGTATATGTTTTCCACAATGACAATAATCTCAGAAGATATATGTTCTCCACAATTCCACACATGGTGGAAAACAATATATATGCTGGTTCAATTCACCCGAGCTTTCCCATCAATAGGCATGAAAGCAAAAGGAACAAAGGTACAGAAACCTGCAGAAGAAACCTAGTCCAGTCCAGCACTCCAGCCTGACATGACCATACACAGGGAGATCAAAATTCCAAGCTTTCTTCTGTGATGTGCTAGGTGACTAATAATATTACATTAATTACACAAAATCCGTAGACTATGCTCATACTTTTTACTCCTGGTCGGCCTTCAGCACCAACCACACACACTTGTTCTAGTCTCAGCGTTAGTTCAGGAGAGAGTGAAGTGCAGTGGACGACTGGAAGAAAAGGAATGCGAAAGCTAGCTAGATTAGCTTACTAGCCTAGCGCCCTCGTTCGTTGCTTGAGCCCGTGAAACTCTCTGACTTTGAGTCTTTTGACCACAGGTCTGATGACTCTGACGGCCGGAATTCCCCACGTTTTATTTGGCTTTAAACAACGATCACGCGCATGGAGATGCATTCATGCATGCAGATGATATGATGATGCTAGCTTTTGGAAACGGTGATAATTTTATCTCGTAGTAAAGCATGGCATTAGCCGCGACGGCAGGGCACTTTGAATGCCATAAACTAACCATGGACGCCATAAACTAAGCACACGTCCACAGCATAAAGTGATGAAGGCAGCCAGCGGGTTCGCGGAGAGAGTTTCGTCTGTCTCCGCGCGCCGCCGTCCTTTGACGACGAGACGAGACCGGGGCAGGGAAGTACTACGCGGGCAACTCGCAGTTCTTTTTGCCTGTGTCCCAGGCAAGACTGCAACGGGATTACGCAACGGTGACACAACGGGGCAGGCTGTGGTGGTGCAGTAGTGCAGTGCGGTGCAGGACGATCGCGACGAAATGGTCACTGGGGCTAGGATTTGATGACACGAGCGGTGACAAAGAGAGACCTTTTGGTTCTCATGTGGTGTGGTGGGTCCAGGGCGGCACGCCGATGGATGGATGGAGGAGGAGCTGTTGCTGATAGCCTCGTGCCAAAGTGCGCACTGTTCGACGCCATCCATGATATGGAAAGGTGGCGCTTTCGTTAACCTAAAGATAGATTGGGCCGTCACGTGCCACGAAGATCGGAAAAGAATGGAAGAATAACAAGCAAAGACGGACTCTCCGATGTCCAAGTCCAGTCCTAATGCTGCCCAGGGATGTCGTCGCTTCTTGGAAACAAAAAGCCCACTGGGCCGCGCCGCGGAACCCAGTGGCCTTCCCGTTGAAATGCGCTAGAGAGAGAGAGAAAAAAAATGCACCGCGAGTACCTGAACTATTGGCGTTCTCCCATCTGGGTACTCAAACTTTTAAAACGACTATCTAGATACCTCATCTATTGCCGGTGCACACGAAAGGTCCCAAACCTGCCACGTCATGACCAATTTTTCAAAAACTGCCATCTGAAAACTTTGTTCGTCACTAATCAGTCCAACCATCATCTTCCCCATCCAAGCAGCGACGACGACAACAACCTCCTCGTCGCCGGCCTCATGGCGTTCCTGCTCTATTGCCGCGTCATCTTGTTCCAACGCATTGATGATGATTCACGCAAGGCCGACAAGGCTGCCGCGGCGCATTGATGATGATTCACGCAAGGCCGACAAGGCTGCCGCGGCGGCGAACTGCAGGCTCCCGCCGTTGAGGGTCAGCCGCCGAGCCTAGCAGCAAGCAAGCACCGGTGCGCGGTGGACAATACCGGGGGACAACACCGCCACGCCCAGCGGTAAGCAAGCACCGGTGGACAAGCACCGAGCCCAGTAGCAAGCAAGCACCGAGCCCAGCAGCAAGCAAGCACCGATGGACATGTCGAGGAGTGTGCGCTAGGCGTCGGCCGCGACGCTGTACGCAAAGGCGGAGCGGAGCGCGTTCTTGCACTCGTCCTGGCCGCCGGCGACGTAGACGTTGCCGTCGCCCCCTAGCGCACCCGAAGAAGCTCCGGGCCTCCGGCTGTCCGGCATCCCCCGGCCGCGCCGCCACGTGCCAGCGGGGACGTCCAGCAGCCGCACATGCCGCCCGTCGCCGGCGGCCGCGCACTGCGCGAAGAGCGGGACGGGTCCCTAGGCGTCAGCGTGCCCCTCCACGCGCCGCCACTCGCCGCTGGTGAGGTTGTTGGGTTATGAGGGTGCTACGCTAGCCAGAAAACAAAACTTTTTACCTCATCGCCCAGGATCTACTGCTAGTTACAGGTTACGGGATTACCACTAGACGCGCAGATGCAGCGGAAGACGACTCGATGTAGTCGAACGCGTCGCAGCAGTGCCGTGTAGTTGCGTGGTCGTCCAGCAACTCCTCCCACCACTTGCGGTTCGTGCGGTTCGTCCTCGTGCTCCAGATGCAGCACCTCCGAGGTGTCACACACGTACGAGGGAGAAGCGATGCGCCTCCGGACTGCTAGGTCCGCGAGGAGCGAAGGCGAGAGCGTGGAGGGCGACGGCGGCTGCCAGAAGGCGTGGATTATCTTTGGTTGTGTATTTGGCCACGCCCCCTCCCCTCTTCTTATATAGGTGTCTCTCATGTGCCCCCGAGTTGGAGACGCATTAGAAAACCTAAGCCTTGTCTAATTCGAGTCCAACTCGAATTAGGCTTCCAGCCTCTTAAGCGTGCGACCCTATGGGTTCACGCACACATAGACATGGGCCGAATACTCCTATTCGCCCAATAGCTGACAGCGGCCTCTAGCAAGGCATGACAACTCCTATGCGTACGCAAATGATCATATCAGACGAACCACTACGACCATATACAAGTTACTCCCTTGCCTCATGATATATGGTTCAACTCGTGGGTTAACACTTAACCCAAGCACGGCCATGCATTTGTTGATCCAATCACTTGAGTGATCCAGATATCTCTCTCATTAGAGAGGGGCAAGTCCCATCTTGATTGTCTATGTCTCGCAAAGATGCTTCTCGACAAACCCGAAGACATCCTTTATAACTACCCGGTGACGGAGTAGCGTTTGTCGGTCCCCTAAGCAAGTCGATACACATCTCGAGTACATACAACAATCTCGGTCGAAGGACATAACGTATATGATGTGTATAGAGACAATCTCATGTCGGGTCGGGTCCAGCCTACATGTCATACATGTGCCCACATTATTAGTTCGACATCTCCATGTCCATGACTTGTGAAACATAGTCATCAACTAATAATGTGCTAGCCTAATATTCATGTGTGTCCTCACATGAACTCCGACCGTGGGACGAATATAGAATAACCATACTAGTAAAAGAGTTCCACAGTGCAATTCACATAATTGCCAATCAATACAAGTTGTCTTTAATGGATATTCAATGGACACTTTATATATCATGGATACAGCGTAATATCATCATCTCTATGATTACCTCTAGGGCATATTCCCAACAAGTCTCCCACTTGCACTAGAGTTAATCTCTAATATGTCTAATCCCCATAGACCTCATGTGCGCCTCATGCTTAGGGCCGTGGAAGAGCCTTTGTCAACGGATCTGCTACATTTAAATCCGTATGTATTTTGCACATTTTAATTTCACCTTCACTGATGAACTATCGAATGAGGTGAAATTTCCGCTGTACATGTTTGTTCTTCTGGTGATTCCTTGGCTCCTTAGCCTGCGCTATCGCCCCATTATTATCACAATGTAGATTCAATGGGCTAGCCGCATTAGGAAACACACCAAGATCAATGAGGAAACGCCTCATCCAAACACCTTCCTTTGCAGCTTCCGAAGCCGCAATGTACTCGGCTTCTGTTGTAGAATCGACACTGTCTCCTGCTTGGAACTTTTCCAGCTTACTGCACCACCATTTACCGTGAACACGAAACCTGATTGAGATTGTGAATCATCTACATCGGTTTGGAAGCTAGCATCGGTGTAACCATTTACAACGAGCTCTTCCTCACCTCCATAGATCGGGAACTCATCCTTAGTTCTTCTCAAGAACTTAAGGATGTTTTTAACCAAAGGCGTCAAAGTGACTCTCACCAGGATTGCCTTGGTACCGCCGCAACACTTAGAGCATATGAGACATCTGGGCAAGTACATATCATGGCATACATGATGGAACCGACCGCCGAAGCATATGGAACCTTACTCATGCGTTTGCGCTCTTCATCGATGAAGGACATTGCTTGTCGCTAAAGCGCATACCATGTGACATAGGCAAGAACCCTTTCTTGGATTGCTCCATGTTGAACCGTTTCAACACCTTGTCAATATATGTATCTTGGCATAATCCTATTAGCCTTTTCGACCTATCTCTATAGATCTTAATGCCCAAGATGTATGCCGCATCTCCCAAATCCTTCATAGAAAAACTATTATTCAAAGAAGTCTTTACAGATTGCAACATAGGAATGTCATTCCCAATCAATAGTATGTCATCCACATACAAGATTAGAAATACAACAGCTCCCACTAGCCTTTTGGTAAACACAAGGCTCTTCTTCATTCTCGACGGAAGCCAAACCCTTTGACAACCTCATCAAAACGAATGTTCCAACTCCGAGATGCTTGCTTTAACCCATAAATAGATTTCTTAAGCTTGCATATTTTTCCAGCATTATTTGGATCAACAAAACCTTCGGGCCGTATCATATACACGTCCTCTTCCAAATTTCCATTTAGAAAGGCTGTTTTAACATCCATCTGCCAAATTTCATAATCGAAATAGGCAGCTATTGCTAGAATGATCCGGATAGATTTAAGCATCGCTACTGGAGAGAATGTCTCGTCGTAGTCAATTCCTTGAACTTGTCGAAAACCCTTTGCGACAAGTCGAGCTTTATAGACGTGAACATTTCCGTCCATATCTTTCTTCTTTTTATAGATCCATTTGCACTCGATGGGTCTAACACCATCAAAGGGTCAACCAAGTTCCAAACTTGATTATTTCCCATGGAATCTATCTCGGATCTCATGGCACTCGCCATTGCTCGGAATCTGAGTCCATCATAGCTTCTGCGTATGTTGCAGGTTCGTCATCGTCCAACAATAACAGATCCCCACGCAACTCGCGAAGTCTTGCTGATCTTCGTGGTTGTGGAGGTGTTTCTGTGGCCACGGGCATCTCAACTTGTTCTGCTACATTAGCATCACTCGTAGAGTCCTTCTCGACTGGCTCATCTTGAACTTCTTCAAGATACACCTTTTGTCCACTCTTCTCTCTTTTGAGAAACTCTTTCTCTAAGAAAACACCGTTTCGAGCAACAAACACTTTGCCCTCTGAGCGGTTGTAGAAGTAATATCCTAAAGTTTCCTTTGGATATCCCACGAAAAAACACTTGTCCGATTTGGGTGTTAGCTTATCTGATATAAGCCGTTTGACAAAAACCTCACAACCCCAAATTTTTAGAAAAGACAAATTAGGACTCTTCCCAGTCCATATCTCATATGGTGTCTTAACTACGGACTTAGATGGTACTCTATTCAATGTGAAAGCGGCTGTTTCTAGAGCATATCCCCAAAACGATAAAGGTAGGTCCGATCGGCTCATCATAGACCGAACCATGTCCAACAAAGTCCGATTACGCCGCTCGGACACGCCATTTCTCCGTGGCGTTCCGTGTGGCGTAAGTCAGGAACAATTCCGCAACTCTTAAGATGATTGCTAAATTCATGACTCAAATATTCGCCTCCACGATCGGATCGCAAGGCCTTAATTTTCTTGCCACGTTGGTTCTCTACTTCATTCTGAAATTCTTTGAACTTTTCAAATGTTTCGGACTTATGCTTCATTAGGTAGACATAGCCATATCTACTAAAGTCATCGGTAAAAGTTATGAAGTATTGAAAACCGCCTCTAGCCGTCGTGCTCATTGGTCCACATACATCACTATGTACTAGTTCCAATAAGTCGACGCTCTCTCAGAAAACCCGAGAAAAGCGTCTTGGTCATCTTGCCTAAAAGGCAAGCCTCACATGTCTCGTAAGATTCAAAATCAAACGAAGTTAGAAGTCCATCATCATGGAGCCTCTTCATGCGATTTTCACTTATATGACCCAAACGACAATGCCACATATATGTAGGACTTAACTCATTAAGCCGAGGCCTTTTAGCATTAACATTACGCATGTGCATTATCAAGATTTAAAATAAATAATCCATTCACAATGGATACAAGAGCCACAAACATATCATTCTTCGAGATAACACAACCATTGTCTTTACTCGTAAATGAATAACCATCCTTCATCAAACATGAAGGTGACATAATGTTTCGACTTAGACTAGGAACAAAATAACAATTATTCAATTCCATGACAAATCCCGACGGCAGTGAAGTTGCATCGTCCCGACGTTCAACGCCGCAACTCTTGCATTGTTGCCCACGCGGAAATCGCCTCTCCTTTCTTCACGCTTCTACTTCTTATCATTCCTTGCATCGTATTGCAAATATGAGCAACCGATCCGGTATCAAATACCCAAGAATTGATATAAGAGTTAGCGAGGAAGATGTCCGTAACATAAACAACAAGCGTATGAGCGGGAGTACCTTTACTACGCCGTCCTTCTCTAAGGACGCCAAGTACAGCTTGCGCTTTCTCTTCCAAGTGACCATTCTTACCACAATGAAAGCATTTAGCATCAGGCCGGTGGTCCAAATTTGGGGCGGGCGGAGCCGGCTTAGAGATCTCATCTTTAGCCTTGCCCTTTTTCTTCCCCTGCCCTTCTTTCTCTTAAAGTTAGGCTTGTTCTCGGATCGCCAACACTTGGCCACCGACCTTCAGCAGCTCATCTCGGTAAGGGGGTGTCTAGATATTCCTCCTTTTTTTCTCACGGCCGAGAACAATTCTCGATTGCGGATCCAATCCGCATAATTTGTTCCATTCAACTTATCTTTCTCAAGAATCGAACACAAAGTAAATGGTTGCTTAGAAGACGCCATTAATCTACAACATAAGTAATGCAAAATACTAAGACAAAATATCCATGATAGAGTAAATAATATCAAATATGATCTACTCCCACTAAAATCAATATCCCTCGATTGAAACTTAGTGATTCAAGACCCACAACTAGCAAGTCGACTAGTGAGCTTTAGCATCACCGCTAGAAGACATGATAGATCGGTAAGCAACTCTTTGCTAATCATATCACATATGACTCTTGTTGTTGGATAGCATCTCTATGCTTGGGTTACCAACTTCTCATGCTCCAAGGTCCCTAACCGTTAGGATGACCTTGTTTAAGCAACCAAACCTTCTGCAGGTAAGTATCCGATACGAACCTGTCTAGTCAAGGAAAATCGATGGCACCCTAATTTCATAGACCCACCATCGATAGTACAAGACAAATGACAAAGTGCAAGGTTTGGGGGAGCACAAACTTAAACATTATCGAGGGATCGTTCTACTTCATTACCGCACGAATGTAGACAAAAACATTATAGCATATGAAAGTAGAACATGGTAAGAACGGCATAAACACAGATATGACTTGGTATAGCCCATATTATCATCCTCATGACGTGCAAGCCATGATTTAATTATATACATGCATCACATACACATAAGGGCTATACCAGTCATCAAAACCTGCAAAAAACAGAGGTAACCGATTCCGACTACAAAAAGTAAATCGCGAAAAACTCTATCTTCCAAGCCGTTTTTCGCAAATCTGGCTCGGGCCAAACCAATGGTTTGGGGTGGATGTAAAATTGTTTTCTCTACAACTTTCGTTTAAGAATCGTCTCGATCCGAGTTACGGTTAAAAAGTTACGGCTGTTTTACGAACAGAACTTTTCTCAGCAACCCGGCGCCCGGTGGCTGATCCAATCTGCCACCGCCGCGCATCACATGCGCTCGGCACTTGACCTAGGGTTCAATTCGATCAATCTGATTGATCTCTAACTCGCCGTGATTGGATTTACATGTATCACTTAACTCGGATGGCGGAATTCGACCGGTACGAGTAGATCGTTACAAGACCAACGTGGCAAGATCATGAACCAAGATCGAGAGACTCATCTAAAACCGCGCATATCACATATGCGACATCCAACCTATAACAACGCAAAGATAGAGCTCCGATACCACTTTGTTGGGTTATGAGGGTGCTACGCTAGCCGAAAAACAAAACTTTTACCTCATCGCCCGGATCTACCGCTAGTTACGGTTACGGGATTACCACTAGACGCGCGGATGCGGCGGAAGACGACTCGATGTAGTCGAACGCGTCGCAGCAGTGCCGTGTAGTTGCGTGGTCGTCCAGCAACTCCTCCCACCACTTGCGGTTCGTGCGGTTCGTCCTCGTGCTCCAGATGCAGCACCTCCGAGGTGTCACACACGTACGAGGGAGAAGCGATGCGCCTCCGGACTGCTAGGTCCGCGAGGAGCGAAGGCGAGAGCGTGGAGGGCGACGGCGGCTGCCAGAAGGCGTGGATTATCTTTGGTTGTGTATTTGGCCACGCCCCTCCCCTCTTCTTATATAGGTGTCTCTCATGTGCCCCCGAGTTGGAGACGCATTAGAAAACCTAAGCCTTGTCTAATTCGAGTCCAACTCGAATTAGGCTTCCAGCCTCTTAAGCGTGCGACCCTATGGGTTCACGCACACATAGACATGGGCCGAATACTCCTATTCGCCCAATAGCTGACAGCGGCCTCTAGCAAGGCATGACAACTCCTATGCGTACGCAAATGATCATATCAGACGAACCACTACGACCATATACAAGTTACTCCCTTGCCTCATGATATATGGTTCAACTCGTGGTTAACACTTAACCCAAGCACGGCCATGCATTTGTTGATCCAATCACTTGAGTGATCCAGTGATATCTCTCATTAGAGAGGGGCAAGTCCCATCTTGATTGTCTATGTCTCAAGAAGATGCTTCTCGACAAACCCGAAGACATCCTTTATAACTACCCGGTGACGGAGTAGCGTTTGTCGGTCCCTAAGCAAGTCGATACACATCTCGAGTACATACAACAATCTCGGTCGAAGGACATAACGTATATGATGTGTATAGAGACAATCTCATGTCGGGTCGATCCAGCCTACATGTCATACATGTGCCCACATTATTAGTTCGACATCTCCATGTCCATGACTTGTGAAACATAGTCATCAACTAATAATGTGCTAGCCTAATATTCATGTGTGTCCTCACATGAACTCCGACCAGGGACGAATATAGAATAACCATACTAGTAAAAGAGTTCCACAGGCAATTCACATAATTGCCAATCAATACAAGTTGTCTTTAATGGATATTCAATGGACACTTTATATATCATGGATACAGGCAGAATATCATCATCTCTATGATTACCTCTAGGGCATATTCCCAACAGAGGTTGGCCGCCACTAGCGCGCATTCCGGCATCGACCCCTTCCCGTCGCCGCGCGCGGGGGCAGTCTGGACGAGGAACAGGATGTCCTCCGAGGCCCCGGCAGCACTCCGGCGCCGCCGGAACTCAGGCGACCCGACGGTGCCGCGTCATCCGCGGCACACGCGGCGCATGCGCCGGTGCGACCGGCTCGGCACCCGCGCAAGGCACTCCATGACCACGTTGTCGGGCAGACCCCGGATGAGCTCCCCCTCTGCGTCTTCCTCTGCTTCCATCGCCATGGCACGTTCCTGCTTCTTGCCCTGGGAGCCGTAGCAGTGGCGTGCTAACACGGTGGCTGCGTACACATCCTCAGCCTCTTGCTTGACGGCACCCATGGAGAACATGTAGCAGAACCGATCAACTAATTTAATTACGAAGCACTAATCAAGCTGACGTGACAACTTAATTAGAACTTAGCTACCAAATCAGCCCGGTAGTCCATGAAATCTCGAAGGATTTCAAACCACTCTACAACAAATCTGAATCCACAGTTCAGCAGTTCCCATTCACCTGTTTTATTTACATTTCGCACATAGAATTATTCCAACCCAAAATAGAAATAACAGCGGAAGAAAACCCTTTTTATAATACACACTCACACCTATACTTTTAAATACAGTGCCAGCTCAGGGTCGACTCCATCAACAGCAGGTAGATGAGATAGAAGAGTTGACTTGCCCGAAGTCTATTACTCCCGTAGTGGGATATAGGTCCACCGTGTCGCCACGGTAGTAGTCTCCAAAACTTACAACAACATTGGAAATTGCACCCTGAGTACATTGTACTAAGCAAGACTTACCTGACTAAAAGAAAATAAAGACTCTTTGGTGGATGCCAGGCTTTATAGTGGGTTAGCTGACTCCTTTTCTTTGCCAAAAGATGAGCTTATTAATAATCATTTTAGTGACAAAAGGACTCTCTAGCTTATCCAATTAAGTTGGATCCTGCCATTACTATAGTAGCACCTACAACTACTTCATCGCTTTAAGGTAGAAGCAATCAACATTATATCATAACCGTATTGATTGAGTAATTATTAAACCATCATGAGAGAACATAACCAACTCGCATTTCAAATCTTATTTGCGGCACCGTAACTTCTCAGTCAAGTTATTCGCTATCCAGGAACGATGGCGATTATAATCGATTGCAAACCAGCTGGCGGGGTGTTTCTCACACAAACCACACGACTCCCGTCGGGGTCGATTAGGTCACCTTGATCTACTCGGGAAAGGCGCGGGATCAACAACTCACCACCATGACCAAGGAAACTCCAAGCTGCCACAGGTAAGCGTGCGCCCATCAAATGACACCGCCCCATCTTAAGGTCTCACAAACCGGGCCCTTGTTACTCACCACCCATCGCCAGCATGGATACCTGGAAGTTGAAACCCGACCCAAGTAGATTCTAGGCTTCGCGGTCGAGCGCCCCGGCTCTTCCAGCTATCTGTGAGGCATTGTTCAAAATGATCCGAGGACGCTCGTGTGCCATAGTATATTAGAGGTGATTTATCTTGGCCACATGGTTATGTTCATATCCAACATCTCACTATTCTCAATCCCAAGGGGTAGTAACACCTACCTCGCGAGTGATAGTCGATCACTCGGCTTCTACCATTTAAGTAGCAGGCCTAAGCATGTAGTCGATCCTATACATAAAAGTAGGATATTTCTGGTGGCAAGATAGTCCTGATGCAACTACGGTTTCAAGCAACGCCTATAAACATAATGCATCATAAGGAATAAAAGGATGCAAAGTAAAACATTTGCAAACGTAGGAGGGATGCTCCGGGGCTTGCCTTAGTATGAGTACGTGATTGTTGGTGTATGCATGATCAAGGATGATTAGGGGTGATAGATGATCAAAGATGAATAGCTTGTCTAATAGGCTACACTTATCACTAGCAAACAAGCCAGTAAAGCCAAAGACCTAAACCTAAGCATAATCATCCTAAACCAACCATCATGGCATACCCTGTAACAACCAATCATACATGTCCTAAGCATTGCAAGACCCTTTCACTAAGCTCTACATACAATCAACACTCATCTATGCTTTACTAGCAATATTAGACCTATCATCAGCACTGCGGTAATAAATTCATAACTGCAGATCTATAAACCCTATGAATATGAAAGAGGACATTCTGGAAAGCTTATAAAATTATCCATAATTCACCTTGAGACATCAGAGCCTGATTCTCAAGTTATCTAGGCCTAAAACAGAGATCATTAGGACTGGGTCCTGACAAAACAGCAGTTGAACCAATCTGCTAACCATATTGCCACAGCCATAACTCATAGACTATTGATCCAATGCACACCAAATTTGAACAGTAGATAAATAAACTAGTTTCAAACCTATCATATGTTGACGAGTTTCCCAGGAAACCAACCTATACTTAGGTTAGGTCTATCACAATACCAGCAACTCTAATTTTAGCAACTATGGGTTGAACAGCAACCCCTAGCTGGGCATCTCAAAATCCTATAAAACATACAGTAGACATAGAATGGCAATACTAGTCTACCATCCAAATTACACATCATTTGAATCATCCAACTAGCCTACCCATAATTCACAAGGCAGCACATTTCATGGGACCCAAAAATACTTTGTACTATGAGGTATGACAAACCTCAGGTTTAATCACATCAATGACTTCCTACAAACATATAAACAGTCCAAAAAAGAATTAAACCTTATCCAGATACCTAGACCCCAATTATGAATTTAACAAGAATATAGCAATAATAAGCACTTGAACTGCAACTATATAAATGTTAACACCAGAATTTGGTCAGGAATATGACAGGTGGACCCGCGGGCGGGAGAGAGAGAGATTCGGCAAATGCATATGCGGTCGGCTAATTTCCATGTGTTCGGCAAATGGCCAAGCGGTCGGCAACCGCTTCGTTTGAAGGCGAGAAAAAGGAAAGGGAAGCGATCGAAAAGGGAAGGAGTCGTGATGGTCAAGGGCTCCGATTATGGATAGAGTTAGCGTGTTTTTGTCTTTCCAATTTTGTTTAGATAGTTCGTAAATGCTTAGGACTCATGTTCTGTCTAGGGTATAAATATAAACCCTCGACCATTGTAATAAAGGTTCACAACCAATTCAATACAACCGGCTACGTGCCACCCTTCGAGTCCTTTAGTCGTGTCGTCGAGTTCTTCGAGAGGGCCAATCGATCCGTCGACCTCCGTAAGTCCCGGCAACCTTGCTATCATGTCTAGTATCGTGCGGCGGATTTAGATTATGATGCAAGTAGTCTCATCCGTTTTTCTTAGTATCGTGCGGCGGATTTAAGCTTAATGATGGGAAGTTTTTGCTTGTGCCTTGTATCGTGCGGCGGATTAAGACATGAGTAAAGATAGTTATCGGCTCTCTTAGATTTGGCAAGATCTAATAGATTCATTAAGTTATCACGTGTTGTATGCTTTATTTAATGTTTAATTGTTTGCAACACTCTTTTGCCCAATCTAGATTGATACTCTTTCGGCTTGTTGATCGTTCCTTTCATGTTTATTCAATATCGGGTAGATCAAGCTCATATAGCCGAATTAGATCAATCTAGGTTGTTACGTGTTGCGGGTTCATTCGCGTTAGATGTAAATAAGCCTTGACAGAATTTGGGTATCGTGCGGCGGATGCGGGTCTTTGGGTTACTCTAGAGCTAGTCATCCGGTGGACTAGAGATCGGTTTAATCTGATAGGTCTTTTTTACATGTTACTCGTTTGTTCCTTCTTCATGGACCCCGATTCGGCAATCTTGCCGATACGGTTATGCTTATACATGTAGCGAGTATTTATAGATCTGTTAGGTAATTACGTGCTTTTAGCTCTTTATTGTTAGATTGTATCATGCGGTGGATTGATCTAGTAGTAAGGAGTGGTGTAAATTCATAGTGAGTGGTATCATGCGGTGGATTAGCTTGCTTGGGTTTATGCTCGACGGGTTTATGAATGCTAGACGTGCGGCAGACTAGTTGGAGTAGCCTATGCATGTGTTGTTTAATAAATTTATATTTATAAGTTACTTATCCTTAGTTATTAGTGCTTGATGATGCTTTAAATCTGAGATGTAGTTTGATATGCTTTGATAATTTAATCTTGTTCAAACATGTCTTCGTTTACCGTATTCGGCAAGTTCGTTCGTTTACATCGAGTTATGTTATTTTAGCCGAATGAACTGCAATCTATTGGCAGATAGCTTCTATAGCTATGTGTCGTCGTAAGTGGCTTCAGGGCCGTAAAGATGGAACTGTCTGGTCTCACCCAGCACGTTCCAGTTATGATCTTACCGTTTTATCCCTTGTCGATTTTCAGGTCAAATCGACTGGCACGCTTCCGGATTCAAACGCTCGGGCACCCGATTGAAGCTAGGCTTTCCGGCTTGCTGTGTGTGAGACACAGTGCGCCACATTTTGTGTCAACACACTTTTTGGCACGCCCAGTGGGACCACTTCTCAGTCTAGGATGGGATCAAAAATTGACAACAGTCACGTTCTAAACGTGACCATGGACGAGCTGCAGCCAGAGCAACGCCAGATGGTAGAGCAAGCAATGGAACAAGATCGCGAAATGTCGATGTCTTTTTCCAAGAACAAGAGTGGCGAGTGATCGTCAAGCAATCAACGCCACGAGTTCTTCTCGTCGGCGATATTACGACGAGGAGGAGATGCGAGAGGGTAGTTGGAGCCATTTACAAAGCCGTGGGAGACACTATGTTAAATCACAACACGGCTTTTCCGGGCACCTTCCGCAAAATCATGGCTGATACTTTTGGTCCAGCGGTTGACAAGCGCTTTGAAGAAAAATTTGGAGAGCTTGCTTTGGACCGTGTACTTCAACACTCGGCAATCTTCGGGAAGCCAACTGGAGGAGAAGAGATGATCGGTACAAGCAAAGATGGAGCTATTCACGATGAAAAAGAGAAGCCTCCTGTGACCGAGCAGCAAACTCATGGTCAAGTAGCTTTTGGTGCAACAACGAGATATACCCGCATCTCGCTTACAAGATCTCCCCGGTGGCAAATAGATTGCGAGAAGAGTGTCTATGGAGATGGGTACAATGAATTCACCGATTACGGTGCTCGAGTGCTTTGCCGAATCCGAGGGTACGGGAGTGCATCGGAGTGCCTTCTAGGAGACAGGAGCGCAAGATGCAAATGATGTCCTCCTAAGCGAATGGCCGATATGATGCGAATCAATTCGGCCTTAAACCAAAGCATCGACATATGCATACAAATCTCCTTTCCCGAGAATGGTACAATATGGTAGCTCTTCCACCAAGAGTTAAGCCACCAACGGATCGACCAAGTTCTCGGTCGGGATGACACCCGATACCATTGAGCATATCGCGGATATCCGATGCAACTTGGAGAAGCCGCTGATGAAGCTTGGAGGATCGAGATATTTTCCTATGTCTCGACAGGGCCGGCTTTCACATGGTTTGCATCGCAGCCGGCTAATTCCATTGGTACATGGGCGAGAATTGGAGCAAAAGTTCCATTCATACTTTTATACAGGAACCAATGAAAAGAAGATGGTTGATCTTTGGGCTATGAGGATGAAGACTACGAGACACCAATGGAGTATCTTCGTAGATTCGAGAGAAGCGAAGAATATGTGCTATTCTCGACTATTCCCGATGATCAACTCGCACAATTGGTCATTGCGGGCATGCTTTGCCACATATCGAGAGACAAGCTATTCGGCATGGAGTTTGAAGACCTTGGACACTTGCACAAAAATTGACAAAGAATGAGCAATCAAGCCCAAGGGTTCGGGAGAGATGCTCGTTTTCGGAAGAACAACGCAACTGTTGACATGTATCGAGGATTTCTAGAAGAAGCATCGAATATGAAGATGAAGATGAAGTAGTCTGCTGCGAGTTGAACTGGACAAAAGAGCCTACTTTGGTCGGTCATCGATGGGTGAAGCGAAAAGGGATCTTATGATTTTGATGTCGGTAAGAAGCGAGATAAGCTCTTTTTGTATCGATTCGGGAGGGACGCGTCAAACCGCGATAAGGACATCCTATGCTTTGCCCCGAAGGGGTAAAGGATAAGAAGTACTTGTGGGTTTCATGATACAAGTTCTCATCATATCAATGATTGCCGAGTGTTCGAGTAAAGATTCGAAAGCTATTCAAGATGGACACTTGAGATTTGATGGCAAGATGAAAGTAGACAAAAATCCATTCCCTCGAACATGGTCTCTTTCTCTATAGGCATGGTTGATGCCGGTGAGTCCAAGGAAAAGGGAAAGATGAAGGTTCGACCTCCGAAAGAGCCAAGGAGAGTGGTGCTTGTTGACCCTAATCGGCAAGTTACCAAGGAGGAAGTGCAACAAGTACGGTTCGAAAATAGCCGAACAGAGAAGGGTCGACTTCGGATGCGGCTAAGGGAAATTGCCGAATACACGCCGAGCCAAAGCGCGAGTTACAAGACGACACTTGTTGAATAAGTGGCGAGAGGGAAAAGAAGATGGAGTATGATGAGGAACAGCGGTACATTGAAGAGGGCGCAGATTCATGGCGTAACGTCGGAGATATGAAGCGAGAAGTGCGCCAAAGAGAACAAGAAGAGTACGGGAGAGAACAAGAGCAATCTCATTGGAACTGTTCCTTCTTTAGACACCGTTGGAATGAAGGCTTGAAGTTGCTCCCAGAACAATTGCCCCGAATGCGTGATCAATATTCGTAGTACAGGCAATCTCAAGTCAACCGTCCCGTTCATGATAGACTTGGGATGAAAGTTCCGAGAACGATCGGCGCCTAAAAATAAACGGTTTTGATGGACATCGGAGGAAAAGATTTGCGAGACCAAGCTTGGGCTCACAGCGGTGTCCATAATGCGGAAGAGAGCTCCTACGAGGTGGCAAAAAGGTCAATGGTGCCCTCCCGGTCTCGGAAAAGCCGAAGAGAAGAGTTCGGCGTTTGAGAAATCAAGAGCTGAAGCAGGAATTAGCCGAAAAGAAACCAGTGTGGCGTCCTAAGAAAAAGGATGAT
The DNA here is from genome assembly GCA_018135685.1 of Themeda triandra. Classification (NCBI taxonomy): domain Eukaryota; kingdom Viridiplantae; phylum Streptophyta; class Magnoliopsida; order Poales; family Poaceae; genus Themeda; species Themeda triandra. The sequence goes on along the minus strand of JAENPR010000143.1, from coordinate 62,083 downwards.
GGACAGGGTCCTTCGGCTGATACTAACATGGTGTTCTTTATCCCATTGGAGTTTAGAGCCCCTGAAGATCAAGAAGTTCAAGATGAAGTGTATTCAGACTTTGATGAAACTGAATGCCGAGACCTGATGGATCAACTTGTGTTGACTCGGCAAGCGGTCTTTGACAAGCCAGTTAAAAACCGTCATCTGAAACCATTATACCTGAAGGGATATGTCAATGGCAAGCCTTTAACCAAGATGCTTGTTGATGGAGGGGCTGCTATCAATATTATGCCCTATGCTACTTTCGAAAGCTTGGTATGACAAGTGAGGATTTGTTGCGGACGACATGATCCTTAGAGATTTTGCGGCAATGCTTCGATACTCGTGGAGCGGTACATGTGGAACCGATGATTGGATCCAAGACTTTGATCACTACTTTCTTTGTCATTGATGGCAAGGGGGCATATAGCATGCTTCTTGGAAGGGACTGGATCCATGCTAATTGCCGTGTACCCTCAACTATGCATCAAATTCTTATTCAAGTGGATAGGAGATGATGTAGAGATTGTTCAAGCCGATGATTCAAGGAGTGTTGCAACTTCCGAGCCTCGCTTATTGGGAGTACGATGGACAAGATTGCCTTTCGGGTAAGAAATGGAAAGAAGGTCCTGTCAATGTGTTCGATAGAGATCAACGGCCCGATCCAAGCGGTTGGCTCGACAAGAACTTTTAATGGGCAATCCAATCGATGGCAACAAAGGCAAGCCGGGTCGTGGTTTCATGTCGGCCGACAAGTTAGAAGAGATCAATGTTGGTGATAATACAAAGTCAAGGCCGATGTATATCGGTGCAAATTTAGACCTAGAATATAAATTGAAATTAATAGAGTTGCTTGAAGGAGTTCAAAGATTGTTTTGCTTGGGATTACACGAAATGCCCGGATTGGATCGATCAATTGTTGAACATAAGTTGCCTATAAAACCTAGATTTCGTCCTTTCAAACAACCTCCACGAAAAATTTATAAAGAGGAGGTATTGGCCGATGTAAAGAAAGAAGTTGAAAGACCGATTGAAGCAAACTTTATTCGGCCATGCGGGTATGCGAGTGGATTTCAAACATAGTACTGTCTACAAAAAGAATGGGAAGATGAGAGTATGCATAGATTTCGAGAGATCTCAACAAAGCTACTCCCATGGATGGTTACCCAATGCCGGTGGCCGATTTATTAGTGGATGCAGCAACGGGGTATGAAGTCATCGGCTTTATGGATGGCAATGCGGCTACAATCGATTTTCATGGCGCTTGAAGATATTGCAAAGACGCATTCGATGTCCCGGCCACATTGGGTTATTTGAATGGATAGTAATGACATTTGGATTAAAGAATGCTTTGGTGCAACTTATCGAGAGCCATGAATTATATCTTTCATGAGTTGATCGGCAAAATTGTGGAAATTTACATTGATGATGTGGTAGTCAAATCCGAGACCATGAAGGACATTTAGCCGATTTAAGGAAGACTTTGGAGTGCACAAGGAAACATGGTTTAAAGATGAATCCAAATAAGTGTGCTTTTGGAGTCTCGGGGTGGTGAATTCTTGGGGTTCTTGATCCACAAAGGAGGGATAGAAGTTGGGAAAAAGAGCATGGAAGCAATAGACAAAGTTGTGCCCCCAACTAACCTTGCGAGTTGCAATCATTGCTTTGGGCAAGATCAATTTCGTGAGAAGATTCATATCCAATTTATCGAAAGAGTATTGCCTTTCTCTCCATTGTTGAAGCTCAAGAAGGATCGAGAAATTTGTGCGGGGTGACATACAAGAAAAAGGCTTTTGATGAGATCAAGCAATATATGAAGGCACCACCAGTGTTGGTACCTCCACAACTTGAGAAGCCTTTCAAGCTGTATGTAGCGGCCGATAGCTTAACAATAGGATCGGCCCTTATGCAAGAGTTTGATGGAAAAGAGAGGGTAATAGCTTACCTTAGCCGAAAACCTAGATCCCGAAACAAGGTATTCGGCTATAGAAAAACTCGTTTGTGTGTTTATTATTCATGCACCAAATTTCGGCACTATTTGTTAAATGCTGAATGTGTGGTGATATCTAGTTTTGATGTAATTAAACACATGTTGTCAATGCCGATTTTAAATGGAAGAATCGGCAAATGGGTACTAGCACTGTCAGAGTTTAATTTAAAGTATGAGTCGGCAAAAGCAGTGAAAGGACAGGTAATTGCCGATTTTATTACTCAACATCGTGATTTATCTGTTGATATGGTGAACATTGCCCCATGGGCATTATTTTTTGATGGATCATCATGTGACAAAGGTGGTGGTGCTGGTATTCTTTTGATATCCCCACGAGGAAAGACATTTGAGTTTGCTTTTTCAATTGAATATCCTGTCACTAACAATCAAGCAGAGTATGAGGCTTTGCTTAGAGGGCTTCGTTGTTAATAGAAGTGAAACCTGTTGCTATCGAAATATTTGGTGACTCGAGTTGGTGATCAATCAACGACGGGGCAATATAAATGCAAGAACGATATATTGCAAGAATATCATGAGCAATGTCGGGAACTTTTGAAGAGCTTTTCGAGTGACTTTGCATCATATACCCGAGAGAGCACAATGGAGGAGCAAATAGATTAGCTCAAGCCGCTTCGGATATCGGGAAAATCATGAAGTCTATGCGGCGAAGAAGGTGCTTTCAATTTTGATCGATAAATGATGACTGGAGAAGTGACATTATCGCTTATCGAAAGACCCATCTCAAAAAGTTTCCCGAAGGCTCGGGTATAAGGCCCTTAAATTCGTACTTCTTGATGATCGGTTGTACCACAAGTCTATAGATGGAGTGTTGCTCAAGTGCTTGAGTCAAGAAGAGGCTAAGAAGATTATGTTTGAAGTTCATGAAGGAGCTTGTGGTGCACATCACCGCCTACCGAATGAAGTGGATAATCGAAGGACAGGGGTACTTTTGGCCAACTATGTTGGAGGATTGCTTTGAATATTACAAAGGGTGTCGAGATTGTCGATATTTGGTAATGTTCAAAGAGCACCCGCATCTGCTTTCGAACCCAATAATCAAACCATGGCCGTTTAGAGGATGGGGTATAGATTTAATTGGACAAATCAATCCTCCATCTAGCAAAGGACACAAGTTTGTATTATTGGCTACCGATTATTTCACAAAGTGGGTTGAAGCTATCCCTTTGAAAAAGTCACATCGTAAAATATGATCGGTTTTGTCAAAGAACATATAATTCATAGGTTTGGGATCCCACGAGACCATTACAACCGATCGGGGGACTCGGTTCACTTCTTCGAGTTTTGTGACTTTGCCGAAAGTATGGGGATAAGGTTATATAATTCTTCTCCTTATTATGCACAAGCCAATGGCCAAGCGAGGCGTCAAATAAGATCATGATCAAGATTATCCGAGAAGATCGATGAGAAGCCAAGGAGATGGCACTTGGTCCTTAATGAAGCATTGTGGGCTTACCGAATGGCTTGCCATGGATCCACACAAGCATCTCCATATGAGTTGGTTTATGGACATAATGCTGTGATGCCTTGGGAGTTGCAATCGGGATCAAGGAGAGTTGAATTGCAAAAAGATTTGACGGATAAAGATTATAAGGATTTGATGATGGATGAATTGGAAGATTTGCATTTGATTCGTCTTAAAGCTTTGGAAAACATTGAGAAAAATAAAATGCGCATTGCCAAATACTACAACAAGAAAGTTAAAGTTAAGCAATTTGCAGAAGGAGAATTGGTTTGGAAAACGATATTGCCAATTGGCACAAAAGACAAGACATTTGGCAAATGGTCACCAAATTAGGAAGGACCTTTTCGGGTTGTCAGTTGTGCACCTGGTAATGCGTATATATTGAAAACGCTGTTTGGAGAAGAACTTACTAGAGCCATCAACGGCAGATACCTTAAGAAGTTTTATCCAAGTATTGAAGTTGGATCTTAGTTGTGACTATGACGTAGACGAGGTGTAGCCGATTGAATAAAAATCGCCTTCAGAACAAAAGGAAGAAGTTGGAGAAAAAATAGCCGATATTATTGTATCGCCTCTAGTGCAAAAATAGCCGATATCGTGTGTATCGTCTTTCGAATCGAAATAGCCGATACAGGTTGTATCGCCTTTAGCCAATTTTTAAAGTATAAGTGAACAGTTTTATCTCTCACTGATAGGTTTATCGGGAGAAGATAAAGTGAATTGAAGTACTACGCTACAAACCGTCAAGTCGTGGAACAGACCGAGATCTAATCGGCTAAGGTGATGTCATGCGATCGGGAGATTTCGTTCGGGAAGAGTGTTGCGATCAAGTTCTAGCTAAGGAAAGATTTGCAAAAAGCAAATGCGACGATGAACACCATCACGAGACAAGCAAGAACAAAAAGAAGACCAACATTCTTCATTAAAACTTTTATTTACAACCCGCGCCAGTCCTAGTACAAGCTACTCCTCTTCCTCGGTGAAGAGTTTGTTGAGGACGGACTCCGGGTTGGTGGCGTTGGCCATGGCGTTGGCGTGGTCGTCGTACGCCACCAGGAGGCCCTCGATGCCGTCGACCTTGTGGGGAAGCCCGCCCCGGAAGCCGGTCGGCATCGGAGCGTAGTCGTCCCCGGTCCAGGACGACATCCCCGCCAGGCCAAGGGAAGTGCCGAGGTGCACACCATGAAGGGCTGCCCGATCAATCGATCGCACCGCCTCCGCACGATCTCGCCATGGTCGGTCCCCGCGTTCACCCGATCGGCTACCCTCGTCGCCGCCACCTTCAGGCGGTCCAGCTCCGCGGTGAGGTCTGCAAAGAAACATAAGATAGACCAGTGAGCAGGTTGAATCGGGAAGAATGGGAATCGAAGGCAATTGTTGAAGAGCAGTACCCTGATGACAGAAGAAAATTTATTAGCCGAATGATTCAATTCAAATAAGGAATGACTGAGAAAGATTAAGATAATACCTCTTCGGCGAAAGCCTGATCAATAGCCTCCTGAGTAGCATCAAGACTTTGAGTAACTCGACACGATTCTTGCCGTTTCATGGATAGCGTGTCATGACTCGTTGATATATCTTGAATTGCCGAAGGTGTTGAATCCGGTACATCTTGAAGAAGAATTTTTTCTCGTTGCTTCTCCCGATTGATGAAGAGGAATGTCTGTTTCCGTTTCTATTTGTTCATCAACCCGATGAGAAGGAATTTCTTCGCGCGCTTCTCCTTGTTCACCCGCTTGGTCATCTCGCTCGATGCATACCACCGGTAGGCTCGTTGGCGTTTGCTTGACCAAGAGAGGTTCTAGGAGAGTTTTCCAAGATCACTACCCCGTCGGGACTTTGAGGGTTGGCCTCGTACTGAAAGAAAGTGATAAGTGCAAATACATTTGCGAGATGGAAATAAGGGGTCAAAAGCATTCATACCGAGGGAGTGGCTTAGCTTTCTTTGATCTTGTTTTCTTGGGAATTGCGGTGTCCTTGATAGGGGAAGAAGGAGTTTTTCTTTTAAGGTCCTTCAGAGCACTGTGTCATCGCGGTGTTTTGTTGAACACTGTTAAACTTGGAGCATCATGCCCCGGAAAGGCATTAGGGCCGGGTTGCCAGTATTGAACCTCTGGAGGACTTGGAGGAGCATTGTCCTGTTCAAAAGATGTTTAGAAACAGAGCAGAGACATGAAGTAAAAGGTGGCCATAAGCGTGTACCTCATCATCAGAAGAGAATGAGGGCATTAAAACTTGGCATAAAGGATGGACTTGTGCTCGAAAATGTGAGAATGCCATTCTTGCCACCGAGAGTGAATGAAGGATGAGCAGCTTCAATTATCACCAAAGGATTAGGTTCGTATACCGGAAGCTTACATCCAAGATTGAAGACTTTGTTGGCCTCGGTTATATTCAGCAATGACTCCACAGGGTCTCGATGATGCTTGAAAAATATGGCCTTGGGAGCGGTTGACCAAGTCCAAGCTGCACAGGCAACCATGTTTGGGTTGTAAAATTCATAAGTTGAATTTATCAACTGACCATGATGAAATTCTACTGGCAGAGCACAGGGCCTGATGAAAGAATTAAAAATGTCCCTGGAATCATCATCTATGCAGCCCAGCTCATAGCTAAATCTACAGGGGAGAGTTAAATTCTCATTCTCTCTCGTAGGGAAACCAGACATTACGTGGTTGAATCCCTTGTAGAAGATCTTAAAAAGGTGGCCAAGGTCTAGATCAATGACAATGGAAGATGCGGCTTCTCCATATGTCCGACAAGATTTATATCTCGGGATCTTCACCTTCAAAGATAGTTGATTGAGGGAAAATTCAGGTTGTGGAGATCAACGAGACTATCTCGGTGCATATATAATTGCAACCACATCCGAACAAGCCACCATGGACCATTGACACGAGATTTCACCACGACCACGCATTTAAATAGTGATCGATGCATCATGTGGTAGACTCGCTCCTAAGAGATACTTACCCAAAGGGATCAATTTACCCGCAGCTAATTCTTCACCATCACTATATGATTCAAAGTGGGTTCATTGGATTTGCCACGAGAAGATGAATCTGCACAACCACATGTTCATGAAAGCCCTATACTCTTTATCAGATTACACAGTGCCAGTTGAAGCATAAGTCTGAATATACTTGGCCCAACCTCCTCCTGATTTGAGTGACCTCTGTGCACTGGTGCCTTTAAATTTGAATGGGTATGTTGGCTTGGTGATATTTAAACCAGTCATCATGAAGATGTCTGACAGAGTGATCGACATTGGACCGTGACCAAAGATGAAAGCGTTGATAGCATCAGTTCCTGTTGCCATTATGGAGCTAGTTGAGGTCTCCGTCGCCATTGAAGACAGCGGCGAGCGCAGATCTCAAGTGGCGGCTGCGGGCGTTGGCGGTGCTGACCTAGGCGAAAGGCGGCTGACAGTCAATTTCGAAATAAAACCATTTTATCTCGAAATTGAGGGGGCATGTGTTAACACCGGAATTTGGTCGGGAATATGACAAAGTGGACCCGCGGGCGGCGAGAGAGAGATTCGGCAAATGCATATGCGGTCGGCTAATTTCCATGTGTTCGGCAAATGGCCAAGCGGTCGGCAACCGCTTCGTTTGAAGGCGAAAAAAGGAAAGGGAAGCTGATCGAAAAGGGAAGGAGTCGTGATGGTCAAGGGCTCCGATTATGGATAGAGTTAGCGTGTTTTTGTCTTTCCAATTTTGTTTAGATAGTTCGTAAATGCTTAGGACTCATGTTCTCCCGGGGTATAAATATAAACCCTCGACCATTGTAATGAAGGTTCACAACCAATTCAATACAACCGGCTACGTGCCACCCTTCGAGTCCTTTAGTCGTGTCGTCGAGTTCTTCGAGAGGGCCAATCGATCCATCGACCTCCGTAAGTCCCGCAACCTTGCTATCATGTCTAGTATCGTGCGGCGGATTTAGATTATGATGCAAGTAGTCTCATCCGTTTTGCTTAGTATCGTGCGGCGGATTTAAGCTTAATGATGGGAAGTTTTTGCTTGTGCCTTGTATCGTGCGGCGGATTAAGACATGAGTAAAGATAGTTATCGGCTCTCTTAGATTTGGCAAGATCTAATAGATTCATTAAGTTATCACGTGTTGTATGCTTTATTTAATGTTTAATTGTTTGCAACACTCTTTTGCCCAATCTAGATTGATACTCTTTCGGCTTGTTGATCGTTCCTTTCATGTTTATTCAATATCGGGTAGATCAAGCTCATATAGCCGAATTAGATCAATCTAGGTTGTTACGTGTTGCGGGTTCATTCGCGTTAGATGTAAATAAGCCTTGACAGATCGGGTATCGTGCGGCGGATGCGAGGTCTTTGGGTTACTCTAGAGCTAGTCATCCGGTGGACTAGAGATCGGTTTAATCGATAGGTCTTTTTTACATGTTACTCGTTTGTTCCTTCTTCATGGACTCCGATTCGGCAATCTTGCCGATACGGTTATGCTTATACATGTAGCGAGTATTTATAGATCTCGTTAGGTAATTACGTGCTTTTAGCTCTTTATTGTTAGATTGTATCATGCGGTGGATTGATCTAGTAGTAAGGAGTGGTGTAAATTCATAGTGAGTGGTATCATGCGGTGGATTAGCTTGCTTGGGTTTATGCTCGACGGGTTTATGAATGCTAGACGTGCGGCGACTAGTTGGAGTAGCCTATGCATGTGTTGTTTAATAAATTTATATTTATAAGTTACTTATCCTTAGTTATTAGTGCTTGATGATGCTTTAAACCCGAGATGTAGTTTGATATGCTTTGATAATTTAATCTTGTTCAAACATGTCTTCGTTTACCGTATTCGGCAAGTTCGTTCTTTTACATCGTTATGTTATTTTAGCCGAATGAACCGCAATCTGTTGCGAGATAGCTTCTATAGCTATGTGTCGTCGTAAGTGGCTTCAGGGCCGTAAAGATGGAACTGTCTGGTCTCACCCAACACGTTCCAGTTATGATCTTACCGTTTTATCCCTTCTCGATTTTCAGGTCAAATCGACTGGCACGCTTCCGGATTCAAACGCTCGGGCACCCGATTGAAGCTAGGCTTTCCGGCTTGCTGTGTGTGAGACACAGTGCGCCACATTTTGTGTCAACAATAAAATTACACTAAACAGGCATGTGATATCTTTTTCATAGACAGAGCACCTCAACACAAGACTAACAAGACCAAAACCACATTTTTCTGAGCATCCTAGAATTAGTTATGCATTTACAAAGATAAACCACATTTAATCCAATTGCCAAACTTTAATTAAAGCTATGTAGAAAAGTTACTCAAACATGGCATATCATATTTTTCCCAGATACTACACTTCACTATGATTACAACAAGACCAAGATCTCTCAATTTGGACACTCCTAGCTCCCTGTAGAATTTTTACAAGATTGAAACTATAATCTGGAAAATCATTTTCTTTTAAAAACTGGAGACCTAATTGCTACGCTGTGGAGGTATAAACTCCATATACCCTCACGGCCTAGTTTGGGCCGACACGCTATCGCCAGGCCGGCCCATCAAGCTTCAAGACCGATCGGCTCAGGCTGGTCGGACAGCCTAAAACAGGCAAGAATATCGAAGACCGACAAGGAGGACAAGACCTAGCTGAGATAGGAAAGTTTAGACTTGTAAAGTATGTAAACTTAGTACCAGATGTTGACGATCGTTAAGTATCAATTTTATACCATCAACGCAGCAAGAGAAAGGACTAATATGAGTTCACCTGTTAGATATAGGGATTACACCGACGTAATTCCACGAGTTTTGGTGATTGTCTATTTCTGCGGGGGGTTATCGAAAGAGAACCAAAGGAGGCCCACATGTCATGATTACATAGAGATAAAGACCGAACGGGTAAAATTGTATAATCTAGAAGACTCCGAAGGCAAACCCTGGAAGCCGGGCCCACACAGCGGGGTGGCCGTCGGCCGACCCGGGGGAGTCGGCCGACTCCCCACCTCCACCAATCGTGGAGTCTCGTGGATCCCGCCTCCACCGCCTTTGAGGATAAATAATTATCGTCCATTTAGGTCGGTTTGATCCGAGGGCCGTGGTTAATCCTAGGGGGCTATATATTCGAGCCCCGGCCCCCCGGGTGAAACCCTAATTCATTCAAGAGTTCATTCTCTCATCGAATTCGAGAAGCCGAGCCACCATCTCAATTAGAGCTCCATAGTTTAGTAGCATAGCTACATAGGAATAGATCTAGAGGGAATCAAGCCTAGCTTGGAGTCCGGATCTGTCGGAGTTCTTGGTAATTCCCCTCTACATTCTTGTAATATTCATCATTGTTCGTGATACTATGAGTAGTACTTTATTCTATTCTATTATATCGACTTGACTTTGCTCTATTTGATTATGTTCTCAATTATATTGTTCTTAGTTTACTTTGATTATATGTTTAGCATAGTTGGACTAGAATTATGTTTATGCATAGGATCGTATAGCGCTTGCTCATTAGATATATGGGTGAGTGGTAAATATTGTGTAGGCGTGGTGCCTAGGCCGTATTTATCTGCGATTGCACCCTATTGGCCGGGTCGTGTGGTAGATCGCGGAAGTGACAGTTCCGTTGAGTCCTTTGTATTCCATCCCCGTTGGTAGGTCTTAGTAGAACAACCTATTACATTGAAGTCATTGCTATGTCTCTTGTCTTCTCTGTAATATCACTATGCATAGATGTAACCTTTTCCCGCCATGATTGCTAGATGTTCTTGCACTAATCATTGTATGCTTTGACTTTATAGTTAGAATAACATAGGATTATACCCTAGATCATCCTAGTCCATGCTAGTGTTATAAGCTTAGAGTGCTAAGTTGAGATGGCTTATTACTATTATTTTATGTGGCTAAATGCTCTCATTTATCTTATGTCATTATTCATTCATTCCTATATTTTATGTGACACTTACCCTGTATGAGATGATCGATACAGACAAGGTTAAAGCTCTCCATTATAGCATGTGTATTGCTCATCACTCATTATCCAAAGTGCATTCCCTTCCCAAAGGTAAAAATATAAATAACGATACCTGGATACTCCTGGTTAAAATGCTACATCGGTATTATCGTGCGCTTGCGGATCCCATATTTATTTCTAGTAGCGGTTGCATTATTTAGTACCAGCATTTTTGGCGCCATGTTGGGGATGACAACCTAACACCGAGTGGCGTTAGAAATGTCAACAAGCATTTTTGGCGCCGTTGCGGGGAAGGTTGAAAGCCAATGGATAATGAGCAAGATTGCACTAGATAATGTGATCGAGTAGTCTTTTTCATACTAACCCATCTCTACGGGATTACCCTTGTTTTGTCTACTTTTGTATTTTATGCGGGGTAATCAAGACTACTCTTCCCGATAACTATATTGACAATCCGAAGCTTTAATCGGGAAGGCCGGAAGCAAGTTGAAGAAGACCAATCAATCATCATCATCATCAACTCAACTTGGAAGTTTGTCGGAAGCGAAAAGTCAACCTTTCGTGCGAGACTTGACACCATCTTTGAAGCCATGGCGAACAAGTCACTCCGCGAGTTCTCGGCTCAACTACGGCCAACATTCGCACCGGACTAGGCTGCGGACATCGAAGGAGCTTTTGAGCTCAAGCCTGCGCCGATCAACATGGTGCAAGCAAGCCGGTTACGTGGGAAGGCCCATGAAGACGCAAGTGCTCATCTCCAACACTTCCTGGAGATTTGTAGCACCTTCACCATCAAGGATGTCCCCGAGATGCTATACTACTTCGCCTCTTCCCATTCTCACTCTTGGGGAGAGCGAAGCAGTGGTTCTACGCCAATAAGGAGAAGAATCCTACGTGGGCACTATGTTCCACCAATTTCTTGGCGAAGTTTTTCCCCATGGGCAAGACAAATGCTCTTCGCGGGAAGATATCAAGCTTTCAGCAACACCATGATGAGACTGTCCCAGAAGCTTGGGAGCGCTTTCAAGATTACATCCTCGAGTGTCCTCATCATGGCATGGAGAATTGGCTGCTTATGCAGACATTCTACCATGGGCTTAGCAACAACACACGTGAGACGATGGATGCTGCTGCTGGAGGTGCATTCTTATCACTCACTATTCCTCAAGCCACAGCTCTTGTGGAGAAGATGGCATCCAACCAAGGTTGGAGTGAAGAGAGAACTCGAGACCCGCAAGAGAGGTGGAGGAATGCACCGGTTGAAAGAGGTAGACATGCCGTCTCGCCAAGATGGATCTGCTAATGAAGAGGCTCGATGAGAGAGTCCCGAGAGAAGAAAGAAGTCATGCATATACATGATGCTCGCATGACATGTGAAGAGTGTGGAGAGACTGGGCACACAGGTGCTAACTGCCCAGAGCTGAAGGAGGACGTGAACTACCTCAACAACAACAACAATTACTATCGTCCTCGCGGAATCAAGGTTGGAATCAGCGGCCGAGGCCTAACTACTCGTGGCAATTATTCAGGCAACTATCAAGGTAACAACTCCTCCTACAACAATTACAACCGGCCGCCTTTGAGAGAGTTAGTGCTTTGAATCAAGGCAAGATGATGGACAATCTGTCCAAGAAGCCGACATCAAATGACAAGGTCCTAGAGACACTCGGCAACAAATGGATGGTTTTTCCAATGCCATCAAGAGTCAGCTCGGTTTCAACAAGATACTTGAGTCGCGGTACAACGGCTTGTTAACCTTGCTCCCTCCACAGTCAAGGCAAACGCGGCGACAACCCGAAGAGCTCGAGACGCAAATCTTGTTGATATATTCAATGTAGAAGATAGCCGGAGTGATCCATCGAAGGGGTCATGGATAGACTCAACTCTGCCAATCAAGAAGGGCGATCCAGGGAGACCAGTCATTCCGATCTCCATTGGAAGTACTAACTTTAATGAGGCAATCTGTGACTTCGGTGCAAGCATCAACATCATGCCAAGAGTGATATATGAGAAGCTATTTAGATGCCCCTTAACATACACAACTATGTGCTTACAGCTTGCAGATCAGTCACTCCGTGTCCCTTTGGGAGTCCTTGAAGACATTTGTGTACGAGTAGGCAACTCGTATGTCCCTGCAGACTTCGTGATAGTGGATACAGGCAGTGATGAAAGGTCCCCTGTCATTCTGGGACGACCATTCTTGAACACTGCTGGAGCCATCATGTATGCCAACACTGCCAAGATCATCTTCAACATCAAGGGCAAGAGAGAAACCTTCTTCTTCAAGAACAAGGTGCTTTGCAGTTCCCAAAGACACCCTCATCAACGAACAGTGAGAAGAAGAAGAATCCGGCTAAGAAGAGCAAGAACAAAGATAAGAAGACCAAGAAGACGGAGACAGTGAGGATGGTCACCGCAGGTCCACGAGGAGCATGACCACTTACTCGGGTCCCCACGTCGATTAAGAAGGATGACCCGTGTGTCCCAACCATTCAATGCTCCATCAACAAGCTTTTCAATAAAACTGCATGCGTGACACCGGATCGGGCGTCAACATTATGGCCAAGGTAACGTATGAGTATCTATATGGCACTATGCCTTTGGAGCCTACCTATGCACAAAATGCAGATGGCGGACCCGGACATTCCGCTTCGTCGAAGGAGAAGTGAAGGATGTCCTCATCCGGATAGATGACCATTATGTCCCTACGAGACTTCCTAGTCATTGACATGGGAGATGACTACGATCCTCCAATCATCCTAGGAAGACCATTCCCGAACACCACCGAGCTATCATCTATATTGGGACAGGAGAGATTCATTTCCACTTTCCCACCGAGAAGGTACGCCGCTACTTCAATAATAATTATATAATCACCGAGGAGCCCAAGAAGAACAGGCAAGGAGAAGGCAGCGTACCCGTCGCGCGAACAAGAAGAACATCACTACGGATGGATGGGCCAACTATGAGGGAGAAGTGTCTAGATATGAAGATCGGTACCCGAGAGAAGAACATTGTAAAAGAAGAAGAGGTGCTACCGAGAAGAAAACCAAGTGCCCCAAGAAACTTCCTCCTCAAGGTCATCTTCTCCAACAAAGAAGGTGTGGAAAATAAAAGTAAAATCGAATCAATTCCTACACACGAGGCGACATCATCCGAGGCGCCAGCCAATGCGCCCCTTGAAAATTGAGCGAACATGACAAGTCCTGTTCGGATGACTTAAAACCATCGAACGCCGCGCCAAGAGGTAACTTGGTATTTATCAGCATTACTTTTCAGCATTATATTTTTACCTGAGCATATTTATTTCCCTACTTGCATCTTTGTTGCATCTTTACTCTTGAAAAGAAAATAAAGATGTTTTTTACATTTGCATCCAGAAAATCGACAAGCCCCATGTGGATAATCATTCACTGTGGTGGCACAAAAATAATTTCTCAGCATATTTATCTTTCCCTGTCTGCATTCCTTAAATAATAAAAAGATAAAAATATTTCTTGTGATCTTGTTAGAATGAGTTTTAAGTTAGGAAAGTTCTAGACAACTAAAGCCTAGAGGTTTTTGTTACTAACACTTAATTAGTTCCACAAGCTTTCTTGTCTATTTGAGCTTCACAGAACATCAAGGATCAAGAAGAGCTAACAAGCAGAAGGACATCCAGTCCCCCGTCGAGTGCTTTGCCCGCGACAATTGAATGCTTTGTCTCCAACGGCAACTATCTACAACACTCTGGAGGACTAGAACGTCTTCGGTGCTGTCGGCAACATCGCGAGACTATGTCAACATCCGGCTTGGGGAGAGCATCCCCCGTGTACCAAGCTAAGTGTCTCCAACTTATCTAATTATGCTTTATTAAAGTATGCTTTGTTAAAACCACTAAAAAAAAGATGCATAACCATAGAAACCCAGAAAGATTTCCTTATTTATCTTTTCTACTTTTGGAGAGCTCTTGCAATCTGTCTTTAAAAGTGATCCCTAGAATAAACTCTACATGGAGATGATGAATAGTTGCTCTGCCGTAATTCCTTTCAAGTACCTAGTTTTCAACCTTGCACTCTCCCGAGTTTTGGACACAACTTGTTTAGATTTGAGATTTGCTCGAACCCGAAACTTGTGGGTAGCGAACACTTGATCTAAGTCTAGGTGGTTGGCGGGTATGATATGGGAAGGTTTTGAGCATGTTGTCCATCTTGTTCCTAGAGATACTAGAGTTACGGAGAATTTATCTTTGAAAATATTAAATTCCTGCATGATGAGTTCCTTTATGATGAGAGTTTAAATTCCTACCACGGCCATATATTCATGCTTACTAGATTAGGAAAACCCATCTCGTTTATATAGATCACACCGTAGCTTGAGTGTAGTCTTTATAGGCATTGAGTGTGGTTATCTTTGTGGATCCATAAGGAATTAGTCACGCAGTTAAAGTCAATACTATGTGCTCTCCATCCATTGATCTATGCTACTTCGTCCTCGAAGCATGCACCCATTTTATAAATACTACATTCATTACGTGCTACTTACGTTCCTCGAAGTACCACCCACATATAGATCCATATCCACCACATATTGTGCTATCTCTACCCCGGAGATACGCACCTATGCTACTCCTACCCCGGGAGTACGCATTCTCCACTTACTTGTGCTATCTCTACCCGGAGATACGCACCTATGCTTCTCCTACCCCGGGAGTACGCATCCATCCATTCATCCATCCACATATACATACGCCATTCCTTTCACGGCATCCGAAAAGGTTCTACTCCTATTCGGGAGTGAACGTCTAGACATAATCATCGCCGTTCTATTTGCCTACATAAAAGCTCCAGTTATTATCATTTCAAGTTATATGAATCCCCGTTGCTAAAGTTTTGTTTCCAGAGGATTGGTTGCTCTAAAAAAAAAAGAAAAAGAAGAAAAAGAAGAAAGAAAGAAAAAGAAAGGAGTAGCCAAGTCCTTCCATTCAAGAAGTTTCAAGGTTTTCGAATAAAGGGAGTCATGTTATCCCCAAAAGGAGCAAGTGTACAAGTAGATGTTCACCAGTTGAGTACCCCTCATAATCATTTTCTTATCACCATCATACTACCACCATCCTATCATCTTATCATTCATTCCATTTCCTCATTCACATGCGCATATGACTTTATTATTATTTTAGTTCCTATTGGATCCATGTCTTAACTGTGCAATATATGCAAGTGAGTTTGAGTGTCTCCCCACCTAGAGCTCCACATAAGCCTATTAGAAAGTAGGGTGAGAGAGAGAAGGCACTTTCCACTATGCCTTAGTTCCATAAATACCACATATTCTTGAGAGAAGAGAGAAGGCATACACTACTCATGCCTTAGAGAGGATCCAGAAATACCACAAATGAGAGACTTGAAAGGTTCATACAAGGAACTCTGAGTTTTATTTCAAAACTTTGCAAAAAAACTCCGGGATAATAGTTGATCAAAGAGCGAGAAACATGGCACTTGACTTGACCGTTCTATCTTTCAACTACTCAAGACCCAAGTGACGGTTACAAGCCCCATGGTGAAAGGTAATATGAGTGAGTTTTGAGTCAGAATAGTTCACTCTAATCCGGAGGAGAGTTCTTGTTTGAACGCATGTGTACTTGTGAGGAGTGAAAGTATTGTAGCAACTCCTGATCCATCACTGAGTCTATCTTTGCTCAGGGACGAGCAAAAGGTAAGCTTGGGGGAGTTTGTTGACGATCGTTAAGTATCAATTTTATACCGTCAACGCAGCAAGAGAAAGGACTAATATGAGTTCACCCGTTAGATATAGGGATTACACGACGGGAATTCCACGAGTTTTGGTGATTGTCTATTTCTGCGGGGGTTATCAAAAAGAGAACCAAAGGAGGCCCACATGTCATGATTACATAGAGATAAAGACCGAACGGGTAAAATTGTATAATCTAGAAGACTCCGGAAAGGCAAACCCCGGAAGCCGGGCCCACCCGGCGGGGTGGCGGTTAGCCGACCCGGGGGAGTCGGCCGACTCCCCACCTCCACCAATCGGTGGAGTCTCGTGGATCCCGCCTCCACCGCCTTTGAGGATGAATAATTATCGTCCATTTAGGTCGGTTTGATCCGAGGGCTGTGGTTAATCCTAGGGGGCTATATATTCGAGCCCCGGCCCCGGGTGAAACCCTAATTCATTCAAGAGTTCATTCTCTCATCGAATTCGGAGAGAAGCCGAGCCACCATCTCAATTAGAGCTCCATAGTTTAGTAGCATAGCTACATAGGAATAGATCTAGAGGGAATCAAGCCTAGCTTGGAGTCCGGATCTGTCGGAGTTCTTGGTAATTCCCTCTACATTCTTGTAATATTCATCATTGTTCATGATACTATGAGTAGTACTTTATTCTATTCTATTATATCGAGACTTGACTTTGCTCTATTTGATTATGTTCTCAATTATATTGTTCTTAGTTTACTTTGATTATATGTTTAGCATAGTTGGACTAGAATTATGTTTATGCATAGGATCGTATAGCGCTTGCTCATTAGATCGATGGGTGAGTGGTAAATATTGTGTAGGCGTGGTGCCTAGGCCGTATTTATCTGCGATTGCACCCTATTGGCCGGGTCGTGTGGTAGATCGCGGAAGTGACGGTTCCGTTGAGTCCTTTGTATTCCATCCCCGTTGGTAGGTCTTAGTAGAACAACCTATTACATTGAAGTCATTGCTATGTCTCTTGTCTTCTACGGTAATATCACTATGCATAGATGTAACCTTTTCCCGCCATGATTGCTAGATGTTCTTGCACTAATCATTGTATGCTTTGACTTTATAGTTAGAATAACATAGGATTATACCCTAGATCATCCTAGTCCATGCTAGTGTTATAAGCTTAGAGTGCTAAGTTGAGATGGCTTATTACTATTATTTTATGTGGCTAAATGCTCTCATTTATCTTATGTCATTATTCATTCATTCCTATATTTTATGTGACACTTACCCTGTATGAGATGATCGATACAGACAAGGTTAAAGCTCTCCATTATAGCATGTGTATTGCTCATCACTCATTATCCAGTGCATTCCCTTCCCAGTGGTAAAAATATAAATAACGATACCTGGATACTCCTGGTTAAAATGCTACATCGGTATTATCTGTGCGCTTGCGGATCCCATATTTATTTCTAGTAGCAGTTGCATTATTTAGTACCAGCATTTTTGGCGCCATGTTGGGGATGACAACCTAACACTGAGTGGCGTTAGAAATGTCAACACCAGATAGGCTAGTTTCGACTTGTAACCTTGCTCCCCGTGATATATAAGGAGAGCAAGGACCCCCGTGCCAGAGGACAGAATCTGGCATAACGCACATACTCATACATCCACATCATAATCGAAACAGAGAGCAGGACTAGGGTTTTACGCATCTTTGCGGCCTGAACCTGGGTAAACCTCGTGTGATTGCTCCCCATTTTATGTCTTGCTCGCAATCTCGTGCGCCTTCCGCCAATCCATTACCGGTCGGGGCATACCCCAGTCGGACTATCGCCGATATTTCGTCGATAGTGGCGCGCGCCCGAGTAGGGGTGCGCACCGAGATTTCACGTCGATCAAGATGGTTTCCTTCCCGGCTTCCATGACTTTCGAAGCTGGCCTCACCTTCAACTTCGGAACGTTCACTGGACTTCCAACTCGGCAAGAATCGCTACTACAACTCTCACGCCTCCGGCTATCACGCCGACAATGGCACCAACAATGGTGGCTGCGCCAAACCGAGATCCAACTCATCCCGGTGACCACCATTGCGGTCCCAACCAATCCACCACGATAGTTGACGGCACGGCGTCAACACCTCCGACCGGTCCTAACCAAAGGAGGCATGTCAGCAACACGGATCTACTCCGTTTGATCCATCAACAAGACATGAGGTTGACAGAAACCCATGCCAACTTTGAGTCGCTCCGACGACGCGTCAGTCGCGACCTACAAATCGTGCAACAACAACAAGTTCCTAATCCGTCAACACGAGGACAAAACAACCGTTGCAGAGTAACTTTTGGGCGCTCCGAACGGCCACGTTCGCAGCCGGCGAATCTACGACGTCACATTCCAACAAATCCTCGTGGCAACCGTACACAAACGGGTGGCGGAAGAAACTCACGAGCGGCTCCGACCACGGCCAACCATCGTTCGTAGTGGTCGGAGAGGCCGGTCCGAGCAATATACGGCGAAGAATCTTAGCCGATATTCAAGATCCGAGAGAGGACTTCACAACAAGCCTCACGGAACAACGCGGTCCAGCTCGACGACACAAACTACCCGACACGATGTACCTAGTCGGAGTTACGCGTCAACGATGGCGAAACGCCCGTCGCAACGAACGACGGCGACGCCCGGCCGAGAAATTCGACGATATGGTCGGAACCCACCAACTGCGCCTACTCTTGCGACACGGCAAGAACAATCTACGGGAATCAACACATCCAATGCTCGGTTGTTTGCGAACGTGCGAGCTAGCCGCCGCCCTTCGTCATGGCGACCGGTCCCGAAGGGATGAACAACGAAGGAAAGACGACGGCAAGAGATATTGACGCCATGGCAACATCGGGTGCAACGGAGCAAAGAGCGAACGGCCACGAGCACGATCAACTCGGTCTCCCTCAATAACGAGGGCGTCGCACACGGGGCCGGGGCACTTGCCGACCGACACCAAGACGTAGAAAGAAAACGAAGGGAAAAGCGCCAAAAACACATGGCGGCAATCGGAGAAAATCGCCGCAGCTTTGGCATGAACCCATTAAGGGATGGCACGAGGGATTCACCTAACATGGATGAGCCTCGTTGTTGTAACCAACCCATACAAATGACCACTGTATACAAACGTGCTCGGAGTCCTCCCCGTGGTCGAACGGTTCCATCCGTCCAAACAAACCGCAATGGTTTTATCACTCCTTTCTTGGACAATTTGCTGACTCGAGAACCAAACTGGAGGCTCCCCAGCCCAACTCCTCCTGAGGATAGGATACCACCGCACACCGAGCACATATTCCCTAATCCAATAAACCCAGCTAACCTTTGGCGCATCAGAACAGTTCGATCACCAGGGCGCAAAACATCAGAAGGCATGTTTATCAACGGCGAGTGGTACGAAGTAGTTCAAAAAGGAAGCCAGTTTGAGAAAAACTCAAGCTCCTTAGATTCCTTCACAGATGTGCCTTTTCCAAAAAAGGACAATCTCAATACTACTCGGAACGGGATAAGTATATCCGACCACGCCCGACGCCGAAACGATCAAGTCTTGGACGATGACGACCTACTACTCTGCACCGAAGAAGATCCGGTCATGATTCACGACTTGGAAGAAGGAGAAGCAGATCCGGAAAACTAAAAAGAATGAGAGATACGCCCTCCTCTTTTATCAGCACAAGTTTTCTTTTTAGGCGATTTCCCTTTCAAGGTTTAAGTTAGCGTCAGTCGTACACATCGTTGTAAGTCATTCTAATGACAAAAAAGCAATCTAATGTGTACTATTTTATAATGAGAAATCAAGTTCTTCGTGTCAAACACTTGAGCACATGAATTTTTCTTGTCATTCAAAGGAAAATCATCCCTCGAGATCCGACGCGTTACGACATTCTCTAAACGAGAGGATTCCAAATCCTGAAACAAAATCCTACGGCATAAACATGACAAAGTCATAAAACAGGATCAAAATAAAGAGATAAATAAAAGGAATCTCGAAGGATTCCGGCACAAGACACATCTCAAAAGATCCAATTCTTTCATTAAAGAAAAAAAAACTTTACAAACGGGGGACTGATTGCATCTAAGCAATCTAGTCATCCCCGAAGAGCTTGCCGACCACCAGGTCGACAGGAGTCGCGGCGACGACGGCCTCAGCTGCCCCGGTGAACTCGACGGTGCCGCCCTCCATGGCATCATGCGCCGCCACCGACAGCTCCATGCCATGGACATCAACGCCGGAGATGGCGTCGACGGTGGCATAAGCGGCGGAGGCACCATGGCGGACGCCGTAAACCGCCACCGCGGCCACTTGGCCGGGGATCGCCGCCAACCGCGCGATCACATCGCCGCCCTGGGCGTTCACCGCATCCGCCGCGGCATGCGCGGCCTCCTGCAGCTGCTCCAGCTGCTCCGTCAGCTCTGTAAAAACAGAGTAAAAGATTAAAACACCAAGGTAAGCACAATTCAGAGAATATGAACAATAAAGAACACGATACTTACCGCCGACCTTGATGTCGGCAGCCTCGCGCTGCCGAAGCAGCGTATCCACTTGGACCTTGCGGGCCAGCCTCTCGTCCGCCGCCTCATTGACGGCGGCGTTGGCTTCGGCGTCGAAGTCGGCGGCCCGCTGCTTCTCCGCCTCCAGCTCCTCCTGGGCGGAGGAGAGCGCCTTCAGGAACAGGTCCACGTTCGCCTCCGCCTGCCCCAGCTGCTTGGTGGCATCGGAGTAGAGGTCCACGATGTCTTTGCGCTCCGCCCTACAGCGGTCGAGCGCAGACACCAGGGAGTTCGCTGAGACACTGCTCAGTGAATGCGGGGTGGAGACACTGGCGGCCGCCGCCGCCGCCTCCGCCACGACGGGAGCCACTTGCTCCGCCGCAGCAACGGCAGCTCCGGCCTCCACGACCGGAGCCACCTGCTCGGGGGCCGCAGCCTCCGGCACATCCCGCGGCTCCTCCGCCGCCCTCCTCGCCGCCTCGGCGGCGCCCACGGCGGAGGTGCCTGCCGCACCTCCAATGGTCAGGAGGGTGTACCTACATTGTGAACGAAAAATAGCGGTTACACCAAAAGAAGAAAACCCCAAGATTAATCAAGGAAAAACTCCAATCCAAGCTCACCTCCACCGCGGCCTCACCTCCCGAGGGGAGTTCACTGACTCCTCCTTCCCCGCCGGGCGCTTACCATGGCGGCGGTCCATCTAGATGGCGGCGACGAGCGAATGCAATCTAAAACCTAAATTTGGAGGGCAGAAGGAGAGGAGCAAGAACAGAAAATGCGCTGCAGATAGAGAAGTTCTCAGCGCAGGCGCCAATTTATAGAGAGATTGGAGGACTCGAGAAGGCAACCGATGGGATCGTGGGTAATCAAAACCCCGCGGCCCTCTCGTTCCCCAAGAGCAAGAAGCGACGAAAAACCGCTCCATCAAAACGACGAGCATTTATACGTTCCCCCACCTCGGGAACCCCCGTGTGCTCGCCGACTCCCGCCCGGGGAGTTGGAGCGATTGAGTCACCGACATCTCAATCCCACGCCAAAAAAGAGAATTGACCCGACCGGAGTCCAAAAGTGCACACCGGAAGGACGTGACGGGCCGGTTGCGATGTACGGTTGCATCAGCAAACGAATATTCTTTCGCTCCACAGGCGATCACGACGTGACACGATGGACGAAAGATAAGTATCCAACATCTCTAATAAATTTTCTATTTTATTTATCCATCCATTTCAAAAGACCACACTTTGGAAAACCAGTTCTTCACAAATCTTTTTTCTCAAACACGAAGCAAGCCGAGAACGCACCGTCTCGGTCTCACTCGCTACGTGTTAACAAGCACCACGCTCAAACAACACGAGTGCGCCGCGTCGCTCCCAAAGGAAAAGGGCTCCAAACACTCCGGCACCGTGCTTTGTTTGTTTAGGATCATCTAATCCCTAAGGCCTGGTCGGCTCTTGAATGAGAAAGAGACTAGTGTTGCTTGTCAATTTTTTCTTCTAAATCTATAACAAGCATAACTTAGCCTTCGCATGATAAGAAAATCTTACACACCACATGACCATTCTTTCAGGAACAAAGGCATGATCAAAATCCACCACGGGAAGACGGTGGCTCACAGCAAAATACAGATAAGTGCTCTCGTAACCTAACATACATGCCCTCACCAATCTTTTTTCACAAAAGATTTCTTTACACGAACTACTTCAAAGTACGTTCAACACATATTTACAAAGCTAAAAACATCCTCTTTTCTTTGTACCAAATGGCCAAGTACGTCACCCCTCCAACAGAAAACAATCAGCATGCACTGTCTCTGATCAACCCCGCTACGTGTTCACAGCTCCAACGCTATACAACACAGGGGTGTCAGCGGTCGCTTCCAATGGAAATAGGGCCCTAAGTGATTCGGCAATGCGCTATTCACTATAGGCCACCTACACACCTGAGGACTGATTAACTCTAAGGATACATCCTGATACAACTTCGTGTCATAGATTATATCAAATCAATACGATTCAGCATACCTCATCAAAACATTCACTCATACCAAATTTTCTCTTTGCAGCAACAACTCGAAGAAGCGTTCCAACCCGCCGTAACAAAGTTGCGGATAGCATAAACAATTCAACCCACACAATCCGACAAATTTGGCAGGGATTTTTTCGCCAATGATACCGGTTATTCGGCACACAAATAGCTAAGCTATTTCATGGGTTAAGATTCAAAACCATGGTCTCACGGCCACGGGGGGCGAGTTAAGTAGCAAAGCTGCCTTAACTTAATCATGACAAAGTCATGGCATGGTTCAAACCGACCACCCAAATGAAATTTGGCTGCTCGGTCTCACTCAAAGAGTGGTCGGAAACACATAAAGCACGATATAATGATCGCTTGTCTTCTTTTTTAGAGCGACATAACGTGTTCCACCTCATCTCGAGCTCGGGGACTACGTGGGCCCACGTCACCCGAGAGGTGACATGGGCTAGATCCTTCTTTTAGAGCTTGCTGCAACATATACTATCTTACGGCAACCTCGGGGACTACGTGGGCCCACGTCATTTGCATGACTCGGCTGAATCTTTCTCTTTACAAAGAAGTTTAGTTCAAAACTAAGCTAAGGCAACAACCAATCACGACAGATAACATGTGATGGCGGGCATCACATACTAACGTGGGCCCACGTCTCCGTTTGGGACCCTTTTCAAAATTCTTTTTTCTTTTGAGGAGCATCATAAATCTTTCGGTCAAAACCGAAAACGTCAACCAAGTGTAAGCAAAGTGTGGTCGGAAGCATTAGACGGTCCTCCGGCCACCCCCGGACCACATGTCGAACGTGTGTCCGACCACCCTTTCTCACTCAACCAAGCAAGACGGTGTTTTTTCCCTCAAGATCCATGATGCTCGGGGACTAGGCGTGGAGGTATAAACTCCATATACCCTCACGGCCTAGTTTGGGCCGACACGCTATCGCCGGCCGGCCCATCAAGCTTTAAGACCGATCGGCTCAGGGGCGGTCGGACACCTAAAACAGGCAAGAATATCGAAGACCGACAAGGAGGACAAGACCTAGGCCGAGATAGGAAAGTTTAGACTTGTAAAGTATGTAAACTTAGTACCGAGATAGGCTAGTTCCGACTTGTAACCTTGCTCCCCGTGATATATAAGGAGAGCAAGGACCCCCGTGCCAGAGGACAGAATCTGGCATAACGCACAGACTCATACATCCACATCATAATCGAAACAGAGAGCAGGACTAGGGTTTTACGCATCTTTGCGGCCTGAACCTGGGTAAACCTCGTGTGATTGCTCCCTGTTTACGTCTTGCTCGCAATCTCGTGCGCCTTCCGCCAATCCATTACCTGTCAGGGCATACCCCTGGTCGGACTATCGCCGATATTTCGTCGACATACGCGTACCCAGTGCTGCACCCAGGCACCCATCTATGCTAGGTCTACATGACTCGTGCACCCAGGCGGGTCTCCTGCTGATGCCAGCAGCTGACGCCAGTCGGGTCCCACATGTCGGCGTCCCAGGCGCAGGGGAGGAGGCTCCCGCTGGCGGGATCTCGCCGGCGGCGAGGCCGCTGGCCGGACCGAGGGCACCACGGTGCTCCTCTCGGCACGGCGCATCCGGGAAGGTAAAAGATGAAGACCATCGGTGAAGTTAGACACGACGGCGAAGGGCGGCGGCGGCATGGCGGACGGCGGCGACATGCATGGCCGCGGTGCTCGCCGGATCCGGCCAAGGAGAGGCCCGGCGAGGTGCGCGTGACCAAGGCTAGCGCGAGGCGGAGCCGAGGCGCTCGCTAACTGAGAAGGAGGGAGACCGAGGCGCGACCGTGACGGAGGGCGCGAGCTCACCAGCTCGACGCCATGTCGGCGGTGCGAGAGGTGGTCCGGTGAGCCAGAGCCTCGAGCGGCGGCTTGGACTGCAAGACAGCCGTCGACAAGCCAAGGCGGAGGCGGTGCACAAGAAAAGAAGGTAAAGGAGCAGGGGAAGAAGTCGTGCGACGGAGTCGAAGAGCTCGTCGGAGCACGGTGCGCGGCGGCAACGGAAAGAACGGCCCGTTTTGGACCCTACCTTGGGCAAAACGGCGCTGGAGAGGATGACGGAGGTGGAGAGCGTCACGGCGAGGAAGATGGCACGCTCGGATTTTAGAAATGGTAGAGCGGAGCGGCAGTTACGTGATGGCGAGCTTGGGCGGCGGCAATGGCGGGCTCGAGCGCCGTCCGAGCAGAAGGGAGGAGCGGCGCTGCGGTTCGAGAGGGAGAGCGAGCGAGCGTGAGCCGAGGGTGGAGAGGAGTGATTGGGGAGAGAGACCCGACCGGGGGCCGTCCCCGTTCGGACCCGGGGCGTGGCGCAGCAAAGCTGGTGTGCCGCGTGGCGTTGTCGAGGACGGGTGGCGAGGGCGGTGCTGGACGTGGTCGGTGGTGCGCGGTGTGGCGAGGCGATCCGGGGTCGACAGTGCGGCACCGGTGGGCGGCGAAGAGGTAGAAGAAGAGGCGAGATGGGACTATGACAGGTGGGTCCTACCCCCTATCCAATGAACTGAAATCTTTGGGTGCCTGTAGTTTTCAAATGAAGTTGATCTGGAAAAACTTTCAACATGAAAGTTACTCCATTCGCCGAGTAGATTATTTCACCCAAAAGGAGTTTGGTCTAATTCGGCCTAGATTTGGAGATATAAATTTGGGCCATTTTCACATATAAAAATAATACATTTAAAATACCTAGAGACTGTTTTTGGCCTTTTTGAACACCTTAAAAGCATTTTCATAAAATGGTCCCAACACGAAGTTTTCTCCAAATATTTTTCTCCATAAACTTTATTAAAGGATCAACTTGAGATAAGGGACCTAGCTACCACTTCTAGTTTAAACCACTAATCACACTTAGGACCTAAATCAATCAAAGTGCACCAAACATCAAGCAAATCATGTTGATATGGTGATTATATGCTAATGATATGATTATGCCCATGATTTATAGAGTTAATGTATGATTAACATCGTGGATGTTACAGCCTAACCCCCTTAAAGGAAATCTCGTCCGAGATTTGGTTGAAGTAGATTAGTTTTTCGAAAAACGATACCTCACATATTCTCTAGTCATGCTTTACATCGGTCATCACGATTATCCAGACACGTCTCAACACTTGTCACAATCAAGAGGCTCAAATTCCAAATTGCATGTTCTCAATGCCTATGATTCTGCCGGTTTTGATGTCACGTTCGCGAGACATGTTTTTGTTTTATCCACGATAAGCCAGTTTTGCTCTGGTTATGACTTTCGAGACCTGACAAGGTCATATTCCACTCAAGAGGCATACCAAACACAGGTAACCTCGATGGAATCCAAAATCATTACCCCACTGATCCACCCTTTGTGAAATACCGAACCTTTGGTGCAGATGGCGGATTCAAAACTTCATGGGCAGGAGATGCCGAATGAAAACAACAATCCGGTTTCAGCTCTAACTCATTGGTTAAACTATACTCACTCCATAGCGAGTATCTTCCATCATATCTTGGAACCGACATGTTCCCCTCCTAAGGTAATGCTACCATTACTATGTCAATCTTAAATATGAAGATGACAATGAATAGTATGATAAGCATTCACATAGAACCCGAGACTATATACCAACGGGTAGGTCATCATACAACATGACCAATCAACTACCCAACTGGAAAAGTCGAGGGTTACTTGAGAGGGAATCTGCTATTCACATGATCAAATACATCAAAAGGTGCTTCAAAAGTCCATAATGTTTACCACTAAAAAGCAGAGCATAGTTTTCCGCAAAACGGAAACCTCATGACTCTCTCTTCCGAGGTGGTAACATAGGACTTTGTCCACACCAATTCAATATTGGCACAACCGAGTGTAGGAATACTGGCTGTTAGTATGCCAATATGAATCATTGGGATCAAGAAAATCTACCCTTTTCATGTAGCAATCAAAATTCCTAGGTCAAGGTATCCAAAGCTTCTCATGTAGAAGTCAAAGTTCTTAGATCAATGACTCCTTGACTCAACGAAAACCACCAACTTCTTCCTTCCATTAAACAGGTTCATCAAGATGAGCGAATTCTATAGTAAGCATTTACAACCAGTCCATGCATACTACACGTGTGCACGGGTTAGAGGTTCGGTACCCTTGGCATACCAAAAGTATTTTTTTCCAACCATACACATGCCAAGCCTTGCTTAAAAAGTTTAGCATTGAGCCGAGTTTCATGTCCTGACAAGGCTTGAATGACACATAAGGCCCATATTTTACGGACCAAGGTCGTATCAAGGCACTCAAGCCATGCATACTCAATGTATGGCAGATTCGGCGTACTGACTACCTGATCCTCATTCAGGCGCAAATTCATCGGTACTACAAACATCCAATGCTGCGTAGAGTCTTTGACTCACCAGTAGCCACATTAGCTCTTAGCAGATGGATGGTTGATAGTTGAGCACCACAAGATGGATGCCCAAAGACATGGCTTTTGTTAGACTATCTTTCGAGATTAGCTCAATAAAGGCGTTCACCCGATGAAATTTCTCCTTTGATTCCCATAAAGCAAGAGTACCTTATAGGACATTAGAAAGTCTAACCCCCTTAAAAGAACTCTTTCTTCTCGATAAGGGGTATGATGGAGTAAAGATTCATTTCACTGATCGGCAAAATCTTGTATCCCATCAATCTCATGCTGACTGTTCCAACTATTCGACGCTTGTGTCGGCAAGAGTGATTCCAATGTGAGCAAAGGAATCGCCAGACACAATTCAAGAGCTCAACCAATACTACCCGTACTTCGCTCTCAAGACTCTCAGCATCATACACGTGGTTTTTCATCTTACTAAAGGTCGCCAAAAGCTATCATTCCTTTTCGATGAACGACAGGCCTACTACGAAACTTAGTGGTTATCTGATAGATGACTTTGACTTGAAGGTTAGTAAAGCTGGTTTCGTATTATTGATTACTCGATAGATAGTTCCACTACGGTCATTCTCACAATACACAAGTCAATCGAGCAAGCGTTGGGTTAGCTACTTGTATACATTTAGGCTGGGGAGTAGCCTCTCATAATTTCACCGATAGATTGCCTATCAGCACTAAAAGCTTCACAATGGTCGTAGTCAACGCCGATATAGGCATTACCCGTGAAGTATAAGAAGGGACAATAGACACTAAAGAAGTCAAGACCTCTACTAGCTCAATGTTCATCTGAACTCATCCCACACGAACAGGGTATATCCTTATAAATACCCCAAAGAGAGGAACACACTTTCTACACGATATAGTATGATTCTCTGGGGAAACTCTCGATTGAGTCCCCGTGTTGCTATCTTCCATGATCTATCAAGGAATAATTAGCGATTTGCTCTATTCAAGCCATCTTTCGTCACACTACAAGTGGGAGAACTTTATAGAGTTCATGCCACTGTTGGCTAGACGACGAAGGATCATGAGGATTCTAAGTAGGGTCATGTAAAACAGCACATCGAGGTAACCTCTATAATGGATCAAGATCAACAACCCTGATACCCGCGCGTGCCGAGCAGCACTACATGTCGCGCCCACAGGGTGCTCCCGGTTTCGTCATGGCACCATCAGTCATTAATCAAGACGCCACTACAGATCCTTACATCCAAGATGCTATTTCACAATAGGGTGGGTTCCTACACGACTAGACATTACGTGCAAGACAGAATTGGGGTGATCGGGTATAACCGTAGGGTTATAGAATATCAAGAATGGAGAATTGGATAGGTCCAATTCATCACATACTTGGGGACATCTCGTGCCTAACGTACCAACTTCCCTGGTGCAAGGTTTACCGGGAAGAGTCAGCGTAGGCAGGGGTAATTTTCCTCATGGTCGAAGTTAGTTAACAGCGTACGAACCATCCGTAGCGATAGTTGACTATCTGTGCCATGTTTTCGCTGCGCGACTCTGATAATCATGCCTCCAAAGTAGGCACATTATATGTGTTTACTTGCAGGACGATCAGGGAGTCACTACCTATTGTTGAAAGAGTGACGAACTATCGTACCGAGTGGGTGTGAGGTTATCAGACTCATATTAACACAACTGTGTTCTCGGGAATCGTTTCATCAAAAATACACTAGCCAGATCCAAACGTGCGTGTAATATACGTACTTAGGCTTTATCGTCATAAATAACTTGCGAGGAATAATCCATTGTCGTAGTGACAATGTTAAACCTCGCTAGTAGATGCAACGTTACTAAACTTTGGATAACCCGAATTTTGAGGTGATGTGGCTTATATGGGTAGGGTAGGATTAAATTACTATCCCAAGAGAAGGTTTTCACAACAGGGACATTGTTTTGACAAAACTAGAATAGTGGTCATGATCAAGAATTATAATACCAGCGCTTTTGCTAGAACTCCAACCATGTTCCGGCCGGTTGTCAAGGTGGTTCTAGTTTCCATCGCGGCACTATAACAACTTTGATCGGTACAACGCTACTAATCGGTGAACGGTAGGGTAATTCCATAGACTGGGTTTGAGAGGTATAATTAAACATTCTTGTGCAACTGAACGATGCACATGTGATGAGGTCAGGGACAATGAAGAAGTCTAAAACTCAGAAATGGCAAGGATGTCGCTGTAATAAACACAACACAAGTTGCTAGTGTTATCAGCGGCTGCTTGCAAAGTGATAGTTAACGACTGTACTTGTTTAATAGAATAGCCCTAGACACGTGACCGTAAGACATCTGTATCGACGTGTCATATTCGATCAAGGAGGTATACATCGAATCTCCCTAATCACTTTCCTCGAGACAACCAGCACATTCTAAACGTTCTTACTCTATCTTGATTTGCAAGGATTCGAAATAACATTGGAACGATGTTGGAAATTTAAACCCAAAATACTAATGATACAATGTACTGATTTCGAACCATTACTCGGGATAAGTATATTTCATAAACCAAGCTTGACATAGAAAATAGGTTCTGGTTAATACATCATCATAAGACTAGCTACTTAGGATTACACTTCGTTACATAAAGTTTTACGAAGAAGACACTGATCCCAAGAGAGGCTTAGCCTTGAGCCGACTCTACTTAGTTGTGGTCCACGCCTTCCGTACCCGCTGCATTCCCAGCATCAACATTGTCGACGTTGGGCACAACTTGAGCACCTTCAGGATCAGCAACTCCAGGAGGATTATGGGGATGCTGATTATAAGCCCATTGAATTTCTGCATTGAGGGCAGCATTCTCGGTCATCAGCATATGCACCCATTCTCTCAAGTGATACTCTTCGTTCCAGGCTTCATTCCGTTGTTGCGCGACCGTGCCAAAGGCTTCCTGCCATTGACCAAGTATGGCAGATAGCTCTAGAAACTGACTCTGTGCCACAAAGGTCTCGAGCATGGCAGCATTTTCCCGTTGCAAGGCTTGATCCTTGGAAAGCGTCATTTCTTCAAACATCTTGGTCACACGCTCTATGTCTTCTGTGTATACTCTCTTTGCTTCCCTCCTGTCGGAGGTGACATAACGAAAATCATTATGAAGTGACTCCAGTGCATTCTCCAGGCATGAGTAGCTCTTCATCATGGCAAACATGGCACTGCTGGCAATTCCGTTGCTATTCTCTGCCTCATCCGTACCACCAACAAGTGCAGTCTCTCCAATTTGGCGCCACACAGCATGGTATGGATCACCCTTGGGAAACACACTTCCAGTGGCACGAGCAACCTCATCTGGACACCTCTTAAGCAAATCCCTCAGGGCTTTGTATGCAACTATATTCACACCTTCCTGAGGGTTCTTGCCTCGAGCGATAAAGCGGCGGCCACACCAGAGTGATGCACCCTCGCTCTTGGCGGGAATCACAACTTCAACAGGGAGTAAACTCGGACGTTGACTTTCCAACTCCTTGCTCCACTGATAGCGAGGCTCTTTACTCGTGGTGTAACCCACAGAGTGCAGAAGTTGCCATAAAAGAGATGGCATTCCGAATTCCTTCAGAAACTTCTTGGCACCACGTGGCTCACGGGTGACAAGCTGTTGTGGTCTCCGGGTCTGAATCTTGGTTGACTTGGACTTGATGCGCTTCATGCGTGCCATCTGTAGAACCGATACACAACTCTCATGAGATGAGGATTACATTGGTCAATTATAAGGAAAGAAATAGTGTCATTCCCATGAGATGATTATATGACATGATGCATGCACGTTCCGTACGTCCTCACAACTAGGAACGATAAATTCTAGCGTTTTAAGTGGTGTGTTGGTATTTTTAACGCACACAGATAAATCCGCAAGCGCACGGATACCGTTGTAGCTTTCACCCGGAGGGTTTTAAATATCATATCCACAGGGAAACGTGTGTGGGTCGCCAATCAACTAGTTTATCTATGGGTAGCAATCATGGTTTAAGATATGATGGGTAAAGAGGATTCCTATGGTAATGATCCTATGCAAGGCAAGGTTATGAAGCAATTGTCCTTCTAATGTTCACTTCGGGACGCCACTAGACGGAAAGCACCACAAAGGATAACTCTACCGACGTGACTACGGTCCTACTAATTTAAGAACCTACTCAATTCGGTGTGGACGGGTCAAGTCACCTCCCGTAACTACCACACAACCGAGAATAGGGCGCAAACACAACCGACAGCCTAAGCACCATGCTTATGCTAACAATTACTACTCTAATTCGAGCGCTAACAAGAACTAGAGCAATCATAAGAACTGTGAACCAATGAACAAAAGAGTAAAATAAATACTTGAATAAAGATCAATTACCAGAAGTATCCCGGATGCAGGCTTGGAGAAGCCTGAATCCGCCGAAGTACAAGCCCGAGGGGGAGCACCGACATGCCGGCACCACCTCCAACTCTTCCCTCGCTCTCTATCTCTCTATTATGCTAAGACTAGATCCTAATGAGGACTAATCTTCTCTTGATGGCTAGGTTTAGCGAGGAGATCCATTCAAGGGACCCCTCTCAGCTGATCCCGGCTGGAGCAAATGAAATTAGGGTTTAAGGGATGCCTCCTCCAGGGGCCAGGGGCCCTGCTTATATAGCCCTCTAGGATGTACCACAGCCCTCGGATCAAACCGACCTAAACGGACGATTATTATTCATCCTCAAAGGCGGTGGAACAGGGATCCGCGAGGCTGATGCTGATTGGTCCAGGTCACGAGTCGGCCGACCAAGGGTGGGAGTCGGCCGACTCTCCACCGAGCCCGTTCGGGCTCCCGTTTGGTCCAGAGCCTTCTCGAACCTTCCAGACATGAAATTTTCACCGGTTCCCGATTATCTCTATGTAAACCTGACATGTGGGCCTTCCTTGGGTATTTTCAGGTGACACCCCGCAGAAACAGACATTCACCAAAACTCGTGGAATTCGTCGGTATAACCCCTATATCTAGTTGGTGAACATATTTTAGTCCTTTCTCATGTTTTAGTTGACGGTAAAAATTGACACTTAACGACCGTCAACAACTCCCCCAAGCTTACCCTTTGCTCGTCTCGAGCAAAGATAAACCCGCATGGATCGGAGTTGCTACAATGCTTTCACGCCTCAAAAGTACACATGCGTTCAAACAAGAACTCTCCTCCGGATTAGAGTGAACTATTCGACTCAAAACTTACTCATATTACCTTTCACCATGGGGCTTGTAACCGCCACTTGGGTCTTGAGCAAGCTTGAAAGACGAACGGTCAAGTCAAGCGCTATGTTTCTCGCTCTTTGATCAACTATTATTCCGAGTTTTTGCAAGATTTTCAAATAAAACTCGAGTTCCTTGTATGAACCTTTCAGGTCTCTCATTTGTGGTATTTTTGGATCCTCTCCAAGGCATGTGTGTAGCGTATGCCTTCTCTCTTCTCTCAAAATTTGTGGTATTTATGGAACTAAGGCATAATGGAAAGTGCCTTCTCTCTCTTACCCTACTTTCTAATAGGCTTATGTGGAGCTCATAGGTGGAGAGACACTCAAACTTACTTGCATATATTGCACAGTTAAGACATGGATCCAATAGGAACTAAAATAATAATAAAGTCATATGTGCATGTGAATGAGGAAATGGATGATAAGATGATGATAGGATGATGATGAGATGATGATAATAAGGAAATGATTATGAGGGGTGATCACTTGGTGAACATCTACTTCTACACTTGCTCCTTTGGGGATAACATGACTCCCTTTATTTGGAAACTTTGAAGACCTTTGAAGAGGAGGACTTGGTTGCTCTTTTTTTTTCTCTCTTTTTTTTCTTCTTTTTTTTTTTACATAGCAACCAATCCTCGAAAACAAAACTTTAGCAACGGGGAGTGTATAACTCGAAATGATAATGACCGGAGCTTTTATGTAGGCAATTGGAACGGCGATGATTATCTCTAGATGTTCACTCCCGGATAGGATGGCCATGAATATTTTTGAGTGTTCACTCCCGGTGTAGGAGTAGAACATTTTCTCGAATGGAACGAAATGAGTGGCATATATATATATGTGGAAGAATGGATGGATGGATGCGTACTCCCGGGTAGGAGCAGCATAAGCGCGTATCTCCGGGGTAGAGACAAGACAAATATGTGGGGAAATGCGTACTCCCGGGGTAGGAGCAAAGATAGGTGCGTATCTCCGGGGTAGAGATAGCACAATATATGGTGGATATGGATCTATATGTAGGTGGTACTTCTAGGGACGTAGTAGCACGTAATGAATGTAGTATTTATAAAATGGGTGTGTGCTTCGAGGACGTAAGTAGCATAGATCAATGGATGGAGAGCACATAGTATTGACTTTAACCGCATGACTAATTCCTTATGGGTCCACAAAGATAACCACACTCAATGCCTATAAAGACTACACTCAATGCCTACAAAAATGATCTATATAAATAGATGGGTTTTCCCGATCTAGTAAGCATGAAGATAAGGTCAGTGGTAGGAATTTAAACTCTCATCATAAAGGAACTCATCATGCATGAATTTAATATATTCAAAGATAAATTCTCCGAACTCTAGTATCTCTAGGAACAAGATGGACAGCAGACTCAAAACCTTCCCATATCATATCCACCAACTACCTAGACTTAGATCAAGCATTCGCTACCCACAAGTTTCGGGTTCGAGCAAATCTCAAATCTAAACAGTTGTGTCTAAAACTCAGGAGAGTGCAAGGTTGAAAACTAGGTACTTGAAAGGAATTACGGCAGAGCAACTATTCATCATTTCCATATAAGAGTTTATTCTAGGGGTTCATTTTAGCAAGACGAACTCTAGCACAGTTGATAAGTAGATAGATGAATGAAAAAATAAGCTAGTGATACTTAGCTGGATACACGGAGGTGCTCTCCCCAAGCTGAATGTTGACGTAGTCTGTGATGTTGTCGATCGCGCGTGAAGGTGTACTTGCTCTTCCCGGAGTGTCGGGATGATGGTCAGAAAAGACAACACTATGATTGTTGAAGACAAAGACTCCGGCGGGGAGAGGACATCCTTCGCCTATTTAGCTCTTCTTGATAACTCCCGCTCAATTCAAATAGACAACAAAACTCGTGGAACAGTTAAGGGTTAGTAAATTAAGCATTACTTATCTAGAGAGTTGCCCATGATTTCTATGTAGGACTAAGCGGGATACCCTTTTTCTTTCTTTTAGTAACTTCAAGTTCTATATAATTAATTATGTCCAATTCTTCTTCGGTGGTTGTGCATCAAAGAAAACTTTTAGACGTTGACCATTTACCTTGAAAAGTTTGCCTTCATCGTTTTGAAGAGTGACTCGCTCCATGTGATGCCACTTCAATTACCTTGAATGGTCCTTCCCATTTACTTCGTAGTTTCCCATGTCCAAACAAACTTTACTCTAGAGTTGAATAGTAACACTTTGTCACCTGGTTTGAATTCCTTCTTCTTCGCCTTTTGTCATGCCACCTCTTTGTCCTCTCTTTATAGATCTTTGCATTATGATATGCTTTTTCTCGCCATTCTTCAAGCTCGGAGAGTTGCATCTTTCTTTTCTCCCCTGCACTTGCTTCAAAGTCCATGTTCCATCTCTTTATGGCCCAAAGTGCCTTGAATTCTAGTTCGATCGGCAAGTGGCATGTCTTCCCATAGACCAGTTGGTATGGTGACATTCCAAGAGGTGTTTTGTAGGCTGTTCTCGTAAGCCCATAATGCTCCATGAAGCTTGTCCTTCCAGCTGTCCCCATCTCATTGACAGTCTTTTGCAAAATATTCTTGATTTGCTTGTTTGATGTTTCTGCTTGCCCACTTGTTTGAGGATGGTATGGCGTCGCAACATTGTGACGGACCCCATGATTGTGTAAGAAGCGTTGAAACTTCCTATCAATGAAGTGAGAGCCTCCATCACTAATCACCATGCGTGGAACTCCAAAGCGTGGAAAGATGGTTTCGCAAACATCCTTTTGGCGTGGTTGGAATCAAGCAGCTCGACATGGTAGAGCTTCAACCCACTTTGAAACATAGTCCACCGCCACTAAGATGTATTCACACCGCTTGGACTTAGGAAATGGTCCCATGTAGTCTATTCCCCGGACATCAAAGAGTTCTACCGGAGGTTATTGGTGAGTGGCATGGTATCTCGTGTATTTATGTTCCCATGCCTCCGACATGCTCCACATCTCCGGATGAAATCTTTCGTGTCTTCATACATGGTTGGCCGTAAAAATCCACATTGCCGATTTTTGCATGAGTGCGGAATACCCCATAATGTCCTCCATATGGTGATGAATGGCATCTTTCAATGATCTTGATTCCTTCTTCGGTTGGTACACACCTCCCGAGTAGACCATCGAGCGGACTCGGAAGAGGTACGGTTCATCCCATATGTGTTGACGACTCTCTTGGATGAGCTTCCGTTTGTTTTCCCCGGTGGTACATAACCCGCAACCATAAAATTGACAATATTTGCGTACCGGGGGTCGACGCCGTGACCTTGTAGAGCATGTCGTCTCGGAGGTAGTCGTTGATGGGCAAATCCCGTGGTTTTTCAAATCGCATCCTGGACAAGTGATCTCACTACAGAATTTTCTACTCCCTTTCTATCTTTAATTTCTAAATCAAATTCTTGGAGTAACAAGATCCATCTTATAAGTCGTGGTTTAGCATCTTTCTTAGTGAGCGGGTATTTCAAAGCGGCATGATCGGTATGAACAATCACCTTAGCTCCTACTAAGTAAGATCTAAACTTGTCAACAAAGAAAAACAACAGCCCGGAAGCTCTTTTTCGGTTGTTGCATAATTAAGTTGAGGTCCCGACGAGTTTTACTAGCATAAGCAATTGCATGATGCTTTCTATCCTTTGTTTGACCCAAAACTGCCCCCACATAATCACTAGCATCACACATGATTTCAAATGGTAGCGACCAATCGGGGGTTGAATGATTGGTGCGAGATGAGTGATTTCTTAAGAATATGAAAAGCATCTAAACACTCATCATCAAACTCAAAGGGAGCATCCTTGGCTAGCAAACTTGTAAGGGGTCTAGCAATATAAGAAAAGTCTTTTATAAAACGTCTATAGAACCCCGCATGGCCAAGAAAACTTCGTACCCCTTTGACATTTGTGGGAGGAGGCAACTTCTCTATTACTTCTATCTTTGCACGATCTACCTCAATCCCACGTTCAGACACTAAGTGTCCAAGCACTATGCCTTCTCTAACCATGAAATGGCATTTTTCCCAATTAAGAACTAAGTGCTTTTCCACACATCTTTGCAAAACCTTGTCTAAGTTTTCTAAGCAAATCATCAAAAGTTTTTCCATATATAGAAAAGTCATCCATGAAAACTTCCATGATCTTTTCTATCATATCTGAAAATATAGACATCATACACCTTTGGAATGAAGCTGGCGCATTGCACAAACCGAAAGACATCCTACGATAGGCAAAAGTTCCATAGGGACAAGTAAAAGTGGTTTTGCTTTGGTCATCGGATGGATTGGGATTTGATGGTAACCAGAGAATACCCATCAAGGAAACAAAAGAAAGAGTGCTTTGCAAGCCGTTCCAAAGATCTCATCGATGAAGGGTAACGGGAAGTGATCTTTCTTTGTTGCCTTATTAAGTTTTCGATAATCAATGCACATTCTCCATCCAAAGGACCGTTCGTTGTGGAATCAATTCATTTCTCTCATTTCTTACCACAACATACCCCCTTTCTTGGGTACAACTTGTACCGGGCTTACCCACTCACTATGTGGTACAGATAGATTATCCTAGCTTGCAAGAGTTTCAAAACTTCTTTCTTAACAACCTCCTCATCGCATTGTTGAGCCTTCTTTGGGGCTCCCTAGAAGGTGTATAAGCCGGGTCTATTGGAATGCGATGAGTGCAAAGGGCCGGACTAACTCCCTTGAGGTCTTCGAGTGAGTAGCCAAAAGCGAACGATGCTTTTCTAAAACAAGTAAGGAGTCGGAAGGTCTCATATTCAGAAAGTTTATCACTAATTATGACAGGAGACTCCTTGTTGTCATTTAGGAAAGCGTATTTCAATCCTGAAGGAAGGGGTTTTAGCTCTATGGGGGATTTTGGAGGTTCCTGAGTTTCATCCAAGGGTAAAGGATCTCGTGGTTGTTCTACTTCTTCGATGAAATCTTTGGCGACTTCTTTGAGATCTTTGTCGGATGATTCTAGGAAAGACATCGCCATTATCTCTTCCATTGTTTCTTGCTCGGGACTTAGCTCTACCTTAGCATGGAGTGAATGAGTGATGGGAATGGAAAGGTTTAAGTTTTTTCCGAGATGTATATTTATACTCCCCTTTCTTCCTTCATGGACAAGTCTCTTTATTGGATGCCCAATTAAAAGGTCAAATTCCCTAGTATTGAAAATATAGAAACTAAGGTACAACTTGGTTTCATCTACTTTGATAGGGATGAGGTGGAAGATTCCTTCACTAGGAAGGATTTGGCCTAGAGACTTTTTAGAAGCCTAGTCGTTGGGGTTAAATTCATGTCTTCAAAAAGTGTCTCAGGCAAGAGACTCGGACATGATATTTACTCCTACAACTGGATTGTAAAGGCCATCGAAGGAGGTTTGGTGAATCTGACAACTAATAGAGGTAGAAGGAGAATCTAGACGAATGACTTCATGAGAAAGCTCGGATTCTCTCAACCATTCATTGCTTATGATTGTTGTCAACTCCTTCACGGTATCTTTAAGGAATTTATCTTCGGTTGGATCAGAAAGGTGTTGGTTGGGTGCAGATGGTGCCGAAGACTTCCTAATTGCAGAATAATTCGAGGTGTTTCCATAATTCGAGAAAAGATCCTCCTCGAAATTAAACATGTCTTCCGAAAGTGGAATTTCTTCCTCCTTCGGGTTCAGAACTTGGAGGATAGTTGAGGCTAAAAGTGGAGTAGCTAAAGGTTCGGGCTCAACTATCATAGGTTCTTCCTCGAGCTATCTCAACTATATCTTCCGGGGGATCATCCGAAATGCTAGTGTACGGAGTGTTTTCAAGAATTTTTGTAAGGATTTCTCTCGCTTCACTAGCGAGAGATGCAAGAAAGAACCTCCGGAGGATGTGTCAAGAGTTTGTTTGGTTTCTCCACTAAGACCCACATAAAAGTGTTGCAAGAGCATTTGGTCTTGAATGGAAAGGTTAGGGCCGAGAATTGACTAGGTCATTAAAACGTGCCCAAGCCACACCAAGAGATTCTTTTTCTTTTTGTTTAAAAGTTAGAACCTCTGTTCGAAGGTTAACCACGAGAGGATGGGAAAGAAATGTAAGAAAAATCTAGAGCATAGAGTTCCCCAATCTCCCTGCACACTCCCTACGGTTCGGGAATACCAGTGTCTAGCTTTTCCCGTTAAAGAGAACGGAAATAGCTTCCACCTTAAGGTTTCATGTGACATGCCTTCAATTTGCAAGCATGCACAAATTAGCTCGAATTCCCGCAAGTGTGTGTATGGGTTTTCATCGTCTTCTCCTCGAGAATGAATGGTCCTTGACCATCTTTATCAAAGACGGACGCAAGTCATAGCCAGTGTGAGGATAGGTTTGGAAGATTCCAAAGGCTCTAGTTGTGCGCCCGTGGGAGCAGCATATTGATTGATAGGAGTGATATTATCCATGCTTTACAAGGTAAGATATAAGAACAAAAATGATTTGACGAATCACAACAACCGTTTCCCCGAACGGCGCCGTAAAGCTTGTTGGTATTTTTAACGCACACGATATAAATCCGCAAGCGCACGGATACCATTGTAGCTTTCACCCGGAGGGTTTTAAATATCGTATCCACAGGGAAACGTGTGTGGGTCGCCAATCAACTAGTTTATCTATGGGTAGCAATCAAGGTTTAAGATATGATGGGTAAAGAGGATTCCTATGGTAATGATCCTATGCAAGGCAAGGTTATGAAGCAATTGTCCTTCTAATGTTCACTTCGGGACGCCACTAGACGGGAAAGCACCACAAAGGATAACTCTACCGACGTGACTACGGTCCTACTAATTTAAGAACCTACTCAATTCGGTGTGGACGGGGCTGTCACCTCCCGTAACTACCACACAACCGAGAGAATAGGGCGCAAACACAGTAACCGATGCCCTAAGCACCATGCTTATGCTAACAATTACTACTCTAATTCGAGCGCTAACAAGAACTAGAGCAATCATAAGAACTGTGAACCAATGAACAAAAGAGTAAAATAAATACTTGAATAAAGATCAATTACTGAGAAGTATCCCGGATGCGGGCTTGGAGAAGCCCGAATCCGCCGAAGTACAAGCCCGAGGGGAGCACCGACATGCCGGCACCACCTCCAACTCTTCCCTCGCTCTCTATCTCTCTATTATGCTAAGACTAGATCCTAATGAGGACTAATCTTCTCTTGATGGCTAGGTTTAGCGAGGAGATCCATTCAAGGGACCCCTCTCAGCTGATCCCGGCTGGAGCAAATGAAATTAGGGTTTAAGGGATGCCTCCTCCAGGGGCCAGGGGCCCTGCTTATATAGCCCTCTAGGATGCACCACAGCCCTCGGATCAAACCGACCTAAACGGACGATTATTATTCATCCTCAAAGGCGGTGGAACAGGGATCCGCGAGGCTGATGCTGATTGGTCCAGGTCACGAGTCGGCCGACCAAGGGTGGGAGTCGGCCGACTCTCCACCGAGCCCGTTCGGGCTCCCGTTTGGTCCGAGCCTTCTCGAACCTTCCAGACATGACAATTTTCACCGGTTCCCGATTATCTCTATGTAAACCCGACATGTGGGCCTTCCTTGGGTATTTTCAGCCGACACCCCGTTTGATGAAAAAGGACATTCACCAAAACTCGTGGAATTCCATCAAGATAACCCCTATATCTAGTTGGTGAACATATTTTAGTCCTTTCTCATGTTTTAGTTGACGGTAAAAATTGACACTTAACGACCGTCAACAACTCCCCCAAGCTTACCCTTTGCTCGTCTCTGAGCAAAGATAAACCCAGTGATGGATCAGGAGTTGCTACAATGCTTTCACGCCTCAAAAGTACACATGCGTTCAAACAAGAACTCTCCTCCGGATTAGAGTGAACTATTCTGACTCAAAACTTACTCATATTACCTTTCACCATGGGGCTTGTAACCGCCACTTGGGTCTTGAGCAGTTGAAAGACAGAACGGTCAAGTCAAGCGCTATGTTTCTCGCTCTTTGATCAACTATTATTCCAGAGTTTTTGCAAGATTTTCAAATAAAACTCAGAGTTCCTTGTATGAACCTTTCAGGTCTCTCATTTGTGGTATTTTTGGATCCTCTCCAAGGCATGTGTGTAGCGTATGCCTTCTCTCTTCTCTCAAAATTTGTGGTATTTATGGAACTAAGGCATAATGGAAAGTGCCTTCTCTCTCTTACCCTACTTTCTAATAGGCTTATGTGGAGCTCATAGGTGGAGAGACACTCAAACTTACTTGCATATATTGCACGCTTAAGACATGGATCCAATAGGAACTAAAATAATAATAAAGTCATATGTGCATGTGAATGAGGAAATGGATGATAAGATGATGATAGGATGATGATGAGATGATGATAATAAGGAAATGATTATGAGGGGTGATCACTTGGTGAACATCTACTTCTACACTTGCTCCTTTGGGGATAACATGACTCCCTTTATTTGGAAACTTTGAAGACCTTTGAAGAGGAGGACTTGGTTGCTCTTTTTTTTTCTCTCTTTTTTTTCTTCTTTTTTTTACATAGCAACCAATCCTCTGAAAACAAAACTTTAGCAACGGGGAGTGTATAACTCGAAATGATAATGACTGGAGCTTTTATGTAGGCAATTGGAACGGCGATGATTATCTCTAGATGTTCACTCCCAGGATAGGATGGCCATGAATATTTTTGAGTGTTCACTCCCGATTAGGAGTAGAACATTTTCTCGAATGGAACGAAATGAGTGGCATATATATATATGTGGAAGAATGGATGGATGGATGCGTACTCCCGTGGTAGGAGCGATAAGCGCGTATCTCCGGGGTAGAGACAAACAATATGTGGGGAAATACGTACTCCCGGGGTAGGAGCAGCATAGGTGCGTATCTCCGTGGGTAGAGATAGCACAATATATGGTGGATATGGATCTATATGTAGGTGGTACTTCTAGGGACAGAAGTAGCACGTAATGAATGTAGTATTTATAAAATGGGTGTGTGCTTCGAGGACGTAAGTAGCATAGATCAATGGATGGAGAGCACATAGTATTGACTTTAACCGCATGACTAATTCCTTATGGGTCCACAAAAGATAACCACACTCAATGCCTATAAAGACTACACTCAATGCCTACAAAAATGATCTATATAAATAGATGGGTTTTCCGATCTAGTAAGCATGAAGATAAGGTCAGTGGTAGGAATTTAAACTCTCATCATAAAGGAACTCATCATGCATGAATTTAATATTTTCAAAGATAAATTCTCCGAACTCTAGTATCTCTAGGAACAAGATGGACAAAGCAGCTCAAAACCTTCCCATATCATATCCACCAACTACCTAGACTTAGATCAAGCATTCGCTACCCACAAGTTTCAGGTTCAGAGCAAATCTCAAATCTAAACAGTTGTGTCTAAAACTCAGGAGAGTGCAAGGTTGAAAACTAGGTACTTGAAAGGAATTACGGCAGAGCAACTATTCATCATTTCCATATAAGAGTTTATTCTAGGGGTTCATTTTAACAAGACGAACTCTAGCACAGTTGATAAGTAGATAGATGAATGAAAAAATAAGCTAGTGATACTTAGCCGGATACACGGAGGTGCTCTCCCCCAAGCCGAATGTTGACGTAGTCTGTTGATGTTGCCGACGCGGTGAAGGTGTACTTGCTCTTCCCCGGAGTGTCGTGGATGATGGTCAGAAGACAACACTATGATTGTTGAAGACAAAGACTCACTCAATAGGGGAGAGGACATCCTTCTGCCTATTTAGCTCTTCTTGATAACTCCTGCTCAATTCAAATAGACAACAAAACTCGTGGAACAGATTAAGGGTTAGTAAATTAAGCATTACTTATCTAGAGAGTTGCCCATGATTTCTATGTAGGACTAAGCAGGATACCCTTTTTCTTTCTTTTAGTAACTTCAAGTTCTATATAATTAATTATGTCCAATTCTTCTTCTGGTGGTTGTGCATCAAAGAAAACTTTTAGACGTTGACCATTTACCTTGAAAAGTTTGCCTTCATCGTTTTGAAGAGTGACTTGCTCCATGTGATGCCACTTCAATTACCTTGAATGGTCCTTCCCATTTACTTCGTAGTTTCCCATGTCCAAACAGCTTTACTCTAGAGTTGAATAGTAACACTTTGTCACCTGGTTTGAATTCCTTCTTCTTCGCTTTTGTCATGCCACCTCTTTGTCCTCTCTTTATAGATCTTTGCATTATGATATGCTTTTTCTCGCCATTCTTCAAGCTCGGAGAGTTGCATCTTTCTTTTCTCCCCACCGCTTCAAAGTCCATGTTCCATCTCTTTATGGCCCAAAGGTGTGCCTTGAATTCTAGTTCGATCGGCAAGTGGCATGTCTTCCCATAGACCAGCTTGGTATGGTGACATTCCAAGAGGTGTTTTGTAGGCTGTTCTCAGTAAGCCCATAATGCTCCATGAAGCTTGTCCTTCCAGTGCTGTCCCCATCTCATTGACGCTCTTTTGCGTAATATTCTTGATTTGCTTGTTTGATGTTTCGCTTGCCCACTTGTTTGAGGATGGTATGGCGTCGCAACATTGTGACGGACCCCATGATTGTGTAAGAAGCGTTGAAACTTCCTATCAATGAAGTGAGAGCCTCCATCACTAATCACCATGCGTGGAACTCCAAAGCGTGGAAAGATGGTTTCGCAAACATCCTTTTGGCGTGGTTGGAATCTGCAGCTCGACATGGTAGAGCTTCAACCCACTTTGAAACATAGTCCACCGCCACTAAGATGTATTCACACCGCTTGGACTTAGGAAATGGTCCCATGTAGTCTATTCCCGTACATCAAAGAGTTCTACCCGGAGGTTATTGGTGAGTGGCATGGTATCTCGTGTATTTATGTTCCCATGCCTCGACATGCTCCACATCTCCGGATGAAATCTTTCGTGTCTTCATACATGGTTGGCCGAAAAAAATCCACATTGCCGATTTTTGCATGAGTGCGGAATACCCCATAATGTCCTCCATATGGTGATGAATGGCATCTTTCAATGATCTTGATTCCTTCTTCGGTTGGTACACACCTCCCGAGTAGACCATCGAGCGGACTCGGAAGAGGTACGGTTCATCCCATATGTGTTGACGACTCTCTTGGATGAGCTTCCGTTTGTTTTCCCCTGGTGGTACATAACCCGCAACCATAAAATTGACAATATTTGCGTACCGGGGTCGACGCTCGTGACCTTGTAGAGCATGTCGTCTCGGAGGTAGTCGTTGATGGGCAAATCCCGTGGTTTTTCAAACCGCATCCTGGACAAGTGATCTCACATGAATTTTCTACTCCCTTTCTATCTTTAATTTCTAAATCAAATTCTTGGAGTAACAAGATCCATCTTATAAGTCGTGGTTTAGCATCTTTCTTAGTGAGCAGTATTTCAAAGCAAAGATGATCGGTATGAACAATCACCTTAGCTCCTACTAAGTAAGATCTAAACTTGTCAACAAAAAAACAACAAATGGAAGCTCTTTTTCAGTTGTTGCATAATTAAGTTGAGGTCCCGACAG
Source organism: Themeda triandra (assembly GCA_018135685.1). Classification (NCBI taxonomy): domain Eukaryota; kingdom Viridiplantae; phylum Streptophyta; class Magnoliopsida; order Poales; family Poaceae; genus Themeda; species Themeda triandra. Next base: position 18,235 of record JAENPR010000143.1, on the reverse strand, counting down.
AGTTTTACTAGCATAAGCAATTGCATGATGCTTTCTATCCTTTGTTTGACCCAAAACTGCCCCCACAAGATAATCACTAGCATCACACATGATTTCAAATGGTAGCGACCAATCAGGGGGTTGAATGATTGGTGCAGAGATGAGTGATTTCTTAAGAATATGAAAAGCATCTAAACACTCATCATCAAACTCAAAGGGAGCATCCTTGGCTAGCAAACTTGTAAGGGGTCTAGCAATATAAGAAAAGTCTTTTATAAAACGTCTATAGAACCCCGCATGGCCAAGAAAACTTCGTACCCCTTTGACATTTGTGGGAGGAGGCAACTTCTCTATTACTTCTATCTTTGCACGATCTACCTCAATCCCACGTTCAGACACTAAGTGTCCAAGCACTATGCCTTCTCTAACCATGAAATGGCATTTTTCCCAATTAAGAACTAAGTGCTTTTCCACACATCTTTGCAAAACCTTGTCTAAGTTTTCTAAGCAAATCATCAAAAGTTTTTCCATATATAGAAAAGTCATCCATGAAAACTTCCATGATCTTTTCTATCATATCTGAAAATATAGACATCATACACCTTTGGAATGAAGCCGGCGCATTGCACAAACCGAAAGACATCCTACGATAGGCAAAAGTTCCATAGGGACAAGTAAAAGTGGTTTTGCTTTGGTCATCGGATGGATTGGGATTTGATGGTAACTGAATACCCATCAAGGAAACAAAAGAAAGAGTGCTTTGCAAGCCGTTCCAAAGATCTCATCGATGAAGGGTAACGGAAGTGATCTTTCTTTGTTGCCTTATTAAGTTTTCGATAATCAATGCACATTCTCCATCCAAAGGACCGTTCGTTGTGGAATCAATTCATTTCTCTCATTTCTTACCACAAATCATACCCCCTTTCTTGGGTACAACTTGTACCGGGCTTACCCACTCACTATGTGGTACAGGATAGATTATCCTAGCTTGCAAGAGTTTCAAAACTTCTTTCTTAACAACCTCCCTCATCGCATTGTTGAGCCTTCTTTGGGGCTCCCTAGAAGGTGTATAAGCTGGGTCTATTGGAATGCGATGAGTGCAAAGGGCTGGACTAACTCCCTTGAGGTCTTCGAGTGAGTAGCCAAAAGCAGAACGATGCTTTTCTAAAACAGTAAGGAGTCGGAAGGTCTCATATTCAGAAAGTTTATCACTAATTATGACAGGAGACTCCTTGTTGTCATTTAGGAAAGCGTATTTCAATCCTGAAGGAAGGGGTTTTAGCTCTATGGGGGATTTTGGAGGTTCCTGAGTTTCATCCAAGGGTAAAGGATCTCGTGGTTGTTCTACTTCTTCGATGAAATCTTTGGCGACTTCTTTGAGATCTTTGTCGGATGATTCTAGGAAAGACATCGCCATTATCTCTTCCATTGTTTCTTGCTCGGGACTTAGCTCTACCTTAGCATGGAGTGAATGAGTGATGGGAATGGAAAGGTTTAAGTTTTTTCCGAGATGTATATTTATACTCCCCTTTCTTCCTTCATGGACAAGTCTCTTTATTGGATGCCCAATTAAAAGGTCAAATTCCCTAGTATTGAAAATATAGAAACTAAGGTACAACTTGGTTTCATCTACTTTGATAGGGATGAGGTGGAAGATTCCTTCACTAGGAAGGATTTGGCCTCGAGAGACTTTTTAGAAGCCTAGTCGTTGGGGTTAAATTCATGTCTTCAAAAAGTGTCTCGTGCAAGAGACTCGAGACATGATATTTACTCCTACAACTGGATTGTAAAGGCCATCGAAGGAGGTTTGGTGAATCTCGACAACTAATAGAGGTAGAAGGAGAATCTAGACGAATGACTTCATGAGAAAGCTCGGATTCTCTCAACCATTCATTGCTTATGATTGTTGTCAACTCCTTCACGGTATCTTTAAGGAATTTATCTTCGGTTGGATCGAAAGGTGTTGGTTGGGTGCGAGATGGTGCCGAAGACTTCCTAATTGCGTAGAATAATTCGAGGTGTTTCCATAATTCGAGAAAAGATCCTCCTCGAAATTAAACATGTCTTCCGAAAGTGGAATTTCTTCCTTCTTCGGCGGTTCAGAACTTGGAGGATAGTTGAGGCTAAAAGTGGAGTAGCTAAAGGTTCGGGCTCAACTATCATAGGTTCTTCCTCGGAGCTATCTCAACTATATCTTCTTCGGGGATCATCCGAAATGCTAGTGTACGGAGTGTTTTCAAGAATTTTTGTAAGGATTTCTCTCGCTTCACTAGCGCAGAGATGCAAGAAAGAACCTCCGAGAGGATGTGTCAAGAGTTTGTTTGGTTTCTCCACTAAGACCCACATAAAAGTGTTGCAAGAGCATTTGGTCTTGAATGGAAAGGTTAGGGCCGAATTGACTAGGTCATTAAAACGTGCCCAAGCCACACCAAGAGATTCTTTTTCTTTTTGTTTAAAAGTTAGAACCTCTCGTTCGAAGGTTAACCACGAGAGAGGATGGGAAAGAAATGTAAGAAAAATCTAGAGCATAGAGTTCCCCAATCTCCCGCACACTCCCTACGGTTCGGGAATACCAGTGTCTAGCTTTTCCCGTTAAAGAGAACGGAAATAGCTTCCACCTTAAGGTTTCATGTGACATGCCTTCAATTTGCAAGCATGCACAAATTAGCTCGAATTCCCGCAAGTGTGTGTATGGGTTTTCATCGTCTTCTCCTGAGAATGAATGGTCCTTGACCATCTTTATCAAAGACGGACGCAAGTCATAGCCAGGTGTGAGGATAGGTTTGGAAGATTCCTGTGGCTCTAGTTGTGCGCCCGTGGGAGCAGCATATTGATTGATAGGAGTGATATTATCCATGCTTTACAAGGTAAGATATAAGAACAAAAATGATTTGACGAATCACAGCAACCGTTTCCCCGGCAACGGCGCCAGAAAGCTTGTTGGTATTTTTAACGCACACAGATAAATCCGCAAGCGCACGGATACCATTGTAGCTTTCACCCGGAGGGTTTTAAATATCGTATCCACAGGGAAACGTGTGTGGGTCACCAATCAACTAGTTTATCTATGGGTAGCAATCAAGGTTTAAGATATGATGGGTAAAGAGGATTCCTATGGTAATGATCCTATGCAAGGCAAGGTTATGAAGCAATTGTCCTTCTAATGTTCACTTCGGGACGCCACTAGACGGGAAAGCACCACAAAGGATAACTCTACCGACGTGACTACGGTCCTACTAATTTAAGAACCTACTCAATTCGGTGTGGACGGGGCTGTCACCTCCCGTAACTACCACACAACCGAGAAATAGGGCGCAAACACAAAAACCGACGGCCTAAGCACCATGCTTATGCTAACAATTACTACTCTAATTCGAGCGCTAACAAGAACTAGAGCAATCATAAGAACCGTGAACCAATGAACAAAAGAGTAAAATAAATACTTGAATAAAGATCAATTACGAAGTATCCGGATGCGAGGCTTGGAGAAGCCCGAATCCGCCGAAGTACAAGCCCGAGGGGAGCACCGACATGCCTAAGCACCACCTCCAACTCTTCCCTCGCTCTCTATCTCTCTATTATGCTAAGACTAGATCCTAATGAGGACTAATCTTCTCTTGATGGCTAGGTTTAGCGAGGAGATCCATTCAAGGGACCCTCTCGGTGATCCCGGCTGGAGCAAATGAAATTAGGGTTTAAGGGATGCCTCCTCCAGGGGGCCGGGGGCCCCGCTTATATAGCCCTCTAGGATGCACCACAGCCCTCGGATCAAACCGACCTAAACGGACGATTATTATTCATCCTCAAAGGCGGTGGAACAGGATCCGCGAGGCCGATGCCGATTGGTCCAGTCACGAGTCGGCCGACCAAGGGTGGGAGTCGGCCGACTCTCCACCGAGCCCGTTCGGGCCCCGTTTGGTCCGTTTGCCTTCTCGAACCTTCCGATAGAATTTTCACCGGTTCCCGATTATCTCTATGTAAACCGACATGTGGGCCTTCCTTGGGTATTTTCACCGACACCCTAAAAACAGACATTCACCAAAACTCGTGGAATTCTGTCAGTATAACCCCTATATCTAGTTGGTGAACATATTTTAGTCCTTTCTCATGTTTTAGTTGACGGTAAAAATTGACACTTAACGACCGTCAACAGCATACATACGACATCTATACGACTCTCAAATAGCGGAATCTAGTCGAGCTACACGAACTTGCGTGGTTAGTGTACATGCAGAAGATTCCATTTCAGCCCATTCCCAATGAATGCAAGCGACGTCCAGAAACTCAGCACCTTAGGAATAAGGTCAAATCACCGATTACAATCAACTCCTATTCAACACCCTCCTCCACACATGCATATCCCCAATATCCCTGCATGTAGGTGCACGCTAACCAATCATCGTCAGAAGACGACATCCCACACATGGGACACTTTCATATAAACATGTGTGAAATATGTAAATAATCCGGTGTCATATAAGCACTTCCCTAGATCGGCAGTGTATCCGATCATGCTCTCACAACTCACACTTACCGTGGGCGTTGAACCGACTTACCAGAGCGTAGAGGAGTATGAAACCAAACATAACCATTCAAGTGAATGGCCCCCATACATATCTGTCGTGTATGAGCGCGACAAGAGAAAATATGATGCAATACCCATAGTTAGCATGTTAGATAGCCATCTAGTAGTCCTTAACTAGGCATATAGGATACGACCACTAGCACACTTTAGTTCGATCTCATAGTTTTTCAGCACCTATGTATCTATAAGTTGGCAAATAGTTTTGTAAACCAAACTCTTTTGTTTTGAAACACCCAAGTGAACGGTACGTGCTGAACCATGGAACTGATACCGCTGTAGCAGAACCGGCCAACTAATTTAATTACGAAGCACTAATTAAGCTGACGTGGCAACTTAATTAGAACTTAGCAACCAAATAAGCCCGCTAGTCCGTGAAATCTCGAAGGATTTCAAATCACTCTACAACAAACCTGAATCCACAGTTCAGCAGTTCCCATTCACCTGTTTTATTTACATTTCGCACATAGGATTATTACAACCCAAAACAGAAATAACAGTGGAAGAAAACCCTTTTTATAATACACACTCACACCTATACTTTTAAATACAGTGCCAGCTCAGGGTCGACTCCATCAACAGCAGGTAGATGAGATAGAAGAGTTGACTTGCCCGAAGTCTATTCCTCCCGTAGTGGGATATAGGTCCACCGTGTTGCCACGGTAGTAGTCTCCAAAACCTACAACAACATTGGGAATTGCACCCTGAGTACATTGTACTCAGCAAGACTTACCCGACTAAAAGAAAATAAAGACTCTTTGGTGGATGCCAGGCTTTATAGTGGGTTAGACGACTCCATTTCTTTGCCAAAAGATGAGCTTATTAATAATCATTTTAGTGACAAAAGGACTCTCTAGCTTATCCAATTAAGTTGGATCCTGCCATTACTACATTAGCACCTGCAACTACTTCATCATTTTAAGGTAGAAGCAATCAACATTATATCATAACCGCATTGATTGAGTAATCATTAAACCATCATGAGAGAACATAACCAACTCACATTTCAAATCTTATTTGCGGCACCGTAACTGCTCAGTCAAGTTATTCGCTATCCAGGAACGATGGCGATTACAATCGATTGCAAACCAGCTGGCAGGGTATTCCTCACACAAACCACACGACTCTCGTCAGGGTCGATTAGGTCACCTTGATCTACTCAGGAAAGGCGCGGGATCAACAACTCACCACCATGACCAAGGAAACTCCCGACTGCCACAGGGAAGCGTGCGCCCATCAAATGACACCACCCCATCTTAATGTCTCACAAACCGGGCCCTTGTTACTCACCACCCATCGCCAGCATGGATACCTGGAAGTTGAAACCCGGCCCAAGTAGATTCTAGGCTTCGCGGTCGAGCGCCTCGGCTCTTCCAGCTATCTGTGAGGCGTTGTTCAAAATGATCCGAGGACGCTCGTGTGCCATAGTATATTAGAGGTTATTTATCATGGCCACATGGTTATATTCATATCCAACATCTCACTATTCTCAATCCCAAGGGGTAGTAACACCTACCTCGCGAGTGATAGTCGATCACTCGGCTTCTACCGTTTAAGTAGCAGGCCTAAGCATGTAGTCGATCCTATACGTAAAAGTAGGATATTTCTGGTGGCAAGATAGTCCTGATGCAACTACGGTTTCAAGCAACGCCTATAAACTTAATGCATCATAAGGAATAAAAGGACACAAAGTAAAACATTTGCAAACGTAGGAGGGATGCTTTGGGGCTTGCCTTAGTAGAAGATCGAGGTTAGAGCCCCAGGTACTCGACTATCCATGTCGGGTTCCTGATGCATGATTACTTCTCGTGTGGAACTCCGCTCGCAACTTGTCCTTCTGGATCCTCGATTCCACGATGAATGTTCTACACGCGATCCTGGAATGATGCATGTGCATATGTATGAGTACGTGATTGTTGGTGTATGCATGATCAAGGATGATTAGGGGTGATAGATGATCAAAGATGAATAGCTTGTCTAATAGGCTACACTTATCACTAGCAAACAAGCCAGTAAAGCCAAAGACCTAAACCTAAGCATAATCATCCTAAACCAACCATCATGGCATACTCTGTAACAACCAATCATATATGTCCTAAGCATTGCAAGACACTTTCACTAAGCTCTACATACAATCAACACTCATCTATGCTTTACTAGCAATATTAGACCTATCATCAGCACTGCTGTAATAAATTCATAACTGCAGATCTATAAACCCTATGAACATGAAAGAGGACATTCTGGAAAGCTTATAAAATTATCCATAATTCACCTTGAGACATCAGAGCCTGATTCTCAAGTTATCTAGGCCTAAAACAGAGATCATTAGGACTGGGTCCTGACAAAACAGCAGTTGAACCAATCTGCTAACCATATTGCCACAGCCATAACTCATAGACTATTGATCCAATGCACACCAAATTTGAACAGTAGATAAATAAACTAGTTTCAAACCTATCATATGTTGACGAGTTTCCCAGGAAACCAACCTATACTTAGGTTAGGCCTATCACAATACCAGCAACTCTAATTTTAGCAACTATTGGTTGAACAGCAACCCCTAGCCGGGCATCTCATAAAATCCTATAAAAATTACAATAGACATAGAATGACAATACTAGTCTACCATCCAAATTACACATCATTTGAATCACCCTACTGGCCTACCCATAATTCACAAGGCAGCACATTTCATGGGACCCAAAAATACTTTGTACTATGAGGTATGACAAACCTCAGGTGTAATCACATCAATGACTTCCTACAAACATATAAACAGTCCAAAAAAAGAATTAAACCTTATCCAGATACCTAGACCCCAATTATGAATTTAACAAGAATATAGCAATAATAAGCACTTGAACTGCAACTATATAAAATTACACTAAACAGGCATGTGATATCTTTTTCATAGACAGAGCACCTCAACACAAGACTAACAAGACCAAAACCACATTTTTCTGAGCATCCTAGAATTAGTTATGCATTTACAAAGATAAACCACATTTAATCCAATTGCCAAACTTTAATTAAAGCTATGCATAAAAGTTACTCAAACATGGCATATCATATTTTTCTCAGATACTACACTTCACTATGATTACAACAAGACCAAGATCTCTCAATTTGGACACTCCTAGCTCCCTGTAGAATTTTTACAAGATTGAAACTATAATCTAGAAAAATCCTTTTCTTTTAAAAACTGGAGACCTAATTGCTACGCGTACCCAGTGCTGCACCGAGGCACCCATCTATGCTAGGTCTACCTGACTCGTGCACCCAGGCGGGTCTCCAGCTGACGCCAGCAGCTAACGCCAGCCGGGTCCCACATGTCGGCGTCCCAGGCGCAGGGGAGGGGCTCCCGCCGGCGGGATCTCGCCGGCGGCGAGGCCGCTGGCCGGACCGAGGGCACCACGGTGCTCCTCTCGGCACAGTGCATCCGGGAAGGTAGAAGATGAAGACCATCGGTGAAGTTAGACACGACGGCGAAGGGCGGCGGCGGCATGGCGGACGGCGGCGACATGCATGGCCGCGGTGCTCGCCGGATCCGGCCAAGGAGAGGCCCAACGAGGTGCGCGTGACCAAGGCTAGCGCGAGGCGGAGCCGAGGCGCTCGCTAACGGAGAAGGAGGGAGACCGAGGCGCGACCGCGACGGAGGGCGCGAGCTCGACGGCTCGGCGCCATGTCGATGGCGCGAGAGGTGGTCCGGCGAGCCAGAGCCTCGAGCGGCGGCTTGGACTGCAAGACGGCCATCGTCAAGCCAAGGCGGAGGCGGCATGCAAGAAAAGAAGGTAAAGGAGCAGGGGAAGAAGGCGCGCGACGGAGCCGAAGAGCTCATCGGAGCACGGTGCGCGGCGGCAACGAAAAGAACGGCCCGTTTCGGACCCTACCTTGGGCAAAACGGCTCTGGAGAGGAAGACGGAGGTGGAGAGCATCACGGCGAGGAAGATGGCGCGCTCAGATTTTGGAAATGGTAGAGCGGAGCGGCAGTTACGTGATGGCGAGCTTGGGTGGCGGCAATGGCGGGCTCGAGCGCCGTCTGAGCGGAAGGGAGGAGCGGCGCTGCGGTCCCAGTGAGAGCGAGCGAGCGTGAGCCGAGGGTGGAGAGGAGTGATTGGGGAGAGAGACCCAACCGGGGGCCGTCCCAGTTCGGACCCGGGGCGCGGCGCGGCAGCGACGTGGGCCGCGGCGGCAGAGCTGGTGTGCCGCGTGGCGTTGTCGAGGACGGGTAGCGAGGGCGGTGCTGGAGGTGGTCGGTGGTGCGCGGTGTGGCGAGGTGATCCGGGGTCGACGGTGCGGCACCGGTGGGCGGCGAACACGCGGTCGGCGCCGGTACAGACACCGTGTCCAGAGGTAGAAGAAGAGGCGAGATGGGACTATGACAGGTGGGTCCCACCCCCTATCCGATGAATTTAAATTTTTGGGCGCCTGTAGTTTTCAAATGAAGTCGAATCTGGAAAAACTTTCAACATGAAAGTTACTCCACTCGCCGAGTAGATTATTTCACCCAAAAGGAGTTTGGTCTAATTCGGCTTAGATTTGGAGATATAAATTTGGGCCATTTTCGCATATAAAATAATACATTTAAAATACCTAGAGACTGTTTTTGGCCTTTTTGAACACCTTAAAAGCATTTTCATAAAATGGTCCCAACACGAAGTTTTCTCCAAATATTTTTCTCCATAAACTTTATTAAAGGACCAACTTGAGATAAGCGACCTAGCTACCACTTCTAGTTTAAACCACTAATCACACTTAGGACCTAAATCAATCAAAGTGCACCAAACATCAAGCAAATCATGTTGATATGGTGATTATATGCTAATAATATGATTATGTCCATGATTTGCAGAGTTAATGCATGATTAACATCGTGGATGTTACAGAACCGCAGTGCAGTGCTCAGTGCTGTGCATGTGCTGTGTCAGTGTGAGTGTGTGCAGCCCTTCTTGTTTCTTGTGGTCGTCACCCGTCGTCCGCATCCGTCGGAGGAGACGAGGCTCGCGGAGCAGCCAGGCGGCGCGCACGCCATTGCGGCGAGCTCGGAGCTCGTGACGAGGCTCGTGGACTTCCTCGGCGTGGCGGCGTCGCGGTTGGCGAATGAGCACTGCGTGGTGCTGCTGGCGTCGCTGGGCCAGCACTACGGGGGCACGGTGCTCGCGCTGCTGGGCAAGCTGCTTGGATGGGCAAGATGATTGGACTGGTTAGTGACAAACAGAGTTTTCAGAGGGGGGTTTTTGAAAAGTTGGTTATGACGTGGCAGGATTTGGACCTTTGGTGTGCGCCGGCAATAGATGAGGTACCTGGATAGTCGTTTTGAAAGTTTGAATACCCAGATGGCAGAACGTCAATAGTTTAGGTACCCACAGTGTATTTTACTCAAAGAAAATAGCATTAAGGACAGTGCAAATTGACATGCAGTAGCTAGAACAACCATGCGTGAGCAGTACCGCGAAAAGATAGAATAAATAGAAATTGACATGCACTAGATAGAACAGCAAGATTTTGTAAGGGTAGCGAGTTAATTGGTAAGAAGCAATCCGTGGCTACAGGAGATGGACCAATATGATTACAGGATCCCATCCACAAGGATTAGTGACTTGTATTATATCCTAGTCTTAGAAACTAATCCAACGATCAAATGTAAATCTCCCTGTAACACAACTGTAGTTTACGTAAGGCCTACTCCTCCTATTGCGGAACCGACATCAACGGGTGTATATCCGTTGACGGCCGCGTATCCGCGTCCCCGAACCATCGCCTCCGCTCTCCTTGGCTACGCTTCATCCTGTATAAATTCAGAGATCATTCAATGGAAAGAGATAGTTCGATTCATTCCCTCTCGGGGGAAACCACTGCATTTAGACACGTTATCAGCACGCTCTGAGATCGAGAGGGAGAGAAGTTCCGTCGAGAAGGTGAGATGGACTCCGACAACTCACCGTCGATCATGACCGCCATCCTTTTCGGCGTTCCCCTCACCCGCCGCGCTCCGCTGTTCATCGACCGCGCTCGCCTAGCGGAGAACCGCGCCCAGCACTGTCGCGTCTTCGGCCGTCGCCGCCGTCGAGGCCGCCACAGCCGTCATCGCACTCGCCGAGGTCGCGGCAACCGTCGCCATCGCCGCGGTTGGGGCAATCGCGCCCTGCGCATCGTCGTGCCTCCACCACCACCGGCACCGGTCGCGACTCCGCCGCCACCACCGCCGGCCGCGCCTGCAACTCCTCTTCGCCTGCCGTCGCCGACCCCAGGGTCCTTCACTCTGGCGGCCAGACCAAGGGACGGCCCTGCGCCGTACGCGTTCCAGCAGGCCGGCCAGATCGCGGCGAACTCCAACATCGCCGGGTCCAGCGCCGCCGCGGCTCCAGCAACCGTCCCGGCAGCAACCCCGGCAGGCCTGGCTCCAGCAACTCCTCCGTCGGTGTGGGCGTGTCGTGTCCGCCGCCGCCTGACCACCGAACCCGAGGAGTACAGCCTCGGCCTCCGCCCCGACTCCTGGACTGCCACCTTCCAAAGGCTCTCCAATGGAGTCCTCCCCAACCGCTTCAATGGCGAGGCTGGCCCCTCCGGCGAGGGAGGCTACTCGCCCAACTAAAGCGGCGAAGCAAGACTGGAAGACGGTGGAGGCAGCAAGGCAGTAATGGCGAACGGCAGCGCTTTAGTGGATGGACATGTTCTGTACCTCCACACTAGTACTTTATTCGTTCCCTTGCCTGAGTCATGAGTCGAATAGTACTGGATGTGCAAATCCTTCATTCATTTCAGTCATCATGTGGACATTGTGACCAGAAATAATACCAAGCAAATTTTTCCTGTTCCCAACCTTCAGGCCAACTCCATTCACCTGGGCCACCCTCTTATCTTTAGCCATAGAGATAAAAATAGAGCCTATAATTTCATCTACAACAAGTTCCTTGCTAAGCTCACTACTATCAGAGCCAACAAACTCAACCATGCGGGTCGTCTTACTTACATTCAATCTGTGCTTTCCTCTATACCTGTTTATTATATGACTACTATGCTTTTCTCTGATACTTTCATTGAAAAAATTAACACGATCTTCAGGAGATTTTGGTGGGCAGGGGGCCAGCAAGACAATCCAACTAATCCTACAGCTTACAGGTCCTGGGATGATATTTGCCAGTCAAAAGCAAATGGTGTCTTGGGCATTAGGGACCTTCATATGGTTAATCAAAGTTTGCTTATTCATATGGCTTATGACATTGCTAATTCTAAAAATAAGTTGCTTACTGATGTCATAAAATCTAAGTATTTTCATAATGCCTCTTTTTGGACAGCTTCAAATAATGGAACTAAATCTGTTTTTTGGTCTTCTATTCTTCAAATCAGGCAGGATCTTAATACTAATGTCACTTTATCAGGTTCATGATGGAAACTCTTCCATATGGTCCACTCCTTGGTGCCCTATTTGGAAATCCATCCATAATCACATGTTGGATCCAGTCACCATAAATCCTCTTCCTTCCAAAATTTCTGACTTGTGGATCCCCAATACTCAGACTTGGAATTTGGATTTGTTAACTAATCTTTTTGATGAAGCAAAAGGCAAGGCTATTACACAAATACCTATTGTCCCACAACAGGACCTGATATTCTCGAGATGGCGGCCCCAGCCCAATGGCATCTCGTACCACTAAGAGCGTCTACAAATATTTGGCCAACCAAAATCAGACCCTTCTGCCACTTCAAGGATCCAGAAGTATCCTTCCAGAGGTAAATCAATTCATGAAAAAAGGTTTGGAAAATGAAAAATGTTCCTCCTATAATTAAGACCTTCACTTGGAGGTTAATTAGAAGAGCACTAGCTTCTGCAAATAGGGCTTCTAGATTCTCTCATCATATTCAACCGTACTGTTCTACCTGTGGACAAGTGGAAACTGATTCTCATCTTTTCTTCCATTGTGATCTTCCTAGAATGGTTTGGTTCTCTTGCACTCCTTCCTTATTAACTCATAGTCTGCCACACGAACCTGATGGAGTGCAACTTGCTTTACAGGCCATATTTACACCAAATTTGAATAATGATCTCATACTTAAATTTCTAACCATCTTGTGGTTCATATGGAAGGCTAGGAATGATAGGCACTTCAACAGGAAGACTTGGACTCCCATGCGGGTTCATGCCGCGGCGCGCAATGAGAACCCCTTTGAATTGGAAGACAACAATCATACCATGCATTCTCTTCCTCTAGAATCTCGGGAATGCCACGGTACAAATTCTACAATTGTAGGTACACCCTTCACTACACAACAACCGCAGCTCTCCAAGATGGACCAATCTGCTTTGGCGATGCTGCTCTACAACCTGAAGATCCTGCCAATCCACACCAGCTACGTCAAGCAGGAATAGGTATTGTTTTTCTCAACTTGCAGGTCAATTCAATCAACACAATTCAGGTGAAGGCCATCATGAAAGATGCCTCCTCGATGGTTATGGCAGAAGCGGCTGTTTTAGCATTGGCAACATCCATTGCCGATGCAATTGGTCTTCAGCAGGTCACCTTTTGCTCAGATAGCTCCCAGCTGGTGCAATTCCTATCTTCCACAGATCACTCCAGCCCACCTGATTGGAGAATGAAGACATATACTCAGATTTATGACAATTGTGTCTCTTCAATTCATCCTAGGTTGATCAAAGTCAATAGAGCTCACAACTCAATAGCAGATCTTCTAGCTAAACAGGCTCTTCTGGCAGCTGGAACTGTTCACCAGCTTGGCCACTTGGTTTGCTCCAATCGAGCTCATGTACTATAGTGTCCTGTTTTGGGATCACTGAACCTTGTATCGGTGTACAACCTGTGCACCCTAGCAGCTGGTTGCTGCTAATGGTTAATGAAATGCTTGTTATCACAAAAAAGAAAGGAATAGTACTGGATGTCGACATCGTGTTCTCATCATGTGTGACTTGTTTAGTTGCATATTCTAATTCGTGATTGTGATTTGTGACTATAATTAGCAGCCATTTAACTTACCAATCCTTCGGGATTTATGTGTAATTAGCGCTGCATGTTGTATCTGGGATCAGATTAATGTCAATGTGTTTGTGTTATGACAAATCCAAAGCATTTATTTCTGTTCCATTTATTGCAATTTTTTTATATTCTTTGCAATATGACATGAACTTAAGTCTACTTTAACTATTCATAGTTAATTACTTAAACTATATGTCACATTCACTTCACGTGTGGCTTAAAAATATATTGGACATTTAAATTTATTTGCCTATGCAAATAAACAACTCATTTTATATGGTCTATATATTATGTTATCACATAAATCATTACCTATAAAATATTTTCCAATATTTTAAGTTTCACATTAAATAAATCATCCTTGATTCAAATTTAATGTGCAATTTTATGGTTTACGTTTAGGTTTCATATTTATACTTAAATATATTTTACATATATCATACAACACAACATATGCCTTACATTATACATATTTATATAAATGTAGGCAAAATGAAAGACGTTGGCAAATTAAAAAATGACAAATTTGACCAACTTGCTCTTGATGGACATAATTTTCCAACATGGGCAATGGACCTCAAAGTTAGTCTCTCTTTACGGGGATTTTATCATGCCATTTTTCCACCAAAAGAGGGTACTTCGGCACCTGATGACAAAACCAAGTATAGTGCCTTATATATTATAAGGGCTCATATACATCCGCACCTCCAGTCTGAATATTTGATGGAAGAAGATCCACGTGTTTTATGGAACGCTCTCCAACAACGCTATGAACGGCAAAAGGCAATTGTCTTGCCTGAAGCTTTGCATGAATGGAATCATCTCCGTCTACAGGACTTTAAGTCCGTTGGAGAATACAATCATGCAATTCACAAACTTTGTGCAAAACTCAAATTTTGTGAAAAAGAACCTACGATGCGAGACAAAATAGAGAAGACTTTGTCTACTATGATGCCTATGACGAATCCTTCACCAACAATACCGTGAGCGAAATTTCCAAGTTTATTCTGAGTTAATTAATACTCTACTTCAGCCGAACGGCATAATGAGATCCTTCTTTGGAACTCAAATAAACGCCCATTGGGTCTTTGCCCCATTACCCGAAGTACACACAACCACTCGAACACAAACAAACAGGATGGTGCCAACAGAAACCATTCAGGAAATTCAAAAGCAAAGGTAAAGGTAAAGGACAAGGTAACAATGACAAGCGCAAAAGACAGCAGAAACCGCGTGATTTTAACAAGGGTAAGGACATTCCCAAAAAGAATTTTGACAAATCCCAATTTTGTCAAAAATGTGGTTGCTACAGCCACATCACTAAGAAATGTCGTACCCCCCGTCACTTGGTTGACTTGTACTTAAAGTCCATTGGTCGTGGTCGCCCAAATCAAGGACACAAGTATGAAGCCCATTTCAACTTCAAGAATGATGTTACTATGCAAGATGTTGCTCCGTACAACTTCGCTAATGACATCAACATGGCAGAAGCTAG
Organism: Themeda triandra; assembly: GCA_018135685.1. Taxonomy (NCBI): domain Eukaryota; kingdom Viridiplantae; phylum Streptophyta; class Magnoliopsida; order Poales; family Poaceae; genus Themeda; species Themeda triandra. The sequence continues at coordinate 3,183 of JAENPR010000143.1, read as the reverse complement.
TTGCTCCAAAAGTGTCCCCAATACACTGAGCAACCACAAGACTGTACCACCTGCAGAAGATGACTTAATGGACATAGATAAAATTCTTGTGGAGTTTGCCTCCAGCGACATGTTTGGAGATCTCAATTGGACTCTTATTGTCCTTAATTAGTACTATGTACTTATTATGTCCCGACAAAGTGTTGTAAATTACTGCTAAATATAGCAGTCTTGTAAATATTTTTGGCTTGCATGCTATATCCAATATATAGCACATATGTACCAAGCACAATCGAAAATCAATAAAGTATGTACAATTATATATATATATATATATATATATATATATATATATATATATATATATATATATATATATATATATATATATATATATATATATATATATATATATATATATATATATATATATATATATATATATATATATATATATATATATATATATATATATATATATATATATATATATATATATATATATATATATATATATATATATATATATATATATATAGGACAGCGCTATTTAACTCGCTGCGCGGTTCATAGTATCAAGCGCGCCGGCGGGGGGCAGGCTGCAGCTCCGGCGATGACCGCAACAATAAAAGTGCTGTCCGCAACAGTAAACGCGTTCTGCGTTCTGCCCAAAGGCTGGCGTGGTTGTCGGTTACCATCTCAAGGTCAATGCATGTGCATGCGTCGGCTGCCGGTTTGAGAAAGCAACCATAAATGCAAATAGTAAAAGCTGGCCATTCAAACGCGTCAGGCTTTTCCTGGTCCCCGAGACAGCGGATGTGCATGCCCCTCTCCAACTAGGGCCTTGTTTGGTTTACCCCCAAATTCAAGAGACACTTTCTCCATCACATCAATTTTTTTTTTACGATTAAATGTGCAAAAAATAACTAATTACACAGTTTACCAGACATCACGAGACGAATCTTTTGAGCCCCTCTCCAACTAACTTTCTAACATTTGGGCCAAAAACAAGGCCTAGGAAACGTGTTATTAGTAGTAACTTTATTACTATTCTGTTTTTTTAACTCAACGTGTTATTATTAGTAGTAAACTTCTATCAAAACTGTGCTGCAACTATAATATTTGACTGACTGACATGGTGGCAGACAAATATTTTCCTTTCAATTGAAATTTGAAACCTTAAATGGGGTCAGTCATTAACCGTAATTTTTCTTCTCATTGCAATTTTTTGTCCCTCGGCAAACTAGGAAGAAGCAGATTTTTCTATTCAATTAACCATAAACTACTTTAATTAAACGCAAATACCATGAATTGACCTTAATTCCATGATTTGTTTAATTTCGTAATAATGAGTGGACACAGAAGGATATCTCTCAATTAGCCGTAAAATGCCGATGGAATTAAGGAAGTTAATGATAAATAAGAAAGTTGTAAGGGCAGTCCCAATGGAAGAAATCAACTAGTTTCTATAACATAGGATATCGCACCAAGAAACTACTCATTCTCAACGCATGATTTCTATAATAGTGTAGATACAAATGGTAACTTAAATGCAGCATTAAAAACACATAGATCAACTGTGGCAACTATTTTTCGTAGTTTCACGCTAGCTGACAACACAAACGGCAAAACACATGCTACACCTTGCAAGATGATTTGCCCTCTTGCTTGTGCGTTGTGCCCAAGATGAGAACGGATCAATGCATTCGTGCTGTATTCTAGTAGCACTTAGCTTCTTGGTCGAAGGCCTTGCTTGAGTGCTTCCCTTCCTTGCTCCTTGTGTGCTCGAACGCCAGATGTTGTAGTAGGCATCAGAGAGAAGGACATGGAGTGAGCTGTTCTTGACGGCTGAGCAGATGGGGCACGCACACGTCCATAGTGGCCTCTCGCACGAGCGACATGAGCCAGATGTTGTAGTAGGCATCAGAGAGAAGGACATGGAGCGAGCTGCTCTTGACGGTGCTGCGGAGCGCTCCACCTGCCGGTTCATGTAATCGAACGGAAGGAGATGCACCAGGTTCGGCCGCCTCGCGTGGACGCAACACGGCCGCCTCGCGAGCTCCTATGGTGCCGAGATCTGCGTGCGGCAACGGAAAGTAGCCGGCGTGAGCTCCGTGCCTCGTCCATGGCGTGACCGAGTGAGCACGCACGGCTGGCGAACCAGCTCGTCCGATCCAAGGCGGCGTGGCCTCGTCGAGCTCCCTGCCCGGCCAGCCGGCGGTGGGAGGCGAGCATCCGCCGGCGTGGGCAAGTACCTCTGGAACGACGGGGTGACAATTGACATGCACGGATCGGCCAGCAGCCGGAGCTCCATCGGGAGGGCGCCGCGGCGGTATCGGCCTGCAGTCAGAACTCCATGGAGTCAAGCCGGAGATCCATGCAGCCAACCTGCTGCAGCACGTCGCGACGACTGGAGCTAGAGGGCGCAGCAGATCCGATCGGAAGAGGATGGAAATGACCAGTTTCTCCCCAACGCAAAACAGGTCGTTTCATCACGCATCGGCATGCGCGTCGACTTCGTTTCCTCATGAGGAAACGGTTTCTCTAATTTTCCTTCTCTCTCCTAAATAAATCTACTGCCACATCAGCAATTTTCTTAGTTGGCAACGTAATTAATAAAGATAGAAACTGTTTATTAATTGCCATTGGGACTGTCCTAAGGAGTTTATTTCTCTGAATTGGCCGTAAATGGGAAGTCAATTAGCCGTAAATGCCGATGATTCTTTCTTTCCTCCACGGCTTTAGATTAGTACTAGTAAGATTCTATTTTTGAATAAAAAAAATTCTATTTTTCATCCACAACGATTCCAACAGCAAAACCAACCAAAAAAGGCTGATATGGTAGTAGAGTACAGCATGGCGTTGGAGTGTGCTGCGAGAATCCCGCTGGGACCACAGCATGCAATGTACTGCATTCATTTCTGGACTAATCTTTGAAAAAGCTTGGCGCAAAGTGAGCTGCAGCAACCATAAAGTTGTGAAGCAGTAATTCGTTTTTTGGAAGAACTCACAGTTGCCAAGTTCCAACCAGAAGCAAGATTCTTTTCCTAGCAGTAAGATTCTTTCCCTCTGCCACGATGCAATACTAGTAATAATAATTATTACTCATTTGTTTCTTTAGGAATTACTTTGTTCCCAAATGTCCCAATTAGTAATAAACCTTACTTTGTCATGCACTCGAATGATCAGGATCAGTCTTTTACT